>CM062820.1:863542143-864142143 GCA_031772625.1 Pinus tabuliformis
TCCCCAAAGAAAGTTGAAATTCCTTTTAAACCTGGTCATGTTATTCCCCATGTGAGTTTAATGACATCGATGCCTCATGCATTTCCTTTACTATTGGTTATTGGACAGAATGCACTGCAATTTTCCTTGTTCTGGTCATTTTTATCTGAGTATCTTTAATGTTTTGGAGGGTTTAATACTTAATTTGACATTGATTTTTACCTTTTTAGGATTTCACTGGTGTGCCAACAATTGTTGATCTTGCTAGCATGTGTGATGGTATAAAACAACTTGGTGGTGATCCTAATAAGATCAATCCTTTGGTAGGTTATTTGTTAAGCAAATTCTATCTCTGTTAACTAAGGCTTCTGTGAGGAGAGTTAATTAGAGATTCTACTTCTGGATCCATCACATTACAATTTAATTCTGTTGACACTTCAAACCACATGTCAACGTTTCAAACCAATTAATGTGGTTAGAAACGTTGACAGGATTAAATCCTAATGTGATGGATCCCGAAGCAGAATCTATAATTTCTGTCTCTAATATTTTCAATATCATTACTTACTTAGTGTGACCAATGCAGAGATGAAATTGTTTATGGTTTTTTGCTACTGCAGTTAAGAATAATATTATTTTTTAATACAATTGTTTGTTTGTTTCAATATTTCCAAAATCAGTTGAGTTATAAGAACTCTAGTGCAAATCAAACAACAATTGGCCCTCCTTCAGACAGTGCAATTTCTTAAAAAATTTAGTTGAAAATCTGAAAAGAGATGCACTTTCAGTGGCCTCTAATAAAGGATGTTGGAAAATTGAACATAGATGAATTTTCGCTGGTCTCTAATTTGATGAGGTTAGACCAATGTGATAATAAGGACAAGAAAATAATGATTCAGATGATAAAAGTCACGGGAAATGGAGAATAGGAGCCAACATGCAATGACACAGGACCGGAGGAAGAAACAAGACATCTCATTGTTATTTAGTATAAGTTTTCTAAAATAATTAGTAGTTTAGGCATTTATTATAGGTTATATAGTAGCAAAAAAATATGGAAAAAATATCATAAAGGGATACTAGTAAGCCCTTCAATTGTGA
This sequence comes from Pinus tabuliformis, assembly GCA_031772625.1. Lineage (NCBI taxonomy): Eukaryota > Viridiplantae > Streptophyta > Pinopsida > Pinales > Pinaceae > Pinus > Pinus tabuliformis. The sequence continues at coordinate 863,543,224 of CM062820.1, forward strand.
GAAAGTAAAGAAAATAGAACTTTTTCCACTTTTGCACCTATTCAAATTGCTCAAAACAATCAATCTCTTTCTTTTCTCAAGGAATCCCCTTTTCCAAGAACTAGTGGGAATATTAAATACCGAAATTCTGGTATAGGATGCAGCAAAGTGAATAGTAATAATGGAAGGGGAAAGTTTCCTTATCTAAATGGGAAATCAAGGATAATAAAATAAATTTGGTGTGTGATTCTAGGTTGATGATAGGTTCCTTTGGGAATTACATGTCAAGAGAGGAACATATATTCATCTTGCATATGTCTATTCATCATCACCATAGTAAACCAAATCTACAATAACTATATTTTCTCCACCACTTTTAGCGAAAGAAAAATTGTTAATGAACATTATAGCTACAAATATTACTTGAGACATAGCATGATAGTTGTATTATCTTCCTCCTTTATTGTATATTCTAGGGATTAAATATTTCTACAAAGCAACAAGAACAATCTGCATACCACACTCCATACATCGGAGTTTATGGTGCATCAAGAGCTCCTCATCTACTACCTTAATATACTCTGAGCGAGGAGTGGGAAATGAGCCACAAGAATTCCTTAGAAAATTGACAGGAAGAAGATAAGTGCAAAAAAAAAAAAAAAGGCAAAAAATGCAAAAATGGAGAAGAAATACAAGGGAAAAATGGTGAAACAACAAATTCAAAATCCATGGGAGGAACAATGATTAGAGATAGTGAGGGAAGATGTTCCCTCAGAAGAAGATAAGTGAAAAAAATAAAAAAGGCAAAAAAATGTAAAAATGGAGAAGAAATACAAGTGAAAAATGGTGAAACAACAAATTCACAATCCATGGGAGGAAAAATGATTAGAGATAGTGAGGGAAGATGTTCCCTCAACCTGGGGGTAACAAAGGCAGACATTCGAACTCTCACTTATGCAAGTGTAGTCAAATAAACATTACGCTCAATGCTAGTCATGAGAGGGAGGAAATCTATGAAAGAAATGTGAGAACAAGAATTTAAATGGAATAAAGCATTGGGATTGCAATCCTTGCTTGCTGAGTTTGGGTACTTACTTTGAGGCCTATTGAAAAATTAGGTATGATCTATCTATGTATCTTGTTATCTAATTAGTTTGTAAAATAGTTCCCAAGTAGCTATGTTAGATAATGGAATTTGTGAAAAAACGTTTTCATCGTCCTGTGTTGGGCATGGAATTCCCCCACAGCATGTTTTAGGGCTCAAAGCCCAAGTTTTGGTCAAATAATGTTGTAAGACTCCGCGAATTGTGGGTGCGGAGCGCGAAATGTATGTTGAGTCATAAGGTTGTCCGCCCTAAGTTTTGTAATGTACTGTCAGCCTACCCATGGTCCGTGGACCATGGGATTGTATAAATAGAGCGAGGCTCTAAGTTGTATAGATAATAAAAGAGATAGAAGAAAAGGAATGGAGTCTTGAAGATAGCGAGCATAGAGGAGAGGTCTAAGTGTCTTGGGTTGTAGTAATAGGAAGAGGCTGCAGCTGAGTGCGCAAGGCGGAGTCAAGTCTGTAACCCAAGAAGAAGAATAATAAAGAGAAGTTTGATCCTAAATACTGTGTATCTACTTTTGTATTACTTTCTATGCATTTATAATATTTTGTTCATCGCGCGCACTTATATGAATACTTAACACTGTTACATATAATTGGGCTCATACATATAAGTTAAGTAATCAGATAATATTGGGTTAATAGCAAGGAACTTGGGTAATAACATAGATCACGCCTTGAGTAGGGCTGCGCGAAGGTAGCATCATAGGTTGCGAGGGACCAATAGATGCGCATAGCGACATGCACGCAAGGTCAAACCGCGGACCATCAAAAAACCATCAGACATCTCTAGGGTACGGAAACCTGGTTCCAGCACCCTCCCACACTACTTCGGGCGAGACCTCAGTCCGCGCTCCGCGGGCTGTTGCCGAAAGGTCCAGTAGTACCAGGATTTGTTTGGCTAAATCATCTCTGAACCTGGGTCAGGCCCATAAAAGCCAACAAATGGTTCCGTTGTTGGGATCAGGATTTGCATAAGGGATGTTTGATGTCGTGTCACTGGAATCCAACAAAGAAGGAAATTGAAGGGTGGTTGGACAAGAAGATTCACGAGTTCACGGCGCAAGAAAATAGGAATCTGCGAGTATCTAAGGAACACTGGTTGGAGCGCTACTTATATATGGAAATCCACAAAAAAAAATTTGCATCCTTTCCTTTTGAGTTGTATGAGTGGATCATGAAGCTAGCACATAGTCATGGAAGGTGTAGGCTCAACAAACCAATCATGTGGATTCCAGAATTAGTGCGCAGACTAGAAGCGTAAGGAGATAAGATCGCACGAGATGTGGACCATTGGATCAATGGAATTATAGGGGGATTTATCACTGAGTTCGTGGTAGATATGACCGTCAACTACAGTGAGGTGGAACGACGCTTCCTCAAAGGACTGTGAGGTAAGTATATTAAATCTTTGAACAGTTGGATTAAGATGCTATTATGTGAAAAGCAGGTTATGCGAATAAATTAATGTTTGGGGATATGCAAAGTGGGAAGGTCAACAAAAGTGGAGGTAGTAAAGAATTAGAAACTAGTCCCTTAATTTCACCCTCGCGGGAAAGCGAGGAAGAGCTCACAAGAGTTTCTCCGAGAAGTGTTGTTAGACTGATAAGGCAGCGAATTCCGCACTTACCACCTCCACCTACACCGCCACCTAACTCACTCTCCTCACCTCCATATCCACCCACCCCACCTCCGCCACCACCATAGTTTAGTATGGCAAATGCGATCAAAATACTGGGATTCATAGGAGTAGGGAATGAAGATCTGGACCAATTTTGGTTCGTGGTAAGGGCGGTATGGGAAGTACAAGGAGTCATGGATGACAATATCAAAAAGGCTATGCTGGTAAGCGCGTTGCAGGATCGTGCATTAACATGGTACATCAAGCATTCTAATGACCATCCAAACGTAGGAATCGTGGAAATCCAAACTACGCTGAACAGGGAATTTAGCAGGCCAATGTCAGAGACACAATCAATTATCAGGTTTAAGGAGATCGTGATGCTCCCAGGCGAGACCCCCTTGGATCTGGACCAAAAATTGAAGAGTATGATTCGTGAAGCCAATATGACTTTGACGGATGGACAACACCGCGCATGGTTTGTAGTGTCACTAACACCGCATTTAAGGATGACGTTGTCACAACAAAAACTTTCCACCCAAGCCGAAGCTTTGGAGATGGCCATGAGATTGCATGAGACCCCTGTATAAGGCCTTGGTCTGGGAGTCCAACAAATCTACGCATAACTGTAAAATATGTGTCTAGAGATGCAAAGTTTGAAATAGGAAAGGACACCTCGGCCAGAGGCACGCGAGGAGGTATGGTGCATAAAATGTAAGGGACAGGGGCATGACAAGGACCATTGTCCAATGTTCATGAATTACTTGGTGGGAGGAGACCGATGCCGTTAATACCTAAGGCACAAGTAGGACCAAGCATGGTGCCTGCACTATGCTGCACGATCTATCAGATAGGAGGAAAACACACTACAAATAATTGTGATCTATTGCAGAAGTATACGCAGACATCCCAACAATTGTTTTGTAATTTCTCCAGGTTTGTAGGCCATGATGAATGCACCTGCAGAATCTACGAACTAATGATGTGTCAGACTCCTGCCTACACGGTGCAGACCGAAACGTGAGCCCCTGACCCAAATACAGGAATGGTGCACGCTGGATATTAGGGGTGCGGACGAGGTCGAGGTGGAATGGGACCAGAAAGGGGTTGCAAAAAACTAATTTGTTACAATTGCGGAGGGCCAAGGCACTATGCCTGCAATTGTACAAACCTGACAAGGACATCATGTTTGTATTGTACTCAGTTTGATCATGAGGCAGAAGACTGCCCTACATTGATAGCGAGGTTGCATGAAAAAGGGGTACTCCAGCCTCCTTCGACTTAGAATTTGTAGATGATGAGGTCTAAGCTATGCGAAGAAGACCCAAATGTAAACATAATGCTCAGGAGCGGTATGACCACTGGCGATGACAAAGGTAAGCAATCAGAAGAAAGTGTGTGGGTTTGCAAGGCTCCTACAAAGGAACTCGAATTTGATTTAGAGCGCGCAAAGGAGTCATTCATGGAAGCTAAGAAGAGCTTCACAGAGGCCTTCACTTCAGGTAGTAAGGATCAACTAGAACCAAGGATGGATCCTTCAATGCTCACTACCTTTCTGGAGACATGCATGAAACTACTATGCAACATTAGGGCAGTAAAAGGACTACAGGAATTTATCACTAGGTGCACGGGGTTAGGAGAACCACGCATGGTCTGGAAACTTGGAAAGCATGCATTGTGCACCGGAAGGGAAATGAGGTTGATTGCGCAAATTGGTGAATATGAAATGGATCAGGTAATCTTGGATCTTGGATTGGATGCGAATGTACTACTGAAACAAACATGGGAACGCATGGGTAGACCCATGCTACAATGGTCTCCTATTTAGTTGTGAATGACGAACCAACAAACGATCTTTCCCATGGGAAGATTGCAAGGGGTAATGGTGGATATTGAAGGAGCGAGCATGTAGGTAGATTTTGAAGTGATAGAGATTGTCAATGACAACAATCCCTATCCCGCACTACTAGGAATAGACTGGGCCATCGATATGAATGGAGTCATAAATCTGAAGAAGCGCAAAATGATTTTTGAGAAAAAGTCACTACGCGTAGTAGTACCGCTAGATCCAGCTGAAGGAGCACGATACACCGAACCGGTGCATGACGATGATAGTGATGACGATCTCGATTGCATCTACAAGATAACCGCACAAGAACAGGATTGGGTAAACCTGACTACAGATGGTAGGATTCATGGGAGCACGAAATCTCCTGCACTTCGGATTCAGACGAAGAGATAGAGCGATGGAAAAATCGGCTGCACGAAGTAACAACGCTTAATTGCAACATGATGGTTAGATCACTACGCTACGTGACAACCAAGTTAAGGGACCTACCTATGTATGATGAGTTGACAACGGTGGATGAATTCCTGAACAAATTTTAAAGTGCGGTACCAGAACAACAGTGGTTCGATGCTCTGAAATGGGCACTGCGCGCGACGCTCGCAAGATGGTGGGGTACACATCAGGGAAGTTTTGAGGACTAGCGCGGATGCAAGAGGATGATGCGCCTATGATTTGGAAAACCCCAGCTAAGGATGAGAGCCGGTTACCAGGGGTAGAACAACTTGCATGCCCACCTTTCCCAATGGGTATAGACATATGACATGCAGCTCGCACAAGCACACACTACTCCCAGAATAGAGAATCGGAACAAAACGCAGCTGCAAGAAAGGCGATGTGCGCCAAGGACTATCCATAGAGAAGCATTTGACAGGGTGTGTGAAGTGTTGAACATGGTTCACTGGGTGAAATGCACTGACTGGGACCTGCGCGTACCAGCGGTTCGATGAGCCTATAGGACCATGAACAAAACCCTGACCGCGAAAACATTTCTAAGGTTGAGGAACAGGGTAGGGACCATAATTTATGAGGGGCATGCAACGATGAATCCACACATAATAACACTCATAGGTGTGATAGTGCGTGAAGCCCAGGATGAAGAAATCACACAACTATGTGAGGTAGGACACATAAGGCTTCAGGAAGCCATTCGACAAGGGAACCTTAGACTTCGCAAACTTGAAAAGGATCGGGTACGGCTAAGGAAAAAAACATTTTGATGGACATAGAGGTCAAGAAGTTGGAAGATGAAATAAAGGAAGCCTTTCTCGAAAAACCAAGGGTGGTACGAAAAGGTGCGCACACCCATAGTGATAAGTGGGAGAACTACCACCGAGATTTAATTAGTCTGTTGCCATGGCTAGGACCGTATATCACCAAATGCAGTAATCAGGCAAGCGCACTACAAACAGTAGAGCGCGTTGCACTAATTGTCACAAAGACAACTGAGGGTTTTTCACAGACTATCCTGAGGGACGAAATGAAGCCCCGCACAGGTGGTGTGACCACCTAACTAGCCGTTAGAAGAACAGTCTCAGTGCTCCAAGTAGTTGAAAGAGAGTGCGGGACTATAAAAGAGTCTGCTTGGGAGTTGCGCAATAAGGAAGGTGCGCACAGGGTCAGCATGTCACAAGGTTTGTGCCCACACACGGAGGACTGTGTTGCTGTGCGGGTAGGCTGGGAAGTTACCATTGGTGTCACTATTCAAGACAGGATGTCTAGTCGAGGCCAAATGGAGTGGGCGACGGTAATTTAAGACAACTGTTATGGCTTTCAAAAAATCTGCTGCCAAGAAAGCATTGATGGCATGGAATTGGGGAGAACGGTTGAATTTGAATTCAAAAGGAATTATAAAACTCCAGGGGATAGCCATGAGACAACACTTGTTCACTTGAGACTTGAGCGGTTGAATAGAGCACAGAGTGTTGAGTGCCAAGCGATATTCAAGCCCCTAAGTTCGCGAAAGACCACATACACTACAGACAAGATGAAGGCTACCAGGGGAGGTTTGGGTTTTGAACAAGGAACTGTTGGCAAGGCCGCACTGACCCATATGGTACACGATGTTCCTAAAGGTACTGTGGTTGTGCCAGAAATCCCAAAATCACCTCAGGCGCTGAGATCAAAAAAAGATAAGCAAGCAATGGGACCAGTCCACATGTCCTCGAGGAATCCGTGGTTCGATAAGCTATCAATGGAGGAAAAGTGCAAGGCTGTCACTATCGAGACAGATGAAGAGGGGGAGGACTTACATGCTTTGATTGCTGAGGTAGAGGAAGAAGAAGACATGGAGGTGGACATCCAACCGATGTGCTCTGTAGTAAAATTACCCGAGTATGTCCCTCCACACAAAGGGAAAGCTAAGGTACCAAAGGATTTGGATGCAATGAAGAGTTCACTCCAGACCCTACTCCTCCCTGATGGAATTACCTTTGAGGGTCTGCTCCTAGGATGTGTGCCTACCCTGAAATTTGAATATTGGGACCTCGCGGACAGCGAGAAGTTCCCACACTTAGAGACATCGAACCTAATGAAATAGAATACGAAGGGGCCAGTGATCACATTAGAACCGCAAAAATGGTTGTGCGGTGTGGAGAATGCTGGGTTACTTCATCTGTTGTGGATACCACACTTTCACCATGTGCACATCAAAATTTTTGTCATCAGGCAGTTTCTTTGCTTGGTGCATGATGGGTACTTATGGCTAGAGGAGCCTATTCCTGTCACATCAGATCTCATCCACAGAATTTATTGGCTTCCCTATAAGGGAAAGGACCCCATGATGATAGCAAGAAAAAGCAGCGACTTGGCTCTTGCAGAAACCATGAAAAAAATATAATCTCAAGAAGAAAAAGAGCGGTTACGCTATCACCAGTATCAAGGATAAAGGGGTGCACATAGCCACCCAACTCCTGGCCGGTAAGGTAATGAGAAAATGCCACGGTGATGAAGTACTAGCACTGGTAGTTGCATTGGTCGAACAGTGTGCAGAAGGGGTCCAGTTCAACTGGGCTAAGTTTCTCTGTGAAGAATTTTTTATCAACTGCCAGGAGGCCCAGGGACAGGGTAAGACCTTCCACTACGCATGGTTGCTCTTATCCATCTTGCTGGTAGTAGGGGGACTACGGAGGATAGCCGGTTCTCAAGCATCGACTAAGACTTACTAGAGGCAGCGAAGTACACTTCGCTCTGGGCCACCAAGGATGCGAAATGGATTTGTGATAACAAGATTTTTTGGGTGCTCATGGAGGCGAGAATCTGAATGTGGATTAATAGGAGGCCGCGCCTATCCCCCATAGTGTACAATGGTCTGCAGAGTTTTGCAGACTTGAAGGCGAACATGCACAACATTTACATCAGGGCATGAAAGGATCTGGCATAGTAGTGGACAAAGCTCCCATTCATAGCCACTGATTATGCGATCTTTACAATGTTGGAGACATGGCCTCTCGAGTGGTGTGCCCCAGATTTGGCAGAGTTGGAAATGCGACAGCACAGAAAAGGAAGGATGAGGCCAAGTTTCGCGTTACATATCTGGCCGAGAAAACGTGCAATGAAAAAGCAGCAGCCAAGGTAAGGGCAGTCCGTGAAGTAGCACAGGCAGCCATAGAGAAAAAGAAGACCACCAAAGTAGCAGTAGTAGCGCAGAAAACAGAGGCCACAACAGTGCAAGCAGAGGAGGGCCAGGAAGTGTCTTCAAGACAGGAGGTAGAGGACACAGACCTTGCAGAAGAGGGTGCAGACCCAGGAACCACTTCGACCCAACTCAAATCATCACGCATCACAGAGAGATCGGGTCCACGGAAAAAGTTCAAGGCCTTGAAACTGGTCATCAACCCGATCACATTAACTGAAGGAGATCTCTACAACATTGGTGAAATAGTTCGCGATGTCACCAAGGAAGCACTCAAAGAAGTTATGCTGGAGTAGCAGACTGTGTTGGGGGCCCTAAGGGCGCAACTGCAGGAATTATAGGTGTGGCCCCTATAGGAGGGTACCTTATCTACCCACGTTGCAGCAGACACATCAACAACAGAACAGATGATACGCACGAAAATGGCCAATATGATAACATTGTTGGATGGAGCGTTAGTCTCAGAAAACAAAATGGAGCGGGTGATGCTTAATACAATGAAAGGCATTGGCCTTAACTTGTCTACCCTTCCCCGCGACACACTTTATCAGCTGCAGGATGGGATAACAACTGAACCCTACGCCAGAGAGGGTTGCACAATCCAGGTTCTGAGCGAGCGGAAGATTAATATAGAACAACTTAGCTTGCAACGCAACGAGTTGGTATCGAATAACAAACAGTTGGTACAGATAGTCGATGATGCCTGCTGGCGCATCCCAAAGTTGTCTATTGCAGCGGACATACCAACAGAAGTGCGGATCCACTGTTTGGCAAGTGGAGTCTATGATGTGTGCAAGGAAATAACAAGAGTGCAGTTGGAGCTGAATCTCCATATTGCCAAGTTGCAGCTGAAGGCGCAGCCTTCCACTCCCCTAGAGGTCATAGAAAATCACACCAACGCTATTATAGCAGGGATGGAAGAGATTAGAGGTGTAGTCCGCGACTGTACCACCATGTTGGAGCAGGCGTTGGAGGTCCTCACTACGTTGTAGGAGGACCCCAACATTCAGCGGCTGGAGACCGAGGCACACGAACTCCAGCAACAATATGACAACATTAGAGGGACTACGCAGATAGTAGTCCTTACTCAGTGGCTTGCAAGGATGCAGCAGGCCAAGGCCTTAAAAGAGCAAGTGGACACTGCCCGCCACAGAGAAGCTGTTTTAAAAGAGTGCGTCCAGCCGTGGATTGATGAAGCCTTCATAATCATGGTGGATATTAAAGGAAAGCTTGCGTAGATTCAAGAATGGATGTATAGATGCAGCACATCACATCAGACACAGAGGATTCAGAAGCAAGAATGCAATAGGTTCAGCAGGCAGCAGCACAATGCGCTGCAGACATTCAGGCCGTTCGGGACTAGTTGGAGGGACTCTGCACCAAGATCACAGTGCTGACAGAGTGACTCGAGGGCAAGTCACGATTTTTGTGTTGGGGCCTTGTTGGGCATGGAATCCCCCCACAGCATGTCTTGGGGCTCAAAGCCCAAGTTTTGGTAAAATAATGTTGTAAGACTCCGCAAATTGGGGGCGGGGAGTGCGAAATGTATGTTGAGTCATAGGGTTGTCTGCCCTAAGTTTTGTAATGTACTGTCAGCCTACCCATGGTCCGCGGACCATGGGATTGTATAAATAGAGAGAGGTTCTAAGTTGTAAAGATAATAAAAGAGATAGAAGAAAAGGAATGGAGTCTTGAAGACAATGAGCATAAAGGAGAGGTCTAAGTGTCTTAGGTCATAGTAGTAGGAAGAGGCTCTGCAACTAAGTGCGCAGAGGCCTAGTAGAGTCTAAAGTTGAGTGTGCGGACCCCTGCAGCTGAGTGCGTAGGGTGGAGTCGAGTATCTAACCCAAGAAGAAGAATAATAAAGAGAAGTTTGATTCCAAATATTGTGTATCTGCTTTTGGATAAAACAAAAGGGAGAGGTAAAGGGGGGGGGGTTCAAATAAATGAAAAAAAGAAGAAGCCTGCTTACAGATCATTAGAAAGTGCATTGGCATAAATAAAACAGTAAGAAGGGGTAATATGAAAGTGTGTAACCCTCACCATATGAATAGTGAGTGACTCCGTCCCTTCTAATTTGAACTCGAAGGGCGAAGCAAACCTAGGGTGGCCTTCCAATGCCTCCTTACTTAACGAAGTCTTCTTGGGGAAAGTATATTCATGCCCCTAGATTTTGTATTACTTTCTATGCATTTATATTGTTTTGTTTATCGCGCACACTTATATGAATACTGAACATTATTAAGTATAATTGGGTTCATACAGATAAGTTAAGTAATAGGATAATATTGGGTTAATAGTAAGGAACTTGGGTAATAACATAGATCGCACCTCAAGCAAGGCTATGCGCAGGAAACATTGCAGGCTACGAGGGACCGATAGATGCGCATAGTGATGTGCGCGCAGGGTCAAGCTGCGGACCACCAAAAACCATCAGACATCTTTAGGGTGCAGAAACCTGGTTCCAACACCCTCCCATACTACTTCAAGTGAGACCTCAATCCACGCTCCGTGGACTATTACAGAATGGGCTAGTAGTACTGGGATTTGTTTGGCTAAATCATCTCTGAACCTGGGTCAGGCCCATACAAGCCAACACCATGCCTATCTTGAGATGGAGATGGACAGATATGAGTATTGGAGATAGAATTTGTTATCACCCTAAAATCTTTGTCTCTAAGCTTTGGTAAGTTGCCTTGTTTCTAATCATAGTCTTATAAGTTTTGAGTCAGCTCATCACAATTAGTGTCATTCTCATTTACAAACCCTTCTTTCAGTCATGGTGTTAAAGGGTCTCTAAGTCATTTCATGCCTTAAGAGTTAGGTCATAAGGTTAGAAGTCTTTCAAGGTCATATCTCTTTTCCATCAAAGTTTGACAGCCTCATTCCATGTCCTAGAAGCCTCACCATGTGTTTAGAAGTCATATCTCACATTACTTTGGAGAAATTTTGAAAGTAGCTACGAAATCACTGAACTAGGATTTTTCGTAGCGCGCTACGAAACCCTTGTAGCAGCCTGTTTTAGCAGTAAAACTGTTTTTACTAGTTAACTTCCAAAAGCTTTCCTGAGCAGCCGAGAACTTAATTTTGCAAACTGAAAGAGGCTTTTATTCCTAACATGCTGCACTACATAAACCTCTTTCAGTTTCTTCAATTCCATTCTGAGGTGGGAGAAATTTATGGTTAAACTTGCGCTACGAAACTGCTGAAAGTCAAGCTTTGTCTTCTGGTTTTAGCAGTCTTTTTCAAGATCCGTTTCTGGTTACAAGAAGATGTATTTTGGAATTATGAGGGAGGTTTCTCTTCATAAACTCTCCAGATACAATAACCTATTTCACTTTATTCATAAGTGTTTTCAGTTGGGAGATACTAAGCTTTCATTGAGACCCTACTTTCAGAAAACGGATTTTTCCTGTTTGCCATGTGTTTTTCAAGGACAGTTTCTGGACAGCTGGAGAAATGTTTTAAAAAACCAGGAGAGGTTTTTGTTCTGGACAACATGGGCTACAAAAAACTCCTTCAGTTTCATAAAATGTGTCATGGATGAAGAGATAAAAGCTCTGTCCCACATGCTAATTTTCAAGGATCTAAACCTAAAAACAGGGAAACATGTTCCCTAATTTCTAGGGTTTGTCTTCAGCAGTCAGATGACCACGTGGGAGGCTTCATCAAATTCAACTTCTTGAGGTTTCAAGTTGTCAAATAATGCTTTAAATGCTTAGATAAGGTTGTTGAATCATGATAAGGAGTTACACTCCTAGTTGTATTAGGTCTTTAGGACTGCTAGTTAGGTGTCATTTGCATTTAATAATTAGTTTTATGTATCAATAGGTGTCATAGTAGGATGAATTTGAATTCCCCTCATGCTGGAGGAGGAATCTCAGTTATGTAAAGAGCTCTATATATAGAAGAAGATCTATTGTACAAAGGGTTGGAAAATTTTATGAAAAAGCTGGTATTTTGCCTATGTAAGACTCATTTTCAGTAATATACATGCTGAACTTTACTTCTCAGGATTCATGAAGGATTTTTTATGTTCATAATATGTGATGTTGTCCTTTTCTTAATTCTTACAGTGGTATGGATGTATAATCACTCAGAATTCACTGAATGTGCTCTGACTTCCTGTATACATTTATAAACTGTGTGGTCCCATATGAGTTTATGTTCTGAATGTTTAAATGTTGAATGCCCTGACTTCCATGTAAGGTTGAGTTCATTGTTATATTGAGGTGTTTTTGACTCCATAAGCCCAATGGATAGTTTTGTTTAATGTGTTTCCACCATTCATATTTTTCACAGTTGTTCTATAAGAGTTAGCCATCTTATCTTTAATCAAAATCATTAACCCATCAAGAGAGAGCCCTCTCAGGTTGAGGAGGCTAAGCCTCAGCCTAAAGTCGGTTTGAAATAGTTACTTGAAGTCTTCCTGGTCTGCAGCCTTCCAGGGCCTGATTTTGAGATAACAGAATTCTCCCATTTTTTTGTTTTAAAAAGTTATACAGGTATAGCTACAACCCCCTAATTTTAGTTCAAACAATATCCATTGGTGTGAGAAACGGTGTTTGAGGTTTGCACCTTGCCCTTTTTAATCCCTATCGATGTTTAATAGATCTAAGGATAATATGGATTTATGTTAGTTTATAACTGCTTAAAATTTAAATATAGAAAGTGAAATAAATATGATGTCATTTCATTTTTATTTTATGTAGAAGTCTTTAAATAAATAATACATCCGGTCCTTTTTTTGTTCATTTTGTTGTATTCGTGACAGACCCACACATGGGGATCTCCCCCACCCTGGGCTATGAAGCACCTTGCTTCTGTTGGCACAAAGAATAAATATGGCTTGAGAAAAGTTTGGTTCTTACCCATTTTGAACTTGGAGTTAGGTTATGGTTAATAAACAAACATTCAAGCTCTTCTAGTTGATTATCTGTCTTTAATCAACATATATGCATGTTATAACACCATTTGGTTACTTTTAAGCAACCATAAAGACTCTGATTGATTGCTATGTGAAATGAAATCTCCAAAGGTCAATGGTAGGAATATTATTGTAGGCTATCCATACTCTTCAATGATTTAAATCTTTTAAGCTCAACATAAACTTTTGATATGTTTCATTAATCTGATCTTTTCCTCCCAATATTCTGTTGAAAAGTGTGCAACAAGAAATGCTAAATTTAGAATGTGCTAAAAATAGGACTCCTAAAAATAGCAGTTTGGCCAGGGAGGTCATTGGCCACCTTGGGTGAGAAGTGAAACTTCTAAAAACAGAAACTTATAAAAATAACATTTCTAGGTCCCTTCCTATTTTTAGCAGTCCCTGGTCTAACTATAGGAAGTAAAAACGAATTTGGTCTTACCAGCAGTTTAAAATATTAATTAATTAATCTCCATGAGTTAATTAGTTATGGAAAATTAAACTTGAAGTCTTTGTGAGATCATGCAATTATTTTCTCCCTTAATTAAAGGAGATAAGGTTCAATTCTATAATGAGAGATTCAGTTGACTTAGTTCTAACTAGTCAAGTCCAGTTAGATTATTTAACAAGTTGTTAAATTTTCTATATTCAGTTTGTTAATGCTTGCATGCATGTGACAACTGATAACTGAGTATTTTCTCATGGATAACTGATGCATGGCAGTTCAGACAAAGACCCAGTTGAGATCAGATGAGGGATAGTGTACTATCAGATGCTAGGATATTTCTAGTAAGTATTCCTTGCATGAGGAAGAAATCGATTTTCTTCTATGATTATGTAGGTGGACTCGAGGTGACAGCAGGTATGATTAGGCAAGTTTTCAGCCTATATAATGAGGCCTAGGTAGTCCATGATTTTCATCTTCTGATTACAAAGAGAGCAGGATAGCTATTGAGTTGATTTGTTTTGTATGTTGTTGAGGATCTACACTTGATTGATAATATGGTGTTGGGGTTTTATGTTGTTGCTTTCCCCAGTGATATATCTTGTGTTATGTGTGATTATTTCTCTTGATCATTACATGTGTTTATGCTTGATGATGGTCATGAAATCGATTTTGCTTCTGCTTAATCTTTTGTAGAACTAGATCAAGTATTATGCTTTAGGACATTGCATATATCAGTTTGATCTACAGGTGAAATTTCTACATGGTATCAGAGCTATCTGATTTGTAGAAAAATTCTACATGGTATTAGAGCACAGGTAATCAAGCAAGGAACAATATACAAGTAAGAGAAAGGAATTCAAAGTTTATTATTCGGGATGTAGATATCTAGTTCTCATCACAGTTCAGATTTCATCCAGATGGCCTTCACTGGTTTGAGGCTTTAGTATGCCCTTGATGGCAACTCAAACTATATAGCTTGGAAGGATAACATGGAAGCAGTATTGGAAGATAATGGAATTAAGAACTACATTGATCAAGATGTCCCTAAGCCTACTGATGCTACTCAGGTTGCAGACTGGAAGAAGAATGTGGCTAGAGCTAGGAGAATCATCCTAGAGGGAGTTCGAGATCACATAGTCTTGAGCCTCCATGGGAAGAAGACTCTGTTTGCAATGTGGAAAACATTGAAAGATTTGTATCAGAATAGCAGTGATTAGAGGAAGTTGGCATTGAATGACAAGCTTTGAAAGATCAAGTTTGAGAAGGGCAATACGATCACTACATTCCTGAACAAGCTCACCAACTGTAGAGATGAGCTTGCAAGTGTAGGGATCACTACCGCTAATGATGATATGGTGAGTCTAGCACTCCTTGGCCTTCCTAAGAGCTAGCATAGCTACCAAGACTTGGTTAATGGAAGGGACAAACTACCAGATTGGGAACAACTATGGTCAGATTTGATGCAGGAGGAGATCAAACGGAACACCAAAGATGGAGCTTCTTCATCAAAGCATGATGAGGAAGAGAACTTGTCTTTAGCATCTAAAGCTAAGAAGGGGAAAGGGAAGTCATCCTAATCCAAGTATTCTCAAGGAGGGAAGGAGTTTGACAAGTCGAAAGTGAGATGCTTTCATTGTCATGAGGTGGGCCATTATGCCACAAATTGTCCACAGAGGAAATCCAAGAAGGGATCCGAGGAAGGATCTGAAGGTGAGGCACTTGCTTCACAGTTCGAGTTGGATTTCACACTCTTCACATGCATGGTTTCATCCATGGTGGGAAGTGTTTGGTTTCTTGACAGTGGAGCTTCTTTCCACATGAACGGTGATAAGGGTTTGTTCAGTACTTTGGAGGAGAGAGATCTCCAGATACTCATAGCGATGGGTAATGATGAAAAGTATAGTGTCTTAGGTGAAGGAACGATTATTTTCCAGAGGGAGCATGGAGCTCGCCTTGCCTTGACTGATGTCAAGTATGTACCAGGACTGAAGAGAAACTTGGTGTCGATCGTGATGCTGGAAGATAGAGGCTATAATGTAGTCTTCAGTAAGGGAAAGGTTTTCCTGAGACACATCATCACTAGACAGGTGAAGCAAATTGGTTCACGGGTCAAGAACCTGTATGCTTTTGAGGTTCAAGATGCATGCAAAGTCTTGAGCAACAAGGAAACTGATGGAGACTTGGTGGTTGAGAGGGAGGGTATGTTACCTCTCAACATGTAGCGCCAGAAGAAGTCTCAGATGATTGTGGAGGAAGCCACGATTGGTGAAGCAACTTCATGAGGTTGTGGATCAGCCACAATAGGAGAAGCTAAGAGGAGATCGAGTAGAGACATCTACTCATGTAGAGACCTCCAGTAGGGAGAAATTTCGAGCTAGGTGGGTAGAGGGATCACATGTAGCCATACCTCCAGGTAGGAGGTGGGGCGACATAGAGTGATCGTCCAAAGGAGGAGGGGAAGGATCCTTGAGGTACCCAACCTCTTGGATGAGACCTTGCTACGGGAGCCCCAATGTGGAGTAGTAGGAACTGACTGATTGGGTAGAGACAGATGCGGATGGAGCGGCAGAGAGAGTGACAATGTAGGGAATCCTAGGACAGCACATAGCTAGCAGGCTGCAGCAATGTGAGAGGCACAAGTGTTTTGCACAGTGCTAGGTGGCACAGAGAGGTGTGCAATGGTGTGAGATGCATGGAGATGTTGCAGTAGCACAGATGTTAGAGAGGGAGCACTTGTCAGCAGCAGGTAGAACTTCAACATTAGAGTATGTCCCTAGCCCAACAGAGTGGTCAGTTGGGAGAGTTTTTGTTCCAAGTGTTTCTGGATCAAGTGGACCAGGTAGATGTGTTGCATGCAGAACATTCCAGAGTTACAGGATCGGGTTCGAGAGGAAGCCTTTCTTGTTGAAAGGGAGTGTTGAAAAGTGTGCAACAAGAAATGCTAAATTTAGAATGTGCTAAAAATAGGACTCCTAAAAATAGCAGTTTGGCTAGGGAGGTCATTGGCCACCTTGGGTGAGAGGTGAAACTGCTAAAAACAGAAACTTCTAAAAATAGCATTTCTGGGTCCCTTCCTATTTTTAGCAGTCCTTGGTCTAACTATAGGAAGTAAAAACAAATTTGGTCTTACCAGAAGTTTAAAATATTAATTAATTAATCTCCATGAGTTAATTAGTTATGGAAAATTAAACTTGAAGTCTTCGTGAGATCATGCAATTATTTTCTCCCTTAATTAAAGGAGATAAGGTTCAGTTCTATAATGAGAGAATCAGTTGACTTAGCTCTAACTAGTCAAGTCCAGCTAGATTATTTAACAAGTTAAATTTTCTATATTCAGTTTGTTAATGCTTGCATGCATGTGACAACTGATAACTGAGTATTTTCTCATGGATAACTTATGCATGGTAGTTCAGACAAAGACCCAGTTGAGTTCAAATGAGGGACAATGTACTATCAGATGCTAGGATATTTCTAATAAGTATTCCTTGCATGAGGAAGAAATCTATTTTCTTCTATGACTACGTAGGTGTACCTAAGGTGACAGCAGGTATGATTAGGCAAATTTTCAGCCTATATAATGAGGCCTAGGTATTCCATGATTTTCATCTTCTGATTACAGAGAGAGCAGGATAGCTATTGAGCTTATTCTTTTTGTATGTTGTTGAGGATCTACACTTGATTGATAATACAGTGTTGGGGCTTTATGCTGGTGCTTTCCCCAGTGATATATCTTGTGTTATGTGTGATTATTTCTCTTGATCAGTGATATGTGTTTATGCTTGATGATGCTCATGAAATCAATTTTGCTTCTGCTTAATCTTTTGTAGAACTAGATCAAGTATTATGCTTTAGGACATTGCATATATCAGTTTGTTCTATAGGTGAAATTTCTACATGGTATCAGAGCTATCTGATTTGTAGAAAAATTCTACATATTCCATCCCTCCACTTGACATACTTTGACGATATCCTTTGTGTTGTTATATAGTTAGGTGTTTGTGCTTCAACCTAGATAAATAATTTTGTATTTAAAGATATGTCTTCTTTTCAGTTACATCTTTATTCTGCTCTTGATGTATTTTAGAATCCTCAACGACCTCCTTTGTGGAGTTTTATAGCTAGGTGTTTGTTTTTCAACCTAGATAGCTACTTTTGTGTTTGAAAGATATGCCTCCTTTCCAAATACATTTTTATTGTGTTGTTAATTTATTTCATAATCTTAACAACACTTCCCTCTTTCCTTTCTAACAAAGAATTAATTTAATTCAGATTATTGATTGTAGTTAGTGCTAATATCAAATCAACATCTGCATGAATTTAGAATTTTCTTACACTTGATCTTGAATTTATATCTATTGTAAAAGGTATAAGGATGTAAGTATCTCTTTATTTCTCTCTTTTACCAAATTAATCTTTTTTACTTTTTTGTACTTGCAGTCATCCAAAACTCATGGACAGAGCTGGAAAAACATTGATAGAGCACAAGTCAGAAGTGTTGTGCCAGAAATATTATTTTTGCATAGTTGATCATCTTGGTCATGCATATTATTTTAGATAGACTCAAGAATTTATTAAGAAAGATGACACTATAAAATGATCCTATTGTGTAGGTCCTTGTTTGATGCATCCTGAATTCATTGCATTTTTTAGGTAGGCGAGTTAAAGTGGA
This sequence comes from Pinus tabuliformis, assembly GCA_031772625.1. Taxonomy (NCBI): domain Eukaryota; kingdom Viridiplantae; phylum Streptophyta; class Pinopsida; order Pinales; family Pinaceae; genus Pinus; species Pinus tabuliformis. The sequence goes on from CM062820.1 coordinate 863,561,456, forward strand.
ACACCTTTGCAACTTAGAGCCTGGAAATTCTAAATTTTATGAACTTCTATCAAGCATTCATGTTGCAGATGGCAGGTGGGATAATGTAGCAAAAGTGAGAACAGTTAAAATAAATTTTATTTCAAATGACAATGAATTGTAGTTTGGTGGAGTTAAATGATAGTGTATACAAAGTCATTGTGGGAGTTAAATTAACACCTTTGATTTGAGGAATTTTATGAAACATTTTCCAATATTGGTTGGGCATATATGGAGGTGGTAGGTAATGTTTGTAAAACAAGATTTACACTGCAAACCAAGAAGAGGTTAAGGAATACATGCTCAGCAGTACTTTCTAATTTATGAAGACAAAAACTGGAATGCCTATTTTATTTTGACAAAACTTGCATTTATGTAGTGACATCCATAGTGGTAAGTTAATCTCCTAAATGTTCACTTGAGAAATTATTGCAAGGGAGCAACCCTTTCCATCATTTCAGAGGTGAACCTACTTTTTTGTAGACTTGTACCCTCAATTCTGTTGGGTATTAAATGGGGATCCTTGAAGCAAAAACCCTTTTTTTCCTCGCAAGATTTGTAAGAATCCTATTTTGTAACTATCATATGGAGGATCTGTGTATATTTTCTTAAAGAGTGCCCTATAGTTGATACCATTTCATAAAACATTACGTGAGAAGATACATTGCAAGAATGATTTCATCATCTTGTGACTATGAGGAACTTGAGGATGCTACCAGGGCCTTACAAAGGTTGCTTGATCATTTTCTTCACAATGATCAAAGAATTTGGAAGCAGTGAGACACAATCAATGCCATTTTTGTCACAATCATTTAATAAATATAAGTATGATGTGATCATTTTCTTCACAATGATCAAAGCATTTGGAAGCAGCGAGACACAATCAATGCCATTTTTGTCACAATCATTTAATAAAGATAAGTATGATGTGGGGATTCCTATCATAAAATATCGGAAGGAAGGAAGATATATTGGTGTTGACCTTACTGTACATGATGATGTATGAGTAGCAGTGGTTTAGCATGGCATCTCACCTGATACCCAACATACACATCATTTGTCAATGCATGTAGTAACATTGGAGATATGAAGCAGGACCAAAAGATAATGCTCAACAAAATATATGAAGCAGGATCGGGTGCATAATTGGTTAGTGGCCCTCATTGGCACCTCTATGATTTTCCTCATTATAGACTTAACCCAAAATTTTCATCTAACTTGGAGTTTTTTTCTCCTATTATGGCCAAAATAAGATTTTGGCTCCAAACTTATTTATTTTTGTTTCTTTAACATAGGGAAACTTTTGTTGATCTAGGATGTTTTTGATGTGGTTGTTTGTTATCCCCCCTAGGTATATAATATTCGCAACCAAGTAAACATACATTTATCCTTTATACCAATGAAGCCCATACTCATTCATTATCCATAGTAATTATAACAAGAACAACAACAATTGCAACAGTATAAAGGGGAGGGGCAACTCCCCGTAATGTGAGTCTGCGCGAATCAATATATTATATAATCATCATTTTTACAATGTACAGACTAAGTCCTTATATTCACTCCTTAAGGAAGGAGAACACTCCACAAGCCATATGCCTGTTCATACAATAATCCTTCACACCCCTCAATGTGGAGTCTCTAGCCTCTTTATAGGCCTCATACATACAATACCATGGGTCATTACCATGGTTCCCTCAATACCATCTATTAATACCATGGGCCCATTACATTATTACTAACTACTTGTGGTCCCTTACATGATATGGGTTAACCACCTTATTTATTACTATGGCCCATCCCATTATTACATTATTCCCTTGGATATCTCCCTTTGTACCCCATGTTATCCCCCCTAGGTATATAACAGTATCACAATCAAGGTCTTTTCCATTGTGAGGGGAGGAAAAACAAGTCCTAAGACTCAAAATGAAGATTTATGATGCTCATAGCCATGAGCAAGGCATACAACTAGCAATTGCACCAAATGTTGCAAAGGAAACGTGTAAGGCAATATCGTAGGAAAGAGTAACATTAAATTGTTACTCTTCCATGATGATGTCACCAAATGTTGATTTGAATACACCAACTTTATTTCGGATTCAAGATTTCTTGCAATTGATATAACTCTCTTGGGTTTCATTAACATCCATTTACATTGTTCCCCCAATTCAAACTCTAGCAAACACTCTATGAACAGGATCATAGTGCCCTACATCGAATGATTTTATATGTAATAAAATTAATGATTTTCATTTTCCAAAATATCAAACAATATCCCATTTCCATCTTCGGTGTAATTCTCTATTGGCTGTAACTATCCCTTGATTGATTAACATTTATAATGAGATTCAAAAAATGTACAACAATCATTATATATAGTAAACATTATATATATTAAATGATTGCAATTATCTATGTGGAATAAGGGTATAAATGTAAAATCATATGATTGAAATATTCATTTCCATATTGGGTGTAACTATCTCTTGATTGATTGACATTTATAATGAAATTCAAAAAAAAGAGTACAACAATCACTATTTATAGTAAATTATTTTCACTTTCCAAAATATCAAATATTCATTATAAATATTCTATTTATAATGAATAGAATATTTATGCAATAAATTTATAAAATTATGATAACAATTAATAGAATATTCTTGCAATAAATTTATTGATTGACATTTATAATGAAATTCAGAAATGTGCAACAATCATTATATATAATAAAATTAATGATTTTCATTTTCCAAAATATCAAACAATATTCCATTTCCATCTTGGGTAGAATTCTCTATGTGGAAGAAGGGTATAAATGTAAAATCATAATTTCCATATTAGGTGTAACTATCTCTTGATTGATTGACATTTATAATGAAACTCAACAATCACTATATATAGTAAATGATTTTCACTTTCCAAAATATCAAACATCTCAGATTACTCTATAATAATGAATAGAATATTTATGCAATAAACATAGTAAATTATGATTACAATTAATAAAATATTCTTGCAATAAATTTATAGAATTATAATTACAGTGTTACATTTTTTACTTAGTGTGTTTCATGCCAAGAGGTCGTTTTTCATTTTTTACAGTTTTTACTCAGTGTGTTTCATGCCAAGAGGTCATGTTACATTTTGTTACATTTTTTACTCTGTTTGTTTCAAATTCTTGCAATAAATTTATAGAATTATAATTAGAGTGTTACATTTTTTACTTAGTGTGTTTCATGCCAAGAGGTCGTGTTACATTTTTTATAGTTTTTACTCAGTGTGTTTCATGCCAAGAGGTCATGTTACATTTTTTACAATTTTTACTCAATGTGTTTCATGCCAAGAGGTCGTGTTACATTTTTTTGTTTCATGCCAAGAGGTGGTGTTACATTTTTTAATTAGTGTGTTTCATGCTAAGAGGTCTTGTTAAGGAATTGTGTTTCATGCTAAGAGGTCCCTTGATTCAAATCCCCATGGATATTTTTTCCAAAACAAAAAAAAGGTAAAAAGGTAATAATACAAATTGAAGATAATGCTTAGTGTGTTTCATGCCAAGAGGTCACCTGATTCAAATCCACATGGATATTTATTCCAAAGCAAAAAAAAAAACAAACAAACAAAATGGTAAAAAAATAATAATACAAATTGCAGATAATGCTTACTTAGTGTGTTTCATTCCAAGAGGTCATGTTACTTTTTTTACTCAATGTGTTTCATGCCAAGAGATCTTATTAAGGAAATCGTGTGTTTTGTTTCATGCCAAGAGGTTTTGTTAAGGAACTTGTGTGTTTCATGTCAAGAGGTCCCCTGATTCAAATCCCATGGATATTTATTCTAAAGAAAAAAACTAAAAAAAATTAAAAAAGTAAAATAATAATAATAACACAAATTGAAGATAATGCCTGGTTCAACAAAAAAAATTGATCATAATTTGCCACACCCACGTGTCAATATTTTAATTTAAAACTCAAATCATCACATTTTCCAGATAAAAGCTCCCAAAAAGACACCTTAAAACCATAAAACAATATGCAATAAAGACTTGTGAACATACCCACTTTAAATTTGACCCTCTTAATCCGTAGCTAATCTCTTTGTTAGAAGCCTCCATTCTTTTGAAAACCCTTTTAAAAAGAATCAATCTTTACTGCATTAACTAAGTTCTTACCAAGGGGAACCGTAAACCATCCGTAGCGAATCTCTTTGTTAGAAGCCTTCATTATTTTGAGAACCTTTTTTAAAAAGTATCAATATTTACTGCGTTAACTAAGTTCTTACCAGGGAGAACCGTAAACCAATGAAACAGTCTTGTAAGCAAAAATCAATTTAAAGCAGCAATCTACTACCACTCGAGATGGGAAAATATGCATGGACTATTGACACAATAGTTTCTATACACATGAAGTATGTAACATTGCTTTTCCGTAAAAGTAAATGAAGCCCACTTTATCAATTACACAAAAGAGTTGACCAATGATGGTAGAGAATTTGACCAATCATTCCTGTGTATGAACCAACCCTCTGAGGAGACAAACTTTGGCATAAACAAATCCTCTGAAGAGACACATACAAATATTTTGAGACATGGCTTCAATACTTCTAGGATTGAGATATAATATTATTGAAAGGAAGCTAACGGCTTTTTTCAAGCACAATATATTCTTTACGATTTTCAACATTTTGTATCTTCGCCATTGTAATTCTTGTATAGAAAAGGATTGCATAGTAAGGCATAAAATTACAAATAGAAACAAACAAAACTCTAATTTTGTAGAATGTTGTGTGCAGAAACAAACGAATCACAAATTATAGTGTGAAAAAAAGTTGGATATAAAGGGAGGAGGCATTGAGCAATACCTAACCAACCAAACAAATAAAGAGAATTGAGATGAAAAATTGGATTATACATGCTGGAGAACATGCTTTTCAGCTCTATAACTTTCTCTATAACCATATGAACAGATTTAACGATAAGAGAAGGAAAACATTATAATAAGTTCATCATAAGACCATCACCCCACTGTTTTCGATGAGAATTCTTGGAAGAAATGGACAACCTGTACTCCTGACCAAGAACAGGTACCACAATATATCAAAGAAATGGGCATCCCTGCTTCTCACATACACAATGATTGTACCATAGTTAAGATTATCTTGTTGGAAAGGCAAAGAAGTTAAAACAAGAATTCACACATAAAACTCGAGTTGCGGCTCTTCTATTGATCACACGGAACATGATTCTTACAATGAACCCAGTGAAGGGTATTTAAACCTTTTCCAACTAGCGACTCGCCTAAAATATCTTGACATGCAATCACATGCAACCACACCCTAAAAGTCGTCTATCACTTAACTCGACTTGACTCAACACTCTAAGACTCAGTCACTCAATCACTCAGTTAACTGACTCTCTATGTTTAGCCAACTCTACATGCGGGAGTAATTACAATTTCTAACATTCCCTCTTAATTACAACCGTATGACTCAACATACTCAAACATGACTTAACTTAATTATCACTCAAACATGCCCGCCGGTCTATGTCACAGTTAGGCTTACAATGACTCAAGACTTTCACAATTTTGTATTTTCTTTTTCTCTTCTTCCAAATTTTATATCCTCGAAATTGCTTCATTATTTTTTGTGGGTTCTTGTTGTAGGCTTCATATTCCTTTACTTGTTGTTGCTGAATTTTTTCTTTGATTTTTCTTGAATTTGGGCTGAAACACAATTGATCTTGTCTACTACATATTCCTCTTCAAATATTCATTCAACTATGGACTGTTTCCATAACATTGCATCTTCAAACTATCTTCTTTTCTTTGTTTCTTGTGCTTTATATTCCTAAGTTTCTTTCCGCCATATTTCTTGATAGAAGAATCTTATCTGTTCTTGACCCCATTGCTGAAAAATTGTTTCAATGCATTCATCTTTGTCTTCAGAAACATCCATATCATTTTCACTTTCATCATCAAGTACTGCTGTTTTTTTCCTGTAATTTGCATCAAATTTATTAACAACCTTTTTTTCAACTTTTCACCTATGCTATTTTGAACACCTGCATATTCAAAAACAATGATAAAGCCATCTTTAATATGACTCTCTTCAGTGATAGCTTCCTGCTCTACATCCGCCTTCTTTTCAACTGCATGGAGGTTGTCTTCCATTGTTATGTTGTTAGAGGATATTCTCATCAAAAGCTCTTCAATTAGTTTATCATGTTCTTGATCATCAACTGCTGCTAGATGACATATTGCTTCATGAGCAATTCCAACTACTTCATATCTTGCTGCTACAGTGACAATTTCAACCTTCAATGCTTCATCCAACATGGCGCTTACCATATTTTCATATTCAATCCCTGTTTCAAAAAATAAACCACATATATCATCAACATAATGTTCATCCACACTATGGTGGGATATTCGAGCATGCATGTGTTCATTGTCAATTTCGGTGACAATTTCAACTTCACCAAATCCATCAAATGCGGATGGATTAACCGATTCATGTATAACTTTGCAGTCATCATCCACATGTGTTTCATCACAATGGGATTCACCATCATCTGTATCATCCACATTACAGTGGAGCCCTTGAGCATTTATTTTCTCTTGCTCTATTTCACACACAGAGGCTTCAATGTCTCTCTCTGCAATCTTTGTTGCATATTCTTCATCCATATGCATGCTTGCATAATGGGTTTCATTTTTATGGTTTTGACAACCATCATCCACTTTTGAGTGGGGTTCTCCAAGCTCTGTTTTCTTCTCAAAGTCTTGCTCATATACTCTCAGATCTGCGGCTGACTTCTTTGCTTGTGACATAATCTAATGTTGCATGTCACTCCCCGTTGCACCAAACTCTGCTTCTAGGAACTTCCATGCTTCCTTGGAAGTTGTAACTTTTGCTACCTTGCACAAACATTTCTCATACAATCCTTGTTTTATAAAATTCAATGCTAAAACATCACATACTGCATCATATGGGTTATTAGATTCGTACTCAATTAACTCTCTAGCTCGAAGAAAAGTTAACATCTTAATAACACAATGATCAAAATATTCACCCGTAAACATAGGAGGTGGTAGCAAATCAAAGCTACACCAATCACCCTCGATTTCTTTTTTGTCTTCTGCTAGAATTCTCAGTTCCTCCACTGTGACCTGAACCTCTCTAACCATGGCAATGATCTTTGCCTCTTTTTTTCGATTTCTTTTCTTAGTATGCTTCAGTTGCGCTTTGCGACCCATGATTGCGGTCTTTCTTTTTCTTATAGCTACTTTGCTAATTGCAAGAGACTATCTTCCATATCACCCTCAAAAAAAAATATGATTTTCAATATGCACCCCGTAAAGCACAATCTTCACCAAAAAACTATCATACTTAACAAAACACTAAATAATTTTGCAAATCGATCAATTATTTCAAAACCTTAAACTTCTCATACAAATAAAACCCTTTTCATACCATGCGCTTTTATTTTTTTTAACCTATTAAAAAAAAACCAAAAAACAAAAACTTTGTTTCCAATTCTCTGAACTTTAACCCTTTAACGTTTATGCGTACACTTTCACAAGACTTTTGTCCACTTAAAAAGATATTCCCCTTTTCAAAAACCTTTTACCAAAAAAAGCCTTTAAAACCTTACCCTTTTTTAATATATCGAAAAAGGATTCTTGAAAAAATTTCGTGGATTGATTTCATAAAAACAAAAATGACTTTTAATCACCTTATAAACACTTTAAGAAATGTTTTTATATTTGCCCATAGTCGGCTTTAAACTTTCGCATGTTAACCATGAAACTTGTCGTCGGAACTTTTGGTTGACTTCTCGACAGCCGATTAAACCTTTGACTCTTCAAGCAGAGTTTTCAATTGGTGACCGGTAACGCAGCTGGTTTGCTCTGGACTGCGATTCTCTGTGGATTGTCACTGGACCTTTCTTACAGCTCAATGCTGGTAGCGGGTTTGCGCTCTCACGGCGACTCTCCACCGTGACGACTCTCCACCGTGACTTATGGCTCACGTAGTGTAGTGGAGATACTTTCGATTTTTTATCACTTACGTGGTGGGGCTTTGTGACCTGTTGCTGTAGACGTTTTATTTGGTGGATTTTTTTGGCTTTGTGATTTTAGTGCTGATAGTAATTTGTTGGAAAGGTGGAGAAGCTAAAATACAAATTCACACATAAAACAGCCCTAGCTCTTCTATTGATCACACAAAATATGATTCTTACAATGAATCGGTGAAGGGTATTTAAACCTTTTCCAACTAGGGACTAGCCTAAAATATTTTCTCATGCAACCACACACTAAAAGTCGTCTATCACTTAACTCAACTTGACTCAACACTCAAACAATCAATCGCTCAATCACTCAGTTCACTTCACTAACTCTTTATGTTTAGCCAACTCTACATGCTGGAGTAATTACAAGTTCTAACATGTTTGAAACTATCTATTGGGTTCACATAAGAGACCAGATAGTTCCTCATCTGCAATAATACCCATTTCTTTTAATCTTTGTAATGGGGTTTTACGATCTCCATCCAAAATCGTTGTACTGGCACCCCTACAAAACAAAGGAGGTTGTAACTAAAATTTAGACAGAAATAAATCATACAAAACCTTAACAGAACTAAAGGTAGATATATAACACAAAAAGCAACTCAACAAAAGATTTGAGCACCTAGGAAACAACAATTTTGCAAATGGGATCATCCTCCCAGAAATACAAAGATGAAGTGGAGTTCTTCCACAATAGCCAAGAGTACTTAGAATGGCACCATACTGCAGTAGTAGCTCTACCATGCCTAGATCACCAGTATAGCATGCTAGATGTAGCAACGTGCATTTGTTGTAGACCCTCCTCTAGTTCACTTAAATCCTCACTGTCAATGATGGAGCTTGGGCTAGATGTTGCCGAATCAGATAGTTGTATGTGCCCACTACAACCGGAATCCTTTTGCATTGTGTTTCGATTCCTTCTAGTGATTATTGTTTTTGCTAAAAGCAAGGAACAATTGGCCTTTGCCTGCTCATATGTTGTATTAACATCATATTGGAATTCACAATAAGACAGTATGCTAGCTGCTTGTTATTTTCAAGCAGTCCATCAAGAACTACTCTCTGTTGAAGCTATTCAACCAATATTTGAATTCACAAATAATACAAAGGTCAAAATGACACCATACCAAGCAAAGAAACAACATACGAATATAAAATATATGGTAGTCTGAAAATGATTAATTATTCTGTTTCATCTCGATCTTTATCAATATCATCCTCAAAAGCAAATAAACAACATAGGAATATAAAATATTTGGCAGTCTGAAAATGATTAATTATTCTGCTTCATCTCGATCTTTATCAATATCATCCTCAAAAGGCACGGCTTCTAAACCAGACGGTGGCATATCCATTAATGCCTCTGAAATCTTGAAGCTAGGAGTACTGAAATTCGGTGTTGCAGCTATTGTGTTGTTCACTGTAATGTAGTCGAGCGCACGAGTCGATTCCAACACCTTGAATTGCTATAACTAATTGTTGTAACTGCCCCGCTTAGCGAAAACTGGAAAACATATTGAAGGAATCAAGGTTATAGCCATATTTAAATGGCAGCAAGGGGAAGATGGTTCGTTCGTAAAGGCACAGGTATAGTCGTTCCAAACCGCAGCGTAATCATCGGAGGCGGTTAGTGCCTAATTCTTGCGGGAGGTTCCATGGCTTGTGATGATCCAACGGCGCAAAATTTTCTAATCGTCTAACACAAAGATTGACAACCCACGACGGGACACGATAACATCAAAGGGATTTGGTCTCAGGGAAACGCCTTACGTAGTAACTATGAATATCTACAATGTCATAAAAACCGTTGTATGCCTTAAAATTGACCAATCAACAAATTTTATTGGGCATTGTCTAAATATTATATGTTTTGGAGTTGGTTAGAATTTGACAAAATAATTTTCAGCCAAACCTTAATATTTGATGTTTAAAATGGATTTTTAATTAATATATGAGTTTAATATTTGATGTTTAAAATGGATTTTTAATTAATATATGAGTTTAACTGTGAAAATTCTATGAGACACTTAAATAGAAAGTTGACAACTCAAACTTGTGATTTTAATAAATCCCTATAAAATTATCTGTAAATTAAACTATAAAATATCCCAAAAATTTTTAATCAAAATAAACTGAAAATATACCAAAAATAACACACCCCAAAAACATATAATAGATAAAATACAACATTTTATTGAACTTTAAATTCCAGGCCCGGTGGTCTGTCTAATTTAAGGCCTAGAATTTCGCTTGCATGTGCTCAGACAATAACTTAATGCATTTTACAGAATCAGTGTCACTGTGCCACGGCCTTAAAAGACATGGTTACCAACTCTTCCTTAAAGACAGGGTCTCAAACTTGCCAACACTAGATAGTTTTATTGCTCTTCCCAGATGGTGACTTAGTCTTCTCAATGAATTACCTCAATTTGAGGATTTGATTGACCAGTAGACATTAAATGTTACGCGATCTCTGGCGAAATTTCTCTAGGTGCTCTCAAATTACAGAAAATATCCACAGCTTCATTGACACAACTAAAAATATTTTTCAGAATTAGTTGGTTATAATTGCACCACTTTGCAGACAATTCCACAGCTTCATTTACACAAGTTCAAATATTTTTAAGAGACAAACATAACTCACCAACATGTCACTAACTTGCTTTCTGATTCATCATTACATTCAGATCACCAATCCTTAGTCCTGTAGGTCGATGATTTTTGAAGAGTTTTATCATTATAGGAACTTGGGATCAATTCAATATGGGTGAGGAGGATTGCCAAAAAACTGAAACCTATGTACAATGTCAACGCACTAGTGAGAACCACTCAGAAACATGTTTTATTTACTCACGCAGTTCGATAAATTAACTATAGATAAACATGTTTTATTTACTCACGCAGTTCGATAAATTAACTATAGATAAACGGGAAATGAATACAAACTAGTTAAATTGTAGAAGCGTGCTCTACAATCCAACTTCAAAATATAAAATATATACAAGTTGGTGGAAGCTTTTATTGTTACTAAGATCTCCGAGAACACATGAACACAGACATCATCCAGGGCCCAGGCACATAAAAATCTACATCGATGCATTTTTTTTTAATTGATCTTCACATCACTTGGAAATCTCTGATTGTTCCTTCTCAGCGGCTTTGGCCAACTTTTTCTGGCGGGCGAGCTCGATGTCTCGGCTCATCTTTCTGGTGTACATCTGTGCAAAAGTGATGGGCTCTTCCATGAAACACTTCTCGCCTTCCGCCTCCTTCACAACTCCATCCAACGGGTACACGATGCCTTCCTGCGCTGGATTCTGAAACGTCGCAATAGACAGCCTGCTGCTATTCGAATTCACCACGGCTTGATGGTCCGCGGTCTTGAACTTGCCATTGCTCAGATACTACAATATTATTATATCATAATGGTTAAATCACTGAATACTATAATATTATTAATAAAAATTTGAGTTTATGCTCATTGCAGATTTCTTGTAATTAAAATAGTTGCTTCATGACATATAAATATTCTGTGTTCATTAAATACATGAGATCTGCAATGAAAATAAAAATACCCAAATAAAAAGAAAAGCTGAAACTATAAAGATATAACTGCTGGGTGATTTGATGCACTTACATGCATATGATCTCCCAAATTGACAACAAAGGCTCCTTGAATGGGCTCCACAGTAATCCAGTTTTTGCCATCGTCCTTGGTAGCTTGTAGGCCTCCAACTTGGTCTTGCAGGAGAAGAGTGATGGTGCCCGGATCGGTGTGCCTTTTCAACCCCAATGTCATGTCTGGTTGTGGGCATTTGGGATAGAAGTTTATCACCACTTTCTGGTCCATCTCCACACAAGCCTTGGTCACTGCTTCAGTTTCCAATCCCAATGCCTCTGATATTATCCCCAACAGTTTGCATGCCAAACCCATCAGGGATTCGCTGTATTTCTCCACAACCTCCCTGCAAATGCACAACAATTTAGTGTTCAATTCATATGAAACAAAGCTGAAATCAATTTATATGGGGGATGCAGGGGATGGAAGGGGGTACCTCCAGCCATCGGGCTTGACAGGCCACCTTGTGTAATCACGCTGGTGAAGGGGATAAGAGAGGTAAATGCAGATTTCTCTCCAGTCCAGAACGGCTTCGCCCTGCAGATGGCTGCTCACCACAAATCCTCCACGCTTTCCACCTCTCATGTCGTATTTGAGTTTCTCCTCTGCAGGGAGGGCGAAGAAAGCTCTGGAAAGCTGAGTCATGGTCTCCACGAGCTCCTGGGGAACACCATGGTCAATCACCTGGAAAATTCCCCATTCAGAACAGGCCTTGCTCACTTCGTCTCTCACCCGGCCCCTCTCTTCCCCGGCGATACCAGAGAGGGAAATGACGGGAATGTCTTTACTGAATTGATTGTAAGCCACCTTGGGGCGCTCGTCCTCATCTCGGATGAAGATGGATTGCAGAGACTTCGGCGGCTCTTCCGTTACAAGGAAATCGGGTCGATCGTTAACCACTGCTGTGGGCGCCATTGTTTAATATCAGATCACTAGTCACGCAGAAAGAAAGAGGGCTTACTCTACTCAGAGACACAAGGTGATCTAAAGAATGGCGAGCTGTTTTAGATTTAAAGGCGTAGGGCAGGCCGGCTTGAGATGCTCATAAAAGAGTTAGTTGCAGGAGTAGAGGAGATAAATTTGAAGCATAGCTGGACCTGCAACGTGTGTGTCTACCTTCCATCCGCTTTTTTATCCGCCTTTCTTCGCGGGTCGGATGTTGAAAGCCCTGCCTGATTACCAGTCGCCTCTAACCTGATGTAAGCTACTCCCAATGTAATAGATTTGATGTTAGTTCCAATCCTACCAAATTATTTAATCTGCCATACTGAAAAATCATAAATCTTTGACCATCAAGATAATGATGTCTTACCCTATCTTCTTTTTCATCTCGAACTTTAAAGTAACATTCTCCAACAACAGCAGTTTTCTTTTCTTTTTTTTGGGCGTTAATAAAAACTCTTTTCTTAAAATAAAACACTGTAAGTCACTGTAGCGCTTAAATTAGAGGAGCCAATTCACCTGTTTTTCTTAATGTGGTTATAATAAATAGAGGATTATATCTCTCAAAATAAAACACTATTAGTCACTGTAGCGCTTAAATTAGAGGAGCTAATTCACTTCTTTTTTTTAAATGTGGTTATAATAAATGGAGGCTTATAATATTTATGTTAATTGCATAGTCGTTGTTTACCAAACAAACAATTTTGCTTGGATGAGAATATTTCAGTGGAAATTGGGTGAAATTAATTTCAAAATATTTAATTATGAGTATTTAAGTTGTTGTATTTTTATGGTGGAAATGGATTCAGCGTCATCAAAAATCTCTCGGACACCTAAAATTCTGAACCTTGATAATTATAATGAAGATTTCCAAAAATTTCTACCATAATTTTTTCAAAATCATATTAGAATTTGGAAGAAAAATTATAACCTCATAACTAATATTCTGAAAATTTAATAAATATCAACAAAGTTGAAAAATTAACTTTACTTAAATTCATTAAATAAAAACACTATTATCCAAACGCTTAAATTATAAGAGCTAATTAACCATTTCTCCTGTAGTTATAATTAATTAAGAATTATAATGTTTATGTTAATTGTATATTTTGAAAATTAAATAAATATCAACAAAATTAAAAAATTAAATTGACTTAAATTCATTAAATTTTAAAATATTATAAAACAAAATAATGATAACTCATATTAACGTTTATGACCTTGACATTTAACTACTAACATCTCTCTTTAATAAGTTAAAAAAAATGAATAAATAAAATATGTTTTGTCATCCATCGTCACACACCCATGTAATTTTTTTTTTAACTACTAACATCTCTATTTAATAAGTTAAAATGAATAAATAAATAAAATATATTTTGTCAACCATCGTTACACACCCATGTAATTTTTTTTAAATCACTGAGAATTAAAATAGTAAAGAAAAATGTTACTTCTAGTACTAAGAATATTCATACTTGTCACATTAATTAGCAGTAACATTATAACATCAAATAAATATTGGTGTATTTCACCTATAACCACATCACACTTTAAAGGGTTTGATTCTACATGTATTCACCCATCTATTATTAAGCTACTACTTAAACTTTACACACAGATTAAAGTACCGCCCTTACTTATTGTATCTATGGTATTTATGTTCCACGGTTCGACTATTAATTATTGCTTTAATTCTGACTGGGCATTATGACGTCCCTAGGCTCAACGGTAATACATCTCTCGAGTCTTCAAATGCTATACAACTAGCCCTTCTAGCCTCGGGAGATGCTCCTCATCCACAGTCACCTGATGTTGTGTTGCATCGGACGGTGGAGAGTAATCTCTTAGATCTATTCTTTCGCCGTCGCTTCATTGTCTTTGCATTTCCTCCTTTCAGGTTCAGTCATTCTGCTTCAAGGCAAGGTGCTATCGCATTTGCACAGGTAATCTCAACAGTGGTTTTCTCTGATGACCTTTGTTGGCATAATTCCACGAATCTTAGGCTTCTTCGTTCGTCATACCACCTTTTCTAAGTGGGTTGGCTCCATACATACATACCATCACTTATGTTTGATTCTCTGCTATGAGAAGGGTATCTACACATCTTCGTATCTAGGTAATGTTTATATGCTCAATGCAGGAGTTTTGTAACTTGTTTGATTATTTTCTTTTAAAAGTATCACATTACAACCCTGTGTTATTCTTGCCTAGGGAATTTGGAGGGTTTCGTCGTTGTTTAAGATTTGGAATGGACGTTAGAACTTAAGTCCGTTGCTCGGCTTACAGAGACTGGTGGAGAATGGCCATGTTTAACTGTAGGTTATTGAACTTTGCTCAACTACGTTTTCATCTGGGTTTTAGCATAGTAGGGTTTTGGCTTCAAGGGTTTAAAATTCCTTTGCGAAAATATTGTTAGCTCAGCCTTGTATGTGATTTTTGGACTTGTACTCTAGTTACAAGAAATTCTATTGAAGTAAAAACTCGCTAGTTTTTGGGTTTAGCCTAGGCATTTATAGTTGTAATAAATTTTGAATGAAAACTCTCATTTGGCTGCTAAAACCCTGGTCCAGAATTGGTTCTCGACTTTCTATTTGTAACGTCTTCATTTTGGGCTATTGCTTTTGATGAGAAAGAACAACTTCATTTTGGGCTATTGCTTTTGATGAGAAAGCACACTTTTTGATGAGGTGGGTCCTCTTGGAATAGTATAATGATTCATGTTTAAATATTATTGAATTTTCTAGAATGTCTTTACTCTCTGTGTAATATTATTGGTATGAGTTCTTATGCTTAATTCTTTTAACCAGGGGTTTAAAAGTTTGTTTACCTATAACTCACAATTGCATGTAAATCTATGAGTATCTGGATATACGTTAGGAGGATGTTCAAAAGTTTCTTGACTCTTTTTTCTTGAATTTGTAAATCATGATTCCAAAAAAATTGTTTCACTGGTTTATACTTCTTTTTTTAACTATTTCGAACATAATACAAGATTTTTCTATGTTATGTTTAAGTTTCATATTTAGATACTCTCCCTAAAAGAGTGCTTGTGCACCTGGAATTTCTACCCCTTGCTCTATGTGAACTAGTGACATAATAGTTTGTTTTTCTCTTTTTAGAATAAAATGAATAAGCTTCTTATGTCAATTTTCCTACCTCGAAATTTTAGTAGTTATTTTCTAATTCTGGATACATTGTCCTGCATATATTTTTTATACAGAGTAATGAGAACTATCCCTTTTATTTCTAGAGCAACTGCTTGTTAAAAATTAGAAAGATTAATTCCTACTACCGTAAAGTAGACCTTCTACCTATACAGCACGAGATTTTACTTATCTGAGTATGCACTAACTTCCAGTTGTTAGTCTGCTACCAGACCTTAGATTACTTGTTTCTTTTCCTCCCAACCATGCGACCGGCTAATCAGCTTGTCTCCCCCAGAGCTTCTTCTCACATGCAGAATTTCCTCTTAAGACTACAACCTTTTTGTTACAGCTATCTGGTCCTAACCAGGCTTAGCTCTAGGAACCCTCCTGACATCTCAACGTAGTGTTCTCATTTTAATACTTCACTCTTTTTCCCTCTCTTCTGATCTCAAGTACACTTACCCTCTTGATCTTTTTTTCCTAAGAATAAATCTCCAAGGAAATTAGTTAGGAATGTTATTCATTGTTGTTTAAAATTTTAGCTTGCTACCATAAAAAATTATATTTCGGATCCTGCATTGTTGCCTCTCTAATCTGCTCATTAAATGTAGTTCGCAATTCACTGAAAGAGACCTCATATATACAGTTTACCTTCTGACTTAAGGCATCTACCACTTGGTTCTCCTTTCCTTTCAAGTGCTTGATTTCAAAATCAAATTCACTTAGGAAGTTGACCCAACGAGCTTGCCTAGCATTCAAAGTGGGTTGCTTAAAATAGTTAGTTAAACTATGATGATCAATCATTAATAGAAATTTCTTACCCATCAAGTAATGTCACCACATCTTTAATGTTGAATGATTATTATTAGCTCTAAGTTATATGCTGAATATTTTTGTTCGTGTTCCTTAAGCTTCCTAGACTCATAGGCAATAACCCTGCCCTCTTGCATTAGTACGCCACCTACACCTTCCTTGCTAGCATCTATACAAACCACATAATCTTTATTCGGATCAACAATGCTCAAAATGGGTGCATTGGTGAGTAAATGTTTAAGCTTATCGAAACTCCTTTGACAATCCATGGTCCACTTAAAAGTTTTTCCTTTCTTTTGCAGAGAGGTAATGTGGTATGCCACCCTAGAAAAACCTTCAACAAATCACCTATAGTATCTGGCTAAACCCATAAATGATCTTATATCAACCACGTCTTTTGGTATTGGCCATTCCATTATAGTTTTTATTTTCTTTGGATCCACAAAAATTCCATCCTTTGTAATGACATGTCCTAAATACTGGATTTGTTCTTTAAAGAAATCACATTTGTTGTACTTGGTGTACAGTTGATGTTCTCTTAAAACTTGCAGAACAATACAGAGATGTTCTTTATGTTCTTTTATATTTCAAGAGTAAATTAGTATGTCATCGATAAAAATCAACACAAATTTATCCAAATACTAATGAAATATATTGTTCATGAGGCACATGAAGGTTGCGGGAGCATTAGTTAGTTTGAAGGGCAACAAAACGAACTCATAATGCCCATAATGAGTTCTAAAGGTTGTTTTTGCTATATCTTCTTCCTTTATTCTAATCTGATGGTAACCTGAACGAAGGTTGATCTTTGAGAACACAGTCGCACACTTCACCTGATCAAACAAATCACCTATACGAGGTAAAGGGTATTTATTCTTTATGGTCAGTTTATTTAACTAACGGTAATCCATGCACAATCGCAAGGTTCCATCCTTCTTCTTAAGAAAAAGCATCAGAGCTCCCCAAGGTGATACACTTGGGCAAATATATTTTTTATCAAGAAGTTCTTGTAGTTTCATTTTTAATTTTGTACTCTGATATGCTCATGCGATAAGGGGCTCGGGATACTGGGGAAGCTCCTAGAATCAACTCAATGGTGAAATCTATATCCCTCTTTGGAGGAAATCCCAAAATTTCTTCAAGAAACACGTCCAAAAAATTCTACACCACAAGTATATTTTCTAAAGAAACAGATTTCTCCTTTGAATTAGTATATCCTACCTGTATTGCATAAATTTGGTAGCCTTTTCTGATACATTTTTCTAATTGAGAGGTTATTACTATTCTTAATTTCAGTGGTCTTAGTATGCCTTGAATTTCCTGCCTCTTTCCCTCTTAGTCCATATAGTTAATAGTTTTGGTTTTACAGTTCATGAGGGACCAATATTTTTCCAATCAGTCCATGCCTATTAGGATATCATATGATCCTAGGGGAAACACATTCAAGTCTACCATAATAAGTTGACCTGCTAACTTTAGGGGGCAGTTGCTGACCTTGGCCAACACCCTTCTTTTTGTTCCCATGGCTAGTTGTACTAACCAAGGATTCTTAAACTTAACATCTTGCAAACAACATTGTTCTACTACTTTGGGACTAATATAACTTAAAGTAGCTCTTGGATCAATTATAATAGATATACTTAGATCGAAGACTTTACCTTCAAAATCTATCATGGTTGCTTGGTATTCCGCCTAATGGTCTTCAAGGGAAGCATTGATTTTTGGAATACTTCTTGCCACTTCTCCCATAGTTGATGCTTCTTGAATCTGTGCAACCTGATCAATTCCCTTGCGGTATTGACAAATTTTGACATAATGGGGTCTTCCACATCCCCAACATTGTACTGGAGGTCTAGCTGCTACCTCCACTTCAGTTCTACCCGACTTCTCATTTGTTTTGGACTCACTTGGAAGTTAGAATCTAGGTTGATCTCTATTCATATTCCTATTTGCTTTCTCTTTATGGGGTCCCTTATTGACTATGGCCTTATTTCCCTTATTGTTAGAGGTAAACTTAATCCCCTTTTTGTCAGCCCATCTCTTTCCCACATCCCCCTTTTTCCTGTTTTGTTGATAACATTATCGAACCTTTCCTATAACTTCATCTATGGTTTTCAGGTTTTAAAACTCGAGACACTCTTTCATGAACAACGAAAGGCTGTTGATAGATCGTTGCACATTCGTTTCTTCTTCCTGTATGTAAGTGTCTCTGGGAAAACTAGTGTCTTTTCGATCGACTAGCCCTCTAGGTTTGGCAGCTACCCTAGAAACAATAGTTCAAATCAAATCGTGATTTCTTCTATGTATAATAGATAAGAGAAAGACAAAGGAACCAACCTGGATCTTCCGCTTAACTCCTTGCTTGATCTCTCTCCCCCTTGACAGAGCTTGCAACTCCTCTCCATACTTATCCCGCTTGGAGAGTACCTGTATAAACACAGTAACAAAGAATCATCAAAGCATCTTGATCTATTATATCATAAGCATTACAGAATCATAAATATAATGAACATACAATGGCATTCATAAATAATAACATTCACAATTGCACAGTTATATGGAAGAAAACTCGAAGAACTTTATTAAATAGAAGGGAGAATTACAACCCAGTTGTCTGATCCAGCATCATCCTCCCAGCATCAAAGCCCTCTTCACCTCATGAAATAGCAAGATCACACCAACAATACAATGCTCTTTCTCAAATACAAACTATCAGCACTTCCTTGCAAATTACAAAATTCCAGCCTCCAGATCTCTCAGATGAGGGATCCATTTATAGATGTGTGCAAGGGTGTGAGTCATCTCTGGGTTTTTGATTAGTGTCATTCCACTTGTTTCATTTGGTTCCACTTGGAGATTTCTTGGATCTCTTACTCATCCTTGGGCGAATTCAGAGAGGCAAGTGTCATAGGAGAAGTTTCTAGAAGATTCCCTGAGCATCCACTTAGAAAACTGTCTCGGACATTTGTCCATCCTCGCTCATCACACCCTACAGAAGGCCTCATCAGTATGCACCACACCTGGCTAGTGTAGAAGTCAGTATGCATCGCACCCTGACAGTGGAGCAGTTAGGATGGTCCATTTTAGGCCGATTCTAGATGGTTTTTCAGGTGGAATTTTTGGGGAATGATGTAATCAGTTTACCATGATCTTTTAGGGTACGAAACAACACTTTTAGGGGTTAGAAGAGCCCTAGTTTATCGACATATAATATTGGGGTTGAAGTGACCAAATATGTCTATAACAGTTGCCCCCTAAAGCATAAAGTCGTAAATCTTGATGTCGGGTGAAATGCTTTATCATGACGATCCAAGGTTTTGAAACTGGAAGGTGACCTGTATAAGATACAATATAATACATCATCATAATGTAATTTTCTTGGCCTAGCTGAGGCGGGCATTCCCATGCTCAACTTTATAAATTCATTTCATGTACAAAGAAAAGATAGTCATCTGCATATGTAGACTAGTGATTCTTCATATTGTAGAATCATCATCCCTGGCTCGGATGACCATCTGTGCAGCTTCTATGTACATTTGATGTCTTTATATCCCTGAAAATATTGCAACTCAGATGAATGAAACTAGATCTGGGGTCTTCAAACTCGTTCAATCTTCACCCAATGTACAAGTCGATCCATGTGAAGAAATGCTCTGAATTCGAACATGGAAAGACATCGCCTAATTACTAGGCAATAATATGAGTTGTTAACAGATGCGAGAGGAATCACCGATAATGATAATGACCCTCAGGGTACTACAGTACAAGTCACATGGTGTGAATATATGATCCAATGTTGAACATCATGCAAAATCTTTCAGTCAAAGTCCATTGATGTTAACTTGTCACCGGAAGTAAAAAACTTTCCATTGAGGCATGCAAGCTTCAAAGTACTGAAAGGGGCGTTTCTAAGTCAACTTCTTGGATAATGAGCTGATGCCGATAAGAAGTGACCCATCATAGGAGGGTCTTGATGTATCCCACATCCACGACATGAAATGAAGCAAATGATTTTCTGGAAGTGAAAACGATCTGACGACACAAGGTTCAGGAATGGCGGTCATGGAAAATGGAGGGTGAAGGTATTGCAGTGGATGAGGCTTTAACTGGATGGTGGTTTCTCAACTGAATGACTCCTCTTGAACATATCGGCGACACTAAGATGGATTGGTAGCATTAACCCCAACAGATGGATGGTGTGGAATACCAATGGTGAAATGACCGGTGAACGGAATAACCCAACCCGACTCAATCAAGGTGATGAAGTGAAAGTTTCATGTTTAAGAGTGACCTGCTACCATAAAATTCTTCAAGTTTTCTTCCCTTTTTCCCCAGTTACTGCTAACTAGTACCTCTTTATTTTTGTCAAGTTTGAGGAGGATAACATATGCTTGTTCTAGAATTTGCCCTTCGGGCAAACTTGTCGCTATGTTTTAACGAGTCTAGCGACAATGAAACTTGTTCTTGTCTAGGTGGATAAGTTTGTTGCTATTGTTTTAACAAGTTTAATAACAGACAACTCGGTTCTTTTCATGTTTAGAGAGTTATAAAAGGGAAAAAAAGGAAACTCCAGTGGTTCTTTTTCGTAAATTAATCCCTTAGGCCTGAAAAAGGATAAGATAATACGAAAGGGATGACTTTTCTGATCACTTTAATGAGCCGAAAGAGACAAGCGCTCAAACTTTTTCATGATATAATCCCTCAGGTTCGAAAAAGATTAAAATATACAAGATGGATGGCACTTCCAATCACTTTAACGAGCTGGAAAGGCCAATTGATCGACAATCTTTTCATATTTAACGAGTCTGAAAAGAGTTTAAAGGAGACTCATTTTTTAGGAACGAGTGGCGTTTAGGGTAGCTACTGGTTCCAGGTAAGCTTGGAACTTCTCAAAACATGGTGATGTGAAGAGGTTGGCTAACAAGACCACTCGTCGCAGCTGTTCCTCAAAAAGGGGTAAACAATCAAGTGGAAGCGTATGATCGGCCAAAAGAATGGAGGTGATGGGAGGAACACAAACAAGGCTCAAAAGGCTGATAGCATGGAAATCACAAAGGTTATTTACCGAAGTTGGGTTCATTTTTTAACGAGCTTGAACCATGCGACAACATATGCTTGGTTTTTAGTTTTCTTTTTATGTAAGCTAGAAACGACAAAAAACTAAAAAAGCTAGAAAAGACAAAACTAAAAAGCTAAAAAAGCTAAAAAGTTAAAAAGCTAAAAAATGAATTTGAAAAAGTTTGCATGCCCCCCAGCATGATGAAAAGGATAGTCTCTAGTAACCATATGGAAATCACTGTGGTTAAGCAGGATGGTTTTGTTTGCAGAATAGAAAAAACACTTCCTTGACTTCATCCGCAGCGCAGACAAAGGTGGATGGTGTCTCAGACCAATCACATAACTTACAGGGAAATTCATATGGTAGGATGGTTTCATCCACAAAATAGACAAAACACTTCCTTGGCTTTGTCTGCAACGCAGACAAAGGTGAATGGTGTCTTGGACCAATCACATAACCTACAGGGAAACCTATCTTTTCAATTGGGTTCATCTACTAAATAGACAAGGGTGCATGCCCCCTAAGCTTCGTTACATTCACCAGACTACTCGCGGTAATTAGGTGGATGGAATGAAGATTCGAGAGATATTGTTGATGTACAAGGACCATTTAGGGATGATGATTGACTTGGAGCTATGCTTGAACCTAGAAATGAAAGTTGGTCAATAGTGACAATTTTGCCTTCATGCGGGAAACACATCACTCGAAAGAGTGTTGAAATAATAGCTTCCATGTTGTAAACATAGTCACGTCCAAGGAGTAGATCGTAATCTGATGGTCCCGGGACTACCATCACATTCAGGTGAACGGTTTTCCTTCCCAAAGTTATCGGTAACTTAGGAAGGATTCCTAACGGTCGATTGGTTCCTTTGTTAAAGCCTGACAGATTCTGTGTAACAGGCATAAGTGATGGTGAACCAAGCGCTTTCCAAGAAGTTGAGGAAAGGATACTCACTGATGCCCCTTCATCTATGATAGTGCCAGACATGATCATTTTGTAAACTTGTACTATGATTCGGAATGGTACATAAGAAGGAAGGCGAGATCTTGCTAGTCGATTCCAATCAAAGGAAGTGACTAGACCACTTGGAGGGGGTACCAAATAAATGGGAGAAATAACCCCTTGAGTAGCGGGAACTGGGGGATTTTCCTCCTGTTGTGAAGGAACGGGCAGATTGCCCCCAAGTTCATTAGACTCTGAAGTAATAAAAATAATTTGAACGGTATCGTTCTTACTCTCTTTGGGAAGGGTATGATCTTCTGAAGGTAAAACTAGGTCAACTGTCACCTCGACCTGTTGACTTTCGTTGGGTATGGACTCAGAAGATTCACTTTCAGTGATAGGTGATTCGTCTAATGGTTGAGTTATGTCAGTCAGATTTTCAACTAGTAAAGGACTTGGGGAGAGTTTCTTGTATCTAGAAGGAAGTCATTGCGGTGAAGTAGGATGGTTATGCAAGACTCTTTTGGCTTCATCCAAAAAAGGACAACGGGGAAGGGTATGGTCCCCTTCACATAACCTACATGGAACTTTGACCTTCCCTTTCTGTCCATGAACTTCACTATTACTAGTTGATGGTGTGCTATCAACATGATCATCAAAGGTTGATGACACCTGATGGTGCGAACGAGGAGACCATTCTCTCAAGATCCGAGGAAGGCAAGGACAGTCTCGATGAAAATGGTCTCCTTTACAAATTATGCAAGGAAATCTGGGTTTGTGAGCTTTAATTTGCGGATTTTCAACAGATGATTCATGGTTGCCCCCTTGCTGAATTGGCTTCTTCTTCTTCTCCTTCCCTTTCTTCTTCTTCTGAGCCACCTGGTTACTAGCATCACTGCTTTCACCAAGCGAAGAGGAAGAAGGGGAGGGAGAAATGAACAAAGAAGAAGGTGAAGGGTCAACTTCAGTATCAACTAGATGCTGGTTCGATTGTAGAGGAATCACGGTATTTTGAACCATAGAGGTTGAGAATAGCCATACCGGTAGGCCAATTGTAATTCCCGGAAGGGACAATGTAGCCATATATGGAGAACCAATATTTCCCCAAGAAGAAAACAAACTAGGATTCCCCTCAAAAGGGATTCCTTGATTGGTGGATCCTGGATTTGTCTCCATATATCTCAACCTAATATCAACTAAAGAACAGGGATGCTATTCCAAATTTAATAAATTTTAATGATTCTTTGACACAACTTCACTTTCTTAATAATTTTGAAGAGTTGAGAAAAAGCTAAAGATGACCCTAGTCCCCTTCGATTTTTAATGAGCCTGAAGTGACAAGTGCTCAGATGGACCTTTTCTTTTAAAGAGTAAAAAAGGAATGAAAGTGACTACTCTGGAAATCTAGACAGAGGGATTACCAAACCAATCGCAAAACTACAAAATACACCTTGGTGATAAATTAAAGAGAAATTACTAAGGACTTATGTACGGCAGTAAATATTCTTAAATGTTGTGTTCAGTGCATTGCGATCGATAGGGCGACAGACACAGCTTCCTATGGATAAAGGATATAAGCCTATTGTGGTCTCCTAATATATACGCGACGGTATGGGAAGCACAAGTCTGTGCTAGAACTTGTCATATCAAGGAGGAGGAATCACCCAACCTTCAATCAAAATGATAGTTACTAGTTTTTACGATGCCGGAACACATCTCTAGCCTAGACCTCTAGATGTGTTGCGTTAGGTTCCAAAGCATTGTTAGGTTCATTGAGATTTATTTTAGAGTTGATCTGTTTAAAAGTTTTCCTTTCAATGGTTCACTGTGTGATGTTGATTTGAAATTGCTAAAAATGCAATCTATAATGATAAACAATTGTTGTTTATTTTAATCAATGAAAATCCTAGCTACTAGGGAAAGAAAATTACGATTCTTTCAAACAAAGAGCAAAGAGCACACACTAATGCACTTTCCTAAATCATTTTTCGCACGCAAACTAAATGCAAATGCAAATGCATGATATTTTTTTTTTGTTCTCCTTAATGTGAAAAATGCCAAAAAGGAAAAACAAATGTAGCAAAGATCTGAAATATTTTACTCAAAGCGACATTTCGGCAATTTATTTTTCAAAATAGAAAGGGAGACTAATGAACTTTTCAATTTCGAATAGAAAATGCTTTCGACACTTCGAATAAAAACAAATCAAATCAAATACATGACAAAAAGTTCAATCGACTATTCAGGGAAGGAAGACTCCACGACACTTCTCTTTTTTGACACGAAACGATAGTTACGACACTTTTTGTACCAAAACGACAGATCGATTTAAGCAAATTTTCGACAAAGGATTGTAAATGATGGACAAATACATAAAAAAATTTACTAATCCTAATCAATGGAGGCTGATCTATGTGATGCAAGCAGGCTTCAGTAAGGAGGCACTGTTCATAAGCAGCAAATCAACTAAACAAAACTGAAAACAAGGACAAAAGCCCCAAATTTCTAGAATGGAAATAGGTTTAGTCAGTCATCGCACCTGGGCTTCACAAAAACAGAGGTGAATCGAACCTACTACACTCAGGAAGTGCGATGCATACTGGTTGATAGTGACAGACAGTGCGATGGGCTAGGGAGCACAATTGAAGTGGGTTTTGGCTCAAATTTGCAGCTGATTTCAGTGAGTTAAGCTGAGCTATGATGGACAGTAAAGAGAAAAGTATAGAGGAATGATCTTGAGAGGTTACTAAGCTAGAAAAAGGGCATCTAGAATGCTTGTAAGTCAAATGTTCAATTCATAAACTAAACTAGAGATTGATTGAAGCAGCATTCATCTACTATGCAATTGCATTGCAAGAGCAGTTCGAAGACTACCTAGTTGACTTCAGGCTTCATCTATAGTTTATAAAACAAACAAAAACAACCAACAAACATCTATTTGATCCCCAGTGGAGTCGCCATTTTGTTTCTGGGAAAACTAGTGTCTTTTCGATTGACTAGCCCTCTAGGTTTGGCAGCTACCCTAGAAACAACAGTTCAAAGCAAATCGTGATTTCTTATATGTATAATAGATAAGAGAAAGACAAAGGAACCAACCTAGATCTTCCGCTTAACTCCTTGCTTGATCTCTCTCCCCCTTGACAGAGCTTGCAACTCCTCTCCGTACTTATCCTGCTTGGAGAGTACCTGTAGAAACACAGTAACAAAGAACTATCAAAGCATCTTGATCTATTATATCATAAGCATTACAGAATCAGAAATATAATGAACATACAATGGCATTCATAAATAATAACATTCACAATTGCACAGTTATATGGAAGAAAACTCGAAGAACTTTATTAAATAGAAGGGAGAATTACAACCCAGTTGCCTGATCCAACATCATCCTCCCAGCATCAAAGCCCTCTTCACCTCATGAAATAGCAAGATCACACCAACAATACAATGCTCTTTCTCAAATACAAACTATCAACACTTCCTTGCAAATTACAAAATTCCAACCTCTAGATCTCTCAGATGAGGGATCCATTTATAGATGTGTGCAAGGGTGTGAGTCATCTCTGGGTTTTTGATTAGCGTCATTCCACTTGTTGGATTTGGTTACACTTGGAGATTTCTTGGATCTCTTACTCATCCCTGGGCGAATTTGGAGAGGAAAGTGTCATAGGAGAAGTTTTTAGAAGATTCCCTGAGCATCCACTTAGCAAACTGTCTCAGACATTTGTCCATCCTCGCTCATCATACCCTACAAAAGGCCTCATCAATATGCATTGCACCTGGCTAGTGTAGAAGTCAGTATGCATCGCACCCTGGCAGTGGAGCAGTTAGTATGGTCTAGTTTAGGCCAATTATGGATGGTTTTTCAGGTGGAACTTTTGGGGAATGATGTAATCAGTTGACCATGATATTTTATGGTATGAAACAACACTTTTAGGGGTTAGCAAAGCCCTAGTTTAATGAAATATAAGATTGGGGTTGAAGTTCCTAAATATGTCTATAACAGTTAAGGAACATACTAAAGCAAGGACGTAAATTTTGCTATGAACTCATCCATAGACAACTGACCCAATCGAAGATCGTGAAACTCTTTTGCCTTTTCGTCATAAAATCTTTCAGTTAAATATTTCTCCTTAAAATACTTTTGAAATTTTTCCCAAGTTATGCTCTTCTCATTTACTCCACGTATCGTTTTTACTTCCTCCCACCATAGGGTGGCTTTTCCTTGTAGCTGAAAGATGGCCAAATGAGCCTTTAAATTATGGTCGTATTCATACAACTGAAAATACTTATTCATATTGATGAGCCAGGCTTTAGCTACCTCTTCCTATTCACCATCAAAGAGGGGAGGTTTTATTTTCCGAAATTCTCCTTGTAACTCTATTTTCTATCTTTTCTATGTTTTGTGTTCTGATACATTATCAGATTGTTCCTCATGATTCTCTTTGCCGCCTTTTGTTTCTACATTCTCGGTTCGAAATTATTGTTTGCTAGTCATGTACTCATGCTCAGGACTGGGAATTGGCTGCTGATGATTATTTCTATCATATGGACTCCTCATGATCTTTTCCTGCTCCTACATCAACCTTTCATTATTTTCTCGTAACCGGGACATCTCATCCTTCAGTTCTTGTACATTTTCCAAGATTGTAGTATTGGTATTGCATGGCTCTTCCCCCAACTATACCCATACTTCAGGATTGGCTTCTTGAAAAGATGTTGGTCCTGTTCCTGTCACGGGTCTGTGTGGTGTAATTCCAATCCTCCTCATGTTGGCTTATTTTCTTTCCTTCTCTGTGCACATCACAAATGTTGTTATTCACTTATTTTAAAGGTCTCATCTTTGTAACCGGAGTGCTCTCATACCGCATGTCACACACCCATGTACCACCATATAATGTTTTTTTTTTTTTTTTTTAATGACTTAGAATTAAGATAATAAAGACAAATGTTACTTTTGATACTAAGAATATTCATCTTGTCAAATTAATTAGCGGTAACATTATAACATCAAATAAATCTTGGTGTATTTCACCTATAACCATGTCACACTTTAAAGGGTTCAATTCTACATGTATTCACCCATCTATTATTAAGTTACTACTTAAAATTTACACACAGATTAAAGCACTACCCATACTTATTTTACTCATGGTATTTATGTTCCACGGTTTGACTATTAATTACTGCTTTAATTCTTACTTGGTGTTATGACGGCCCTAGGCTTGATGGTAATACATCTCTCGAGTCTTCGGATGTTATACAACTGGCCCTTCTAGCCTCAGGAGCTGCTCCTCATCCACGGTCACCTGATGTTGTGTTACATCAAACGGCGGAGAGTAATCTCTTAGATCTATGCATTCGTTGTCGCTTCATTGTCTTCGTATTTCCCCCTTTTGGGTTCAGTTGTTCTGCTTCAGGGCAAGGTGTTATCACATTTGCACAGCTAAGCTCAACAATGATTTTCTTTAATAACCTTTGTTGGCATAATTCCATGGATCTTAGGCTTCTTCATTGGTCATACCACCTTTTCTAAGTAGGTTGGCTCCATACAGACTTACCATCACTTCTGTTCGATTCTCTGCTATGAGAAGGGTATCCATACATCTTCGTATCTAGGTAATGTTTATATGCTCAATGCAGGCGTTTTGTAACTTGTTTGATTATTTTATTTTAAAATAATATCAGATTACAACCCTGTGCTATTCTTGCCCAGGGAATCTGGAGGGTTTCGTCGTTGTTAAAGATTTGGTGGATGTCAGAACTTAAGTCCTCTACTCGACTTACAAAGTTTGGTGGAGAATGGCCAAGTTTAACTACCAGGTATTGAGCTTCGTCCAACTATGTTTTCATTTGGGTTTTAGCATAGTAGGGTTTTGGCTTCAAGAGTTGGCTTCAACCTACCTGACATCTCAGCACAATGTTCTCATTTTAATACTTCATTCCTTTTTCCTCTTTTCTGATCTCGGGTACACTTACCCTCTTGATCTTTTTTTCCTGAGAATAAATCTCTAAGGAAATTAGTCAGGAATGGGTAACTACCAACCTAATCACCTAACATGTGAGAAATATGTAAATTTCATCATATCAACATTTTCACTGTTTGCATAACTTAATCACAATAAATAACTATATAAACTTATGATAGTATTCAGTTTGTTTAGTTGCAGTAATTTAAATATTTACAATTACTGGGGGACATCACAACTATTCAATGGATATAATAAAGAATACTCCTATATCATCACCGATATTTTCCTTCACTGTATAGTGCCTCTTAGCCAAAAAAATTCCACCCTTTTGCAAAAAAAATCCACCATATATTACTTTCCTTCTTTGACTCTTCCATCTCTTGACATTCATATTTGGATGATAATTTCTTTCAATTGACTATTCATAATTAAGTTAGATGAAATTTATTGATTTCAACATGAATTTGTAACAGGTTTGGGTTTCTTCAGTATTACTAAATTTTATTTTATTTTGAATTTTTAATCATGGGAGTTTTATTTGGGGAGAATATAGGTTTGACTTTATTTAATTTTACTAGACTCTATTTTCAAGTCTTAATCACTAGAGCTTTAATAAGGGAGCAATACTATACTAAGTGCATTTATATTGGGGAATATATTAAGGAAAAATTAACTTAATATATTGAACATATAATAAGGTAAAGGGTCTTTATATGCTGCGTATAACAAAATGAAGCTCAAAGTTAATGAAAAATATAAAGAGGTATAAAAATTGTTAAATTGTGAAGGTATATGGTATTGGTATGGGAATAAATAAAGTGATTATTAAAAGTATTTTCCAATATATAATCAAATTAAAAGTATTGTTTAGTATGTTACAAACACACATGCTATCTGAGAAGTTCATCAAATAAAACTCCCTAAACTTTAATCAATAAATTTATCTAAATATTATAAAATTTGCTATTTGATTTATTATCTATATGGTTTCGCAATGTAGTGGAACAATAGGGGATCTGTATAACACATTCTAGGCATGAATGCCTTCCGACAACTACGTCGGAGAGCAGTTGCTAGTCGTTTTCGAAAAGCTAACTTAAAATCTAAGTAATTAGTCTTTATATGGACAGAGCTTCACTTTAATCGTGTCATTCTTAAAACGGCAGGGGAATCTAAGTCATTTGTTTTTATGTGGACAAGAATTTCCCCTTAATCTTATTAATAAAAAAGAATAATGAAAAGTAATGTTTTTTTTAATCATGATATATTAAAAAATACATGAGGTCCATTAGGCTCCTCGTGTTAAGTGGGACACTTATTATTTGTTCTATATTTAAAGAAGGGAAAATTATTTTTTGGGTTTCAAATGGGCAGCATAAAAATTATTAATTGTGTTTTCTAATCCCATTTCCATAGGGGTAATTTGTTTTTCTCTGTTCAAATGGGTAAATATAAAATATTGGTGTTATTGTAGCTTTATTACTCTCTTGTCATAAAGATTAAATGGTAAAGTTATCGAGAAAGGTATTATCGGTAAACGTTTTTTTAATAGGACTAAGTTATTTTAATTTTAAGTTTTAAAGAAAGGAAAATTGGAAAGAAACATCATAAATTTATTTTTTATTTTTTATTTTAAATTTATGTTTAGCTTAAATTGAGAATGTAAAGTTAAAGTAAATTGGGAGACCAGTGTAAATGAGGAGGATTGAAAGGATTAAAGTAAATTTAGACACCGTCCAAATGATGATGGAATGATTTTGGTCATGTAATAAAGTATTTGGTAAAGAGTGATATTTAAAGTTAAATTTAGATTATGTTTTAAATTATGTCAAATCATAATAATAATGGTGATTCAATTATATTTTCATCAATAAGGTTATATGTATTTTGTTTGATAGGAAATATTTGTTTTTATGATTTACAAAAGAAAATGCTAATAGAGGAGGTAGACATTAAGAATAAAAGAAAAAGATAAAGAATGAAAGAAGATAGAAGAGGTTGGTGAAAGAAAGTTGAAGAAGCCAAGCTCTTGAACATGAGTAAAAGAAGTAGAATTTGACAAAGATCGTGAAGAAAAAGAAAGATAGAATGTGAAATCTTAACAAGTAAAGAAAGAAGATAAGCACTTGGGCATGGATAAAAGGAGCAAAAGATTAATTATGCAACCTAAAAATATTAAAGTCATCTTTAATAAAGTTTGTTAATGATAAACGGAATATGGTCATGGTCCTATGCTCTTATGTTGTAAAAACACTATATTAGCTTCAAGTGAAAAAGTACTTGGAATTGAATGTAACTGAGACAAATGCTGATGGATGTAAGTCGTGATAATGAACGTATATCCTCATAATATGAATGTCAAATAGTTCATTATAAACCAAAATTCACTTATCATGAGAGAGGAAGGTTCAAGGTTAGATAAAACCACTTCATGTAATGTATGCTTCTTGGTAAGCCAAAACCATTTAAGAATGCTATTGGTTAAGGAAAAACTTATGTAAAACCCAGAAAAGGTAATGGTTGAAATAATCCACTAATCGAGAAAAAACCTAAAGGACATAATGGTTGAAGGTAACCTAAAAGAATAAAGGGTGGTTACAAGTAAGCTAAAGAAAACCAAGATGATGATTAATGATGATGCACGGGAAGTGAAAATGTTTTGACTAAAAAATTGTTGTTGAACGATGTATGAGAAAAAGTTCCCTAGAGAATCAATGAATGCACTGGCTACTGACTCATGTATTAATTTTGGTGGATGGTGACTCTTCTATGTAGACTTCACCAAACATAATAGCTATAATTTTGCAAGTACAATAATAAAATTGAAGAGGAATGAAGAAGACCAAAATATGAAAATCATATAAGAAAAAAGATAAAGATCATATAAGAAAAAAGATGAACACAAAAAGCATAGTTGATGAAGATTGAAGATGAAGACCATAAAAAAAAGAGATGAAGATCATACTAGTAAAATAAAGAAGATGATTAGATCATGGGTATTTATTAAGGAGGGTAAGCATAATTAACTTCTACTTGTGAATCATAAATATCATTTAAATTTTATGATGTGTTTGTAATGATGTAGACCAAGCATATAAAAATTAGTTCAATTGGAATAAAAAGGGAAAAAAAAAGAATTTCTCTGCTACCACCACTATTGAATCATGTTCGCTTGATATCAAAACAAACTTACTTAGTAATAAAGTCAATGGTTACCACTTCCCATTTCCACTCTAGAATTGGTAACCAATCTAACAAATCTATTGGGTTTCGATGCCCAGAAACCACAATTTGACATTCCATACAACTGGAAATATAATCAACTACATCTTGTTTATCCTATCAAAAAATATAGGCTTCATATTATTGTAATTTCTTTTGGTAATGAGGATGTCTTGCATATGAAACACTATGCATTTCCTTTAATTCTAGCCTCCTCCATTCTTTGAATTAGAAACATACACTCTATTCTTATGCATAAGTATTCCAGCTTCCTTTAGTTTATATTCTTTAAACTTTTATTATACATCGTCCTACTATACACCATATTTTTCTTGTAAATAATGATGATCTGTAACAACTGCCTCTAAAATTCCACCCTTTAAATCTAATATATGCATATCGATGGTTAAAACATGCTTGAAATGCATTGTTTAACTGAGTCAATCAACATATTTATTCTTTTTCCCTTTCATATGCTTGATGTCAAAGTCTTATTCACTTAAACACTCCAACCAAAATGGAATAAGATAGACAAGCATGCATCACATTTCTTATTAGATAAATGTATATATAAATACACTTCTAGTAACCCTTGGATTCATATTCCAAGGTCCCTTGGATTCCTCATGACCTTTGGTGTTAACTTGAGGATTTTCACCTTCCTCTCAAATGAATAAGCCAAATTTACATAACCCAAGAGGATTATGTTTCCAACATTTCCTCTTAATACAAAGGGGTGTATGCAACTCCAATAAGAGAGGAAAATGTTGTTGTATATAGCATACAATCATTGGATGTGATCTTTAAATATGGTGATTAGAGGAAAACCAAATGGGTAGAAGAAATCAAAGTCTTCTACTGGTGGTGGTTTAAGGATGGCCACAAACTTTGGAACTTGGCTTAAAGTAGTTCATGGAACAATTCTAAATGTGGCTAGAAGATAAAGTCTTCTATGAAATAGAAGTGATCCTTGATGATGGTTTGAGGATGACCACAAACTAATGAAATGGGTAGCAAAGCTAAAGTCTTCTACTAGTGGTGGTTTAAGGCTAGCCACCAACCAAATCGTGCTCATGAAATACGAGTCTGTCTTTGGCTATAGCTCTAACTTTAGCTTTGGATAACTCTAGCTCTAGGTTGTGTCTGTAGGCACTAGTTATGATTTTGGTTTACTTTATATGACTTCGAAACTAGTAGTTGACTATCAATACCCCCTATCAGATACAAGGTGAGAAGATGAAAATCTCTCCAATGCAAGATGTGTCAATATTCAAGAATGAACTATGTGGTATGACTGACATATCTTCTTATTTGTTAAATATCATTTCCATGAAGCAATTCATCCAAGTTGAATCTTTTCTCTTGCAATAGTCTTATGTTTGGAGCATATTTTTGGATGATGAGTATGTTTTACACAATGCTCACAAGGATGAAGATCAAAACATTGATATTTCATGTGGCTAACTTGATCACAATGTTGTCATTTTAATATTTGAAGTGATTGTGGAGCAGGTGAAGATGCGTTATCATAAAGAAACTTAGCACTTTGAAACTGTATTAGTTTAAAGTAGTCTAGAATGTGAAATTCCACTTCATTTTAATATCCAAGACCAATTCAGTAATTTTTTTAACAACTTATTCCCAAGGTCTAATGATGAGCTTGGGAAGTGCAATAAAAACTTCTACATATTCATTGGAAGATTCTCCTGAAGTGGTGTCATTACTCTGATGATGAGTTGACTACTGAAGATAATCTTTCTCTAACTCAAAAACATAGTTCTTTTGAACGAAAACTAGTTTAGAATGATGTCTCCTTTGTTTGATTTCATCTTCAAGTTGAAGAAACTTGATTTTTTCTTGTGCATTTTATAAATAGATTTGAATATTGATGAGAATGGATTTGCTAATTTGGCCTTTTTTTCTATAGTGAATAGTAATAGATTATTTAGTAACTGTAATAACTCATCAATTCTAACCATTTTTCAACAATTTAAAATGAGAAAATGAAGGGTGTTAGAAATATTCTTGATAATGGAGTTGAATTGATCGGGCTCTCAATGGTAGTAGGACAACAAAGTTTCCTCTAACATAGGTCACTCTTTTCAAATAAGGCAAAAACTAAGGGTAAGCCAAAATATTAAATGGATGCTTAAACTAGAAGAAACAACATGGAAAATACTACAACCACGTGCTAGAGAAGACCATGAAGGAAAATAGAAGCAATTTTGAATACATCGTGGCTCACTCCTAATCTACTCCACTTCAAAGATGACCTTAGAAAATTTCTGAAATCAAATTACAGATTGGATGGGAATTGATCTCTATTTTAAATCTTAGTCTTTCTAAATGATAGCTTCATTTGATTTCATATTACTCATCTTATCAATATTAGATTGTATTGCAAGTTCAACATTCTCAAGATTAACCCCTTAAAGTTGGCTAAATTGGTATATCACCACTAAGTTCTTGGGATCAAATCATTTTGAACATGTTGCCTTAAATACTCCAATGAATAATCACAACTCAACTAATTATACATTTTCCAATCCATCCCAATATTCATGAAGGTTTTAATCTTGTTTTTTTCTCTGCAAAATGTTAATTTGAAAATATTTGTAATCTCTAGGACTAATTACTTTTACGTTATCAAAATGATAGATTTCAACTACTTAAAATTGATAAATATAAATTTTAGAATGAATGATGTCGGGAAGCTCAAAAAAAATCTTTGCTTCAAATCCTAGATCTATCAACATAGTGATACAATTCTAACCATTGAGAAGTTCATTGCTAAAAAATAATCACTTGATTGAGGGTGACACCCAGATGTTCCCTCTAGAGAAAAGAAACCCTCCATAACCTATAGATAATAAGAAATGGAACCTTCTTGCCACTGTAGTATTGGTAGATACATAAAAGCATGTGTAATTTTGTCATTTAGTATCACAAAAGATTCCATTTGGGTTTAAAGCTATATTACCAGAAACGAGATGGTAGTCATCATTCTTGGAAAAAAATGCACTAGAAACATGATGGCATGGAAAACACCATTTTCTATGATCGTTCTACATCAATATGGTTCAATGTTAAATATAATGAATCCTTTGGAAGCCAGGATAACTTTTGGGTCATAATATGGATAATGCTCTTTGCTAATATTAGCCCATGATTGACTCAACGTCAGCAAGAGTTGCCACTCCTGGCATAAAAAGCCACTTAGCCGAGAAAGTGTTTTTTTGGAAAGGACATCATCGCAAAGTCCTATTAGTGAATCTTCTTCTCCCGCCAAAGGAACAATCAAATATTTTCAAATCATTTCTTATTTGGACATTGAGAACAATAAAGAATGTTATTGTGATAACAATCGAATATTTTTATATGATTTATTATTTGTACAAGGTCAAAAGTGGTTAATTTTCTATTCAAATGGTGTATTCTAATTACATTTTAGGTTATATTTAATATTTTCAATTTTTTATTATTAAGACATTGTTATAAGTGGTTAATGTCCCATTGAGATTGTGTATTCTAATTAGGTTTTAGATTTTATTTACAAAGAGTTTGTTCAAACTCTTAAACTAATTTGTAATCTTATATAAAAAAATTGAGTGTGCTCACTCTTTAGGCTGAACTTTACTTCATTTGAAGAGTTGCAAATCATTTTTTCTTATTTTTTTCTCCCCTTGTTTCTTGAATGTGAAACCTCCAAACTCTATTTCTTGTTTCATTTCCCATTTCTCATTTCTCATAACATAGGTTTAAAGAAAGCGTCATCCAAAATATACATAAGAAATAGCTTAATCTATTAAGCCAATGACTACTTCTATGACTTATGGTGGATTTAGAGCCAAGTAAACACAACCAAATTCAATTGCTTCTCCATCGACTATTGAAATTTCCATTTTGAAAATATTAGAGTTTATTTCTGCCAACCAAGATGAGTCCCTCCATCATTGGAATCAAATTCACTACAATCATGAATGGTTGGAACCCTACCACATGAAATCTATGTCAAGTTGTTTCCACAAGGATGTATACTTCTTCACAAATGGTAATAAAACACAACATTTCTAAACATGAGAGAGAGTAATTAGGTTTGTGCTTGAGATAAGTATATACCTCTGTAATGATGATGGAGAGCAGCCGGTCATTGGAAATGGAGAGAAAGACAAGAAAGTTTGGTTAGTGTACATATGGGTAGAATGACATTGTGGGCATCAACAAAAAGAAACAGATGTTAACGAGGACTAATAGATATTCAAAGAGAGTAGGGGAGTGCTAAGTTTAGAAATGTAGAACTTGTTGAGAGAATGTCAGTCAAACAAGGTTGAAGAAATTCTAGGCTTATGTAGGGAACAAATATGATGGGCTTAGCTTTAATAACATTGTTAGAATTAGGCACACAAAAAGGACTGAGATAGATAAGCATGAATTGCATTTTTCATTAGACAAATGTACATGTAAATACATTCATGGTGACCATTCGATACAAATTCCAAGGTCCCTTGGACTCCTCATGACTAATGGTGTTTACTTGACGGTTTTAGCCTTCATGTCAAGTGAAGAATCCAAATTTACATAAGCCAAGAGGATTATTTCTCCAATAGAGTGCATCTAAAACTTTATTATTTTTTTATGCCTCCAATAGAGTGCATCCATAACTTTGTTATTTTTTCCTTTGATATTTTTTTATGTCAAAGTCCCATTCACTTAAAAATTCCAATAATATTTCTTTTCTAGCATTTAATGTTGTCTTCCCAAAAATTATTAAAGCATTGTGGTCTATCATTAATTCAAATTTATTCCCCATTAAGTAATTCCCTAATATTTTTAATGCCTGTCCTATATAGAAAATTCTAAGTCGTGTGTGGCATAATTTATCTCATGCTCTTTAAGTTTTCTAGACTTGTAGCAAACTACATGCCCATTCTGAGTATGGAATCCACCAAACACCTCTTTGTGTGCATCTATGAATACCACAAGGTCTTCATTTGGATCAAAAATTTCTAAAATAAGTGCATTGGTAGGTTACTCTTTCAATAGCTAAAATTTTTCTTAACACTTTGTTGTCCATGCAAACTTAGTTCCCTTCTTTTATAAAGAAGTGATGAGATGATCAATCATTGAAATTGTTGGTGCATTAAGATGACTATTAAAAGCAACCTTAATACCTACATTAGTTATCAAACCAGGGAAAGTCTGTTTATTTCAAGGGTGTTCAGCATTGTCTATGCAAGTGAATTCAAAGGCTAATTCGTAATGAAATGATTTAGAATCGTTGCAATGATTAACATCTAATTCTTGAAGTTCAATCTAAAACAATTCTGAAAGAAATATTTAAAGCATTTTCAAACCTACTTTAATCTATTATGCAAAGAACTGAATTGGAATGCAAGTAAAAGGAATCACTCTTAGAGAATCTAACTAGTATAGACAATAATTCATTCAGCGTGAAGGAAAGCTACAACAAATAAACAACAGGTGACTATTCAAACATCTCATGGAAAACAATCAATTGTAAGCTTAAGATCTCTGGTAACACTACTTCAGAATGAACAACAATCAAATACTTAAACTAACCTGATAAATTTGGTAAATATTAACACGCAGATGTAAAGCAAAGCAAGATCTAGAATCTAGTTTGAACGATAAAAGAAAATCGTAATAATCAATACTCACAACAATTAGAATAATTCTAATTTCATGAAGTAACAATAATAAACAATTGTAAGAATAAACAGAAATAAATATGACACAATTAAAGCAGTAAATCTCCTATCGACTGGGCCCAAAGTCTCTAGAAGTCACTGCCGAAAGACGCTGAGAATGCAATTATAGGTAAAACACAATATTCTTCATTAAACTTGATAATAGAGTTAACAGTAATGAAAGTACTTTGTGTCTAAAATGAATAGTTACAATCTCAAAATTTCTAGTTGTTCATTTCACCTGGTGGCTTTATATAAGATAGGAAAGACAAATGGATAAAAGTGAATCCTCAAGATCAGGAGATCTTGAGGATTTCACAACCGACAATCTGATTTCATCATAGAATAGGCTTGGTTCTCCTAGTCTTCCAATGGTCTTTGTAATTGAGATGTTGTCCCTTTTCCTTTCTTGGTCGTTGTTGTTCTGTCGTTTGAAGAACAATCGTTCAATTCATGTTCCAACATATAAATATAGTGAAAATTAGTTTTTCATGCCTAGATTTACCCATTCGTTAATGATCGATTTTATCCAACTTCTAAAATTGTTTCTTCTATATTTATTCCTAAAACGAAGATAAACACATAAAGAAAAATCATTAATTAAGCTAATATGAGGATAAAACATACCTTTTCCACGGCCCAACATACTCCCTTGCTTACCTTTTTGCATGTCCTCATGCAATAAGATGATTGAGGTGCAGTTGTGTCAAAGAATAAGAAGGATAAACTTCTTCCTTATATAGGCTAAAACCGTTTTTCCATTTAAGTTTTGCAAAAATCTGGTTTACATAGTAATCTGGAAAATTATAATCACTGTAATACCCGTCAGGAGGGTACCAGATAATAGGACATTTGTAGCGGCATCCCATCCAGTCAGGGCCCATGATTAGGACCATATTTTTGTATCTGTGTAGGTGAGTAATGACAGCTTTGAAATTTCTATACCCAAATGGATCCATGTTCCGGACATTGTTAGTGGAAGCTTTCCATCTTTGTCTTGCTGTTGACAAAGATTCCTCCTTAGTTTCCTGAAAGTATTCCTTTCATGTCTGTATGATATCTATATGGAGTGGTCCTAATTGGGCCACGAATCTTGTTCGTTTCATGAACTGTTTATGCTAGACAAAAAGATGTAAGGGTTTCGTGGGTTCTCCTATGACCCATAAATCTATACCATATTCCCTTTTTTTGAAAAGTGTTATAGGCTTTAGCCCATTTAATTTGATTGGTAGTAAAAGAGAGAAAATATTGAAATTGAATATCCCCAATGAAGGGGCAAGGATTACTATCCAGTTCATCCTCCAAGAAAAAATCGTGCATGTATAATTCACATAAAAGGCGTTGTACCTGTTCATTTTGTTCTTTAAAACATTTGACAAAGTCTAGAGTGGTCTTGAATTCCATTGACTTACCAACCCTGACGACTTTAAATTTCAGTAAGAGGTGTCTTTCTAACAAGAATAGTTCATAATTGGTGGTAGGTGATCGACAAGACAAAGCATCAGAGTAAAGAGAACAAATAGTTTCAATTTTCTCCTTGGCCTTCTACAACTTGGATTGTGCTTTCTCTAATTTATTCTGCTCATCTTTGGAGTTGGCGAAAGTCGTCTTCTGTTACACTAAGTGCCTCAAATTTCTTTCGCAACTCTTGGTGTACCTGTAACGTCACTACTTCTTCCTTATGTTGAGAAAACTTCTACTGGGTCTTGGTTAATTCATATAGCAATTTTATGATAACAAATTCCCTTAATAGAGGAATGTAGTGAGGTGTTTCCTATGTATGAGTTTCATCATCCCGTGTTATCACATAATAAATTTGAATAACAACTTCAACTGTTCCTTGGGGCATACAACAGTCTTCCTAGGTATTCTCCTCAGAATTGGTTTGGACAGCAACATTTGTGGTGGGAAAGTTTGTTTTGGTTTCCACTGAGCAAATGCAAGGACCTTCAGTCTAAGTCTCAATATTCTTCAAAGGACATTTCTCTGTTTGGGTCCCTTTTAAAAAAACACAAGGACTCTCAATCTAAGCTTCAATATCCTCCAAAGAGAAGTGTTTTGTTTGGGTCCCTACAGGTTCTAATTCCACTTTCAGTTTCTAAACCCTAACTACTTCCTTTAACCACTCTCTCAATTTCTTAATTGTTTTCTTATGCTTCCTATACTTCTTAAGTAGCTTCCTCAACCTATCCTTATACGTTTTCTTCTTTGTGGGGTTTTTGATCGGAGGTTGCACAACTGTGTTTATTTCGGGTTCAGGAGGAGCTCTACCAATATCAGGATAATGTTCCAATGAAACAGTATCTCGTGATGGATTCTCGTCTTCCAAGCATTTTTCTACATGGGATTCTCTCTCAGGGGACTTCAATGGAACAATATCTCCTGAGTGATTTTCATTTTCAAGGTCTTCTTCTACATGGGCCTTGTCCTCTAGGGACTTCATTAAAACAGTATCCCTTGGTTGATTTTCATCCTCCAGGGTTTCTTCTATAGGGGTTTCCTTCATTAGGTATTCCAATGGAACAATA
Source organism: Pinus tabuliformis (assembly GCA_031772625.1). Classification (NCBI taxonomy): domain Eukaryota; kingdom Viridiplantae; phylum Streptophyta; class Pinopsida; order Pinales; family Pinaceae; genus Pinus; species Pinus tabuliformis. Next base: position 863,601,503 of record CM062820.1, read on the forward strand.
ACCTCTGGTTGTTTTACATCCCTGAGGGTTTCCTCTGCATGGGTCTCTTTCTCAAGGGGGTCATTCATAGAGGGAACTGATTCCCTCTGACCCTCCAAATTATCAGCAAATGGAAAAGTTTCAACATGGCTACAACTACCGGCAGAGTCAGACTGGTTAAGGGCATGATTTTTCCCTTCTGGTTTTTCAGATGACTCCCTTTCTTCACAGTATGTCCCCATATTCTCCAATAGTCGAGCCACTTATTCCTCATATTCTTGGAAAAAATCATCTTGCAGACTTGGAGAGGGCATGTGAGACGACCTTGCTTCTTCTATTGGAATCAGGGTGTGTTGTTGTGATTTTATCCTCGCAGAGCGCCTATTCTTTGCTGGGCCTGAGGCAAAAGAAGGATTCCTTCTTTTTCTTATCCTTTTCAGACTTGTTACTCTTACCCCATGTTGTTCAGTCTCTGGGTTTTCTTTTGGTGGGGTTAAGGCAGGATTTACAAGGTTATCCCAGGTTAATTGTTGTTGGGCTAGTCCATGAATGATGATTAACTTGATCAAACCATGATGGTTGATGACAAAATGTGGGTCCTTAGCCTTCCTAATCTGACTAGCAATGTCATGCAATAAATAATTAAAATAAAATGGAAAATTAACTGTAATTCTATGCTTCAGAATAGCTAACAATTTGAGTTGTTGAGGTTTTACCACATCTTGACATCTGTCACAAGTGATGTACCTCTTAACAATGGTTGCCAATTCTTGCCATGGTTGCTTTAAAGCTGTGGGGTGAATCCCTTTTCCTTTGTGTACCAATTGTTCATCTGGGTCTTGGAATACTGTGACTGCGTCCTGTAGAAGAACATGCTTATCCATCCATCTTGTGCCTTCTACTGGAAGTTCAGAGACTTCAGCTATAACTTCTTCAGAAACTGTTATATTTCTTCCCTTCATTGTCATGCGCCCATTATGTAGATTTTGCAAAAATTCAAGTGTTATTTCCTCATGGAATCCCTGTAATTTGGTCAGGTATTGAAGCTAGTCGGTGCACTCAAGAATTTCGCGAGCCTGTTCTAATACTCGGAGTACTATAGGTTCAATGCGGATGGATTTTACTCCCATGGTTGTTGTTTCTCAGTAGCTGGTTCACTTGCACTTTTCCATGTGCTCTTCTCACAATTTCACAGTTTGGAACAACACCATAAATCATATACAAAATGTTAAAGTTTTTAACAGAGCAGTGACATTGTTTTAGAATTAATATTAAAGGCCATTTTGTTGTTTGTCTCATCAGCAATTTTTGGCGCAGATTAATAATTAATTCGCATGATATTCATAATGCTTACCTACCCCCCTCCAATCAGAGAATGGTTTAATAATTATTACACATGTTATTCATAATGCAGACCTCCCCCCCATCCAATCAAAAAACAGTTTGATAATCATTACACATACCATCCATAATGCATACCTTCCCCCCTCCAATCACAAAAGGGCGTCCATGACCATGAAGCATGGGAAAAAGGGAAAGGGCGTCAGGAATTCATAAATGCAGCCAGACAACAATCAAAGCAGTGTAAATACAACAAAAACAGTTAGAGCAGTAGATGTAAAAATATTTGAAATTCTCGTAAAAGGAATAAAACAAATACTAGATCATTATGTGAAGAGATATTTGCCTTAGGTGGAAAAGGTGATGAACACATGAACGACAATAAATAATAATGGTTGTTGGTATCAATTGATTGGACAATAATGATATAATGCATATAAAGATATAGTTTACCATGCATGTTTGTTACTTTAGTTATAAACGTTGTTCAAATGGTAAACTCACCTTTAGAAATGAGTCAATAGGAAGTAATGGAATAAATAATATTTGGCAATGTAACATAGCACTTCAATACCACAAGTAGAGCAATTGCTACCAGCAGGCATTCATAGTCTCGACAAGGTTTCCTTTTAACCCCAAAAAATGAGCCAGAGTCCTCCTTTGAGTATTTAGATGATTTTTATTTTCATTGCTATAAAGAGACCACTATGCTAGCATGGTAACCAAATAATCATAGTTCCATTCACCACGATATAACAAAGTGGTTAGGACAACTCGTGATGAGACCTCCTGTCCTTCTGACAGTTTTGACTATCAAGGTCATTACCCTGTTGTGGTGGCCACAATGGGATGTCACTTGTTACACCCTTATGATTATGGCAGGCTGGCTCGCGATAAGACCCCCTATCCTCTTTAAGAATATGTGTGTTGTATTTTCATATTTTCATATTTGCATTGTAAAGGGAGGAAGGCTCATTTACTCCTTAAGAGTGAGGGATCGCGTGAGAAGTAAAAAAAATGCCAATGAAAGTTATTCTTTTATCCCTATATCATCATACCAAAGGGAATTATCACTTTAAAGTGTGAAAGAAAAGGAGCATGGTATTAAGATAGTAAATTATTTTATGATACGTCCAAGAGAAGATATTCAACCAGTCATTACATAGATGAACCAGGTCAGTTTCAGAATAAAGATAACCATCAAAGGTTTTACAAGTCATAATGGTATTAATATTACTGTTTTTCTTTTATCTCAGGTACAAATTCCAAATCCAACAGATGGTTTTACTAAGAAACATGGGAGAGAAAAACAGAAATTTGATAAAATAATGACCGGCGATGGAACAAAAAAAAGAAATCACAGCTATTTGTTCTATTGAACAACAGTTGTTAAATTGATTGAACAAAAGACACACAAAAAGAAATCGGAGTTGTTCAATTATATGAACAACAAAACACACAAAAAGAAATCGGAGTTGTTCAATTGATTAAACAACAAATATTCAATTGACTGAACAATAACTGTTCAATTGATTGAATAGAAAAGCACACAAAAATAAATCAGAGTTGTTTAATTGATTGAACAACAGTTGTTCAATTGATTGAACAACAACTGTTAAATTGATTGAACAACAAGACACACAAAAAGAAATGAAGTTGTAATTGCAACAAGACACACAAAAAGAAATCAAGTTGTTAAATTGATTGAACAAAAATTGTTCAAATGATTGAACATCAAAACACACAAAAAGAAATCGGAGTTGTTCAATTGATTGAATAGTAAAACATACACAAAAGAAATCAGAGTTTTTCAATTGATTGAACAACAACTGTTCAATTGATTGAACAACAAAATATGCAAAAGAAATAAATCAGAGCTGTTCATTTGTTTGAACAACTGTTCAATTGATTGAACAACAACAATTCAATTGCTTGAACAATTAAAACACACCCCCCCAAAAAAAGATAAATCCTTGTATTTACATGGTGATTCCTAAACTAAATTGCAAGCAACCATAAAAAGATTATATACATTATTTACAGTTGAAGAAAGATAAACTTTTATGAAAGTAAATCTATCAGGTCATCACTCCCCTAAGCTAAAATTTCCATAGTGGGATCATCACGTACATGTTGGGAAAAATACTCTTTATGATAAAGGCGCTTACAATGTCCATTCACCCAGAAAGAATGGACAGACTCATCAATGGTAATCAGAGTGAGAGTACGATTGTTGTGTACCTCTTGAATTTCATAAGGGCCAAGCCACCTTGTCTGTAATTTGCTCGGAAAGTCTTGGAATTTGGAATCATAGAGGAGTGCCCAGTCTCCTTTCTGAAACGTATTCTTTTTAATAAGATTGTTGTGCCACTTTTCCCTTTGCTGCTAAATAATTGCATTGTGTTTTATATAAATTAGTCGAGCCTCATATAATTCATTTATTTGTTGAAGTCGTTTAGTTTGGGCCTCTGTCAGATCCAATCCCACTTCCTGGGATGTTCTAAAAGTCTTTATTTCAAATTCAATACGAAATATAGGTTCTTTGCCAAATACAAGTTAGTATGGAGAATATCTAGTAGTATTTCTCCAAGTTGTGCAATAAGCCCTCAAGGCCTTTGGCAATCTAGTAGCCCAGTCCCACCGATGTGTCGAAACTGTCTTGGTCAAAATTGCTTCGATGACCTTATTGGTGCTTTCAACCTGCCCATTCGCCTATGGGTGATACAGGGAAGTGAATCTATGTGTGATGTGGTGGTTCTGTAGAGTGGTTGTAATCTTATGTCCTACAAATTGCCCCCCTCCATCTGTTATCACTTCCCTAGGTAAACCATACCGCACAAATAACCCCAAAAAAAAATTAATTACAACTTCTTCTGTAACTCTTGGAAAATTTACTATTTCTACCCACTTTGTTACATGGTCTGTAGCAACCGATATGTAGGCCTTTTGGTTTGATGGCGAATGCAATGGGCCAACAAAATCCAATGCCCATGGTTCAAAAGAAAATATTACCAATTGGGGCTGCAGCGGAATTTCGTCAGATTGACCAAGACAACCCATCCTTTGGCAGGTATCACAAGCCTAGACATATTTCTTAGCATATCTAAAAGTGGTGGGCAAATAATATCCCATCTGTAGTACCTTATGCCCAGTTCTTCGATCTACGAAGTGTCCTCCACATGGCTCGTCATGACAAGCCTTCAGGATGTCGTAGATTTCATCTTCATGAATGCATCTGTGTATGCACATATCAGACCCTGTATGAAAAAGTTATCCTCCAATCCAAGAAAATCGGGTGCTACGCTGGACAATCTGTTTTTGTTCCCTTGCTGTCATATGTCTGGGAAACTTTCCTACCACCAGATAGTTTCCTACATCTGCATAAAATGGAATTTTAACCGCTATGGAAAACAAATGTTCATCTGGAAACTGGTCATCTACTGCCAACAAATCATTTATCTTTGGAACCCGAGATAGAAAATTTGCGACTGGGTTTTCCTTCCCTGGACGGTCTTAAATGATGATATAAAACTCCTACAAAATTAACAACCAACGAGTCACTCGACCATTTGTAATGGGTTTGTTGGCTAAGTATCTAATGGCAAAATGATCAGTATATAGAAAAAATTGATAGCCATTTCTATAATGTTTAAATTTGTTTATGGCATAAATGACAGATAAGAATTCCTTTTCTGTTACTGTATAATTAAGTTAGTAGCAGTAATATTTTTGTTGATATAATAAATAGCATAAGGCTTTTTTTCCTCCTCTTGGATGAGGACAACACCTATTGCTACATCTGACGTGTCCGTAGAGATGTGAAACGACAGCTCCCAGTTGGGTCCACGTAGTACTGGTGCCGCCAAAACTAATTTCTTCAAATCTGTAAAAGTTGTGTCACATTTATCAGACCATTTAAAGTCAACATTTCATGTTAAAGCATACAAAGGCGCAATAATTTGTGAAAATTTTCTGATAAACTTGTGATAATAACCTGCATATCCAAGGAAGGTACATACCTTCGTCTGAGTACAGGGTGTAGGTAGTAGGATAATTACCTGTATCTTTGTTGGATCTACCTGGATCCCAGCTGTAGAATTTAGTGTCCTAGGATTACACCTTTCGTCATCATCATGTGACACTTGAAATTAGTTAAACATAGGCTAGTGGTGATGCATCGTTCCAAAACCTTCTCTAATTTCTGTAGCGCTTGATCAAATTCATCCTCATACGGGTTAAAGTCATCCATGTAAACTTCAAGTCCTTCATTTATTAGATCAACAAAAAAACTGAGTATGGCCCTTTGAAACGTAGATGGGGCATTGCATAAGCCAAATGGTAACACTCTGCACGCGAATGTACCCCATGGGCAGGTAAAAGTGGTTTTGTCCTGGTCTTAAAGGGTGATTTGGATCTAATTGTAGTCGCTGAAGCCATCCAAAAAGCAAACGAATTGTTTTCCTGCCAATGTATCAAGGACTTGATTAATAAATGGAAGAGGGAAGTGATATTTCTATGCGGCTTTGTTCAATTCCCAATAATCCACATAGGTGCGCCACTTCCCATTTTTATTAGGAATAACTACCAGCGGAGAGACCCACTTTCTATCCGAAATGGTATAGTTAAAATTCACATCCAACAACTTCTGTAGTTCTTATTTTACAATATCTTTGAGATGCGAATTAAATCTCCATTGAGGTTGTCGGATAGGATGAGCATCCTTTTCGGTGTAGATATGATGCATCCATAATTATGGGTCTATGCCCTTCATGTCTGGATAGTCCCAAGCAAAATCCCCTTTATATTTTTGCAGAACTTGAATGAGATTTTGTTGTTGGTCATTATCCAGACTATCATTAATGTTCAAAATCTTGCCTCGTTCAATTTTAACAGGCTTCCTGTTATGAACGAAAATTGTCGGGATATGTTGATCATTAGTATATTTCAAAGGGTCTTCCAAGGCTTCATTGTCAATAATTTGTTTTAACATTTGACATTTGACATTATTCATAGTGGCTGGTTGATTATTCAGTTTGATTCTTGAACTCAAGTTCCTCTGCTACTATAAGTGGTGAACGAATACTTTCTTCCAGGTATGTGGACAGTTTCTATGTAGTTTCACAATGAGTGGACTTGGTTTAGTAGGAGGGTATAGAACCGAATTTTTTACAGAGTCCCCCTTAGAAATGGTCATGCTGCCCCCACGGCAACCTATGTAAGCATCAACTGTTGCTAGCCAAGTTTGGCCCAAAATTAAAGGGTGCCCATCTAATCGACTTTTTGGGTTTATGACGAGAAAAGCCACTGGGTATTCCCATGAATAAACAAAAACTGTAATGTCCTGTAAAGTTCCCTCTAGTCTTACCACCAAACGATTAGTGAGTTCTAGTAGGGTGGTGGTTGGTTCCAGAGCTATGATACCAAGTTTCTTACAAGTTTTCGTGGTTAAGAAGTTAATGGCTGTGTTAGCCCTGAAGTGCAGCGCTGCCATATTGAAGGTAGGAGGATGGAGATCATCTACTGTTATGTCTCGGATAGGGCCCCACACGGGCCATCACCCCACTTTCCTCATCCTTTCACTTGCTTTCCATTCCACTCATTCCCTAACCCGACCCTCACATCTGTTATGTCTCGGATAGGGCCCCACATGGGCCATCACACCACTTTCCTCATCATTTCACCTGCTTTCCATTCCGGTCATTCCCTAACCCGACCCTCACATCTCTACGAAACCCCCTTTCATCTTAGCCTAAGTAAATAAACCCAAGAAACCTGAAAAAACCTTGTTTTTCCACCCATTCGTGCCATCTACACATTCCCTGAAGACACATCGTACAACCATGTCCCTACGCTGTTTATTTTTCCCTGCAGACCCCATGGCCAACGTCTCCCCCGATATTGAAACTTACCCGATCATTCCCTATCGTTGGATCACCCCTCAAGATCTAACGACCCTCGATCATATCACGTGAGTAAGTAGCAAGGAGAATACCTGTTCGATAAGGGTGGTCTTTCTCTCTCCTCCGCTGCAACGTGTCATCCATTGAATGGAATTGGGCAGCCTCCACCATTTACCACTTACCTCCTGGTGCCCTTCCGATAGAAACCATAACTGCCCAGACAAAACCACCCCTAGGCATTATCATTCGCGCATCTTCACCTCCCGATAGCCGTCCGATCTGCTCACCTGAGATCTAGCAGCCCAAACGTTTTCCACTCCCACCTCGGCCTCAAATCCCCCTGCTCACGATCTCCACCGTGCATTCCCTTGATCTGATGGCCCTAATTCATGACCTCTCCCGATCGTCCTTCCCCTCTCTGTCACCTTTCTGTCCATCCGATCTGGCACGTCTGCCCAACCATGCACCTCATTCTCCACTCCTTATCTATTGTCCGAAGAAGAAGGTGGTCGACCCTGTCAACCTCATGGCAGTCAGACCACTGAACTGAATTAACAAAAAAGAATGGACGATAGAGGAAGGACACATCACGATCCATCAAACAGAATTAAACAGTCATGGAGCTCCACTGCCACAATTAAGCCAATTGCCTAGTAGGACGGCACAGTGCCACAATTCATTAAATATTTTTGCGATGGAATGAAATTACGTCATGGAACACAGTCAGGCAATTAATGCCAGTAGGTGGTCGATTAGGAAATATCCAACCCTAAAATGGCTAAGGATCATTGTAAAAATAAACTATAAATAGCCGAAGGCAAGATGTAATCAGGGTTGGCGATTGTTGTGCAGTTCAACTTCTAGAGACTATAGATACTCTGTCCCTTGCAGTGTCTCATCTTCATTTTCAATAATACAAGCTTCTTTTGTTGTTACATGTTCAATGTCCATTTCCCTTCTGTTATAAAATTGCACCTGGACTGGCTTATTCGTGTTCTCCATAGGTCTAATGCTTGATAGCTGTCATCTTATCTCTACATTGGTTAATTAGGTTTGCCATTGAATAGGTCATCTATGTTTCTTCTATATCTAATGACAAACAACTGTCATCTTGTCTCTACATTGATAGATTAGATCTGCAAGCTTCTTTTACCAGCTGCAACTGGGTATCATGTGTTATGTATGCATCTATTGGTGTGGTTGGTATTCTTCATTTATTCACTTAATCTGCAACTATTGAACAGTAGTGGTCTAAAGCCTTGTAGGTTGAGGGTGTTCATGCATGTCTGGAGTGAAAACAGAGCTGAAGTAGTTATCTGGCTTAAACCAAACCATCATCCCTTCCAATAGTTCATGTGACAACATTAAAATTATATGTTACCGGGCATCTCCAATTTACAACCTAGGAGAGTTTCCTGGAGTGCTAACATTAATTTGCATCATTGCTGGGGAGAGGAGATTGAAGCTCAGCTTCCCTGGGAGATGACACAGGTCCAACTTTGATGATAGACAAAGTCTGGACACATTTTTGGTTGTAATCATCTATCTGGCGACTCTACAAGAGGTCGAACCTCTTGGCAACTCCACATCATAGTCCTGGCTCAGTTTGTGAGGCATACTCGAAGAAATCCTCAGAAGTCACCAGCTGACCCAGTACCTAAACCCTGAAAAGATCTTCAAAGGAAGAAAGATATCACAGAAAGGAGCATCAGGATCATGTAAACCTAAAAAATCTTCTATACCTCTTCAAGAAAGGCTTGTAATAGAACAAATACATATTGAGAGTATAGCCTCTAACACTAGCAGTGAAGAAAAAATTTCAGAGATCCATAAAGCTCCTTATTTTTTAGGTTCTCTTCTGGCTTTAAGCCCGAAGGAAACCTCATTACCTATCCCTCATATCCCTTTAGTCCTGTCAGTCACCTCTCAGCTTTCTATTATTCAGATTGCTAGTACTCTTCTATCCACCACAGCCATGGCAGGCCCACAAGCACTCACCAAAATGGAAAGAATCATAGCTGCTAGGTATGGACCTCTATTACTACCCACTCCTTTGAATGCAATGCCTACTAGAGAATATCATAAATACATGCCTAAGTTCACAGGGACTGAAGGAGTTACAACTGAAGAACATCTTGAGTCTTTTTATAGCTATGCTGATAATTTGGATATTACTGAAGATGATGTGTGGATGAGAGTATTTGTCCAAAGCCTTGATGGAGAGGCAAGAAAATGGTTTAGACAACTGACCCCTAGATCTATAACAGATATTGAGGCCTTTGATGATGTTTTCCTAAAGCATTGGGGGGATAAGAAAGATCTTCTCTATTATCATATTGAGTTTGGGAACTTGAAAAGGGAAAATGGGGAATCACTTTCTGATTTCAATAAAAGGTTTAACCGCATGTATAGCAAGATACCAGTTGAAGTGAAACCCACCCCTACCTTTTCTAAACTCACCTATGCCAATGCTTTTGATTCTGACTTCTGTCTACTATTGAGGGAGAGAAGATGTGCTTCTTTAGCTGAGATGCAAGATGCAACCCTGGAAGTAGAGTCCAACATCATTGTTGCAGAGAAACTCAAGGGACATGTTGATCGAAGGAGACAGAGGGGTGAAACTTCTTCATATTCAGACCCCAAGATAGATAAAATGACCAAGATGATAGAGTCATTAGCCTGTGAGATCTCCAAGTTAAAGGTTGAACAACACCCTATGAAAGGAAGAGCTCCTAACACTTTTGCTCTTAGAAACACGAATAGAAGAGCAAATGAGCAGTTGCAGATCATGCCAAGGAGCAAAGATGCCAATGAAGACTAAAGAGTGAAGACCCCTTTCCAGAATCTAGTCATGGAAGAGGAGCAGTTTGAGGAGGATGATGAGATACATTGTATGGAATACCAAGGCAGTGCATCCTTTTTGACCTTAGCTGCCTATGAGGAGTCATTGTCCAATGACCGAATCAGCCAAGAGTGGGACTGTGAGGTTGTCCTACAAACTAAAGATCAACGAAGATACAATCTGAGGTCAAAGATGAATAGCACCAAGGAAACCCCCATCCAAAGAGCTGTTGTCCTGGCAGAACAGCAAGCTAACAAGCAGAAGCGACCAGCAGCTGATCCCATCATTCTCAAAGATCCAACTCAAGAGGTAAGAGGCCCTGACAAGTCCCCTTCTCCCTTCAGTTTTGAATCAGAAATCCAAAAGCTTAAGATATCTATACCTCTGCTAGAACTGATGAATAATGAAGTCTTTAAAAGGCCCATCCTCGAGGCTCTTGAGCTTAAGGCCAATCAAGCATCCAATGACTATGTGAATTTACAAGATGACAAACCTGCAATTGTGCTTAGCCCAATGACTGAACCTTCTGATGATAGCTCCCCATCATTCTATGTCTCTCAGAGTGTTTCATGCCAAGAGATCTTGTTAAGGAACTTGTGTGTTTTGTTTCATGCCAAGAGGTCTTGTTAAGGAACTTGTGTGTTTCATGCCAAGAGGTCTTGTTAAACAACTTGTGTGTTTCATGCCAAGAGGTCACCTGATTCAAATCCCCATGGATATTTATTCCAAAGAAAAAAAATAAAAAAATAAAAAAGTAAAATAATAATAACACAAATTGATGATAATTCCTTGTTCAAAAAAAAAATTGATCGTAATTTGCCACACCCACGTGTCAATATTTTAATTTAAAACTCAAATCATCAAATTTTCCAGCTAAAAGTTGGAAAAGAGACCCCTTAAAACCATATGCACTAGAGACTTGTGAACATACCCACTTTAAATTTGACCCTCTTAATCCGTAGCTAATCTCTTTGTTAGAAGCCTTCATTCTTTTGAGAACCCCTTTTAAAAAGAATCAATCTTTACTGCATTAACTAAGTTCTTACCAAGGGGAACCATAAACCATCCGTAGCTAATCTCTTTGTTAGAAGCCTTCATTCTTTTGAGAACCTTTTTTAAAAAGAATCAATCTTTACTGCATTAACTAAGTTCTTACCAGGGAGAACCGTAAACCAATGAAACAGTCTTGTAAGCCACAAAAAAGGAACATGTGTCCAAAAATCAATTTAAAGCAGCAATCTACTACTACTCGAGCCGAGAAAATACGCATGGACTATTGGCACAATAGTTTTTATACACATGAAGTATCTAACGTTGCTTTTCGTAAAAGTAAATGAAGCCCGCTTTATCAATTACACAAAAGAGCTGACCAATGATTGTATGGAATTCGACCAATCATTCCTGTGTATGAACCAACCCTCTGAGGAGACAAACTTGGGCATAAACAAATCCTCGGAGGAGACACATACAAATATTTAGAGACATGGCTTCAATACTTCCAAGATTGAGATACAATATTACTGAAAGGATGCTAACCGCTTTTTTCAAGCACAATATATCCTTTACGATTTTCAACATTTTGTATCCTTGCAACTGTAATTCCTGTATAGAAAAGGACTGCATAGTAAGGCATAAAATTACAAATAGAACTCTAATTTTGTAGAATGTTGTGTGCAGAAACAAAGGAATCACAAATTCTAGTGTGAAAAAAAGTTGGATATAAAGGGAGGAGGCATTGAGCAATGCCTAACCAACCAAACAAATAAAGAGAATTGAGATGAAAAAATGGATTATACATGTTGGAGCTCTATAACTTTCTCTATAACCATATGAATAGATTTAACGATAAAACAAGGCAAACATTATAATAAGTTCATCATAAGACCATCACCCCACTGTTTTCGATGAGAATTCTTGGAAGAAATGGACAACCTATACTCCTGACCAAGAACGGGTACCACAATACATCAAAGAAATGGACATCCCTGCTTCTCACATACACAATGATTGTACCATAGTTAAGATTATCTTGTTGGAAAGGCAAAGAAGCTAAAACAAAAATTCACACATAAAACTCAAGTTGTGGCTCTTCTATTGATCACACAAAACATGATTCTTACAATGAACCTGGTGAAGGGTATGTAAACCTTTTCCAACTAGTGACTCGCCTAAAATATCTTGACATGCAACCACACCCTAAAACTCGTCTATCACTTAACTCGACTTGACTCAACACTCAAACACTCAGTCACTCAATCACTCAGTTAACTGACTCTCTATGTTTAGCCAACTCTACATGCGAGAGTAATTACAATTTCTAACACTCCCTCTTCATTACGACCGTATGACTCATCATACTCAAACATGACTTAACTTAATTATCACTCAAACATGCCTGTTGGTCTATGTCATAGTTAGGCTTACAATGACTCAAGACTTTCACAATTTTGCATTTTCTTTTTCTCTTCTTCCAAATTTTATATCCTTGAAATTGCTTCATTCTTTTTTGTGGGTTCTTGTTGTAAGCTCCATATTCCTTTACTTGTTGTTGCTGAATTTTTTCTTTGATTTTTCTTGAATTTGGGCTGAAACACAATTTGATCTTGTCTACTACATATTCCTCTTCAAATATTCGTTCAACCATGGACTAATTCCATAACATTGCATCTTCAAACTGTCTTATTTTCTTTGCTTCTTGTGATTTATATTCCTGAGTTTCTTTCTGCCATATTTCTTGATAGAAGAATATTATCTCTTCTTGACCCCATTGCTGAAAAATGGTTTCAATGCATTCATCTTTGTCTTCAGAAACATCCATATCATTTTCACTTTCATCATGAGGTACTGTTGCTTTTTTCTTGTAATTTGCATCAAATTTATTAACAACCTTTTTTTTAACTTTTCCGCCCATGCTATTTTGAACACCTGCATATTCAAAAACAATGATAAAGTCATCTTTAATATGAATCTCTTCAGTGATAGCTTCTTGCTCTACATCTACCTTCTTTTCAACTGCATGGAGGTTGTCTTCCATTGTTATGTTGTTAGTGGATATTCTCATCAAAAGCTCTTCAATCAGTTTATCATGTTCTTAATCATCAACTGCTGCTAGATGACATATTGCTTCATGAGCAATTCCAACTACTTCATATCTTGCTGCTACATTGACAATTTCAACCTTCAATGCTTCATCCAACATGGCGCTTACCATATTTTCACATTCAATCCCTGTTTCAAAAAATAAACCACATATATCATCAACATAATGTTCATCCACACTATGGTGGGATATTCGAGCATGCATGTGTTCATTGTCAATTTCGTTGACAATTTCAACTTCACCAAATCCATCAACTGCGGATGGATTAACTGATTCACATATAACTTTGCAGTCATCATCCACATGTGTTTCATTACAGTGGGATTTATCATCATCTGTATCATCCACATTACAGTGGAGCCCTTGAGCATTTATTTTCTCTTGCTCTATTTCACACACAGAGGCTTCAATGTCTCTCTCTGCAATCTTTGTTGCATCTTCTTCATCCATATGCATGCTTGCATAATGGGTTCCATTTTTATGGTTTTGACAACCATCATCCACTTTTGAATGGGGTTCTCCAAGCTCTGTTTTTTTCTCAGAGTCTTGCTCATATACTCTCAGATATGCGGCTGACTTTGCTTGTGACATAACCTGATGTTGCATGTCACTCCCCCTTGCACCAAACTCTGCTTCTAGGAACTTCCATGCTTCCTTGGAAGTTGTAGCTTTTGCTACCTTGCACAAACACTTCTCATCCAATGCTTGTTTTATAAAATTCAATGCTAAAACATCACATACTGCATCATATGGGTTATTAGATTCGTACTCAATTAACTCTCTAGCTCGAAGAAAAGTTAACATCTTGATAACCCAATGATCAAAATATTCACCTATAAACATAGGAGGTGGTAGCAAATCAAAGCTACACCAATCACCCTCGATTTCTTCTTTGTCTTCTGCTAGACTTCTCAGTTCCTCGGCTGTGGCCTGAACCTCTCTAACCATGGCAATGATCTTTGCCTCTTCTTTTCAATTTCTTTTCTTAATATGCTTCAGTTGCACTTTGCGACCCATGATTGCGGTCTTTCCTTTTCTTATAGCTGCTTTGCTAATTGCATGAGGCTATCTTCCATATTGCCCCTGAAAAAAATATGATTTTCAATATGTGCCCCCGTAAGGCACAATCTTCACCAAAAAAACTGTCATACTTGACAAAACGCTAAATAATTTTGCAAACCGATCAACCATTTCAAAACCTTAAACTTATCATACAAATAAAACTCTTTTCATACCATGCGCTTCGAAAAAAAAAAAAACTTAAAAAAAACTTGTTTCCAATTCTCTCAACTTTAACCCTTTAACGTGTCTTCGTACACTTTCACAAGACTTTTCATTATTTCCCACCCATAGAAGGAGGGAATGATCTGATTCGATGGTATACTCTAGGTATTTGTTTACTCTAACTCCTTTTCATTATATATACATTCCGTCCATTACCATTTCAGATTTTATAAATTATTGATCCAATTGAAAGAATAAAGAGTATAACTGGACTTATTGATTTTCATTGGAGAATGGGAATTGATGGATTTTCCATCGGACCTATTTGACAGGATTTGTTACCACTTTGGCCATTTCAGTTGCTTGGCCAATTACCCAAAATCCTCGATTGTTGCATTTACTGATGTTAGCAATATACAGTAGCCAATTATCCTCGGGTATATTATACCTTTATTTCCTATGCGGGAACTGGAATAAATTTTCGTTCACCCACTTCTATCCGGGGGGGGTGGGGGGGAAAGACGTTTCTATTTGGCCACAATACACTGCGAGTAATTCTATCTTTCCGCTAAACGGAGCTTTAAGTATAGGTCTCTAGAGATCTGATAGACCAACATTAGGTTCAGGAATATTGGATAGTAAATAGTATTCTATTTAGGGTTCTTCATCGCTTATACAATGAAATCGCCAATTTTTTCACATACCCGGTTACCCTACATGGGTAAGCGCATTATTATAGTACATGTATGCTTCAGTAGCCGGAGTTCCATTGAAAAAAGGGAATGGGTTAATTCAAACATGGAATTGCTACCTCATACTCATTTTATATTTCTTTTCGCTGTGGTTGGTAATGATAGGAATGGTTCAAATCGTCTTTCTTTTATTTGAATCTATTTTATTTGAATCTAATATAGTTCAAGTTATTTCAAGTAGTGATTCCATCATTCTATAATCACTACTTGAAATAACTTGTACCAGTTATTGATGTCACTTATCAATCACATAAAAGAACTGGATCGAATCTATCCTTCCTTTTCCTTCTAGGAATTCGGTCCATTTATGGTTCCAACCATCCATAGCTGTGTAACCCTATTCCTAATAGATTGACCCCCAAATAACGGATCCAAACTATAAAAAATCCTAAAGAAGCCACAATTGCTAGTTAAGATACCCTTGGTATAACATTGACAATCGAACAAGGATTGGAGAAGATATCAGTGGTTTTCCATTTCCTGATCTCTATCTTTCATGGGATCAATTCCCCCTTGACTGACTTTACAATAATATATGGAGCTGAGCATGTCTGGGAATACGGGAGAACGCTCCTTTGCTGACATTATTACTAGTATTAGATACTGGGTTATCCATAGCATTACCATACCTTCTCTATTCATTGCAGGTTGGTTATTTGTAAGCACGGGTTTGGCTTATGATGTGTTCGGGAGCCCCCGGCCAAATGAGTATTTCACAGAAAGTCGACAAGAGGTTCCATTAGTAACTGGCAGTTTCGATCCGTTAGAGCAACTCGATGAGTTAGAGCAACAGAGAATTGGTTACACTTTCACAAGACTTTTGTCCACTTAAAAAGATATTCCCCTTTTCAAAAACCTTTTACCCAAAATAGCCCTTAAAACCTTACCCTTTTTTAGCATATCGAAAAAGGATTCTTGAAAAAATTTCGTGGATTGATTTCATAAAAAAAATTGACTTTTAATCACCTTCTAAACACTTTGAGAATTTTTTTTATATTTGCCCATAGTCGGCTTTAAACTTTCGCATGTTAACCATGAAACTTGTCGTCGGAATTTTTGGTTGACTTCTCGACCGCCGATTAAACCTTCGACTCTTCAGGCATAGTTTTCAATTGGTGACCGGTAACGCAGCTGGTTTGCTCTGGACTGTGATTCTCTGTGGATGGTGGCTGGACCTTTCTTACAGCTCAATGCTGGTAGCGGCTTTGCGCTCTCACGGCGACTCTCCACCGTGACTTACCGCTCACGTAGTGCAGTGGAGATACTTTCGATTTTTTATCACTTACATGGTGGGGCTTTGCAAGCTGTTGCTGTGGACGTTTTATTTGGTGGATTTTTTGGCTTTGTGACTTTAGCTCTAATACCAATTTGTTGGAAAGGTGGAGAAGCTAAAATACAAATTCACACATAAAACTCGAGCAGTAGCTCTTCTATTGATCACATAAAACATGATTCCTACAATGAATCCGGTGAAGGGTATTTAAACCTTTTTCAACTAGCGACTAGCCTAAAATATTTTCCCATGCAACCACACACTAAAAGTCGTCTATCACTTCACTCAACTTGACTCAACACTCAAACAATCAATCACTCAATCACTCAGTTAACTGACTCTCTATGTTTAGCCAACTCTACATGCGGGAGTAATTACAATTTCTAACATGTCTAAAACTATCTATTGGGTTCAAACAAGAGACCAAATAGTTCCTCATCTGCAATAATACCCATTTCCTTTAATCTTTGTAATGGGGTTTTACGATCTCCATCCAAAATTGTTGTACTGGCACCCCTACAAAACAAAGGAGATTGTAACTAAAATTTAGACAGAAATAAATCATACAAAACCTTAACACAACCAAAGGTAGATATATAACACAAAAAACAACTCAACAAAAGATTTGAGCACCTAGAAAACAACAATTTTGCAAATGGGATCATCCTCCTAGAGATACAAAGATGAAGTGGAGTTCTTCCACAATAGTCAAGAGTATTCAGAATGGCACCATACTGCAGTAGTAGCTCTACCATGCCTAGATCACCAGTATAGCATGCTAGATGTAGCAACGAGCATCGTTGTAGACCCTCCTCTACTTCACTTAAATCCTCACTGTCAGTCATGGAGCTTGGGCTAGATGTTGCCGAATCAAATAGTTGTATGTGCCCACTACAACCAGAATCGTTTTGCATTGTGTTTCGATTCCTTCTAGTGATTACTGTTTTTGCTAAAAGCAAGGAACAATTGGCCTTTGCCTGCTCATATGTTGTATTAACATCAGCATTGGAATTCACAATAAGACGGTATGCTAACTGCTTGTTATTTTCAAGCAGTCCATCAAGAACTACTCTCTGCTGAAGCTATTCAACCAATATTTGAATTCACAAATAATACAAAGATCAAAATGACACCATACTAAGCAAAGAAACAACATATGAATATAAAATATATGGTAGTCGGAAAATGATTAATTATTCTGTTTTATCTCGATCTTTATCAATATCATCCTCAAAAGCAAAGAAACAACATAGGAATATAAAATATATGGTAGTTTAAAAATGATTAATTATTCTGCTTCATCTCGATCTTTATCAATATCATCCTCAAAAGGCACGGCTTCTAAACCAGACGATGGCATATCCATTAATCCCTCTGAAATCTTGAAGCCTGGAGTACCGAAATTCGGTGTTGCAGCTGTTGTGTCGTTCACTGTAATGTAGTCGAGCGCAGGAGTCGATTCCAGCACCTCGAATTGCTATAACTAATTGTTGTAACTGCCCCGCCTCAGCCAAAACTGGAAAACATAATGAAGGAACCAGGCTTATAGCCATATTTAAATGGCAGCAAGGGGAAGATGGTTCGTTCATAAAGGGACAGGTATAGTCGTTCCAAACCATAGCATAATCATCGGAGGCGGTTAGTGCCTAATTCTTGTGGGAGGTTCAATGGCTTGTGATGATCCAACGGCGCAAAATTTTCTAATTGTCTAACACAAATATTGACAACCCACGACGGGACACGATGACACCAGAGGGAAATGCCTTACGGAGTAACTATGAATATCTACAATGTCATTGTGTTTTTCCCAACAAGAATGGATTTTCAAAGTCTTACCATGGCTATAGGAGGGAAAAAACCGTTGTATGCCTTAAAATTGACCAATCAACAAATTTTATTGGGCGTTGTCTAACTATTATATGTTTTGGAGTTGGTTGGAATTTGACAAAATAATTTTTCGTCAAACCTTAATATTTGATGTTTAAAATGGGTTTAACAATGAAAAATCTGTGAGACACTTAAATAGGGAGTTGACAACTCAAACTTGTGATTTTAACAAATCCCTATAAAATTATCTGTAAATTAAACTATAAAATATCCCAAAAAATTTTAATCAAAATAAACGGGAAATATACCCAAAAAAACACACCCAAAAAACATATAATAGATAAAATACAATATTTTATTGAACTTTAAATTCCAGGCCCGGTAGTCTGTCTAATTTAAGGCCTAGAATTTCGCTTGCATGTGCTCAGATAATAACTTAATGCATTTTACAGAATCAGTGTCACTGTGCCACGGCCTTAAAAGACATCGTTACCAACTCTTCCTTAAAGACAGGGTCTCAAACTTGCCAACACTAAATAGTTTTATTGCTCTTCCCAGATGGTGACTTAGTCTTCTCAATGAATTACCTCAATTTGAGGATTTGATTGGCCAGTAGACATTAAATGTTACGCGATCTTTGGCGAAATTTCTCTAGGTGCTCCCAAATTACTCGTTATTATAATTGCACCAGTTTACAGAAAATCTCCACAGCTTCATTGACACAACTAAAAATATTTTTCAGAATTAGTTGGTTATAATTGCACCACTTTGCAGACAATTCCACAACTTCATTTACACAAGTTCAAATATTTTTAAGAGACAAACATAATTCACCAACATGTCACTAACTTGCTTTCTGATTCGTCATTACATTCAGATCACCAATCCTTAGTCCTGTAGGTAGATGATTTTTGAAGAGTTTTATCATTATAAGAACATGGGATCAATTCAATATGGGTGAGAGTTGAGAGTAATTAATATTATTTTGATATTAATGGAGAAAATAGTTACATTGTTGTAACTTTCTCCCTAGTTTAGCATTAGTTCCTATAGTTATGGGATTTGGGTGCAACTTCCTATTTCCTAGTATTGTATTTAATGATGTAATCTTTGATTGATTGATGAATAGAGTGGACGAGAGTGATCTCTCAAGTTGTGTGAGTGTAGTCCCCAGGTGCAGGCCACACCTGAGAGCTACATCTCTTTATTTTCAATTCAGTTCACATTTTATCTTGGTATCAGAGCTCAGATTGAGTGAGCCTGATCTTTTGTCACCTGTGTGGCGGAATTCCCTGTGTGGCTGGAATAGCTGTGTGGCTTGAAGTGCCTTTGTGGCTATGTGTACACGAGAGCTGTGTGCTCAATTGAGCAGGTGGACTGCAGAACACCTGGCTCGGACTCGGGATATTTATTTATATATATATTTTTTTTTTTTTTTTCTGAGTGGAAAGGCCGATTAGCGCGGATTTTGCGCTGACAGTCGCGCCAGAAGAGGAATTAGCGTGGATTTTAAGGGATAAATCGCGCCAAAGCGCCAGAAAACCCGATTAGCGCGGGATTTTACCGGGAAAGTCGCGCCAATTAAGATACTTACACCGATTTTTAATTAGCGCGGATTTTTCGCTCGGGGTTGCGCCAAGGGGATCTGTGATAGTGTGAACTTCGTTTGGCGGTTTGCAAACGGTGCAGATCGGTGGAGTTGCAGATCCGTCCGGGAGAGACAGATCGGGAGAGCGCCAGAGGTGATCTGCGGGAAACCTCGACTTCGTTTGGCGATCTGCAGGAGAGCAGGATCGACGAAGTGGCAGATCAATCCGGGAGAGGTGGATCGGATCAATTGTGATCAGATCATTGTTTCGGCTGTGTTGAAAACGCCGAATTTGCTCATTGGAGCGGGAGTGCCAGACACTGTAGATCGGTGACAGAGGTGACAGATCCATCTGACAGGTATTGTTTTTGTTGTTGTTAAGTAGATTCACAATGAGTAATACGATGGAATCTTACCTTAACGAATCTGGTAAACTCAATGGGTCTAACTTCACGAATTGGAAGTTTAAGATCCAGACCCTGCTCGAAGGTGCGAATGCTTGGACTATAGTGACAGGCGATGAGTAGAAGCCGACTGCAACCACACAGAAGGAAGACTGGGAAAAACGAGAAAACAAAGCCAAAGTCCTGTTGAAGATGTCTGTGAAAGACAATGTCATTGCACACATCAGAGACTGTAAAACGTCCGCAGAGATTTGGACGAAAATCAAAAGTCTGTATGAAACCCAGAATGCAAACAGAGTTTTGGCTCTGAAAAGCAAGCTATTTTCAATGAGGATGGACGAAAGGGAGTTTGCTACTGCATTTGTCGCGCGAATTAAGGATTTTAAAGACGGATTGGGGGCCATTGGAGTGGCGGTGGCTGATGAAGATCTTGTTGCAATTACAATGAATGGGATGCGTGATGATTTCCAAACCTTCATCACTGGAGTCTCGGCAAGGGAGAAAACACCCACATTTGATGATCTCATTGCGATCTTGCAGCAAGAGGAAGAGCGACGGCAGAACCAGAATCTGAACTCCCAAAGTGACGATCTTGCGCTGGTGGCAAAACGACGACTATCTAAAGGGAAGCAGTCACAACAGCAATCAGTCCAGAAAGGAGGAACAACACATAAACATCATTGTCATAAAGGTATGCTTGCAAATCATTCTGAAAAGAAATGCTTTTATTGTGGAAAGAAGGGTCATATACAGAGAGATTGTTATTATAAGAAGCAGGCTGATGAGGCAAGGAGGAGACAGGTAAATCCAAAACACAGAGGATATTTTGTTGAAGAAGAAGACTTCAGTCATGAATTTCGACTGTTCACAGTCGACTGTGCCCTTTCAGCATCGAATGAAGATGACATCTGGTATGTCGATTCCGGAGCATCCTCTCACATGACAGGTAATAAGGAATTTTTTGATAGTCTTGAAGAAATTATAAATGGATCAAAAATATATCTAGGGGATGATAATGGATATCAGATTAAAGGTCATGGGGTGATTTCAGTTAAGTTACCAAATGGAAAGATTAGTCACCTTTCAAATGTTTTATATGTACCTGGAATAAAGAAAAACCTGATATCTGTATCCATGATGGCTGATCAAGATATGCATGTCGAATTCTTCAAGACTCACTGTGTGATAAAGGATTGCAGGAATGAAATTGTTGCAACAGGCATGCGAGTTGGAAACCTATACAGACTGGATGCAAAAAGTATATCAAAGCAAGCCATGGTTGCAGGAGAGTCGACAGCTGAACAACTCTGGCATCAGAGGTTTGGTCATCTGAATCTGCAGGATCTCATGTTGTTACAAAAGAAAGGTATGGTCGAAGGTCTCCCCATCTTTCGTAACATTCAGTTAAATTGTGATGGTTGTGCCTTAGGAAAGATGCACAGAGAACAATTCCCTGTGCATGATAGGAGGAGGCAAACAAGAATCTTAGAGCTAGTGCACACTGATGTATGTGGTCCCATGCAGACAAGGTCGCTAGGGGAGCATACTATTTTTTGTTGTTTACTGATGACTGCACTAGGTATTAATGGGTTTATTTTTTAAACAAGAAAAGTTAGACTTTCTAATGTTTTATAGATTTCAAAACCCTGGTGGAAAAACAGTTTGGAAAAAATATTAAAATTCTCCGATCTGATCAAGGAGGAGAATACAAATCAAAGGAATTCATGAAATACTGCAAATCTCACAGGATTGTTCAGCAGTATACAGTACCGCACACACCACAACAAAACGGAGTTGCAGAGTGTAAAAACAAAACCTTGGTGGAATGCGCAAGGAGCACGCTGCAAGGTAAAGGTCTATCTAATATTTTTTGAGCAGAAGCGATAAATACTGCTGTATATTTGAAAAATAGGAGTCCTACTAGGTTTCTTGGCTTCAAAACCCCTTTTGAAGCCTTATATGGATTTAAACCAGCAGTAAACCACTTAAGAGTCTTTGGGTCAAAGGCATTTGCACATGTACCCAAAGCTGATAGAAAGAAACTAGACCCTAAGGCAGTAAAATGTATCCTTGTTGGTTATGGTACAGAGTTTAAAGCATACAAACTGTTCAATCCTGAGTCTCGTAAGACATATGCAAGTAGAGATGTAGTCTTTCATGAATAGGTACAAGAAAGGAAAGTTGATGTTGGAGATGATTGGCACATTCCATTGCTGTTGGAGGAAAGCAGCGAGGATGAGAGGGAGCAGGAACAGGAGCAGAAAGAAGAGAATGAAGAAGAACAACAAGAAGGTGAAAAAGCAGGCCCAGCTATTGCAGAGGAAAACAAATTTGAGGTAAGTCCCCTACCAAGGAGGTCAGGTAGGAAGACTCAATTGCCATTGAAGTTGAGAAACTATGCGTTGATGTCAAAGTTTTTGAACATTATAGAGCCCTCTAATTATAAAAAAGCTAGTCAATTTGAGGAATGGAGAGCTGCAATGAATGAGGAGACGGAATCAATTCTTAGAAATAATACTTGGGAATTAGTAGAGCTGCCTAAAAACAAAACACCTATAGGAAGTAAATGGCTGTTTAAACCCAAAATTAATGCAGATGGAAGTATAAATAAGTTAAAAGCTAGGTTGGTTGTAAAAGGATACTCACAGCAGGAAGGTATTGATTTTGATGATACTTTTGCACCTGTAGCAAAGCTAAATACAATCAGATTACTTATTGCTTTAGCTACTAAATGTAATTGGGAATTACACCAACTAGATGTTAAATCTGCGTTTTTAAATAGTGATTTAAAAGAAGAAATTTACTTAGTACAACCAGAAGGATTAGTAAAGCAGGGGCAGGAACAGCTTGTTTGTAGGTTGAAAAAGGTTTTATATGGATTAAAGCAAGCTCCCAGGTCTTGGTATGAAAAGGTTGATTCTTTCTTTATAGAGCATGGTTTCCATAGAAGCTTAAATGACCCAAATTTGTATACCAAGTACAATAATCAAGGGCAGATTATTTTGATTTCTCTATATGTGGATGATATGATTCTAACAGGAAATGCAGATGACTTAATCAGAGGAATCAAAAGGCTCATGGCACAAGTCTTTGAGATGAAAAATCTCGGAAGCCTTAACTATTGTCTGGGATTAGAAGTATTCAAAGATACTGGGCAAACTTTTCTTACCCAAGGGAAGTATGCTAGAAATCTGTTGGAAAAGTTTGGGATGGATCAGTGTAGATCAGCAGCGACACCTTTGCAGCAAAATCTGAAATTGAGCAGTGACGATGGCACTAAGGAGGTAGATGCCACAATGTACAGACAACTGGTTGGCAGCCTGATATATCTTACAACAACCAGACCTGACTTGGCATACTCAATTAGTGTGTTGAGCCAATTCATGTCGAAACCGCGTGAAAGTCACTGGACAGCAGCAAAAAGCATGTTGAGGTATCTTTGTGGTACTGTTCATTTTGGTATTTTATACACTGATATATCTGATGTTACTCTAGCAGGTTTTTCAGACTCAGACTGGGCAAGTAACCTGGATGAACGGAGGTCCATCACAGGTTATGCATTCAACATAGGTTCCGGGGTCATATCATGGAGCAGCAAGAAACAGAGCACTGTAGCTTTGTCGTTATGTGAAGCTGAGTATCAAGCATTGTGTGCAGCAATATGTGAAGCAATCTGGTTGAGGAGACTTCTCAAAGATGCAGGAAAAGAACAGAAGCAACCCACTTCTATCAAAAGCGACAACCAGAGAACCATCAAATTAGCATACAATCCAGTGTTTCACAAAAACACCAAACATATAGACACTCAGTTCCATTTTGTTAGAGAGAAAATACAGTCAAAAGAAATTGATGTTGAATATTGTAAAACTTGTGACAATGTGGTTGATATATTTACAAAGCCTCTTGCACGAGTGAAATTTGAATTGTTTAGAAAGATGCTAGGAGTCCAAGAGAATCTTTTCTCCATTAAGGGGGGGAGTTGAGAATAATTAATATTATTTTGATATTAATGGAGAAAATAGTTACATTGTTGTAACTTTCTCCCTAGTTTAGCATTAGTTCCTATAGTTATGGGATTTGGGTGCAACTTCCTATTTCTTAGTATTGTATTTAATGATGTAATCTTTGATTGATTGATGAATAGAGTGGACGAGAGTGATCTCTCAAGTTGTGTGAGTGTAGTCCCCAGGCCACACCTGAGAACTACATCTCTTTCTTTTCAATTCAGTTCACATTTTATGTGTGAGGAGGATTGTCAACGCACTAGTGAGAACCACTTTTATTTACTCACGCAGTTCGATAAATTAACTACAGATAAACGGGAAATGAATACAAACGATTACTATACTTTAATTGTAGAAGTGTGCTGTACAATCCAACTTCAAAATATAAAATGTAGACAAGTTGGTGGAAGCTTTTATTGTTACTAAGATCTCCGAGAACACATGAACACAGACAGCATCCAGGCAGACACACATAAAAATCTACATCGATGCATTTTTTCTTAATTGATCTTCACATCACTTGGAAATCTCTGATTGTTCCTTCTCAGCGACTTTGGCCAACTTTTTCTGGCGGGCGAGCTCGATGTCTCGGCTCATCTTTCTGGTGTACATCTGTGCAAAAGTGATGGGCTCTTCCATGAAACACTTCTCGCCTTCCGCCTCCTTCACAACTCCATCCAACGGGTACACGATGCCTTCCTGCGCTGGATTCTGAAACGTCGCAATAGACAGCCTGCTGCTGTTCGAATTCACCACGGCTTGATGGTCCGCGGTCTTGAACTTGCCATTGCTCAGATACTACAATATTATTACATCAAAATGGTTAAATCACTAAATACTATAATATTATTAATAAAAATTTGAGTTTATGCTCATTGCAGATTTCTTGTAATTAAAATAGTTGCTTCATGACATATAAATATTCCGTGTTCATTAAATACATGAAATCTGCAATGAAAATACAAATACCCAAATAAAAAGAGAAGCTGAAACTATAAAGATATAACTGCTGGGTGATTTGATGCACTTACATGCATATGATCTCCCAAATTGACAACAAAGGCTCCTTGAATGGGCTCCACAGTAATCCAGTTTTTGCCATCGTCCTTGGTAGCTTGTAGGCCTCCAACTTGGTCTTGCAGGAGAAGAGTGATGGTGCCCGGATCGGTGTGCCTTTTCAGCCCCAATGTCATGTCTGGTTGTGGGCATTTGGGATAGAAGTTTATCACCACTTTCTGGTCCATCTCCACACAAGCCTTGGTCACTGCTTCAGTTTCCAATCCCAATGCCTCTGATATTATCCCCAACAGTTTGCATGCCAAACCCATCAGGGATTCGCTGTATTTCTCCACAACCTCCCTGCAAATACACAACAATTTAGTGTTCAATTCATATGAAACAAAGCTGAAATCAATTTATATGGGGGATGCAGGGGATGGATGGGGGTACCTCCAGCCATCGGGCTTGACAGGCCACCTTGTGTAATCACGCTGGTGAAGGGGATAAGAGAAGTAAGTGCAGATTTCTCTCCAGTCGAGAACGGCTTCGCCCTGCAGATGGCTGCTCACCACAAAGCCTCCACGCTTTCCACCTCTCATGTCGTATTTGAGCTTCTCCTCTGCAGGGAGGGCGAAGAAAGCCCTGGAAAGCTGAGTCATGGTCTCCACGAGTTCCTGGGGAACACCATGATCAACTACCTGGAAAATTCCCCATTCAGAACAGGCCTTGCTCACTTCGTCTCTCACGCGGCCCCTCTCTTCCCCGGCGATACCAGAGAGGGAAATGACGGGAATGTCTTTGCTGAATTGATTGTAAGCCACCTTCGGGCGCTCGTCCTCGTCTCGGATAAAAATGGACTGCAGGGACTTCGGCGTCTCCGCCGTTACAAGGAAATCGGGGCGATCGTTAACCACTGCTGTGGGCGCCATTGTTTAGTATCAGAACACTAGTCACGCAGAAAGAAAGAGGGCTTACTCTACTCAGAGACACAAGGTGATCTAAAGAATGGCGAGCTGTTTTAGATTTACATTGTTTAGTATCAGAACACTAGTCACGCAGAAAGAAAGAGGGCTTACTCTACTCAGAGACACAAGGTGATCTAAAGAATGGCGAGCTGTTTTAGATTTAAAGGCGTAGGGCAGGCCGGCTTGAGATGCTCA
This sequence comes from Pinus tabuliformis, assembly GCA_031772625.1. NCBI lineage: Eukaryota > Viridiplantae > Streptophyta > Pinopsida > Pinales > Pinaceae > Pinus > Pinus tabuliformis. The sequence continues at coordinate 863,627,896 of CM062820.1, forward strand.
TAAAAGAGTTAGTTGCAGGAGTAGAGGAGATAGATTTGAAGGATAGTTGGACCTGCAACGTGTGTGTCTACCTTCCATCCGCTTCTTTACCTGCCTTTCTTCGCGTGTCGGATGTTGAAAGCCCTGCCTGATTACCAGTCGCCTCTCACCTGCTGCAAGCTACTCCCAGTGTAATAGATATAATGTTTGTTCCAATCCTACCAAAGTATTTAATCTGCCATACTGAAAAATCATAAATCTTTGACCATCATCAGATAATGATGTCTTACGCGATCTTCCTTTTCATCTAGAACTTTAAAGTAACATTCTCAAACAACAGCAGTTTTCTTTTCTGTTTTTTTGGGCGTTAATAAAAACTCTTTTCTTAAAATAAAACACTATAAATCACCGTAGCGCTTAAATTAGAGGAGCCAATTCACCTGTTTTTTTTTTATGTGGTTATAATAAATAGAGGATTATATCTCTTCAAAGAAAACACTATTAGTCACTGTAGCGCTTAAATTAGAGGAACTAATTCACTTTTCTTTTTTTAATAATGTGCTTACAATAAATGCAGGATTATAATGTTTATGTTAATTGTATAGTCGTTGTTTACCATAATTTTGTTTGATGACAAACAACAATTTTGCTTGGATGACAATATTTTAATTAAAATTTGGTGAAATTAATTTCAAAATATCTAATTATGAGAGTATGTGAGTTGTTGTATTTTTATGGTAGAAATAGATTCAGCATTATCAAAAATCTCTGTGGCACCCAAAATTCTGAACTTTAATAAATTTCCAAAAATTTCTACTATAATTTTTTCAAAATCATACCAGAATTTCGTAAAAAAATTATAGCCTCATTACTAATATTTTGAAAATTTAATAGATATAAGCAAAGTTAAAAAATTAATTTTACTTAAATTCATTAAATAAAAACACTAGTAGTCAAACCCTTAAATTATAAAAAGCTAATTAACCGTTTTTTCTGTGGTTATAATTAATTAAGAATTATAGTGTTTATGTTAATCGTATATTTTGAAAATTAAATAAATATCAACAAAGTTAAAAAATTAAATTTGTTTAAAATTCATTAACTTCTAAAATATTATAAAACAAAATAATGATAACTCATATTAACCTTTATGACCTTGACATTTAAATCTTGGTGTATTTCTTTTTTTTTTTAACACTAGGACAATTGGTAACTGGTGAGAGTTATCCTGGGCAGGCCCAGGATCAAATCCAACTCGCCTACTCTTCGAGCCAAGACACAACAGGCCATGTACTCAACGAGATTTGAACCTCCGTCTTGTGGGTTTCACCCAACGAAACTTACCGTTAAACCCCATATCACTGTACTATAAATCTTGGTGTATTTCACCTATAACCACGTCACACTTTAAAGGGTTCGATTCTACATGTATTCACCCATCTATTATTAAGCTACTACTTAAAATTTACACATAGATTAAAGTACCACCCTTACTTACTGTACTCATGGTATTTATGTTCCACGGTTCGACTATTAATTACTGCTTTAATTTTCACTGGGTGTTATGATAGCCCTGGGCTTGGTGATAATAAATATCTCGAGTCTTCGGATGCTATTAAGTTGGCCCTTCTATCCTCGGGAGCTGCTCCTCATCCACGGTCACCTGATGTTGTGTTGCATTGGACGATGGAGAGTAATCTCTTAGATCTATGCTTTCGTCGTCGCTTCATTGTCTTCGCATTTCCTCCTTTCAGCTTCAGTCGTTCTGCTTCAGTAAGGTGCTATGGCATTTTTACAGGGAAGCTCAACAGTGATTTTCTCTGATAACCTTTGTTGGCATAATTCTACGGATCTTAGGCCTTTTCGTTGGTCATACCACCTTTTCTAAGCGGGTTGGCTCCATACAAACTTACCATCACTTATGTTTGATTCTCTACTACGAGAAGGGTATCTATACATCTTCGTATCCAGGTAATGTTTATATGCTCAATGCAGGAGTTTTGTAACTTGTTTGATTATTTTCTTTTAAAAGAATATCACATTACAACCCTTTGTCATTCTTGCCTAGGGAATCTGGAGGGTTTCATCATTGTTCAAGATTTGGGATGGATGTCATAACTTAAGTCTTCTGCTTAGCTTACAGACACTGGTGGAGAATGGCCAAGTTTAACTGCAGGGTATTGAGCTTTGCCCAACTATGTTTTCAGCTGGGTTTTAGCATAGTAGGGTTTTGGCTTTAAGAGTTTAAAATTCCTTTGTGGAAATATTGTTAGCTCAGCCTTGTATGCGATTCTTAGACTTGTACTCTAGTTACAAGAAATTCTATTGAAGTAAAAACTCGCTAATTTTTGGGTTTAGCCTAGGTGTTTATGGTTGTAATAAATTTTGAATAAAAACTCTCAGTTGGCTGTTAAAACCCTGGTCCAGAATTGGTTCTCGACTTTCTATTTGTAACATCTTCATTTTGGGCTATTGCTTTTGATGAGAAAGAACAACTTCATTTTGGGCTATTTGTTTTGATGAGAAAGCACACTTTTTGATGAGGTAGGCCCTCTTGGAACAGTATAGTGATTCATGTTTAAATATTATTGAATTTTTCCATAATGGCTTTACTCTCTGAGTAATATTATTGGTACGAGTTCTTATGCTTAATTCTCTTAACCAAGGGTTTAAAAGTTTGTTTACCTATAACTCACAATTGCATGTAAATCTATGAGTATCTGCATATACTTTAGGAGGATGTTCAAATGTTTCTTGACTCTTTTTCTTGAATTTGTAAATCATGTTTCCAAAAGAACTGTTTCACTGGTTTATACTTCTTTTTTTAACTATTTCGAACATAATACAAGATTTTTCTATGTTATGTTTAAGTTTCATATTTAAATACTCTGTCTGGAAGAGTGCTTGTGCACCTGGAATTTCTACCCCTTGCTCTATGTGAACTAGTGACACAATAGTTTGTTTTTCTCTTTTTAGAATAAAAAGAATAGGCTTCTTATGTCAATTTTCCTACCTTGAAATTTAAATAGTTAATTTCTAATTCTGGATATATTGACTTGCATATATTTTTTATACAGAGTAATGAGAACTATCCCTTTTATTTCTAGAGCAATTGCTCGTCAAAAATCAGAAATATTAATTCCTACTACCGTATAGTAGACCTTCTACCTATACAACACAAGATTTTACTTATCTGAGTATGCACTAACTTCCAGTTGTTAGTCTGCTACCAGACCTTAGATTACTTGTTATTTTTCCTCCCAACCATGAGACCGGCTAATCATCTTGTCTGCCCCCGAGCTTCTTCTCACATGCAAGATTTCCTTTTAGGACTACAGTATTTTTGTTACAGCTATCTGGACCTAACTAGACTTAGCTCTAGGAATCTGCCTGACATCTCAACACAGTGTTCTCATTTTAATACTTCGTTCTTTTTTCCTCTTTTCTGATCTTAGGTACACTTACCCTCTTGATCTTTTTTTCCTGAGAATAAATTTCCAAGGAAATTAGTTAGGAATGTTGTTCATTGTTGTTCATTTTTGTTTAAAATTTTAGCTTACTACCATAAAAAATTATATTCCGGATCCTGCGTTGTTGCCTCTCTAATTTGCTCATTAAATGTAGTTCGTAGTTCACTAAAAGAGACCTCATATATACAGTTTACCATCTGACTTAAGGCATCCGCGACTCGATTCTCCTTTCCTTTCGAGTGCTTGATTTCAAATCAAGTTCACTTAGGAGGTTGACCCAACGAGCTTGCCTAGCATTCAAAGTGGGTTGCTTAAAATAGTTAGTTAAATTATGATGATCAGTCATTAATATAAATTTCTTACCCATCAAGTAATGTTGCCACATATTTAATGTTGAATGACTGTTATTAGCTCTAAGTCATAGGTTGAATATTTTTGTTCGTGTTCCTTAAACTTCCAAGACTCATAGGCAATAACCCTGCCCTCTTGCATTAGTACGCCACCTACACCTTCCTTGCTGGCATTTGTACAAACCACATAATCTTTATTCGGATCAACAATGCTCAAAGTGGGCGCAGTGATGAGTAAATGTTTAAGCTTATCAAAACTCCTTTGACAATCCATGGTCCACTTAAAATTTTTTCCTTTCTTTTGCAGAGAGGTAATGGGGTATGCCACCCTAGAAAAACCTTCAACAAATCACCTATAGTATCTGGCTAAACCCATAAATGATCTTATATCAACCACGTATTTTGGTACTAGCCACTCCATTATAGTTTTTATTTTCTTTGGATCCACAACAATTCCATCCTTGGTAATGACATGTCCTAAATACTGGATTTGTTCTTTAAATAAATCACATTTGTTGTACTTGGTGTATAGTTGATTTTCTCTTAAAACTTGCACAGAAATACAGAGATGTTATTTATGTTGTTTTATATTCCGAGAGTAAATTAGTATGTCATCGATAAAAATCAACACAAATTTATCTAAATACTGATGAAATATATTGTTCATGAGGCACATGAAGGTCGCGGGAGCATTAGTTAGTCTGAAGGGCAACACAACGAACTCATAATTTTCATAACGAGTTCTAAAGGTTGTTTTTTCTATATCGTATTCCTTTATTCTAATATGATGGTAACCTGAACGAAGGTCGATCTTTGAGAACACAGTCGCACCCTTCACCTAATTAAACAACTCATCTATATGAGGTAAAGGGTATTTATTCTTGATAGTCATTTTATTTAACTGACAGTAATCCATGCACATTCGCAAGGTTCCATCCTTCTTCTTAACAAAAAACATCGGAGCTACCCAAGGTGATACACTTGGGAAGATATATTTTTTATCAAGAAGTTCTTGTAGCTACATTTTTAATTTTGTTAACTCTGATATGCTCATGCGATAAGGGTCTTAGGATACCGGGGAAGCTCCTGGAATCAACTTAATGGTGAAATCTATATCCCTCTTTCGAGGAAGTGATGAGCCTCATCATTGGGTAATTATATGGCCCTTAATTCACCTCCTAGCTTAGTCAAACCAACGATTCTCACAACTTATGGCATACTTTTGATTATATTTTGTTTATGAGATGAGTTAGAGTTGGATATTTTGCTTTGTGGTCTAATGTGCATGTAATGCAGGATTAAAGGATAAAAGCAAGGAAATTTGGCAAATACCTTGGTCAAAACTCGAATGGGACAAGGGAGAGGAATTATAGGAGGTAAATCCTCCTCATTTACTACCCCTCCATTCGAATATTCCTTTATCAGCTTGGATTGCAACCAACCAAATCATGAGGACTAGAAGGCAGTCGAGCAAGTGAAAGTAAATGCACCAGTTATCTCAAGTTTGGGAGCCAAGCCTCCCTAATTTTAAGGAATTCGTTGGAGACTTCAGTCGTATAAGTAGAGAGGCCTAGGAACTTAGTAGGATTCAGAATTTGGATTGTAAAACTTTACTTTATTTTCAAGCTGCAAGACTTGTGCCTGTTTTTGATGTAATCCATGGTTTTGATAATAAGAATGCGTTCTTTTCTTAGCCAGCACTGAGTTAACTCAGAGGGTTGAAGCTCTTGGGTTAGGGCCCAACCCTAGCAACGAAGGCTTCTCTTTATTGTACATGTATGTTAGCGTAGATTCATGGTTTAATCATTTATTTGCTTAAGTAGTTGCATTTCCATTACAACAATGTAGCGCATAGATTCATGGTTTAATCTTTCATTTTCTTAAGTAGCTGCATTTCCATTACAGCAGTGTAGCATAGATAGGTTGTGTTTTAGTTTGCTTCCATTTGTGCCTTTTTCTTCAGTTAGCAAGTTAGCAAGGATTATACCCATAGATCTCCTTACCGTTCAATCCACAATAAACCTAACCAATCATCATCCGATTCATTTCAATGCTTGACTTTATGCGCTCTAGATCTCCACCGTCGATCTGTCTAGCTTGATCCAACGGCTATCGTGAATTCTTCCACCTACTTTTTATGCTCCAAATCTCCACCGTCGATCTATCACGCCCTCGATCCAACGGCTATCGCATCATCTCGATACTTTATGCACTCCCAATCTCCACCATTGATCAAACCCGCATGATTTGACAGCTATAGCGCAATCTAGCGCGAATTATTACACGACTGATATCCGCCTGAGAGCACGCGAGAAAAGTGATTTTCTCATGCTATGTGTCACCTAGTTAGGCTAATCGCGTAAAATTTTAGAATTCCTCTTACAGCCTTGAGGACGCGCGAGAAACTGCTTACCACCTACGAAAACCCGCTCCATCATTCTGCACGTTTTTCTCATGATAAGATCTCCGCCGCTCATCCTCCATCAATCCTGTTCGTCCATCTATTCACTCAATCTCACGCGATAAGATCTTCGCCACTCATCTTTCAATTAGTCCTATTCGTCCATCTATTCGCTTAACCTCTTGCGATAAGATCTCCACCATTCATCTTCCGTTAGTCCTATTCATCCATCTATTCACCTAATCCCCCACGATAAGATCTTTGCCGCTCATCATTCGTTCATTCTATTCGTTGATCTATTCACTTAATCTCTGCGATAAGATATTTTCCGCTCATCTTTCATTCACCCTATTCATCCATCTATTCACGTAATCTTCTGCGATAAGATCTCCACCGCTCATCTCCCATTAATATTGTTCTCGATCGATCCAACAGTTCCTATGCACTTATGCTTTGTTACATTCTCCTTTCACTAATTTCAATCTTCGCTTGCTCTTCCGCTTGAATCCTTGCATGCTTGATTTTACCAAAACACCAAAAACATGAAAACAGACTTAGTTTAGTTTCCTTGCAATTATGCTTAGTTTAGCTATTAAAATGGTTAATTAGGATATGGTGTGAGTTAGCATTACATGTTGTTTTCTTCATTACTGCAATAGAGTAGGTTTCTTAGAATATATTCGCTCTTCTTCCATCAAAGAATCAAGCTTCTTCTGACTTTATAGAAGTCTGGCTTGGAACCCTTGGGGTCTCTTGCTAGATGAACAAGTGACAACAGGCATGACCTTCACTTCTACTTGTGCATATAGCACTGTCACTTCCAAGTTTGTACGAACCCCGGGTTGATAAGTAAAGCTGGTAACCCAGGAGTTGCAGCATCCTTGCCTTCTTTCATTTGTCATTATCTGCTTTCCTTTCTGCAAGTAGAATTTCAATTCAGCAAGTAGTTTCTTTCTGTCAGTCGTTTTTCATTCAATCAGCAATTTCATTTCTGCAAAGTACTTTCTTGCTAAAAAATCTTCCAAAAACCAACCGAAAAAACATTTCCTTTCATGCCTCGTAGGAGTAGGGACAATTTAGGAAAATTCTTGCCAAATACCCCCACTTCATCCAACAGCGAACCTTCTCTCTTCTTTGGTGGCTGTGAACTAGAGGAACCTTTAGGTGAGAAACCTGACATATTTGAAGAACCTATAAGGGAAGAAGAATAAGAAGAACCCATTTCTACTGAACCAAGGGCTGGAAACCGAAATGATAGAGGGAATGGAGAGAGAGTTGAGGGTGCCTTCCCCATTAGGGAAACCAATGGGGACACTAAGATGAAGAATATAAGCCCCTCTACCCTACCTCATTTCCATGGCCTGACCACAGAGGACCCTGACACTTTCCTATTTGAGTTTGTTGTTATATGTCAAACCTATGACTATACAGATGATGAGAAAAAGTTAAAATTGTTTCCATCTACCCTCAAGGATGCAACATTGCGCTAGTTCATGGGTTTACCTAGAGATAGCATCACAACTTCGGCTCAGATGCAATAGATTTTTAACAACAACTATAAGGACTACTGTAGGTCAAAGCATACTAAAGAAGAGATTTTCAGGATGACCATGGGCCAGGAGGAATCCTTAGAAGAATATGAAGAAAGATTCCAACTTAGTTACAAAAGGGTTAGGTGCACACTTGACCCTGAGTCACTAAAGCTGGTCATGCTCAGAGGAGTAAAGGAAGATCTTCTGGATACCTTACATCTATTAGCAGGAGGAGATATCTACCAATTACCCTATGAGGATATCAAGACTGTCTTTAGAAAACATTCTAGGGCATCCAGGAAAAAGGGTAGGAGTAGTCAACCTATGGCTAGTACATCATCTTCCAACTCATCCATCAAGGGTGAAATTGGAAATATGCTGGAATATTTCAAACGTGAGATGCTGCAAACCCTTGCCTTGCAATTGAATACCATGAACATCAAAAGGAAGAAAGAGGAAGCAGAGAGATCCCTGGCCATATTTTGTCCTAGATGCACCAGGAGTCATCCTAGGAATTAATGTCCATTGAACTGTATTGAGATTTGCTCGGTCTGTGAAGAGAACCTCTCCACAGACAAGTTCCCTTCTTTACCCAGACTCAAAGATATATATCAAGGAGCTGAAGGGGTCACTGAGCAGTTTTGTTATATCAACCAAAGGAGACCTCCTGGGCCTAGACCATACCAGCAGGGTATGCAAGGGTCATCCCATGCATATTACAACCCCAACAAAACCACAGCTATACCTTCTTGGGGACCCCCTGCTCATCCTTCCTAGTCTACACCCCTTCCTTGGTCCTATGCATCTCAATATCATTCCCAACCAGCCAACCAGTCATTTCAAACTTATGTTCCACCACAACCTCAGTGGAATACCCCACACTAGGGGTGGAGGCCCTAATACAACAATGCTCCAGCTCTATTGCCTCCACCACCTACCCAACCACAACTCCTACACTCTGCTCCAACCAAGAAACCCCAGATGTCTGCCCATCCAAATCTGAACCCGAACAATAGGCAGGCTCAACAATATACAATGGAGAGACATCATACCCAACTTATGTTGTAGAAATCTAGGAGATCAACCTAAGGCCTAGGAGAATTCTCCTAGATAACCAACCACCCTCTCCACATAGGGAGGTTGAGGAAGAAAAAGAGGAAAGCAACCTTAAAGTAAATCCACCCTTTCCTGAGAGATTAGCCCAACCACTCCAGCCTATCCCAGAAGAACTTGAACTTTTGGGAGAATTGAAAAATATATGTGTAAATATCCCCCTTCTCCAAGCAATAAAATATGTTCCCATTTACAATAAGTTGATTAAGGAGAAATGCTTCAAGCATCCAGGAAGAAGAAAAAGGGATGGTTGTACCATTAATGTCATTAGGCAGTTGTTTGACTTAATGTTGGGGTAGGTAATATGTCCAAAATATTTGGACCCTGGAAGCCCTATAGTAGATGTGCACATCAATGGCACCATTGTCCCACACACTCTGATTGATCTTGGGGATGTCATTAATGTGATGATCAAAGACACCATGATCAATCTCAAACTCTAAGGGTCATTGAGGAAGACCACAACAGTTCTGCAACTTGCAGACAGTTCCATAGTCACCCCTGAGGGAATTGTGGAGGATGTGATGGTCTCCATTGACTCCTGGTGGTCACCTCCACTTGCCCATTAGCTTGTGGATGATAGGGAGTGGAGGTCCTATGCTTGATTTTGTGATGGCTGAGCAGTTCTTCAATCATGTTGGAAATAAACTGGTTGCCTTGGTCTGTGACTAGCTCTCTGGGGTACCCAAATTTGTAGAATACATTCTCCCTTAGGAACTTAGCCACCTTCTCTTCTATTGTTGCCTTAATCGCCTTGGTTTCAGCCCACTTAGTCAAATAATCAGTGCACATAATAATGTACTGTTTTTGCTTTGAAGGAGGGTTGATAGGCCCAATGAAGTCCATGCCCCACTTGTCAAATGGCTCAAAAGTCACTTGAGGTTGTAGGGGCATTTCATCTCTTGGAGTAGGCTTTCCCATCCTCTGGCACCGATCACACTGACTAATGTACTTCTTCACATCCTGATGAAGAGTGGGCCAATAATAGCCCGCTTGTAACACTTTGAATGTTGTCCTCTTTGCTGCAAAGTGACCTCCACAAGGCCCATCATGATAGGTCATAAGGATGTCAAAAACTTCATCTTCCCTTACACACCTTCTCAAGATTTGATTTGGGCCAAGTTTGAAAATATTTCCCCTAATCAAGGTGAAGGGGGCGCTTTTCCTGACTATCTTTCTCTTTTCTTTGGAGGGCAAGTTTGGTGGGAACTGTGATGATACCAAATAGTTTGCTATATCAAAAAACCATGGGGAGAGAAGTGAAATAGAAAACAAATGCTCATCTGGTAACTAGTCATCCACCATTCCTTCTTCACTTGCAGGCAGATTCATCCTCGATAGAAAGTCTACAACAACATTTTCCTTACCGGGCTTATCAACAATAGTTAGATCAAACTGTTGTAATAAAAGCAACCACCTTATAATTCTAGCATTCACATCTGGTTTGTTCATTAAATATTTGATTGCAGCATGGTCAATATGCACAAATGTTTGGTAGCTTGTAATGTAATGCCTAAATTTGTTTAATGAATGCACAACAGCTAGGAGTTCCTTTTCGGTCACAGTATAATTTAGCTCATCCTTTGACAGGTTCTTACTAATAAAATAGATGGCATAATGCAATTTCTCCTGTACCTGAACTAAGGCTACTCCTATGGCTTTGTGTGAGGCATCAACATGAATATGAAAAGGGAGGGCCCAGTTTGGGCCTCAAAGAATTGGTGCAGTGGTTAACTTACCCTTTAAAATGTCTAAGGCCTCTTGACAGCTCTTTGACCATATAAACTATGAATCTTTGGCCAACAACCCAAATAAAGGAGAGGCCAACTTACTGAAGTCCTTTATGAACCTTCGGTAGTATCCAACTAACCCCAAGAAACTCCTAACATCCCTCTTCTTCTGAGGAAGTGGGACCCTTTGGATGATTACTATTTTGTTCGGGTCCATCTGCAGTCCTTGCTGAGATATTGAATGACCTAGCACGGTCCCTTCAGTCATTAAGAATTCACATTTTTCTGGACTAAGAGACAAGTTCATTTCAATGAATTTGTGCAATACTTTGCCTAGGTTAGTAGGGCTTCTTGAAAATCATGGCCATAAGGTGTAAAATCGTCCATATAAATTCCCACCACATCATGTACTAATTCAGCAAAAATACTCAACATTGCTCTCTGGAAAGTGGCAGGAGCATTGCATAGGCCAAAAGGAAGGACACTATAGGCAAAAGTACCCCAAGGACAGGTGAATGTGGTCTTATCCTAGTCTTCTGGAAAAATTTGGATTTGGTTGTACCCACTGAGTCCATCTAGGAAAGAAAAGAACTTCTTCCCTGCCAGGCCATCTAGCACTTGGTCAATGAAGGGTAGGGGAAATTGATCCTTCTTTGTGGCTTTTTCAACTCCCTGTAATCAACACAAATCCTCCACTTACCATTTTTATTGGGAACTAACACTAAAGGGGAGACCCACTCACTGTCGGAGATAGGATAAATGAATCCTGCATCTATCAGGTTTTGCAGTTATTCTTTGACTATATCTTTAAGAGTTGGATTCATCCTCCTTTGTGGTTGCCGGACTGGCTTGCAACCTTCTTTGATGTATATGTGGTGAGTACACACCGAGGGGTGTACTCCTTGCATTTCCTTATATCTCCAAGCAAAGGCTTCTAGGTTTTCTCTCAACATGTTGCATAGCTTTTCCTCTTCAAGAGCAGAAAGAGATGGATTAATTTTCAAAGTTTTCTCTGGCTAAATTCTATGGTTTTGACACGGATTGGGTTGGCATTGGCCAAGCATAAGTCAATTGGATGATTGTTCTGGGTTTCCTTTACTTATTCTTCTAATGGTAACAAACTAGGAGTTGGACTTTGGAGCAGGTGTTCAATTAAGTCATCCTCATCTTGCTGTCCTCCTCCTATGGTTTCTTCCAAAGCATAAAGTTGGGCTAAATAAACCTCCTCTTCTTCTTTCTCCTCCAACCATAAAGGTAAATCATGCTCTAGATAAGGTTGAGCAGGAGGGTATAGGACTAAATTTTTGGACATATTCCCATTCTTGATGGTCATATTCCCATCTACTCAGCTAATGTAAGCATCAGCTATGGCCAACCATGGCCTCCCAAGGATGAGAGGGTAACCAATAAGCTTAACCTTAGGATGGAGGACTAGGAAATCTACAGGGGAGTGCACTGAAGAGCATCTTAACCAAGGTAGTAAGCAAAAACAGGAAGGATTGGGTAGAGAGACTAGTTGAGGCCACCTGGGCCTATAATACAACATGGAAGACCACCACTGGATTTACACCCTATGAGCTGGTCTATGGGAAAAAGGCTTTTTTGTCCATTGAGTTTGAATATAACACATTGAGGATGGCATCACAACTAGATTTGGATCTTAGTCATGCACAGAAAGAAATATTGTTCCATTTGAATGGCTTGGATGAATTCAGAATGCAGGCCCTCCTACATACAAAGATAGTTCAACTTCAGAGGAAGATCTAGCATGATAGACATATTAAGGAGAAGCAATTTCAAGAGGGAAATTGGGCATTGTTATATGATTCTAGGTATAAAGACTTCAAGGGCAAGCTAAGGACAAGATGGCTCGAACCTTATGTGGTGGAAAGATGCCATGATAATGGTTCAGTGCAAATCAAAACTATAGATGAAGAAGCCATTCCATTGCTTGTTAATAGACACCAATTGAAAATGTACAAGAGGCCTTTATCAAAGCAAGAGTTCATTGACAATATCAATAAGACGGTGATGAAGGTGGAGCAAGTTCTAGCTCCTCCTGCATCAAGTCACTTAAAAAAGAAAAAAAAATGAAAAAAACGAATAAGGATTCAGGTGAAAACTTCCATGAGGCACCTGAGTCCCATCTTTGGGTTGAAAACCTCGTGAGGCGGCCCAATGATGAAAAAAATGAAAAAAGAATAAGAATATCCGTGGGTGAAAACCTTCCTTGAGGCGCCCAGAGAAAACATCTAGGGTGAAAACCTCTCTGAGGTAGCCTATGTGTTTTTCCAAAAAAAAAAAGAGATAAAAAGATGTAATTGTTATTTGCAGGTGGATGAGAAAGACAGTCAAGGAGAAAAAAGAGGATCTAAATGGAACCCTACCTCACATATATTCATCTCCTCCACTCCTTACCATGCATCTCTCCATCAATTCCATTGTTTTTTCACTGCATTTCTTCAATTCAGGCAAAGACTGTGTTTTCTAAAGGATCCCCTGTATTCCTACAGGATACCTTGAAAACCTACAAGAATCAATCCGAGGGTGAATGGTATGTTGGTTAGGTCCTGTAGTAGCCTATCCCATAGAATATTAATAATCAGCTACAGGTCTTCACTAAGATGATCCAGGCAGCAAACAACAGCTAGCAGAGGAGGAAGAAGAATGACCATGCAGCAAATAGACAACGGAGTACCTCTAGTATTCAACAACTGTAGCATGGCATCGAGACCACAGGTGAGTATCCTGCTCACTCACTCATATGAATCATTTGATCAAAAGTTGTAAGGGTTATAAGGTAGTTGGTTTGTAAGTGAAAAGGTGGCCAGTTAACTTGGCCACCTTCGACAAAGCAGACAGTCAGGTGGAAAAAAGGAAATTCTTTTTAAAATCAAAAGAGAATGCAAGAGTCCAAAAACAATGATTTATTTTTGATGGCATTCAAATCCGATGTAAGGTGGGGCCTCGACCCATATTAAAGTTCGAGCGATAGCACAAGATTTAAGTAAGCATGGGTTCGAGAGGCAGATAAAGTGCTTTGCGGGGGAGCAATGAGCACGAGTTATAACTCAGGCTCAACCCCCACAGTTGACCATGACGTCAAGGTGTTTGACCGAGATCTATGACCTGAGATTGCTGTGGGGGGTTCAAGCTTGATGAACATCTTGTACACTCCCTACCCCCGTAGTGGGCCACCTCAATCACTCCACTCCATCTCATCTCCTCCACGTCATCCACCACCCTCATTCATTATCGTCCACCTCATTCACTGTACCTCGTCACCTCATCTTCCATTCCATAGATACAATGTTGTTTATGGCTACCATTTTAGGATGCTTGAGGAATTAATATTTGGGGTAGAAACACCAATTCACCAAAGACTCAGCATACCCTACTTCTTGATGCAATCACTCATAGACTCCAGTAGCAAAGTAAAGAAAGGGAATTCCCAAAAATTGGCTCACCATGGGTTGAGTAGGATCCTCATTGAGTTTTCCCTCCAAAACCTCAGGATCCCTATAACATGGTCAGTCTTCACAGGCTTACCAGCAGGGGATGACATCAAAACCCTCACCTATGATGTTAGTCCTTCTTTCATTGAGGAGGAGGAAAAACAAAAAGAAGAAGATACAAAGCTAGATGGGGATGAGATGAATGAAGAAGAAACTAATGCAGAGGAACATGATGAACGAGAAGAGAAGGAGGATGATGCTGAAACAGAGGAGGAAACGAAGGAAGAAACTGATGGAGATGAGAAATAACAGCAAGAGGAAGAAGATAAGAAAAAAAAAGAGCTAAGTGGCTTAAGAGATAGAGAAGTAATAATGAGAGATCAACTTGAGAGGGAAAATGCATGGCTGAGAGGACAACTTCAAAAAAGGGAAAACCAACTAGCATGTATGGCCAGCCTCTCCTTGGAGGCCATCCAGTGTAGGATGCCAGCTAAATCCTATGCTCTTTACCTCAGAGAAAAATGGGTGCAACTTCATATTAAAACACTAGCACAAAGGGGCACCATACCATTTCAGGACTATAGGCAGTTTATTGATCTTTATGATCAAATTACACTAGAGGATAGGGCCAAAATGGTTGAGATTTACTTGCACAACATGGCCCTCACATACATGAATGTTTGGGATCCTAATGCCGAGCTTGGAGATCTACAATTAATGGATTTGGCATCATGGATGAACGATGAGGAATCAAGGGCTACAGAGATGAAAAAAATATTGGCCAAAGAGCAAAATGAACCTCTTTTCATTAAAGTTGAACAATCAAATCCTGTGGCCCTAATCAGCAACCATAATCTAATTGCAAATGATCCTCAGCTAGCACCTAGATATCTTACTGCCTAAGAGCAAGCAATTTCAAATTTTGAGGATATGTTTAGGTTGATAGGAGATGATAGTATACATGATGGTCAAGGAGATGGAACACACTTCCACACAGCTTGAAGATCAGAGAATATCACTCCCCTCAAAGGTTTAGAGAGACACTCAACACGACAGCTATGTATAATAAATCAATGCAAAGGTTGAAGGTCAATTGGATAGGTCTAAAAATCAGTCCACCACTACTACTAGGGATTCTAGAAGGGAGAAAAGAAGAAGAGGAAAAGGGGTAGTGGGAAGAAGTATAAAGGAAAGTAGGCTTCTATGCACAAGAAGAAGAGACCACAACAAAGGCATGGGATTTCAGAGAGGCTACCAGAGCCATGAAGGACATGGACATTAACTAAGTTTCTCAGAGGATGAGAAACACTTTCAGTAGGGGGTGATCATGAGCCTCATCATTGGGTAACTATATGGGCCTTAATTCACCTCCTAGCTTAGTCAAACCAAATATTCTCACAAATTATTGCATACTTTTGATTATATTTTGTTTATGAGATGAGTTAGAGTTGGATATTTTGCTTTGTGGTCTAATGTGCATGTAATGCAGGATTAAGGGATAAAAGCAAGCAATTTTGGCAAAGACCTTGGTCAAAACTCGAATGGGACAAGGGAGAGGAATTATAGGAGGTAAACCCTCCTCATTTTCTACCCCTCCATTCGAATATTCCTTCATCAGCTTGGAGTGCAACCAACCAAATCATGAGGACTAGAAGACAGTCGAGCAAGTGAAAGTCAAAGCACAAGTTATCTTGAGTTTGGGAGCCGAGCCTCCCTAATTTTAAGGAAGTCGTTGGAGACTTCAGTCGTATAAGTAGAGAGGCCTAGGACCTTAGCAGGATTCAGACTTTGGATTGTAAAACTTTACTTTATTTTCAGGTTACAAGACTTGTGCCAGTTTTTGATGTAATCCATTTTTTTGATAATAAGAATGCGTTTTGTTTTGAGCCAGCACTGAGTTAACTCAGAGGGCTAAAGCTCTTGGGTTAGGGCCCAACCCTAGTAGCTAAGGCTCCTATCTATTGTACATGTATGTTAGCGTAGATTCATGGTTTAATTGTTTATTTTCTTAAGTAGCTACATTTCCATTACAACATTGTAGCGCATAGATTCATGGTTTAATCTTTCATTTGCTTAAGTAGCTGCAGTTCCATTACAACAATGTAGCGTAGAAAGGTTGTGTTTTAGTTTGCTTCTGTTTGTGCCTTTTTCTTCAGTTATCAGGTTAGCAAGGATTATACCCATAGATCTCCTTACTGTCTGATCCACAATAAACCTGACCAATCACCGTCCAATTCATTTCAACACTTGAATTTATGCACTCTAGATCTCCACCGTCGATCTATATAGCTTGATCCAATGGCTATCATGAATTATTCCACCTACGTTTTGTGCTCCAAATCTCCACCGTTGATCTGTCGTGCCCTCGATCCAACGACTATCGCTTCATCTCGATACTTTATGCGCTCCCAATCTCCATCGTTGATTAAACCCGCATGATTTGACAACTATTGTGCAATCTTGCGCGAATTGTTGCACGACTAATATCCGCCCGAGAGCATGCGAGAAAAGTGGTTTTCTCGTGCTACGTGTCACCCAGTTAGGCTAACCGTGTAAAATTTTAGAATTCTACTTACAACCTTGAGGGCGCGTGAGAAACTACTTGCCACCTACGAAAACCTGCTCCATCATTCTGCACATTTTTCCCGTTATAAGATCTCCGTCACTCATCCCCCGTTAATCCTGTTTGTCCATCTATTCACTCAATCTCACGCAATAAGATCTCCGCCGCTCATCTTCCGATTAGTCCTATTCGTCCATCTATTCACTTAACCTCCCACGATAAGATCTCTGCCATTCATCTTCTGTTAGTCCTATTCATCCATCTATTCACCTAATCCCCCGCGATAAGATCTCTGCCACTCATCGTTCGTTCATTCTGTTTGTTGATCTATTCACTTAATCTCTGCGATAAGATCTCCACCGCTTATCTTTCGTTCACCCTGTTCATCCATTTATTCACATAATCTTCTGCGATAAGATCTCCGCCGCTCAGCTCCCGTTAATACTCTTCCCGATTGATCCAACGGTTCCTTTGCACTTCTGTGTCATTATGTCCTCCTTTCACTGATTTCAATCTTCGCTTGCTCTTCCGCTTGACTCCTTGCATCTTTGATTTTACCAAAACACCAAAAAAGAGAAAACAGACTTAGTTTAGTTTCCTTGCTTACACATTAGTTTGGTTTGATGCTCTTTACTTTTGTAACTTAGATAACAACATTAGGTTAGTGTTGATTTAGCAATTCTGCTTAGTTTAGCTGTTTAAATGGTTAATTAGGATATGGTGTGAGTTAGCAATACATGTTTTTTTCTTCATTACTGCAGTAGAGTAGCTCTCTTAGAATAGATTCACTCTTCTTCCATCAAAGAATCAAGCTTCTTATGACTGTATAGAAGTCTGGCTTGGAACCCCTGGGGTCTCTTGCCAGATGAACAAGTGACAACAGGTAGGACCTTCACTTCTACTTGTGCATATAGCACTATCACCTACAAGTTTGTATGAACCCCGGGTTAATAAGTAAAGCTGGTAGCCCAGGAGTTGTAGCATCCTTGCTGCAATACTGCCGCTCATCAGGAAGTCCCAAAATTTCTTCAGGAACCACATTTGGAAAATTCTACACCATAGGTATATTTTCTAAAGAAACAAATTTCTCCTTTGAATTAGTATATCCTACCTGTATTGCATAAATTTGGCAGCCTTTTCTGATACATTTTGCTAATTGAGAGGTTGTTACTGGTCTTAATTTCAATGGTCTTAGTATGCCCTGAATTTCCTGCCTCTTTCCCTCTTCGTCCATATAGTTAATAGTTTTGGTTTTACAGTTAATGAGAGACCAATGTTTTTCCAACCATTCCATGCCTATTAGGATATCATATTATCCTATGGGTAACACATTCAAGTCTGCCATAATAAATTGACCTGCTAACTTTAGGGGGTAGTTGCTGACCTTGGCCAACACCCTTCTTTTTGCTCCTGTGGCTAGTTGTACTAACCAAGGATTCTTAAACTTAATAGCTTGCAAACAACATTGTTCTACTACTTTGGGACTAATATAACTCAAAGTAGCTCCTGGATCAATTAAAATAGATATAGTTCGATCGAAGACTTTACCTTCAAATTCTATCATGGTTGGTTGGTATTTCACCTGATGGTCTTCAAGGGCAGCATTGATTTTAGGAATACTTCTTGCCACTTCTCCCATAGTTGATGCTTCTTGAATCTGTGCAACCTGATCAATTCCCTTGTGGTATGGATAGTTTTTGACATAATGGGGTCCTCCACATCCCCAACACTGTACTGGAGGTCTAGCTACTACTTCCACTTCAGTTCTGCTTGACTGCTCATTTGTTTTGGACTCATTTGGAAGTTTGAATCTGGGTTGATTTCTGTTCATATTCCTGTTTTCTTACCCTTTATGGGGTCCCTTGTTGACTATGGCCTTATTTCCCTTGCTGTTAGAGGTAAAATTAATCCCCTTTTTGTCAGCCCATCTCTTTCCCACATCTCCCTTTTGCTTGTTTTGTTGATAACATAATCGAGCCTTTCGTATAACTTCGTCCATGGTTTTCGGGTTATCAAACTTGAGACATTTTTTCATGAACAACGACAGACTGCTGATAAATTGTTTCACTTTCGCTTTTTCTTCCCGTATGTAAGGAACATACCGAAGCAAGGACATAAATTTTGCTATGAACTCATCCATAGACAACTGACCCAATCGAAGATCGTGAAACTATTTTGCCTCTTCGTCATAAAATCTTTCAGTTAAATATTTCTCCTTAAAATACTTTTGAAAATTTTCCCAAGTTGTGCTCTACTCCACGTGCCATTTTTACTTCCTCCCACCATAGGGTGGCTTTTCCTTGAAGATGAAAGATGGCCAAATGAACCTTTAAATTATGGTCGTATTCATACAGCTGAAAATACTTATTCATATTAATGAGCCAAGCTTCAACTACCTCTTCCTGTTTACCATCAAAGAGGGGATTCCAAAATTCTCCTTGTAACTCTATTTTCTTTCTTTTCTATGTTTTGTGTTCTGATACATTATCAGATTCTTCCACATGATTCTCTTTGCCGCCTTTTGTTTCTACATTCTCGGTTCGAAATTCTAGTTTTCCAGTCATGTACTCGTGATCAGGACTGAGAATTGGTTGTCGATGATTATGTCTATCAGAAAAAGTCTTCATGATCTTTTCTTGCTCCTGCATTAGCCTTTCATTATCTGCTCATAACCGGGCCATCTCATCTTTCAGTTCTTGTACATTTTCCAAGATTGTAGTATTGGTATTGCGCGGCTCTTCCCCCAACTATACCCATACCTCAAGATTGACTTCTTGAAAAGATGCTAGTCTTGTTCTTGTCACGGGTCTGTGTGGTGTAATTCCAATCCTCCTCATGTTGGTTTCTTTTCTTTTCTTCTCTGTTCACATCACAATTGTTTTTATTCACTTATTTTCCAAAGGTCTCAGCTTTGTAACTCGAATGCTCTGATACCACATGTCACACACCCATGTATCACCATGTAATTTTTTTTTTAAATGACTAAGAATTAAGATAGTAAAGACAAATGTTACTTTTGGTACTAAGAATATTCATACTTGTCACATTAATTAGTGGTAACATTATAACATCAAATAGATCTTGGTGTATTTCACCTATAACCACATCACACTTTAAAGGGTTCGATTCTACAAGTATTCACCCATCTATTATTAATCTACTACTTAAACTTTACACACAGATTAAAGTACCACCCTTACTTACTGTACTCATGGTATTTATGTTCCACGGTTCAACTATTAATTACTGCTTTAATTCTTACTGGGCGTTATAACGGCCCTAGGCTTGGCAGTAATACATCTCTCGAGTCTTTGGATGCTATACAGCTGGCCCTTTTGGCCTCGGGAGCTGCTCCTCATCCATGGTCACCTGATGTTGTGTTACATCGGACGGTGGAGAGTAATCTCTTAGATCTATGCATTCATCATCACTTCATTGTCTTTGCATTTCCTCCTTTCGGGTTTAGTCGTTCTGCTTCAGGGAAAGGTGCTACCACATTTGCATAGGTAAGCTCAATAGTGATTTTCTCTGATAACCTTTGTTGGCATAATCCCACGGATCTTAGGCTTCTTTGTTGGTCATACCACCTTTTCTAAGTGGGTTGGCTCCATACAGACTTACCATCACTTTTGTTTGATTCTCTGCTACGAGAAGGGTATCCATACATCTTCGTATCCAGGTAATGTGTATATGCTCAATGCAGGAGTTTTGTAACTTGTTTGATTATTTTATTTTAAAAGAATATCAGATTACAACCTTGTGCTATTCATGTCTAGGGAATATGGAGGGTTTCATCATTGTTCAAGATTTGGAATGGATGTGAGAAATTAAGTCCTCTGCTCAACTTACAGAGTTTGGTGGAGAATAGCCAAGTTTAACTACCAGGTATTGAGTTTCGCCCTACTACGTTTTCATCTGGGTTTTAGCATAGTAGGGTTTTGGCTTCAAGAGTTTAAAATTCCTTTGTGGAAATACTGTTAGCTCAACCTTTTATGTGGTTTTTAGAATTGTACTCTAGTTACAAGAAATTCTATTGAAGTAAAAACTCGCTAGTTTTTGGGTTTAACCTAAGCGTTTATGGTTGTAATAAATTTTGAATGAAAACTCTCAGTTGGTTGCTAAAACCCTGGTCCAGATTTGGTTCTCACCTTTATTTTTGTAACGGATTCATGCTGGGCTATTGCTTTTGATGAGAAAGCACGCTTTTAGTTCATATGAGGCAGGCCCTCTTGGAACAGTATAATGATTCATGTTTAAATATTATTGAACTTTCTAAAATGACTACACCTTTTGTGTAATATTATTGGTATGAGTTCTTATGCTTAATTCTCTTAACAAGGGGTTTAAAAGTATGTTTACCTATAACTCACAATTGCATGTAAATCTATGAGTATCTAGATATACGTTAGCAGGATGTTTGAATGTTTCTTGACTCTTTTTCTTGAATCTATAAATCACGTTTACAAAAGAACTGTTTCACTAGTTTATCCTTCTTTTTTTAACTAGTTCGAACATAATACAAGATTTTTATATGCTCTGTTTAAGTTTCGTATTCAGGTAGTCTGCCTGAAACAGTGCTTTTGTGCCTGGAATTTCTACCCCTTGCTCTATGTGAACTAGTGACATAATAGTTTGTTTTTATCTTTTTAGAATGAAAAGAATAAGCTTCTTATGTCAATTTTCCTACCTTGAAATTTAAATAGTTATTTTATAATTCTGGATACATTGACCTGCATATATTTTTTATACAGAGTAATGAGAACTATCCCTTTTATTTCTAGAGCAAGTGCTTGTCAAAAATCAGAAAGATTAATTCCTACTACCGTATAGTAGACCTTCTAACTATACAACATGAGATTTTACTTATCTAAGTATGTGCTAACTTCCAGTTGTTAGTCTGATACCAGACCTTAGATTACTTGCTACTTTTCCTCCCAACCGTGAGACCAGCTAGTCAACTTGTCTCCCCCCAAGCTGCTTCTCACATGCAGAATTTCCTCTTAAGACTACAGTCTTTTTGTTACAACTATCTGGTCCTAACCAGACTTAGCTCTAGGAACCCGCCTAACATCTCAGCACAGTGTTCTCATTTTAATACTTCATTCCTTTTTCCTCTTTTCTGATCTCAGGTACACTTACCCTCTTGATCTTTTTTTCCTGAGAATAAATCTCCAAGGAAATTAGTTAGGAATGGGTAACTACCAACCTAACCACTTAACATGTGAGAAATATGTAACTGTCATCATATCAACATTTTCACTATCTACATAACTTAATCACAATAAATAATTATATAAGCTTATGGTAGTATTCAGTTTGTTTAATTGCAATAATTTAAATATTTACAATCACTGGGGGACATCACAACCATTCAATGGATATCATAAAGAATACTCCTATATCATCATCGATATTTTCCTCCGATGTATAGTGCCTCTTGCCAAAAAAAATTCCACCATATATTACTTTCCTTCTTTGACTCTTCCATCTCTTAACATTCATATTTGGATGATAATTTCTTTCAATTGACTACTCATAATTAAGTTAGATGAAATTTAATGATTCCAACATGAATTCGTAACAGGTTTGGGTTTATTCAGTATTACTAAATTTTATTTTATTTTGAATTTTTAATCATGGGAGTTTTATTTGGGGAGAAATATAGGTTTGGCTTTATTCAGTATTAGTGGACTCTATTTTCAAGCCTTAATCACTAGAGCTTTAATAAGGGAGCAATACCATACTAAGTGCATTTATATTGGGGAATATATATTAAGGAAAAATTAACTTAATATATTGAACATATAATAAGGTAAAGGGTCTTTATATGCTGTGTATAACAAAATGGAGCTCAAAGTTAATGAAAAATATAGAGGTATAGAAATTGTTAAATTGTGAAGGTGTATGGTATTGGTATGGGAATAAATAAGGTAATTTTTAGAGATATTTTCCAATATATAGTCAAATTAAAAATATTGTTTAGTATGTCACAAACACACATGCTATGTGAGAAGTTCATCGAATAAAACTCCCTAAACTTTAATCAATAAATTTATCTAAATATTATAAAATTTGCTATTTGATTTATTATCTATATGGTTTTGCAACGCAGTGGAACAATAGGTGGGATCTGTAAAACACATTCTAGGCATGAATGCCTTCCGACAACTCTTATCTACTGGTTAAAACTACGTCGGAGAGTAGTTGCTAGTCGTTTTCCAAAAGCTAACTTAAAATCTAAGTAATTAGTCTTTATATGACAACAGCTTCACTTTAATTGTGTCATTCTTAAAACGGCAGGGAATCTAAGTCATTTGTTTTTATGTGGACAAGAATTTCCCCTTAATCTTATTAATTAAAAAGAATAATGAAAATTAATGTTTTTTTTTAATCATCATATATTTAAAAATACATGATGTCCATTTGGCTCCGCGTGTTAAGTGGTACACTTATTATGTGTTCTATATTTAAAGAAGGGAAAATTGTTTTTTGGGTTTCAAATGGGCAATATAAAAATTACTAATTGTGTTTTCTAATCCCATTTCCATAGGGGTAATTTGTTTTTCTCTGTTCAAATGGGTAAATATAAAATATTGGTGTTATTGAAGCTTTATTAATGTCGTGTCGTAAAGATTAAATAGTAAAGTTATCGAGAAAGGTATTATCGGTAAAAGTTTTTTAATAGGACTAAGTTATCATAAATTTATGTTTATTTTTTATTTTAAATTTATGTTTATGTCAAATTGAGAATGTAAAGTTAAAGTAAATTGGGAGACCGGTGCAAATGAGGAGGATTAAAGTAAATTTGGACACCGTCCAAATGATGATTGAAAGATTTTGGTCATGTAATAAAGTATTTGGTAAAGAGTGATATTTAAAGTTAAACTTAAATTAAGTTTTAAATTATGTCAAATCATGATAATAATGGTGAATCAATTATGTTTTCATAAGGTTATATGCATTTTGTTTGATAAAAAATATTTGTTTTTATGATTTACAAAAGAAAATGTTAATAGAGGAGGTAGACATTAAGAATAAAAGAAAAAGATGAAGAATGAAAGAAGATAGAAGAGGTTGGTGAAAGAAAGTTGAAGAAGCCAAGCTTTTGAACATGAGTAAAAGAAGTAGAATTTGACAAAGATGGTGAAGAAAAAGAAAGATAGAATGTGAAATCTTAACAAGTAAAGAAAGAATATAAGCACTTGGGCATGGATAAAAGGAGCAAAATATTAATTATGCAACCTAAAAATATTAAAGTCATCTTTAATAAGGTTTGTTAATGATAAACAGAGTATGGTCATGGTCCTATGCTCTTATGTTGTAAAAACACTATATTAGCCTCAAGTGAAAAAGTATTTGGAATTGAATGTAACTGAGACAAATGCTGATGGATGTAAGTCATGGTAATGAAAATATATCCTCATAATATGAATGTCAAATAGTTCATTATAAACCAAAATTCACTTATCATGAGAGAGGAAAGTTCAAGGTTAGATAAAACCACTTCATGTAATGTATGCTTCTTGGCAAGCCAAAACCATTTAAGAATGCTATTGGTTAAGGGAAAACTTATGTAAAACCCAGAAAATGTAATGGTTGAGATAACCTACTAATCGAGAAAAAACCTAAAGGATGTAATGGTTGAAGGTAACCTAAAAGAATAAAGGGTGGTTACAAGTAAGCTAAAGAAAACCAAGATGATGATTAATGATGATGCACGGGAAGTGAAAATGTTTTGACTAAAAAATTGTTGTTGAACCATGTATGAGAAAAAGTTCCCTAGAGAATCAATGAATGCACTGGCTACTGACTCATGTATTCATTTTGGTGGATGGTGACTCTTCTATGTAGACTTCATCAAACATAATAGATATAATTTTGCAAGTACAATAATAAAATTGAAGAGGAATGAAGAAGACCAAAATATGAAAATCATATAAGAAAAAAGATAAAGATCATATAAGACAAAAGATGAATGCAAAAAGCATAGTTGAAGAAGATTGAAGATGAAGACCATAAAAAAAAAGATGAAGATCATACTAGTAAAATAAAGAAGATGATTAGATCACGGGTATTTATTAAGGAGGGTAAGCAGAATTAACTTCTACTTGTGAATCATAAATATCATTTAAATTTTATGATGTATTTGTAATGATGTAGACCAAACATATAAAAATTAGTTCAATTGGAATAAAAAAGGAAAAAAAATGAATTTATCTGCCACCACCACTATTTAATCATGTTTGCTTGATATCAAAATAAACTTACTTAGTAATAAAATCAATGGTTACCAACTCCCATTTCCACTCTAGAATTGGTAACCAATCTAACAAATCTATTGGGTTTCCATGCCCAGAAATCACAATTTGACATTCCATACAACTAGAAATATAATCAACTACATCCTGTTTATCCTATCGAAAAATATAGGCTTCATATTACTGTAATTTCTTTTGGTAACAAGGATGTCTTGCATATGAAACATTATGCATTTCCTTTAATTCTAGCCTCCTCCATTCTTTGAATTAGAAACATACATTCTATTCTTATGCATAAGTATTCCATCTTCCTTTAGTTTATATTCTTTAAACTTTTATTATACATCGTCCTACTGTACACCCTATTTTTCTTGTAAATAATGATGATCTATAACAACTGCCTCTAAAATTCCACCCTTTAAATCTAATATATGCATATCAATGGTTAAAACATGCTTGACATGTATTGTTTAACTGAGTCGATCAACATATTTATTCTTTTTCCCTTTCATATGCTTGATTTCAAAGTCTTATTCACTTAAACACTCCAACCAAATTGGAATAAGATAGACAAGCATGCATTTCATTTCTTATTAAATAAATGTATATATAAATACACTTCTAGTAACCCTTGGATTCATATTCTAAGGTCCCTTGGATTCCTTGTGACCTTTGGTGTTAACTTGAGGATTTTCACCTTCCTCTCAAATGAATAAGCCAAATTTAAATAACCCAAGAGGATTATGTTTCCAACATTTCCTCTTAATACAAAGGGGTGTACGCAACTCCAATAAGAGAGAAAAATGCAATTGTATATAGCATACAATCATTAGATGTGATCTTTAAATATGGTCATTGAAGGAAAACTGAATGGGTAGAAGAAATCAAAGTCTTCTACTGGTGGTGGTTTAAGGATGGCCACAAACTTTGGAACTTGGCTTAAAGTAGTTTATGGAACAAGTCTAAATGTGGCTAGAAGATAAAGTCTTCTATGAAATAGAAGTGATCCTTGATGATGGTTTGAGGATGACCACAAACTATTGAAATGGGTAGCAAAAGCTAAAGTCTTCTACTAGTGGTGGTTTAAGGCTGGCCACCAACCAAATCGTGCTCATGAAATATGAGTTTGTCTTTGGCTATAGCTCTAACTTTAGCTTTGGATAACTCTAGCTCTAGGTTGTGGCCATAGGCACTAGTTATGATTTTGGTTTACTTTATATGACTTCGAAACTAATAGTTGACTATCAATACCCCCCTATCAGATACAAGGTGAGAAGATGAAAACCTCTCCAATGCAAGATGTGTCAATATTCAAGAATTAACTATGTGGTATGACTAACATATCTTCTTATTTGTTAAATATCATTTCCATGAAGCAATTCATCCAAGTTGAATCTTTTCTCTTGCAATAGCCTTATGTTTGGAGCATATTTTTGGATGATGAGTATGTTTTACACAATGCTCACAAGGATGAAGATCAAAACATTGATATTTCATGTGGCTAACTCGATCACAATGTTGTCATTTTAATATTTGAAGTGATTGTGGAGCAGGTGAAGATGCGTTGTCATAAAGAAACTTAGCACTTTGAAACTGTATTAGTTTAAAGTAGTCTAGAATGTGAAATTCCACTTCATTTTAATATCCAAGACCAATTCAGCAATTTTTTTAACAACTTATTCCCAAGGTCTAATGATGAGCTTGGGAAGTGCAATAAAAACTTCTACATATTCATTGGAAGATTCTCCTGAAGTGGTGTCACTACTCTGATGATGAGTTGACTACTGAAGATAATCTTTCTCTAACTCAAAAACATCGTTCTTTTGAACAAAAACTAGTTTAGAATGATGTCTCCTTTGTTTGATTTCATCTCATTGGAGTTGTGACTCAAGTTGAAGAAACTTGATTTTTTCTTGTACATTTTATAAATAGATTTGAATATTGATGAGAATGGATTTGCTAATTTGGCCTTTTTTTCTATAGTGAATATTAATAGATTATTTACTAACTGTAATAACTCATCAATTCTAACCATTTTTCAACAATTTAAAATGAGAAAATGAAGGGTGTTAGCAATATTCTTGATAATGGAGTTGAATTGATCAGGCTCTCAATGGTAGTAGGACAACAAAGTTTCCTCTAACATAAGTCACTCTTTTCAAATAAGGCAAAAACTAAGGGTAAGCCAATGGATTAAATGGATGCTTAAATTAGAATAAACAACATGGAAAATACTACAACCACGTGCTAGAGAAGACCATGAAGGAAAATAGAAGCAATTTTGAATACATTGTGGCTCACTCCTAATCTACTCCACTTCAAAGATGACCTTAGAAAATTTCTAAAATCAAATTACAGATTGGATGGGACATGATCTCTATTTTAAAGTTGAGTCTTCATAAATGATAGCTTCATTTGATTTCATATTACTCATCTTATCAATATTAGATTGTATTGCAAGTTCAACATTCTCAATATTAACCCCTTATAGTTGGCTAAATCGGTATATCACCATTAAGTTCTTGGGATGAAATCATTTTGAACATGTTGCCTTAAATATTCCAACGAATAATCACAACTCAACTAATTATACATTTTCCAATCCATCCCAATATTCATGAAGGTTTTAATCTTGTTTTTTTCTCTGCAAAATGTTAATTTGAAAATATTTGTAATCTCTAGGACTAATTACTTTTACGTTATCAAAATGATAGATTTCAACTACTTAAAATTGATAAATATAAAATTTAGAATGAATGATGTTGGGAAGCTCAAAAAAAATCTTTGCTTCAAATCCTAGCTCTATCAACATAGTGATACAATTCTAACCATTGAGAAGTTCATTGCTAAAAAATAATCACTTGATTGAGGGTGACACCCAAATGTTCCCTCTAGAGAAAAGAAGTCCTCCATAACCCATAGATAATAAGAAATGGACCCTTCTTGCCACTGTAGTATTGGTAGATACACAAAAGCATATGTAATTTTTTCATTTAGTATCACAAAAGATTCCATTAGGGTTTAAAGCTATGTTACCAGAAACGGGATGGTAGTCATCATTCTTAGGAAAAAATGCACTAGAAACATGATGGCAAGGAAAACACCATTTTCTATGATCGTTCTACATCAATATGGTTCAATGTTAAATATAATGAATTCTTTGGAAGCCAGGATAATTTTTGGGTCATAATATGGATAATGCTCTTTGCTAATATTAGCCCATGATTGATTCAACGTCATCAAGAGTTGCCACTCCTGGCATAAAAAGCCACTTAGCCGAGAAAGTGTTTTTTGAAAAGGACATCATCACAAAGTCCTATTAGTGAATCTTCTTCTCCTACCAAAGGAACAATTAAATATTTTCAAATCATTTATTATTTGGACATTAAGAACAATAAAGAATGTTATTGTGATAACAATCGAATATTTTTATATCATTTATTATTTGTACAATGTCAAAAGTGGTTTGTTAGGCCCCTATACTACTAGTGTAACCCCTTATTGTTATTAGTACAACCCACTTATTATATTGATGTACCCATGTAGTGCCCATATTGTTACTATTGTGCCACATAGAAACCCACTATTGTTACTATTGTGCCCTACATATTATTGTTATGTAGGCTTTGATTGTATTGGGACCACTTAGACTCCTATATATAAAAGGAGGTATTTTCATTTGTATTATCCAAGAATTGTTCATTTATGTAATGTAAAGGAGGTTGCCCCCTCGAAGAGGCTGAATTCTAAGGCGTTGATCTTTCTTTTCTATCTTTTCTTGAGCTGGTTTCATAACATTTGGTATCAGAGCTTTGGATTCTAGGGTTTCGCTGCTCCAAACAGGTCATCGTGGAATTTTCGCTATAACTTTTTTTCTGTGACGTTTCAGAAGTAAAAAAAAAAACCCATTTGAGAAGAAATCGCGCTGAACCTTGGGTCCAAATTTCAGAGCTTTTAGCGCGATATTTTCGGAGATATGATCTGAGGAAGTTGGTCTTTTTGCAGACTCCTGAATTACACTCAAAACAGGTGACCTGGGGAAAATCGTCATAACTTTCCTTCTGAGCATCGGATTGAAATTTCATAAGAAGGTACAGAAAGAGGACGGACTGTAGTTTTATTTTATATATTTTTCAGAGTCAAAGGTGGAAACAGTGACACGTGGCACTTCGTACAAGTTAGCTCTTCTGAACTAGTCTATAATCAGGTCACTGCGGGAGATTGTGCATAACTCTTTCTTGGATAATTCAATTTGGATCAGACTAGTGGCATTGGAAAGAGGACATAGAAGGCTACTACCGGTCACAATTTCGGAACTGGATGATTCGAAATTACAGAGATACATCAGATTCAATATAAGGCTTCTACAAAGAAAAAAAAGGTGTGTAGTTTTTTTTTTAAATTTTTGCATAAGCTTGGTTTGAAGGAATTCAAAGGGCATAGTAAAGCATTATTATCGGTAACTGATGCCCCGAGGAAAGAAAATGCAAACACCTAGTAAGGAACTTGAAAGCTCTAGCATGACTCATGAAGAAGAGGAAGAAATGCTACATGATATATCAAAATTACAAGAACAAGTGCAACAAATGTCACGCTCACAAAAGCTAACAGATGCTAAGATAAGTGGCGTGGAATCTAAGATAAAGGGCATGGAAGCTAAGATGGATGGCATGGAAGCTAAGGTGAATGGAATGGACTGTAAAATTGATGGCATGGATGATAAGATGGAAGAATTGAAGATAAATATGAATAAGTTGCTACAAGAAATGGTCACTAAGGGTGAAAGAAATGTTAATCATGATTCCATAGACTCTAATGTTGGATCGAAGAATCACCATGTTCTAAAGGAAACTCATGATGAGAACAAAAGAAATGTTAATCATGATTCCATAGACTCTAATGTTGGATCGAAGACTCACCATGTTCCAAAAATTGATATGAGGAAGTTTGATGGCAAGGATCCTGCCACATGGATATTACAGATGGAGCAATTCTTCGATCTCAATAATGTGCAAAACACACAAAAGGTACGTATGGCAACTTTATATTTGGAACCAAATCAGTTTGTATGGTATCAATGGCTTTGTTCTCGTAAACAATTTATCACTTGGGCAATTTTTACGGAAGAATTGATAGCACATTATGAGGATACAAAAAGCAACACTTTTTTTAGCCAATTGATAAGTCTCAAACAAAAGGGTTCAATAATGGAGCACATTGAGGAGTTCCAAAAATTGAACATAAGGGTAAAAGATATTCCAGAGGAGCATAGGATTGATGTGTTCATAGGGTCTTTAAAGGATAATATCCAACATGATGTGCGCCTTTGGGAACCTGATTCATTAGAGAAGGCATTCAGGTTAGCAAGAAAAATGGAAAGCAAAATTATGGCAACTAGGAAGCATACCATTCACAACTATAAAGACGGAAGTGTTGTTGCCCATAGTCTTCCACAACCTACAAGGTTGACACCACAACAATTGGAAGAAAAAAGAGCAAAAGGGCTTTGTTACAATTGTGATAGCAAATACACAAAAGGTCATAAGTGTGCTGAGAAGAAATTATTCTACATAGATTGTGAAGAGGAAGAAGAAAAGGAGCAAGAAAGGTCAAAAGAAGAGGATATATTCCAGGAACAAAGCCTAGATGAAGAAAAAATAAATCCGACCATATCTTGTAATGCATTGGCGGGAATTACCACTCCTCAAACCATCAAGATAGAAGGACAAATCAAGAAGAAAAAGGTAATAGTGTTGATTGATTCAGGAAGCACCCACAATTTTATTCATTGTAGGGTAGCAAAAGAATTGAATTGCTTCCTATATCCAGCACCAGAGTGTCAAGTGATGATTGCAAATGGAGGAACAATAAATTGTTCTGGAAAGTGCCATAATATCAAGCTATCCATGGGAGAATATGTATTGACTAGCCCAATGCTTTCCATTCCAATGGGAGGTGCTGATGTTGTACTAGGAGTCCAATGGCTACAATCCTTGGGTACAATAGCTTTTAATTTTCAAGAACTTTTCATGAAATTTTCTATGGAAGGAAAGGAAGTTGAATTAAGGGGTATTGCAGGGAAACCAGGAAAGATAATCAGCTCTAATGGCATGACAAAGCTTCTAAAAAAGGAGCAAAGAGGTGTAATTGCACAATTATGTTCGCTAGATGTTTCCACATTGGAATCATCTATTTCTCCAGATCTCCAAAAAGTCCTGGACAATCATTCCAAGGTATTTGAGACTCCCAAAGGTCTCCCACCTATGCGTGATCATGATCATGCTATTCATCTGATTCCAGGAAGTGTTCCTCCAAACATCAGGCCGTACAGATATCCCTATGTCCAAAAAAGTGAAATTGAACGTATGGTTGCAGAAATGCTAGAGGCTGGTATAATTCAACCAAGTCAAAGTTCTTTCTCTGCTCCAGTAGTATTGGTGCACAAGAAGGATGGATCATGGCGCATGTGTCCGGATTATAGGGAGCTCAACAAGCTCACTATTAAAGATAAGTTCCCCATTCCTGTCATTGATGAATTACTGGATGAATTGCATGGATCAATTTACTTCACCAAGTTGGATCTTCGTTCAGGATATCATCAAATCAGAATGAAGATTGAAGACATTCCGAAAACGGCATTTAGAACTCATGAGGGTCATTATGAATTTTTGGTCATGCCTTTTGGCCTTACCAATGCACCTTCAACATTTCAAGGTTTGATGAATTCAATTTTCAAACCATTCCTTAGAAAATTTGTGTTAGTATTTTTTGATGATATACTAATCTACAGCAAGTCTTGGAAGGATCATGTTGAACATGTTGACAGGGTGCTACAACTATTGGAGGAGAAACAATTATATGCAAAAAGATCCAAATGTTTCTTTGGAGTCCAGGAGGTGGAATATTTGGGTCATATTGTATCTCATGAAGGAGTTAAGGTAGACCCTAGCAAAATTAAAGCCATTAAGGAATGGAAAATCCCCACATCCATAAAGCATCTGCGAGGATTTCTTGGGTTGACAGGGTATTATCGCAAGTTTGTTAAGAATTATGGGAGAATAGCAGCACCTCTAACAACATTATTGAAGAAAGATGCATTTTCATGGACTCCGGAAGCAACAAAGGCCTTTGAACATCTTAAAGAGGCAATGTGCCAAGCACCGGTCTTAGCTACACCGGACTTCACAAAAACCTTTATTGTGGAATGTGATGCTTCAGGAAATGGAATTGGTGCTGTTCTAATGCAAGATGAAAGACCCATTGCTTTTGAAAGTCGTCCAATCAAGGGAAAGTTTTTAAGCAAAGCTATTTATGAGAAGGAAATGTTGGCAATACTCCATGCACTTAAGAAATGGCGACCCTACCTAATGGGAAGACACTTCAAGGTAAAAACGGATCATGATAGCCTTAAATACTTTTTAGAACAAAGATTATCCTCTGAAGAGCAACAAAAGTGGGTCACAAAGATGTTGGGTTATGACTTTGAAATCATCTACAAAAAAGGGAAGCAAAATGTGGTGGCAGATGCACTCTCAAGAAAGGATGAGGATGTGGAAGCATTGTTGTGCGCCATTTCTATTATCCAACCAGATTGGATAAATGAAGCAAGGGAGGAATGGAAGAATGACGAAGAAGTGTGGGCACTTATTCGAAAGCTACAACAAGATTCCAGTACGTCTGATACATTTAGCTGGAAAAATGATTCGTTATGGTACAAAGATCGCTTATACCTCTGTAAGAATTCCCAGCTAAAACAAAAGATTCTTATGGAATTGCACACTTCTCCCTTAGGAGGGCACTCAGGATTTTTAAAAACTTACCACAGGGTTAAGAAGGAATTTTTTTGGGATGGCCTTAAATCAGATATTCAAAAGTTTGTGGCAGAATGTTTGGTTTGCCAACAAAATAAAGTTGAAACAATTAAGACACCGGGTCTATTACAACCTTTATCCATTCCAAGCCAACGTTGGGAGGAGGTTTCAATGGATTTTATCACAGGTTTACCCAAGTCTGAGGGAAAGAGTGTCATCATGGTGGTAGTTGACAGACTTACCAAGTATGCACACTTTTGTGCATTATCACATCCATTTAAAGCCAGTACAGTTTCTACTGCATTTATGGAAACAATTCAAAAGCTACATGGAAACCCAAAGATTATTGTAAGTGACAGAGATCCCATTTTCACTGGAAATTTTTGGACAGAATTATTTTCTTGTCTTGGTACTCAGTTAGCTCATAGCTCATCTTATCATCCTCAATCTGATGGGCAAACTGAGATAGTAAAAAAATGTTTGGAAGGATATCTTCGTTGCTTTGTATCTGATAAACAGACACAATGGGTCAAATGGTTGCCTCTGGCTGAATGGTGGTATAACACTTCCTTCCATACAACAACAAAAATGACCCCATTTATGGCACTTTATGGGTATCAACCACCATCCATCACATCATATTTAAGAGAAAATTCTAAGGTTCAGGCAGTGGAACATCACATCGAACATCAACAACAAGTCCTCCAACTCTTAAAGGATAACCTCGTGTTGGCACAGAATAGAATGAAACAACAGGCAGATCAACATCGCAGTGAAAGAAGTTTTGATGTAGGTGATTGGGTATTCCTACGGCTACAACCATATAAGCAAATGTCCCTCAAGCAAGCTAAGAAGGATAATAAATTATCACCAAAGTATTATGGTCCATACAAGGTGTTGCAAAAGATTGGTACTATGGCATACAAATTGGAGCTTCCTGCAGCTTCTCGATTGCACCCAGTTTTCCATGTTTCATGCTTAAAGAAGGTTATAGGCGACAAGCTCCCAGTTCAAACAATATTGCCAGAACTTGACGAGGAAGGAAAAATTATATTGGAACCGGAAGCAGTTATAGAAACAAGAACTCGACAGCTACGAAATCGATCAATTTCAGAGTACCTTATCAAGTGGAAGAACTTATCCGCTGAAGATTCCACATGGGAGGATGAGAATTTTATGCAGAAATATCCAGAACTACTCAAGCGTTGAGGACAACGCTTTTTGAAGGAGAGGGGCATGTTAGGCCCCTATACTACTAGTGTAACCCCTTATTGTTATTAGTACAACCCCTTATTATATTGATTGTACCCATGTAGTGCCCATATTGTTACTATTGTGCCACATAGAAACCCTCTATTGTTACTATTGTGCCCTACATATTATTGTTATGTAGGCTTTGATTGTATTGGGACCACTTAGACTCCTATATATAAAAGGAGGTATTTTCATTTGTATTATCCAAGAATTGTTCATTTATGTAATGTAAAGGAGGTTGCCCCCTCGAAGAGGCTGAATTCTAAGGCGTTGATCTTTCTTTTCTATCTTTTCTTGAGCTGGTTTCATAACATGGTTAATGTTCTATTCAAATGGTGTATTCTAATTACATTTTAGATTATATTTAATATTTTCAATTTTTTTTATTATTAAGACATTGTTATATGTGGTTAATGTCCCATTGAGATTGTGTATTCTAATTAGGTTTTAGATTTTATTTACAAAGAGTTTGTTCAAACTCTTTAACTAATTTCTAATCTTATATAAAAAAATTGAGTGTGGTCACTCCTTAGGTTGAACTTCATTTTAAGAGTTGCAAATCATTTTTTCTTATTTTTTTATCTCCCCTTGTTTCTTGAATGTGAAGCCTCCAAACTCTATTTCTTGTTTCATTTCCCATTTCTCATTTCTCATAACATAGGTTTAAAGAAAGCGTCAGTCAAAATATACATATGAAATAGCTTAATCTATTAAGCCAATGACTACTTCTATGACTTATGGTGGATTTCGAGCCAAGTAAACACAACCAAATTCAATTGCTTCTCCATCGTCTGTTGAAAGTTCCATTTTGAAAATATTAGAATTTATTCTGCCAACCAAGATGAGTCCCTCCATCATAGGAATAAAATTCACTACAATCGTGAATGGTTGGAACCCTACCACATGAAATCTATGTCAAGTTGTTTCCACAAGGATGTATACTTCTTCACAAATGGTAATAAAACACAACATTTCTAAACATGAGAGGGAGTAATTAGGTTTGTGCTTGAGATAAGTATATACCTCTGCAATGATGATGGAGAGCAGCCAATCATTGGAAATGGACAGAAAGACAAGAAAGTTTGGTTAGTGTACATATGGGTAGAATGACGTTGTGGGCATCGGCAAAAAGAAGCAGATGTGAATGAGGACTAATAGATATTCAGAGAGAGTAGGGGAGTGCTAAGTTTAGAAATGCAGAACTTGTTGAGAGAATGTCAGTCAAAGTAATAGCTTAGGACAAGGTTGAAGAAATTCTAGGTTTATGTAGGGAACAAATATGATGGGCTTAGCTTTAATAACATTGTTAGAATTATGCACACAAAAAGGACTAAGATAGATAAGCATGCATTGCATTTTTCATTAGACAAATGTACATGTAAATACATTCATGGCGACCATTCGATACAAATTCCAAGGTCCCTTGGACTCCTCATGACTAACGGTGTTTACTTGACGGTTTTAGCCTTCCTATCAAGTGAAGAATCCAAATTTACATAAGCCAAGAGGATTATTTCTCCAATAGAGTGCATCTAAAACTTTATTATTGTTTTATGCCTCCAATAGAGTGCATCCATAAATTTGTTATTTTTTCCTTTGATATTTTTTATGTCAAAGTCCTATTCACTTAAAAATTCCAATAATAATTCTTTTCTAGCATTTAATGTTGGCTTCCCATTAAGTAATTACCTAATATTTTTAATGTCCGTCCTATATAGAAAATTCTAAGTCATGTGTGGCATAATTTATCTCATGCTCTTTAAGTTTTCTAGACTTGTAGAAAACTCCATGCCCATTCTGAGTATGGAATCCACCAAACACCTCTTTGTGTGCATCTATGAATACCACAAGGTCTTCATTTGGATAAAAAATTTCTAAAATAAGTGCATTTCTAAGTTACTCTTTCAATAGCTAAAAAATCTCTTAACACTTTGTTGTCCATGCAAACTTAGTTCCCTTATTTTATAAAGAAGTGATGAGATGATCAATCATTTAAATTGTTGGTGCATTAAGATGACTATTAAAAGCAACCTTAATACCTACATTAGTTATCAAACCAGGGAAAGTCTGTTAATTTCAAGAGTGTTCAGCATTGTCCATGCAAGTGAATTCAGAGGCTAATTCGTAATGAAATGATTTAGAATCATTGCAATGATTAACATCTAATTCTTGAAGTTCAATCTAAAACAATTCTGAAAGAAATATTTAAAGCATTTTCAAACCTACTTTAATCTATTATGCAAAGAACTAAATTGGAATGCAAGTAAAAGGAATCACTCTTAGAAAATCTAACTAGTATAGACAATAATTCATTCAGCGTGAAGGAAAGCTACAACAAATAAACAATAGGTAACTATTCAAACATCTCATGGAAAACAATCAATTGTAAGCTTAAGATCTCTGGTAACACTACTTCAGAATGAACAACAATCAAATACTTAAACTAACCTGATAAATTTGGTAAATATTAACACGCAGATGTAAAGTAAAGCAAGATCTAGAATCTAGTTTGAACGATAAAAGAAAATCGTAATAATCAATACTCACAACAATTAGAATAATTCTAATTTCATGAAATAACAATAATAAACAATTGTAAGAATAAACAGAAATAAATATGACACAATTAAAGAAGTTAATCTCCTATTGACCGGGCCCAAAGTCTCTAGAAGTCACTTTCGAAAGACATTGAGAATGCAATTACAGGTAAAACACAATATTCTTCATTAAACTTGATAATAGAGTTAACAGTAATGAAAGTACTTTGTGTCTAAAATGAATAGTTACAATCTCGAAATTTCTAGTTGTTCATTTCACCTAGTGGCTTTATATAACATAGGAAATACAAACAGATAAAAGTGAATCCTCGGGATCAAGAGATCTTGAGGATTTCACAACCAACAATTTGATTTCATCAAAGAATAGGCTTGGTTCTCCTAGTCTTCCAATGGTCTTCGTAATTGAGATGTTGTTCTTTTTCCTTTCTTGGTCGCTGTTGTTCTGTCGTTTGAACAAAAATCGTTCAATTCATGTTCCAACATATAAAGGTAGTGAAAATTAGTTTTTCATGCCCAGATTTACCCAATTCATTAATGATCGATTTTATCCAGCTTCTACAATTGTTTCTTCTATATTTATTCCTAAAACGAAGATAAACACATAAAGGAAAATCATTAATTAAGCTAATATGAGGATAAAACATACATTTTCCATGGCCCAACATACTCCCCTGCTTACCTTTTTGCATGTCCTCATGCAATAAGATGATTGAGGTGCAGTTGTGTCAAAGAATAAGAAGGATAAACTTCTTCCTTATATAGGCTAAAACCATTTTTTTGTTTAAGTATTGCAAAAGCCTGGTTTACATAGTAATCCAGAAAATTATAATCACTATAATACCCATCAGGAGGTTACCAGATAATAGGACATCTATAGCAGCATCCTATCCAGTTAGGGCCCATGATTAGGACCATATTTTTGTATATGTGTAGGCGAGTAATGGCAGCTTTGAAATTTCTATACCTAAATGGCTCCCTGTTCCGGACATTGTTAGTGGAAGTTTTCCATCTTTGTCTTGTTGTTGACAAGGGTTCCTCGTTAGTTTCCTGAAAGTATTCCTTTCATGCTTGTATGATATTTGTATGGAGTGGTCCTAATTGGGCCACAAATCTTGTTCGTTTCATGAACTGTTTATGCTGGACAAAAATATGTAAGAGTTTCGTGGGTTCTCCTCCGACCCATAAATCTATACCATATTCCCTTTTTTGAAAAGTGTTATAGGCTTTAGCCCATTTAATTTGATTGGTAGTAAAAGAGAGAAAATATTGAAATTGAATATCCCTAATGAAGGGGCAAGGATTACTATCCAGTTCATCATCCAAGAAAAAATCGTGCATGTATAATTCACATAAAAGGCAATCTACTTGTTCATTTTGTTCCTTAAAACATTTGACAAAGTCTGGAGTGGTCTTGAATTCCGTTGACTTAAAAACCCTGATGACTTTAAATTTTATTAAGAGGTGTCTTCCTAACAAGAATAGTTCATAATTGGTGGCAGGTGATCGACAAGACAAAGCATCAGAGTAAAGAGAAAAAATAGTTTCAATTTTCTCCTTGGCCTTTTGCAGCTTGGCTTATGATTTCTCTAATTTCTTCTGCTCATCTTTGGAGTTGGCGAAAGTCTCGTCTTCTGTTACAGTAAGTGCCTCAAATTTATTCCGCAACTCTTGGTGTACCTGTAACGTCACTACTTCTTCCTTATGTTGAGAAAACTTCTGCTGTGTCTTGGTTAATTCATTTTGAAATTTTATGATAACAACTTCCCTTACTAGAGGAACATAGTGAGGTGTTTCCTCTGTCTGAGTTTCATCATCTCGTGTTATCACAGAATCAGTTTGAATAACAACTTCAACTATTCCTTGGGGCATACAACAATCTTCCTAGGTATTCTCCTCAGAATTGGTTTGGACAACAACATTTGTGGTGGGAAAGTCTGTTTTGGTTTCCACTGAGCAAACGCAAGGACCTTCAGTCTGAGTCTCAATATTATTCAAAGGGAATTTCTATGTTTGGGTCCCTTTTAAACAAACACAAGGGTTCTCAATCTAAGCTTCAATATCCTCCAAAGAGAAGTGTTTTGTTTGGGTCCCTATAGGTTCTAATTCCACTTTCAGTCTCTAAACCCTAACTGCTTCCTTTAACCACTCTCTCATTTTCTTAACTATTTTCTTATGATTTCTATACTTCTTAAGAAACTTCCTCAATCTATCCTTATATGTTTTCTTCTTCATGGGGTTTTTGGTTGAAGCTTGCACAACTGTGTTTATTTCGGGTTCAAGAGGAGCTCTGCCAATATCAGGATAATGTTACAATGGAACAGTATCTCACGATGGATTCTAGTCTTCCAAGCATTTTTCTACATGGGATTCTCTCTCAGGGGACTTCAATGGAACAATATCTTATGAGTGATTTTCATTTTCTGGGTCTTTTTCTGCATGGGCCTCGTCCTTTGGGGACTTCATTAAAATAGTATCCCTTGGTTGATTTTCATCCTCCAGGGTTTCTTCTATAGGGGTTTCCTTCACTGGATATTCCAATGGAACAATAACCTCTGGTTGTTTTCCATCCTCGAGGGTTTCCTCTGCATGGGCCTCTTTCTCAAGGGGCTCATTCATAGAGGGAACTGATTCCCTTTGACCCTCCAAATTATCAGCAAATGGAAAAGTTTCAGCATGGCTAGAACTACCGGCAGAGTCAGACTGGTTAAGGGCATGATTTTTCCCTTTTGAGTTTTCAGATGGCTCCCTTTCTTCACAGTATGTCCCCATATTCTCCAATACTTGAGCCACTTCTTCCTCATATTCTTGGAAAAAATCACCTTTCGGACTTGGAGAGGGCATGTGAGATGACCCTGCTTCTTCTGTTGGAATTAGGGTGCATTGTTGTGATTTTATCCTTGCAGAGTGCCTACGCTTTGCTGGGCCTGAGGCCAAAGAAGCATTCCTTCTTTTTCTTATCCCTTTCAGACCTGTTACTCTTACCCCATGCTGTTTAGTCTCTTGGTTTTCTTTTGGTGGGGTTAAGGCATGATTTACAAGGTTATCCCAGGTTAATTGTTGTTGGGCCAGTCCATGATTGATGATTAACTTGATCAGACCATGATGGTTGATGACAAAATGTGGGTCCTTAGCCTTCCTGATCTAACTAGCAATGTCATGCAATAAATAATTAAAATAAATTGGAAAATTAACTATAATTTTATGCTTCAAAATAGCTAACAATTTGAGTTGTTGAGGTTTTACCAAATCTTGAAGTTTGTCACAAGTGATGTACCTCTTAACAATGGTCGCCATCTTGCCATGGTTGCTTTAAAGCTGTGGGGTGAATCCCTTTGCCTTTGTGTACCAATTGTTCATCTGGGTCCTAGAATACTGTGACTGCGTCCTGTAGAAGAACATGCTTATCTGTCCATCTTGTGCCTTCTACTAGAAGTTCAGAGACTTCAGCTATAACTTCTTCAAAAACTGTTATATTTCCGCCCTTCATCTTCGTGCGCCTATTATGTATATTTTGCAAAAATTCAAGTGTTATTTCCTCATGGAATCCCTGTAATTTGGTCAGGTATTGAAGCCAGTTGGCACACTCAAGAATTTCGTGAGCCTGTTCTAATACTCAAAGTACTATAGGTTCACTGCGGATGGATTTACTCCCATGGTTGTTGTTTCTCAGTAGCTGGTTCACTTGCACTTTTTCATGTGCTCTTCTCACAATTTCACAGTTTGGAACAACACCGTAAATCATATACAAAACGTTAAAGTTATTAAGAGAGCAATGACATTGTTTTAGAATTAATATTAAAGGCCATTGTGTTGTTTGTCTTATCAACAGTTTTTGGCGCAGATTAATAATTAATTCGCATGATATTCATAATGCTTACCTACCCCCCTCCAATCAGAGAATGGTTTAATAATTATTACACATTCTATTCATAATATAGACCTCCCCCCCATCCAATCAGAAAACAGTTTGATAATCATTACACATACTATCCATAATGCATACCTTCCCCCCTCTAATCACAAAAGGGCGTCCATGACCATGAAGCATGGGAAAAAGGGAAAGGGCATCAGGAATTCATAAATGCAGCTAGAAAACAATCAAAGCAGTGTAAATACAACAAAAACAGTCAGAGTAGTACATGTAAAAATATTTGAAATTCTCGTAAAAGGAATAAAACAAATGCTAGATCATTATGTGAAGATATATTTGCCTTAGGTGGAAAAGGTGATGAACACATGAATGACAATAAATAATAATGGCTGTTGGTATCAATTGATTGGACAATAATGATATAATGCATATAAAGATATAGTTTACCATGCATGTTGGTTACTTTAGTTATAAACATTGTTCAAATGGTAAATTCACCTTTAGAAATGAGTCAATATGAAGTAATGGAATAAAGAATATTTGGCAATGTAACATAGCACTTCAATACCACAAGTAGAGCGATTGCTGCCAGCATGTGTTCATAGTCTTGATAAGGTTTATTTTTAACCCCCAAAAATGAGCCAGAGTCCTCCTTTGAGTATTTAGATGATTTTTCTTTTCATTGCTATAAAGAGACCACTATGCTAGCATGGTAACCAGATAATCATAGTTCCATTCATCACGATATAACAAAGTGGTCAGGACAGCTCGTGATGAGACCTCCTGTCCTTCTGAAAGTTTTGACTATCAAGGTCATTACCCTGTTGTGGTGGCCATAATGGGATGTCACTTGTTACACCCTTATGATTATGGTAGGCTGGCTCGTGATAAGACCCCCTATCCTCTTTAAGAAGATGTGTGTTGTATTTTCATATTTTCATATTTTCATATCTGTATTGTAAAGGGAGGGAGGCTCATTTACTCCTTAAGAGTCAGGGATTGCGTGAGAAGTAAAAAAAATGCCAATGAAAGTTATTATTTTATCCCTATATCATCATACCAAAGGGAATTATCACTTGAAAGTGTGAAAGATAGACGAGCATGGTATTAAGATAGTAAATTATTTTATGATACGTTCAAGAGAAGATATTCAACCAGTGATTATATAGATGAACCATGTTAGTTTCAGAATAAAGATAACCATCAAGGGTTTTACAAGTCATAATGGTATTAATATTACATTTTTCTTTTATCTCATGTAAAAATTCCAAATCCAACAGATGGTTTTACTAAGAAAGCATGGGAGAGAAAATGGAAATTTGATAAAATAATGACAGGCGATGGAATAAAAAAAAGAAATCACAACTATTCGTTCTATTGAAAAATAGTTGTTAAATTTATTGAACAAAAAACACACAAAAATAAATCAAAGTTGTTCAATTATATGAACAACAAAACACACAAAAAGAAATCGGAGTTGCTCAATTGATTAAACAACAACTATTCAATTGACTCAACAATAACTGTTCAATTGATTGAACGGAAAAACACACAAAAATAAATCAGAGTTGTTTAATTGATTGAACAACAGTTGTTCAATTGATTGAACAATAGTTGTTCAATTGACTGAACAACAACTATTCAATTGATTGAACAACAAGACACACAAAAAGAAATCAATTTGTTAAATTGATTGAACAAAAACTATTCAAATGATTGAACATCAAAACACACAAAAAGAAATCGGAGTTGTTCAATTGATTGAACAGTAAAACATACAAAAAAGAAATTGGAGTTGTTCAATTGATTGAACAACAACTGTTCAATTGATTGAACAACAAAATATGCAAAAGAAAAAAATCAGAGCTGTTCATTTGTTTGAACAACAACTGTTTAATTGACTGAACAACAATAGTTCAATTGATTGAACAATTAAACACACCCCCCAAAAAAGATAAATCCTCGTATTTACATGGTGATTCCTAAACTAAATTACAACCAACCATAAAAAGAATATATACATTATTTACAGCTGAAGAAAGATAAACTTTTATGAAAATAAAGCTATCAGGTCATCACTCCCCTGAGCTAAAATTTCCATAGTGGGATCATCACGTACCTGTTGGCAAAAATACTCTTTGGTGAGTGGTTTATGGTAAATACGCTCTCGATGTCCATTCACCCATAAAGAATGGATAGACTCATCAATGGTAATTAGAGTGCGAGTGTAATTGTTGTGTACCTCTTGAATTTCATAAGGGCCAAGCCACCTTATCTGTAATTTTCCCGGAAAGTCTTGGAATTTGGAATCATAGAGGAGCTCCCAGTCTCCTTTCTGAAACATATTCTTTTTAATAAGATTGTTGTGCCACTTTTCCCTTTGCTACTAAATAATTGCATTACGTTGTAGAGAAATTAGTCGAGCCTCATCTAATTCATTTATTTGTTGAAGTCGTTTAGTTTGGGCCTTTGTTAGATCCAATCACACTTCCTGGGATGTTCTCAAAGTCTTTATTTCAAATTCAATAGGAAATATAGGTTCTTTGCCAAATAAAAGTTAGTATGGAGAATATCCAGTAGTATTTCGCTAAGTTGTGCAATAGGCCCACAAGGCCTTTTTCAATCTAGCAGCCCAGTCCCACCGATGTGTCAAAACTGTCTTGGTCAGAATTGCTTCGATGACCTTATTGGTGCTTTCAGCCTACCCATTCGCCTATGGGTGATACAAGGAAGTGACTCTATGTGTGATGCGGTGGTTCCGTAGAGTGGTTTTAATCTTATGTCCTACAAATTCCCCCCCTAAATCTATTATCACTTCCCTAGGTAAACCATACCGCACAAATAACCCAAAAAAGAAATTAATTAGAACTTCTGTAACTCTTGGAAAATATACTATTTCTACCCACTTTGTTACATAGTCTGTAGCAACTGATATGTAGGCCTTTTGGTTTGATGGCGAATGCAATGGGCCAAAAAAATCCAATGCCCATGGTTCGAAAGGTTCTATTACCAATTGGGGCTACAACGGAATTTCGTCATATTGACCAAGACGACCCATTCTTTGGTAGGTATCACAAGCCTAGACATATTTCTTAGCATATTTAAAAATGGTGGGTCAATAATAGCCCATCTGTAGTACCTTATGCCCAGTTCTTCGATCTACGAAGTGTCCTCCACATGGCTCATCATGACAAGCCTTTAGGATGTCGTAGATTTCATCTTCACGAATGCATCTATGTATGCACATATCAGACCCTGTATGAAAAATTTATCCTCCAATCCAAGAAAATCAGGTGCTACGCTGGACAATCTGTTTTCGTTCCCTTGCTATCATGTGTCTGGAAAACTTTGTTACTGCCAGATAGTTTCCTACATTTGCATACCATGGAATTTTAACCGCTATGGAAAATAAATGTTCATCTGGAAACTGGTCATCTACTACCAACAGATCATTTATCTTTGGAACCCGAGATAGAAAATCCGCGACTAGGTTTTCCTTCCCTAGATGGTCTTTAATGGTGATATAAAAATCCTGCAAAAGTAACAACCAACGAGTCACTCGACCATTTGTAATGGGTTTGTTAGCTAAGTATCTAATGGTGGAATAATCAGTATACAAAAAAACTTGATAGCCATTTATATAATGTTTAAATTTGTTTATGGCATAAATGACAGCTAAGAATTCCTTTTCTATTACTGTATAATTAAGTTTAGCAACAGTAATATTTTTGTTGATATAATAAATAGCATAAAGTTTTTTTTCCTCCTCTTGGCTGAGGACAACGCCTATTGCTTCATCTGATGCATCCGTAGAGATGTGAAAGGGCAGCTCCCAGTTGGGTCCACACAGTATTGGTGCCATCAAA
The DNA here is from genome assembly GCA_031772625.1 of Pinus tabuliformis. Taxonomy (NCBI): domain Eukaryota; kingdom Viridiplantae; phylum Streptophyta; class Pinopsida; order Pinales; family Pinaceae; genus Pinus; species Pinus tabuliformis. The sequence goes on from CM062820.1 coordinate 863,672,107, forward strand.
ACTAATTTCTTCAAATTTGTAAAATTTGTGTCACATTTATCAGACCATTTAAAGTCAACATTTCATGTTAAAGCATACAAAGGCGCAATAATTTGTGAAAGTTTTTTGATAAACTTGTGATAATAACCTGCATATCCAAGGAAGGTACGTACTTTCATCTGAGTATAGGGTGTAGGTAGTAGGATAATTACCTGTATCTTTGTTGGATCTATCTGTATCCCAGTTGCAGAAATTTAGTATCCTAGGATTACACCTTTCGTCATCATCATGTGACACTTGAAATTAGTTAAACATAGGCTGGTGGTGATGCATCGTTCCAAAAACTTCTCTAATTTCTGTAGCACTTGATCAAAGTCATCCTCATACGGGTTAAAGTCATCCATGTAAACTTCAAGTCCTTCATTTATTAGATCAACAAAAAAACTGAGTATGGCCCTCTGAAACGTAGATGGGGCATTGCATAAGCCAAATGGTAACACTCTGTAAGCGAATGTACCCCATGGGCAGGTAAAGGTGGTTTTTTCTTGGTCTTCAGGGGTGATTTGGATCTAATTGTAGCCGCTAAAGCCATCCAGAAAGGAAAAGAATTGTTTTCCTGCCAGTGTATCAAGGACTTGATCAATAAATGGAAGAGGGAAGTGATATTTCTGCGTGGCTTTGTTCAATTCCCGATAATCCACATAGATGCGCCACTTCCCATTTTTCTTGGGAACAACTACCAGTGGAGAGACCCACTTTCTATCCGAAATGGGATAGATAAAATTCACATCCAGCAACTTCTGTAGTTCTTATTTTACAATATCTTTGAGATGCGGATTCAATCTCCACTGAGGTTGCCAGATAGGATGAGCATCCTTTTCGGTGTAGATATGATGTGTACATAATTATGGGTCTATGCCCTTCATGCTTGGATAGTCCCAAGCAAAATCCCCTTTATATTTTTGTATAACTTGAATGAGCTTTTGCTGTTGGTCATTATCCAAACTATCATTAATGTTCAAAATATTGCCTTGTTCAATTTCAACAGGCTTGCTGTTATGAACGACAATTGTCAGGATATGTTGATCATTAGTATATTTCAAAGGGTCTTCCAAGGCTTCATTCTCAATAATTTGTTTTAACATTTGACATTATTCATAGTGGCTGGCTGATTAATAAAGTTATTGATCATGCCATCTTCAGTTTGATTCTTGAACTCAAGTGCCTATGCTACTGTAAGTGGTGAACGAATACTTTCTTCCAGGTATGTGGATATCTTCTATGTAGTTTCACAATGAGCGAACTTGGTTTGGTAAGAGGGTATAGAACCAAATTTTTTACAGTTTCCCCCTTAGCAATGGTCATGTTGCCCTCACAACAACCTATGTAAGCATCAACTATTGCCAGCCAAGGTCGGCCCAAAATTAAAGGGTGCCCATCTAATCGACTTTTTGCGTTTATGACGAGAAAATCCACTAGGTACTCCCATGAATAAACAGAAACCGTAATGTCCTGTAAAGTACCCTCTGGTCTTACCACCAAACGATTAGTGAGTTCTAGTAGGGTGGTAGTTGGTTCCAGAGCTATGATACCAAGTGTCTTACAAGTTTCCACGGTTAAGATGTTAATGGTTGTGTTAGCCCTGAAGTGCAGCGCTACCATATTGAAGGCAGGAGGAGGGAGATCATCTGTTGTTCTGTCTCGGATAGGGCCCCACACGGGTCATCACCCCACTTTCCTCATCCTTTCACCTGCTTTCCATTCCACTCATTCCCTAACCCGACCCTCACATCTCTACGAAACCCCCTTTCATCTTAGCCTAAGTAGATAAACCCAAGAAACCCAAAAAAACCTTGTTTTTCCGCCCATTTGCGCCATCTACACATTCCCCGAAGACACATCGTACAACCATGTCCCTCCGCCATTGACTTTTCCCCGCCGACCCCATGGCCCACATCTCCCCCGATATTGAAACTTACCTGATCATTCCCTGCCATTGGATCACCCCGCAAGATCTAATGACCCTCGATCATATCGCGCGGGTAAGTAGCAAGAAGAATACCCGTTCGATAAGGGTGGTCTTTCTCTCTCCTCCGCTGCAACGTGTCATCCACTAAATGGAATTGGGCGGCCTCCACCATTTACCACTTACCGCCTGGTGCCCTTCCGATAGAAACCATAACCACCCAAACAAAACCACCCCTGGGCATTATCATTTGCGCATCTTCACTGCCCCATAGCTATCCGATTTGCTCACCCGAGATCTAGCGGCCCGGATGTGTTCAGCTCCCACCTCGACCTCAAAGCCCCCTACTCACAATCTCCTCTGTGCATTCCATTGATCCTATGGCCCTCATTCATGACCTCTCCTGATCATCCTTCCCCTTTATGTTACCTTTCTGTCCATCTGACCTGGCACGTCCGCCCAACCATGCACCTCACCCTCCAGTCCCTATCTGTTGTCCGAAGAAGAAGGTGGTCGACCCTATCAACCTCATGACAGCTAGACCGCTGAACTGAATTAACAAAAAAGCATGGCCGATAGAGGAAGGACATAGCATGATCCATCAAACAGAATTAAACAGTCATGGAGCTCCACTGCCACAATTAAGCCAACTGCCTAGTAGGATGGCATAGTACCAGAATTAATTAAATATTTTCATGGTGGGATGAAATTACATCCTCGAACGCAGTTAGGGAGTTAATGCCAGTAGGTGGTCGATTAGGACATCTCCAGCCCTAAAACGGCTAAGGATCATTGTAAAAATAAACTATAAATAACCGAAGGCAAGATGTAATCAAGGTTGGCGATTGTTGTGCGGTTCAACTTCTGGAGATTGTAGATACTATGTCCCTTGCAGCGTCTCATCTTCATTTTCAGTAATACAAGCTTCTTTTGCTGTTACATGTTCAATGTCCATTTCCCTTCTGTTCTAAACTTGCACCTGGACTGGCTTATTTGTGTTCTCCATATGTCTAATGCTTGATAACTGTCATCTTATCTCTGCATTGGTTAATTAGGTTTGCCATTGAATAGGTCATCTATGTTTCTTCTGTATCTAACGACAGACAACTGCCATCTTGTCTCTACATTGATAGATTAGATATGAAAGCTTCTTTTACCGGCTGCAACTGGCCATCATATGTTATGTATGCAACTGCTGGTGTGGTTGGTATTCTTCATTTACTAACTTAATCTGTAACTATTGAACAATAGTGGTCTAAAGCCTTGTAGGCTAAGGGTGTTGATGCATGTCTGGAGTGAAAATAGAGTTGAAGTGGTTATCTGACTTAAACCAAACCCTCATCCCTTCCAATAGTTCCTGTGACAACATTAAAATTATATGTTACCAGGCATCTCCGATTTACAACCTAGGAGAGTTTCCTGGAGTGCTAACATTAATTGGCGCCGTTGCTGGGGAGAGGAGATTGAAGTTCAGCTTCCCTGGGAGATGACACAGATCCAACTTTGATGATAGACAAAGTCTGGACACATTTTTGGTTGTAAGCATCTATCTGGCGACTCTACAAGAGGCCGAACCTCTTGGTGACTCCACATCATAGTCTTGGCTCAGTCTGTGAGGCATACTCGTAGAAATCCTCAGAAGTCACCAACTAGCCTAGTACCTGACCCTAAAAAGATCATCAAAGGAAGAAAGATATCACAGAAAGGAGCATCAAGATCAGGTAAACCTAAACAATCTTCTATACCTCTTCAAGAAAGGCTTGTAATAGAACAAATACATATTGAGAGTATAGCCTCTAACACTAGCAGCGAAGGAAAACTTTCAGAGATCCATAAAGCTCCTTATTCTTTAGGTTTTCCTTTGGCTTTAAGCCTGAAGGAAACCTCATCACCTATCCCTCATATCCCTTTAGTCTTGTCAGTCACCCCTCAGCTTTCTATTATTCAGACTGCCAATATTCTTCTATCCACCACAGCCATGGCAGGCCCACAAGCACTCGCCAAAATGGAAAAAATCATAGTTGCTAGGTATGGACCTCTAGTACTGCCCACTCCTTTGAATGCAATGCATACTGGAGAATATTAGAAATACATACCGAAGTTCACATGGACTGAAGGAGTTATAGCTGAAGAACATCTTAAGTCTTTTTATAGCTATGCTGATAATTTTGACATTACTGAAGATGATGTGTGGATGAGAGTATTTGTCCAAAGCCTTGATGGAGAGGAAAGAAAATGGTTCAAAGAACTGACCCCTATATCTATAACAGATATTGAGGCCTTAGATGATGTTTTCCTAAAGCATTGGGGGGACAAGAAGGATCTTCTCTACTATCATACTAAGTTTTGGAACCTGAAAAGGGAAAATGGGGAATCACTTTCTGATTTCAATAAAAGGTTTAACCGCATGTATAGCAAGATACCAGCTGAAGTGAAACCCACCCCTACCTCTGATAAACTCACCTATGCCAATGATTTTGATTATGACTTCTGTCTACTATTGAGGGAGAGAAGATGTGCTTCTTTAGCTGAGATGCACGATGTAGCCCTGGAAGTAGAGTCCAACATCATGGTTGCAGAGAAACTCAAGGGACATGTTGACCGAAGGAGACATAGGGGTGAAACTTCTTCATCTTCAGATCCCAAGATAGATAAAATGACCAAGATGATAGAGTCATTAGCCTGTGAGATCTCCAAGTTAAAGGTTGAGTAGCACCCTATGAAAGGAAGAGCTCCTAACACTTTTTCTCCTAGAAACCCAAATAGAAGAGCAAATGAGCAGTTGCAGATCATGACAAGGAGCAAAGATGCTAATGAAGACCAAAGAGTGAAGACCCCTTTCTAGAATGTAGTCATGGAAGAGGAGCAGTTTGAGGAGTATGATGAGATACATTGTATGGAAGACAAAGGAAACACATCCTTTTTGACCTTAGCTGCCTATGAGGAGTCATTGTCCAATGACCGAATTAGCCAAGAGTGGGACGGTGAGGTTTTCTTACAAACTAAAGATCAACGAAGATACAATCTGAGGTCGAAGATGAATAGCGCCAAGGAAACCCCCGTCCAAAGAGCTGTTGTCCTGGCAGAACAACAAGCTAACAAGCAGAAGCGACCAACAGCTGATCCCATCATTCTCAAAGCTCCAACTCAAGAGGTAAGAGGGCCTGACAAGTCCCCTTCTCCCTTTAGTTTTGAATCAGAAATCCAGAAGCTTAAGATATCTATACCTCTGGTAGAACTGATGAAGAATGAAGTCTTTAAAAGTCCCATACTCGAGGCTCTTGAGCTTAAGGCCACTCAAGCATCCAACGACTATGTGAATTTATAAGATGACAAACCTGCAGTTGTGCTTAGCCCAATGACTGAACCTTCTGATGATAGCTCCCCATCATTCTATGTCTCTCTGACCATTCATGACAAAATCCTTCATAACTGTCTGCTGGACACAGGTGCCAGCCATAATCTAATGCCTAAGGCTATCATGGATGAGTTAGGCCTTGACATCACCAGGCCTTATCATGATTTGTTTTCTTTTGATTCTAGAAAGGTGAAATGTTTGGGGTTAATCAAAGATCTAGCTATCACCCTGTCTCAGCTACCCATGAAGAGCATGATGATGGATATTGTAGTAGCAGATGTGCCCCCAAAGTTTGGCATGCTACTGTCTAGGGGCTGGATCAAAGGGTTGGGTGGAACATTACAAAACGACCTATCCTATGCCACTGTCCCAGTTTTTGGAGGAGAAAGCAGGAGATTATACAGAGAAGCTCAGTTAGCTTATATCATCAACGATGAAAGGAATCCTACTAATCATCCCATCTATGCTGTTGATACCAATTTTGGATCCTGTATTCTCCAAATTGAAGAATCCCATTTGGCCTCCATGCAGCTCAGGAAACCAGTTTGTCAGATCATAGAGGAAGAAGGTCCACACATTTGGGACATGTTCTTTGATGGAGCTTGCTCTAAGGAAGCTGCAGGAGCAGGAGTAGTTCTGATATCTCCTACAAAAGAGTGCATACATTTATCTTTCAAGCTGACTTTTCAAGTCACAAATAATATAACAGAATACGAGGCTTTGATCTTGGGCTTGAACGCAGCTAAAGAAATGGGCATTAAGCATCTTAAAGTGTTTGGAGATGCAGACCTTATTATTCAACAGGTAAATTAGACATTCCAGGTAAAGCACCCCAGGCTAAAAGCATACAGAGATGAGGTATGGAAGCTCAAGGATTCATTCAATAGTTTTAGTATTTCATACATCCCAAGGGCTAAAAATCAACTGGCTGATTCCGTTTCTGTGTCTGCTAGTATGTTTGTCCCTCCTCTATCCCCCAGATTGACTTATGAAGTCCAAGTAAGATATAGACCGTCCTTGCCTGATAATGTCAAGTATTGGAAAGTCTTTGAAGATGATGATGAAGTCAATAGGTTTCTGCAAGTCATTGATGAATTCTCTGAAATAAAAATTGATCAAGATAATGAAACCATAGAGGAATGTCATCAATCCTAGCTGAGAAACAAAATTTGTCAAGACAACATCATACAATTGCCTAATAACCATATACCCAAAGGGCTGGTACCTCTAGAGAAGTTGTTTGATCATAATGATGTGCCTTATAAGACTGCCGAGAAAAATAATGAGTCTGCAGTCCATAGACACAATATAGGGAGTCGAGATCATCCAAAGTACATAAACCTTTCCACCAAATTGTCTGTTGTCAAAAGTTCTAGATATTGCAACTGATGAAGCAATTTGCTGATGTCTTCGCATGGGAATATAGTGACCTTAAAACTGATGACAAAAATATCATCCAGCATAAGATTCCACTGGAGAAAGACACTATCCCTTTTAAGAAGAAGCTAAGACCTATCAACCCCCTATTACTACCTTTGATTGAAAAAGAAATTAAGAAACTGTTGGCTGCCAGGATCATAGTCCCCCTGAGGTATTCAAAATGGATAGCTAACTTGGTGGTAGTAAGGAAGAAAAATGGGGAAATCAGGCTTTACGTTGACTCTAGAAATCTGAACAAGTTCTCTAAGAAAGACAACTACCTCCTACCCAAGATGGAACACTTGCTACAAAAAGTCTCAGGGGCTAGAGTCATGTCTTTCTTAGATGGTTTCTCAGGTTACAATGAGGTTGTTGTACACCTAGAGGATCAAGAGAAGACTGCCTTCACTACTCCTTGGGGCACTTTCATGTACTCCAAGATGCCTTTTGGATTGATGAATGCTGGGGCTACTTTTGAGAGGGCCATGGACATAGCCTTCGTGGGAGAGAAGGACAAGTTTGACCTTATTTAACTTGATGACATAACCGTTTTCTCCAGTAGTCACAAGGATCATTTACATCATTTGAGGAAAGTGTTCCTTAAGTGCAGAAGGTTTGGGATCTCTGTAAATCCTAAGAAGTCACAGTTTGCTATAGAAGAAGGCAAACTTTTAGGGCATATTGTTTCTGCTGCAGGTGTCAAGATTGATCCAGAAAGGGTTCAATCCATACAGGAATTATCCATCCCTAGGTTGAAAAAGGACATTCAATCTTTTTTGGGAAAGATTAACTTTGTGAGGAGGTTTATTCTGAATTTTGCAGAACTAGTGAAGAACATCACCTCTATGCTAAAGAAGGGGTCAGAGATAAAATGGACAGAGGCTGCAAGAAGATCTTTCGAAGCCATCAAAAGAGCTATCATGGAGGCTCCCACCTTGGTCAGCCTAGGCTACGCTAAGGACTTCTATATTTTCTCTTTTGCTTCTTATGATACACTTGCAGCAGTCTTGTTGCAGAAAAATGATGAAGATATAGAACACCCAGTGGCCTTCTTCAACAAAACTTTGAGAGATGTTGAACTAAGGTATGACCTCATTGAGAAGCAAGCCTATGCTCTCATAAAGTCTTTGAAGGCATTCTGAATTTACATTCTGCACTCCAAAGTGGTTGCCTATGTACCTTCAGCTTCAGTAAAGGATGTCCTAACATAGCCTGATGTTGATGGAAGAAGGGCTAAATGGATTGCAAAACTCATAGAGTTCAACATAGAGGTAAAACCCACCAAACTTGTTAAAGGCCAGGGCCTGGCTCATCTTATGGCTAAGGAAAATTGCAGTTTTTTGGACATAAATCGCATAGACACAGATTCAGATATTGAACAAGCAAAGGAGGTAATAAAAGAACAAAGGTAGAACCAGTCATTGGCTGTGAATTTGGCCACTTGTGAATGGTACTCCAATATAGCTCATTTCTTGTTAAAGCTAGAAATGCCCCCAGGGCTCAGCCCAAGTCAGGCTAGGACCACCAAGATTAGAGCAACCAATTTTTGTATTAATAAGAACCTGCTTTATTAGAGAGACCCATCTGGAATCTTCTTGAGATGTCTAGACAAGGAACAATTTGTGGAAGTCATGCACCAGTTTCATTCCAGTATTTGCGGAGGGCACCATTATTGGAAAACTACAGCTCACAAGGTCTTAAGGGCTGGCTATTATTGGCCTACTCTATTCTCTGATGTGTTTCCATTTGTGAAGTCTTGTGACAAATGCCATAGGTTTGAAGGTAGACAGTAGCTGCAATCTTTGCCCTTGAACCCAGTACTCACCAGTGGCCCCTTCCAGTAGTGGGGTTTAGATTTCATAGGAGAGATTAATCCACACTCTAGTGGCCAGCACTGATGGATCTTAGTAGCCACTGATTATTTTACCAAATGGATTGAAGCTATACCTACTAAGAAAGCTGATCACCAGGTTGTTATGAAGTTCTTAGCTGAGAATATTTTCACTAGGTTTGGATGCCCAATCAAGCTAGTCACTGATAATGTAGCTACTTTTAGAGCAAAGGAATTGGTGGACATGTGTGAATCAATGGGAATTAAATTAGTACATTCCACCTCCTATTATCCCCAAGGCAATGGCCTGGTAGAATCATCCAATAAAATCTTGGTAAGGATAATAAAAAAATTGCTGGAAGACAACAAATGGAATTGGGATTCCAAGCTGAAGTTTGCATTGTGGGCTGACAGAATTACCACCAAGAAATCCATAGGCAACTCTTCATTCAAGCTGGTGTATGGCACTGAGGCTGTTTTTCCAATCCAATTGATCCTCCCTGTGGCCAAATTCTTGTAGGAGGAGATGGACGAGGTAGGTGGCATGGTGAGAAGGATGAGTGACTTGGTAGAAATTCATCAGAGCAAAGATCAATTGATTGAGGAGTTAGTAGTGCATCAAAAGAAGGTCAAGGAGGTATTTGATAAAAAAGCAAAGATGGACAATTTTCAGGTTGGTGACTAGGTTCTCAAATGGGATGCCTTGAAGGAAAGGAAGGGGAACCATGGTAAATTTGATGCCTTATGGACAGAACCATTTATCATTGCCCGAGCTCAGATGAACAATACCTTCACTTTGCAAAATTTAGAGGGGGAAGGTGTTTTTGATGGCCCAGTTAATGGGCGGTTTTTGAAACATTATTTTGTTTAAGGCTTTAAAGCCCTGGTATTGTAAATATGTTTTTTAGTCTTTATATTAGTTAGACTCCATGCCCAATGGAACACTATGTAATAGGTTTAATCTTGTTGTTTACTGGAAAGGCAGTGGTCTATAGTTCTTGAAACCTCACAGGGAGGCTTTCATCCCTAGAAGGAGCCAGTGTTAGCCTTGAAGTGCAGCGCTGCCATATTGAAGGCAGGAGGAGGGAGATCATCTGTTGTTATGTCTTGGATAGGGCCCCATACAGGCCATCACCCCACTTTCCTCATCCTTTCACCTGCTTTCCATTCCGCTCATTCCCTAACCTGACCCTTACATCTCTATGAAACCTCCTTTCATCTTAGCCTAAGTAAATAAACCCAAGAAAACTAAAAAAACCTTGTTTTTCCACCCATTCGCACCATCTGCACATTCCCTGAAGACACATCATACAACCATGTCCCTCCGCCGTTGAATTTTCCCCGCCGACCCCATGGTCCACATCTCAACCGATATTGAAACTTACCCGATCATTCCCTGCCGTTGGATCACCCCGCAAGATCTAACGGCCCTCGATCATATTGTGTGGGTAAGTAGCAAGGAGAATACCCATCCAATAAGGGTGGTCTTTCTCTCTCCTCTGCTGCAACGTGTCATCCACTGAATGGAATTGGGCGGCCTCCACCATTTACCACTTACCATCTAGTGCCCTTCTAATAGAAACCATAACTTCCCAAACAAAAGCACCCCTGGGCGTTATCATTCGCGCATCTTCACCGCTTGATAGCCATCCGATCTGCGCACCCAAGATCTAGTGGCTTGGACGTGTTCCGCTCCTACCTCGGCCTCAAAGACCCCTGCTCAAGATCTCCACCATGCATTCCCTTGATCCGATGGCCCTCATTCATGACCTCTCCCGATCGTCTTTCCCCTCTCTGTCACCTTTCTGTCCATCCAATCTGGCACGTCCACCCAACCATGCACCTCATGCTCCACTCCCTATCTGTTGTCTGAAGAAGAAGGTGTCTGACCCTGTCAATCTCATGACACTCAGACCGCTGAACTGAATTAACAAAAAAGCATGGCCGATAGAGGAAGGACAGAGCACGATCCATCAAACAGAATTAAACAGTCATGGAGCTCCACTGCCACAATTAAGCCAACCGCCTAGTAGGATGGCACAGTACCAGAATTAATTAAATATTTTCATGATGGAATGAAATTGCATCTTGGAATGCAGTCAGGAAGTTACTGCCAGTAGGTGGCCGATTAGGACATCTCTAGCCCTAAAACGGCTAAGGATCATTGTAAAAATAAACTATAAATAGCCGAAGCCAAGATGTAATCAGGGTTGGCGATTGTTGTGCGGTTCAACTTTTGGAGACTATAGATACTCTGTCCCTTGCAACGTCTCATCTTCATTTTTAGTAATACAAGCTTCTTTTGCTATTACATGTTCAATGTCCATTTCCCTTCTGTTCTAAACTTGCACCTGGATTGGCTTATTCATGTTCTCCATATGTCTAATGCTTGATAACTGTCATCTTATCTCAGCATTGGTAAATTAGGTTTGCCATTGAATAGGTCATCCATGTTTCTTCTGTATCTAATGCTAGACAATTGTCATCTTGTCTCTGCGTTGATAGATTAGATCTGCAAGCTTCTTTTACTGGCTGCAGCTGGCCATCATATGTTATGTATGCATCTGCTGGTGTGGTTGGTATTCTTCATTCATTCACTTAATCTGCAACTATTGAATAGTAGTGGTCTAAAGCCTTGTAGGCTGAGGGTGTTCATGCATGTCTGGAGTGAAAACAGAGTTGAAGTGGTTATCTAGCATAAACCAAACCATCATCCCTTCCAATATTTCCTGTGACAACATTAAAATTATATGTTACCGGGCATCTCCGATTTACAACCTAGGAGAGTTTCCTGGAGTGCTAACAGGCTGCACCCAACTCGACTAGTGTGTTTGGAAAGGAGCGGCCATATATTTGGACTATACTATGGGATTCCCAGGATCTTCATATTTTGTCAGTGATTCCTCGGCCAAGAGTAAATCAGACGAGGTCCCTACAACATGAATAGTGGGTGGAGCTTTTACTTTCCTCACAGGATTTTTCACACATAGTTCTTTAATTGTTTTAGCATAAATAGGAATATCTTGGATGGCCCGAGGAGAGGAATTTTAATGCAAAGATTTTTTAGATCCCCTACAATATCAAAGTCTGGATAACCAATTCACTACAAGAAAAAAGGTCATTGGTGAGGATCATGCCTATGACGGACTTTTAAGTTCTATCACCAATGTCACATATGGTGATGGTCTTTAAAAAAGCGTTGTTGTAAGTGTATATAGTGATGGTCCTTTAAGGTTTGTCATCAGATCCATTTTCAATGACACTTTTGGTGAGGGTCGTTAAAGTCCCGTCACTAATTCTCTCTTTTGTGACACTTTTGGTGAGGGTCGTTAAAGTCCCATCACTAATTCTCTCTTTGGTGACACTTCTAGTGACGATTTTTTATTGACCGTCAGTAATGATCTTTTTGGTTACTTTTGGTGATGATAAAGAAATGTTCGTCATCATTGATCATTCCAATGATTTTTTTGATGACGCTTCATGCCTGTGACGGACCTGTAAGTTCCGTCACCAATGTTGCATATGGCGACGGTCTTTAAAAAATCGTTGTTGTAAGTGTATATAGTAATGGTCCTTTAATGTTTGTCACCAAATCCATTTTCATTGAAACTTTTGGTGAGGGTCGTTAAAGGCCCATCACTAATTCTCTCTTTGGTGACACTTTTGGTAAGGGTCGTTAAAGGCCCATCACTAATTCTCTCTTTTGTGACACTTCTAGTGATGATCTTTTATTGACCCTCACCAATTATATTTTTCGTTACTTTTGGTGACGGTCAAAAAATTTTCATCATCATTGATCATTCCAATGAGTTTTTTATGACACTATGTAACTATTACTATATTTTTTGTCAAAATATAACTATTTAAGAGCATTGTTGTGGAGTGTTTTTCATTATGTGTCCAAGGTCATAGTGGTTATAATAGTAAGTCAATTTGTTAAGAAGCAATTAGTGTGTATCATTTCCCTCAAGTCATAAGAATATAGTTTTCCTATCAGTCAACACATGATTCATCTCTATTAGATTTATTATCAAGAAACTTTCCTTTAAATAAAGTTCCACTATTGTGTGTAGGAACTATATTATTTAATACATAATCAAGCTCTGTCAATTCTATCAATGAGAGAGATCTAGAACTCGTCAACACTCTTGGCACACCTTAACATGCTTTGGAACAATACACTAACATTCCTTGGCACCTCGCATGTCTTGGAACATCTTTGTACCTGGAAAATCTTTGTACCTAGAACATCTTGCCATGAGTAAGATGCCCAAGCACATGTTGGCATGCCCTAACATATCATAACACTCCCCTATCATGTGTTGGTGTGCCTTGTAGTCCCTAGCATTCCCTGGAACACCTCAGCATAATATTGCATTGACAAACATTAACACTTGGCACACATTGGCACTTGGCATGTATTGGAACATATAATTAGTGTGGTTAGCATGCCCCTTTTGAAAAAGATAAAATCTCGACTTGTTAACCCTCTTATGTGTTCATTTCCTTGCATTTTAGCTTGGTTATTCCTTTTGTTTCCTTGAAAATCCTTGACGCATATTGACATACTCTGGCACCCTGCACATCCTAGCATGTCTTAGCACCTGGCATGCCTCGGCACTATTTGGCACATGTTAGCACACCTCATAAATACCTAGCACACTCTAGGACTTCTTGAAATTCCCTGATATTTCCTAGCATGCCTTACCTATTCTTAGCATACCTTGTCACTCCTTCCTTGGCATGATAGCTAACACTCATTGACACTCCCCAACACACCCTCATATTCATTCACTTCCATGCATTTTGACCTAGTTCTCCCTTTTGTTTTCCTAGTACTCCCTAACACTCCTCATCATGCATTGGCACTCTCTAGCATGCCTTATCACTCTTCGATAGGCTCTGCCACTTAATAGCATGCATCACACTTCCTAACACACATTGGCACTTGGAAAGTCTTATAAGCATGTTTGGCATGGTTGAGATGACTTGGTATGCTTTGGAATGGTTTAATATTCAAGTTATTTGAGATCAATTATTGGAAACTAGATGAGTAGAAACGAAGGAAGTTGGCACTTAGAATGCATTAACACCTGGCGCTTGGCACCTATTGGCACCTAGTGTTGGTGTGTCTAGCATGCCCCTCATGGAAAAGGTAAATTGATGACTTATTAACCCTATTATGTGCTCATTTCCTTGTAGTTTAACTTGTTCCTCCCTTCTATTTCCTTGACAGTCCCTAGCATGCCTTAGCACTTGGCACATCTTAGCTTGTTTGACATGTCTTCGTACTATCTGGCACATGTTAGCATGCCCTAGAACTCCCTAACACACCTTGGCAGTAATGACCTCACAACTAGCATTACATTTTTCCATGACTTGGGAACCTTACATTCACTAGAACACCTCGGCACTCCCTAGTTGTCATGCCCTCTATTATGCTCCACAATGTCCCAGGTTGATGAGGAGATCGACAGAGGTAACCACAGACCAAGCTTTTAGTTTGGTAACTAGCCCTACCAAACCAGAGAGGGCTCTCTCTATAAAATCACAGCCAAGAGATGACTGGAATGTAAATGATTTTAGGCTAGATAGATAGGCTCAGGTGGGTTTTGGAAAATTTAGGCTCATCATGTTTGCTTGAGGACCCTACCTCCATGGGTTGTACTGACATGGTTTAGTGATGTCTTGGTGAAGTGGTTATATGCGTTTTCAAGGCTACCTCAATGAAGGTGTCCCATGTCATGTTCTTCTCTTTCAACTGATGGAGTACTATAACCTTTATCAGGCTATGGTGAAAGAGGTTGGGATAATGCACTTTTCTTTTCAATTGCACCCTTTCAGAAATTTTGGTTAGGCTCATATACAAGTAGCTAGACAAATTTAGAGACTTGGGAGTTGTAAAGTGCATGAGTAGTCTTATGTGGTATTGATATAGCCTAGAAAATCTTCCCTCACATGCGAAGAACTTCATGACAACCTTCATCAATGGTGCATATCTCTCCAACAAGTATTTGAATGGTAAAACATGTGAGTGAGATCCTTTGTATTGTGATTTCAAGTAGGGTTTGTACTCTTCTAGGTCTAGGTTCATGCCTTTGAACCAATTTTCACCATGGTTTGGTATGCCTGTAGCTTAAGAGATGGCATCCAATGAAAACATGAAATCAGTCCTTGCAATGGTGATCTTGTCTTCCTTCAAGGTGAGGGAAAATATACCTGTGAGATGCTCATGGTAACCTACTTCATACACTCTTTGACAAAACCCTAAACAATTGACATCTTCAAAGCATTTCATGACAAATGGGGAGGAGGTGATTTCATTGCAATTAGAGGGATCAAACCTTAGTATATTCCCCCACTCAGTATCTTTAAACCAAAATAATTGATGCTATTATAGCTAGGTGCCTTTGGGATAGGCTTAAATCCAAAAATAAGATACTTTTGTTCTATTTCGAGGTGCTTGCGAGACATGAGAATGATTGAGGGTGGAGTATAAAGGACACATAATGTTTTAGTAAGGCTTTAATTGTCAAGAAATTATGGAAAAATTTCTAGGGAAAATGTATTTGCTAAGAGGTTATTGTTGGGCATGGGATTCCCCAAGGGAATTTTTGGGGCTAAAAGCCCAGATTTTGGCTAAAAAGTGTAAATCCGATGTAAAGACTCCGCATCTTGTGGGCATGGAGCACGAAGTTTGTACATGAGTCATAGGGTTGTCCGCCCTTAATTTTGTAATGTAATGTTGGCTTTAGAGATCTACCCATGGTGTGCGGACCATGGGATTGTATAAATAGAGCGAGGCTCTAAGCTGTAAATTAGTTAGTAATAGAATGAGAATGATGATGGAATATAAGGATAGCGGAAGATCTAAGTGTAGAGTCGAGTATTTGGGTCGTAGAGTAGGAGAAGGCTCTGCAGCTGAGTGCATAGAGGCCTAGTAGTTCGTAGTTGAGTGCGCGGACCCCTGCAACTCAGTGCGTAGGGCAGGTTGAGTCTATAACCGTTGAAGCATTAACAAAGAGAAGTTTTATGCCATTCCTGTGTATTTATTTACTATTTTCTGCACTGAATTTATTGGGTATAAATTACATTTTTGTTGTTTATATGATGCGCGGACATATATGATTGTGTTGATTAAGTAAATGTGAGATAAAGTATCTATTTACGCGAATTTAACTAATATATGTAAGAAGATAAGTAAGATATGCAGTGTAATTTGGGGAAATAGTGCAGATCACTACCCTAGCAGTGCAAAAGCATCTAAGCCCTTGGTGAGGAATGCGCGAAGGCAGTTATAACAGATCGCGAAGGTATCGCAGGTCAGGATAGTACACGAAGTGACTTGCACAAAGGTATTCACAGTTGGACTAAATCGGCCCCTCAAACATCTCGAGGGTGTGGAAACTTGGTTCCAGCATCCCCCCATACTGCTTCAGGTGAGACTTTAGTCCACGTACCTCAGGATGATTCTGAAAGGGCTAGTAGTGTAGGGATTTGTTTGGCTAATTAACTCTGAACTTGTGTCAGGCCCCATCAAGCCAATAAACGGTTCTGTTGTCGGGACCGGAATCTGCATAGAGATGTCTGATGTCGTATCATTAGAATCTAGTTAAGAAGGAAATTGAAGGTTGGTTAGACAGGAGGATTCAAAAGTTCACATTGTAGGAGAACAGGAATCTGCGACTGACAAAAGCAGAGTGGTTAGATTGCTACTTGTATGCAGAGATCCATGAAATCTTCTTCGAATCTTTCCCTACTGAGCTATACAAGTCGATCGCAAAGCTAGCAGATAACTAAGGAAGGTGGAAGCTCGACGGTCCTATTTTGTGGACCCCAGAGTTGGTGCACAAATTGGGAGAATTAGAGGATCATATCGCGCATGCTGTTGATCACTGGTTCGATCGGATTATAGGAGGATTCATTATTGAGTTTGCGGTAGACACTTCAGTCAGCTATAGTGAGGTAGAGAGACTCTTTCTCAAAGGACCGCGAGGTAAGTACGTAAAGTCTCTGAATACTTGGATTAAAATGCTATTGTGTGAAAAGATGGTTATGCAATTAAGTTGATATTCGGAGCTACGCGAAGCGGAAAAAAATATAGAAAGGAAGGAAGTAAGGGACTAGAGAATAGCCCTTTGATTTCACCTCCATGAGGGGATGAGGAAGAGCTTGCGAAGGTATCTCTATGAAGTGCGATCCATTTGATAAGGTAGAGGATTCCGCGCATACCACCCCCAACCACACCACCACTAGCTTCACCACCATCACCTCTATCTTCACCCGTACCATCTCTGACACCACCGCGACTCAATATGGCAAGAAAAATAAAGTTGCATGTGTTCAAGGGATTGGGAAATGAATATCTAGATGAGTTTTGGTTCATGGTAAGAGCCATATGGGAAGCGCAGGGAGTTACAGATGATAATATAAAGAAAGCGATGCTATTAAGTGCTTTGCAGGATCGTGCACTAACCTGGTGTATTAAGCACTCCAATGATAATCCAAATGCGGGAATCGAGGATATCCAAGTAGTGCTAAACAAAGAATTTAGCAGGCCGAAGTTTGAATCACAGTCAATCATTGGGTTCAAAGAAATCATGATGCTACCAGGCGAAACTCCTTGGGAGTTGGATCAAAGGTTGAAGTGTACGATTCATGAAGCTAATATGAATCTAACGGATGGACAACATCGCAAATGGTTTGTAGCATTGTTAATGCCACATTTAAGGAGCGTGATATCACAATAGAAGTTAATGAATCAGGGAGAGGCCTTAGAGATCGCGATGAGGCTGCATGAGACCCTGATGCAAGATCCTAACTTGGGAGTTAAGCAGATCCACGCGCAGTTGAAAAACTTATTCCTTGAGATTCAGAGTCTGAAATAAGATAGGACAGCTCGCCCGGAAGTGCGCGAAGAGGTGTGGTGCGTAAAATGCAAGGGTCAGGGTCATGATAAGAACCATTGCTCGGTGTTCGAAAATTACCTCGCGGGAGGAGGATCATTGCCGTTAAGGCTGGAAGCATAAGCAGGACCTAGCGCAGTGCCTGCTTTGTGGTGTGTGATTTGTCAAATAGGATAGAAACACGCTACGGACAACTGCCATTTGTTACAGAAGTATACACAAAATTCAAAACAATTGTTTTGTAACTTTTGTAGGTTAGTGGGACACGATGAGTGCACTTGTAGGAGCTATGAGTTGATGATGGATAGAACTCCCACCTACAGAGTTTAGACCGAAACATGAACCCTAGACCAGAATGCAGGAGTGGTGCGAACAGGATTTCAAGGGTGCGGACGAGGCCGAGGTGGAGGAGGACCTGGAAGAGGTCATGGACAACTAATATGCTACAATTGCGGAGGGCCAGGACATTATGCCCACGATTTTATGAACCCAACGCGTTCATCATGTCTGTATTGTACCTTGCTTGATCATGAGACAAAATATTTTCCTACGCTAATAGCTAGGATACGTGACAAAGGATCACTACCACCTCCCCCGACTCAGAACCTGCAGATGATGAGGTTTGAGCCACGCGAGGAAGATCCAAATGTGAACATTGTGCTCCGAAGTGGAATTGCAATGGGAGATTGTTAGGTCCCTATACTACTAGTGTAACCCCTTATTGATATTAGTACAACCCCCTTATTATATTGTTCTACCCATGTAGTTCCCATATTGTTATTATTGTGCCCCATAGAAGCCCATTATTGTTATTATTGTGCCCTTACATTATTATTGTTATGTTGGCTCTGATTATATTATGACCCTTAGACTCCTATATATAGAAAGGAGGTCTTGTCATTTGTATCATCCAAGAACTGTTCATTTGTGTAATGTAAAGGAGGTTTCCACCTCAAACAAAAGTGTTCAATAGCAGAGAACATTGAGAAATTTCAAAAATTGAATATAAGGGTAAAAGATATTCCAAAGAAGCAAAGGATTGATGTCTTCATAGGTACTTTAAAGGATAACATTCAGCATGAGGTTTGTCTTTGGGAACCTGATTCATTGGAGAAGGCATTCAAGTGGGCAAGAAAAATTGAAAGAAAAATTGTGGAAACAAGGAATCCCACCACTCATGACTATAATTATGGAAGTGTTTTTTCTCCTAGCCTTCCACAACCTACAAGGTTTACACCACAACAATTGGAAGAAAAAAGAGAAAAAGGGCTTTGTTACAATTGTGATAACAAATGCACTAAAGGTCATAAGTGTGCTGAGAAGAAATTATTTTACATAGATTATGAAGAGGAGGAAGAAAAGGATCAAGAGACATCAAAAGAAGAGGATATACACCAAGAACCAACCCCAGAGAAAGAATAAATTAATCCAACCATATCTTGTAAAGCATTGGAAAGAATTACCACTCCTAAAACTCTCAAGATAGAAGGACATATCAAGAAGTGAAAGATCACATCAAGAAAGAAGAAATGAATCTGACCATATCTTGTAATGCATTATCCGGAATTACCACTCCTCAATCTATCAATATACAAGGACATATCAAGAAAACAATGTTCAAGAATTGAAAAATCACATCGAGCATCAAGAAATGAATCCGACCATATCTTGTAATGCATTGGAAGAAATTACCACTCATCAAACTATCAAGATAGAAGGACACATCAAGAAGAAAAAGGTAATTGTGTTGATTGATTCGGGTAGTACCCATTATTTTATTCATTGTAACATAACCAATGAATTGAATTTATTCCTATATCCAACACTGGAGTGTCAAGTGATGGTTGCAATTGGAGGAAGAATAAATTGCTCTAGAAAGTGAAATAATATCAAGCTATCCATGGGCAAATATGTATTGAATATCCCAATTCTTTGCATTCCAATGGGTGGTGCTGATGTTTTACTAGGAGTCCAATGGCTACAATCCTTGGGTATGATAGCTTTTAATTTTCAAGAACTTTTCTTGAAATTTTTTGGGAAGGAAAGGAAGTTGAATTGAGGGGTATCAAAGAGAAACCTGGAAAGATAATAAACTCTAACAGCATGACAAAGCTTCTAAATAAAGAACAACGAGGTGTAATTGCACAATTATGTTCACTAGAGGATCCCACATCGAAATCATGTATTTCTCCAGATCTCCAAAACATTTTGGACAATCATTCTAAGGTATTTGAGACTCCCAAAGGCCTCCCACCTATTCTTGATCATGATCATGATATTCATTTGCTTCCAGGAAGTGTTCCTCCAAACATCAGGCCTTACAGATATCCATATGCCCAAAGGAGTGGGAAATCATTCAAAACTTGCGGAAGATCCCAGTTCAAACAAAATTGTGATAACTTGACAAGGAAGGAAAAAAAATATTTGAGCTTGGAGCAGTCATAGAAACAAGAACCCGATAGCTACGAAATCGATCAAATTCATAGTATCTCATCAAGTGGAAGAACTTACTCGTTGAAGATTCCACATGGGAGGACAAGAATTTTATACAGAAGCATCAAGAACTACTCAAGCATTGAGGACAACACTTTTTGAAGAAGAGGGGCATGTTAGGTCCCTATAATACTAGTGTAACCCTTATTGTTATTAGTACAACTCCCTTATTATATTGTTGTGCCCAGGTAGTCCCCATATTTTTATTATTGTGCCCCATAGAAGCCCATTATTTTTATTATTGTTCCCTTACATTATTATTGTTAGGTTGGCTTTGATTATATTATGACTCCTTAGACTCCTATATATAGAAAGGAGGCCTTGTCATTTGTATCATCCAAGAATTGTTCATTTGTGTAACGTAAAGGAGGTTTCCCCCTCGAAGAGGCTTATTTCTAAGGCATTGATCTATCATTTCTATATTTTTGTGAGCTGGCTTCATAACATAGATGATAAAGGAAAACAATCCGAAGATAGTACTTGGGTTCGCAAAGCTCCGATGAAAGAAGTGGAATTTGATTTGGAGTGTGCTAAGGAAACCTTCATGGAAGCTAAGAGGAACTTCGCTGATGCCTCCACTTCAGGAAGCAAAGATAGACTGGAGCCGAAGATGGACCCATCTATGCCTACGACGTTCCTAGAAGCATGCATGAAGTTACTATGTGACAGTAAAGCTATAAAAGGATTACAGTAACTCATTAACAGATGCGCTAGGACCGCACCAGGAGAACCACACATAGTCCAAAAGATTGGAAAGCATAAGATGAGGACGGGAAGAGAAATGAGGTTAACCATGCAGATTGGAGAACATGAGATGGACCAAGTAATTCTGGATTTAGGATCGGGCGTGAATGTTCTACCAAAGTAGACATGGGAGCGCACGGGGAGACCTATGCTAAAATGGTCTCCTATTCAACTGCGAATGGTGAACCAGTAGAAAATAATACCTATGGGGAGATTACAGGGAATTACTATGGATATTGAGAGAGCGAGCACGCTAGCAGACTTTGAAGTAATTGAGATTGTTGATGACAACAATCCCTATCCTGTGCTTTTAGGAATCAATTGGACCACTAACATGAACGGGGTGATTAATCTGAAGAAGTGCAAGATGATTTTTGAAAAGAAGTCACTACGTGTAGTTATACCTCTGGACCCTGCTGAAGGATTGTGCTATACAGAGCTGGTGCGCGATTATGAAAGTGACGATGATTTTGACTGCATCTACGAAATAACCGTGCGAGAGCAAGATTGGGTAAATCCCACCGCGGATGGATGGATCTCATGGGAGTGAAAAAGCTCCTGTACGTCAGATTCTGATGAGGAGATAGAGAGATGGTAGAACTAATTAGATGAGGTAACCACACTAAAATGTAATATGATGACAAGATCATTGCACTACATATCAACGAAAGTGAGGGATCTGCCTACTTATGATGGGATAAGTGAGGTAGATACTTTCCTAGATAAGTTTGAAAGGGAGGTGCCGGAAAAGCAACGCTTCCAGGCTTTGAATTGGGTACTGTGCGCTACGCCCGCAAGGTGGTGGGGTATGCACAAAGGGAGCTTTGAGGACTAGCACGAATGCAGGAGAATGATGCACACACGGTTTGCGAAGCCTAGAGTGTGATTGTCAGATAAATAAAATGGGCAGGATAATCTGCGCGCATATCTCTCCAGGTGGATGCCGATATATGGAAAACAACCTACGTAGATGCGCATGAACTCCGTGCTAAAAGGTATGGTCAATAAGTGTGTGTTGGGGGGACATATGTGTAGTTGGCTCTTAAGGTTGGACAGATAGTATGTTGAAAGAAAAATCCCGTAGAAGGTTATCCAGGTGGAAGCATTTGACAAGGTGTGCAACGCGTTGAGCAAGGTATGCAGTGCACAACGAAGTGGTTGGGACCTGTGCATACTCGAACAGACACCTTTTCGATTGGCTGATAGAGTAGAGGCTGTAATACCTATGGAGTCTATCATGTCTAGTTCGCGCATAGTGGTGCTCGAAGGGGTAATGGACCACAGAGCCCTAGAAGAAAGGCTCACATCATTGGAAGAGCTCAAAGATGACCATTTGGGACTTGATGAGGAGATCCATTGGGGTGATCTTAGGCTCCAAGAACTCATGAATGAAAGAGTTCAGTTGAGGGAGAAAAGTGCCATGGCGGAAGTAGAAGTCAAGAAGCTTGAGGAAGGAATAAAGAAGGACTTTCTTGATAGAAAGACTGTAGTGATAAAGTAGGATGAGCTTGATTACATTGACAGAATTGGGGACCACCACCAAGAGTTTCTCAGTTTGCTGCATGGGATGGGACCGTATGTTATTAACGAAATCATAGATGGCAGCACGGTACAGTTGGAGAAGTTAAATATCGAACTCTTCCCAGGAAAAGTAAACGGTAGTCGATTGAAGCCATATACAGGAGGTCTCGCTAGCTGACTAGTCGCAGGAAGCATAGTCTTAGTGCCTCAGGCAGTTGAAAGGAGGTGCGGGACTATAAAATACTCTACCCGGAAGTTGCGCGATGACAAGAATGTGCGTAGGAGTGAAGTGTCACAATGTCCGTGATAACGCAAGGGTAGCTACGCTGCCGCGCAGGTTGGTTGGAAAGTGACCATTGTAGTCACTATTCATGATGTGATACTTGGTTTGAGACCAAATGGAGTGGGTGGTAGGAATTTAAGGCGAACTTTATGGGCTAGATTTGGGAAAATATGACACTAAGGGAGCATTGATGGATCAGATTTGGGGGGGACGGTTGAATTCGAATTCAAAAGGTGCTATAAATTTGAAAGGGATGCCCAGCAAACAACACTTGGCCATTTGAGGATTGAGTTATTGCGCGCCTAGAGATTTATGAACCCCGATTTGTTCAATCTTTTGAAGTCGAAGGCATTATTTGAGCACTTACTTGAACCATTGAGATATTTGTGGAACAACAGTATGACCGCGTTCGAAGAAGCCATGGATATCAGAGAGATGACCACTGAAGAGGCTGCGCAGGCCATGATGACAGGAGATTCCCCAGAAAGCGTCGGGATAGTCGCAGAAATCCCTAAATCACCACGCACGCCGAGACAAAAGAAAGATATTTGATGAATACCTTTCAAATATTGGCCTCTAATAATGTCTATAGAGAGTAAAATCAAGTGGCAGATCTCCTATCAAAGAAGGGATGCAACTATGTGCCAAGGAGGATTTTCTACTCAGTTTTCGACAAAGGAATCTATTGACAGTGCTGGAACCGCTAACATGTCAAGGGGATCTCATCGGTAAGAAGTCCCAACTAGACCTCATACCATTTGGTGTAGGAGTCCCAGCAGTGGGTCACAAAGCAATGCCTTGACCGTGATGTCGCACAGAGGAAAGTAAGATAAATCTGTCAGTAGCAAGGGTTTTACCACTGCAATGAGTCAAGGAAGGTGCATGAGAGGTTATAACACAGGTGGGTTCGGATGAGTGCACCCCTTGGCAACCTATAATAGTACTCAGCTAGGAAGGGAACACACGAGTGAAGATGCATCACAAGCTGGAAAGCAGATCAACCTACAATCCAAAGTGATGGTTAAACCAACATCACATTTGCAACAAGATTCATATAATTGCATACAAAGTAGTTCATACACAACTACGTAAGTTAAACAACATACATCACTACAGCAACTGGAACAGTCCAACTACAATAACAACATATGCATGAAAACGTGCTGGCTCTTATTATATAAAGAAGTGTAAGTTCCAATCATACAATACATCCATGTAAACTTGCTAGCCCCAACACTAGAACGTTATAGCCACATCCGCTTGCTCCTCCAAAGAGATGAACTAGCTCTGTGCAGTGGAGAAGCCAAGGCATGTTACAATACTATCCAAGCTCTTTCCAAGATAGTCTTATCAGAAGCTTGGCTGACCAAAAGCCTATACAATGAGTTATGAGGGACTATTTATAGCAAAGGGTGGGGTGACCCTTGACATTCCCCTTTATGACCATTCAACTACCCTCATGACTCTTCACCTACTCTATGACTGTTACATCCACCATTGACACTTGACTTACACTTGACATGACTTAACATTACAATGCACATGTACCCATGTGAACAAAAATGGCTTGAGCAAGCCAAACTATACATCACTCTGACTTAGACAACTATAGAAGTCCAACTGATCGACATCCTCATGCTGATCAACAATAACATATTGATGCCAAGATCTGTAGTCCTTGATAGTGTCTGTGTGTTCTGTTGTGACATCTGTCTGAAACCTTAACCTTGCCTCCATATAATTCGGGTACACTGTTCGGGCTCCTCTATACAACTCATCTAAAAGCATGTGCATCATTGTCTTCAATGTGGCCAGACCAACAACATACTTGCTCATGATGTTTGCACTAATAGGCAAGTCTGGGCTGGTGGCGATGTGCATCAACTCATCGAAGTAAAAGTCAAGCTCTAGTTGGACCTTCTTCTTGGTCTTCGCTTGAGTGAGAGTCCCAAGTGATGGGATTGCATGTGTGTGCACCACAACATCCATGCTCTTGAATACTCGTGCATGGGAAGCCTGTATGCTAGTGATGAGTTGTGGGAGGTCCTCATAGTTACAGATATGACTTTGGATACATGCTTGCAGCTCGACCACATTGGCCCTCACCATCTTTGGCAAGTGAAGTGGGGCTCCCTTGTAATTCATCATCCATGTGCTCTTCTAGCACATTGTTCCTGCCATCCGATGAGATGGACGATTGCCTTGTGCACAATACCAAATTGGAGTAAAATGTTCACATAACTATGTCAAGGGATAATACTTTGTCTAATATTGCCTTCTTCAGTTTAGCTCGGCAGACATTGTCACAAAGTCTCCTCCTTGCTTGGCCACCTATAGTTACTTTGCCATTCGGTCATTCTCAACTATCAGAAAGTGAACACTTGAGCTAGTGGCTTCGACATACACTCTGGTTGCATCGGAAAATGCAACTAGATGCTTATGCACATCAGTTATGTTCACTCGCTCCTCAACTTTTGCAGGAGATGTTTGATCCTCTGAAGTTGGTACTCTGTGAGACTGCACAACTCTATGATGAGATTCGTCAAAAGTGATGTTGTGCATATCTCCTTCTAGTTAACCACCAAGGATCTCAGTGCTTCCTTAGTCATTCGAGACTTGCTCATCATTTGGATGCATTGAAGTGGGTGAGTCGACCTCTTTGTGGTGAGGCATGAGGTTGGTATCCTGTTCCAACTCCTGCTGCTCCATGTTTGCATCCAACTATTGAAGTGCTTGTTCTATCTCATGAGCAAAGTCTTGCTCCTACGATGGTTCACCATGTTCACCTAATGCTAGCTATTCAGATGAATCAACTACTTGTACGTGAGCTGCTTCGTTTGTCTGCACATGTTGCACCCCTTGATGTATTTGCTTCTATTGTGTTTCCCTCTTCTATTTGTGCAACTCTTGTTCTTTTCAGAGTTTCTCCCTCAACTCATGCAAATCCTCCTCTACTTCTTTCATTCTCTTCTTATCCCTCTGCCTTCACGTGATTCGCTTGTCGCGCCGCTACCTCTTTCCCTGAATAGCCATAGTTTCTTGTTCTACAAGTGGTTCTGCTTGAAACTTACAACTTTGATCCTCCTCCATGCGATCGACAATCTTCCTCTTCGCTTTGTCACGCACATGTATGCTTGGCTTTGCTGCCTCTGCTGTTGTTGCTGCTACTATTGGTGCTCTCCATGATCCTGCTCCATGTTGCTTCGCTAACCACTCCACAACGAAGCCGACCTGTTCATTGGCTCTGGAGGAATTGTAGCAATACCTCCATGAGTCCTCCTCAGCCCAATGAAATTCCCCATGGGATCCTGTTGAAATGAACTCTCGTGTAGTGATCCTTCATAATGAAATGTGGGTCATATGGATTGAATCTTTAGAGGTTGAATGGGTACTTATTCATCTATCCTGATTCGAAATCTGCTTTCTTGATACTATGGATCTCATATAACCCTATCTACAATGGAAGAGCGAGCCAAGGTACCTTCTTCTTCCGCTACAATCTAGCTGTCAATACTACTAAGGTGTGATATGATACTTCCTACATGACAAGTGTGGTGAAGTAAAATTATAAGTGCGGACACGAATGAATTCCTCTAGCCCAATAATGGGTCTAGCCACAATAGATACATTCTATGGAAGATTTCCTTAGGTTAGAATCAATCAAGAGGGCCTACCTCTTGGTTGCTTATCGTGCTTAATGATGTCCTTGCTTGCTCGCTCCAGCAATCTCTCGCTTCCTTATTCAAACTCCTGAAACTAGTAAACAACAACAACAAACAAACATAATAATAGACAAATTGCAATTCAACCTACTTAATAATTCAAGAAGAATTAAGACACGAATATGTAATATTACAAAACATGTAGGAAATCAATCAATAGTTGCATATATTAATATTCAAAGAGAGATTACAACCATTCGTCTTGACGTCGCAGTCTTCCTTTGAAAAGACCAGGTTCCCACACACTTCTGATAGCACTTCAGGATGGCTTCAAACAACAATATTTTAAAGACTCTTCCCTTTAGGCTTCACTCCAAACCAAATACACTTCTCCCTCACACAACTAGATGGCTACAGCTAGTAATAGCTTGCTTGTCTAGTATATTCACACTTAGCCAAAACTCTAACTCTGATTTTCATACTAGTTTGTGCTCGGGAAGAAGGGAGGTTTATATAGGAAATATGGATGGGAGATGGATCCTCTTCTCATGGGAGAAGGAATTATCCCTTGAGGTAGTTCCATAATTCTAGGGGAAAGGAGCCGAAACTGTCATCCTCAACCCCATCCAATGAAACCATTTACTAGACTTCTGTTACGAAGCTTCTAGAGATGGAGGCTTAAACTCTAATTTAAAAAAATTTCCATAACAGGACTGGTGCGACTGGAACACAGCTTAGTTACACTAATCAGCGTGGGGAATAGTGCTAATCTCTGCACATCAGCGCGGGGGGGACAAAATTCATTAGCGCTGGTCTTGTAAATTGGGAAAAATATAAGTTTTAGGGGAAATGGTGCAAAAGGGAAATGATCTGCTCATGAAGAGGGACATAATGGGAGTTTCTCCATGAAGGAAAAGAATGCGGGGTTCATTGTAGAGGTCCTCTAGGATCAAGGAACGGGGAGTATAGGGACAGTGATGAAATGCTGTGTAACATATGCCCCCTAAAATGTGAAGGGTAAACAGGAGTGAGGGATGAAATTCTTTATAAATCAGTGTGGGGAACCGGTCTGCCGTCGGAAAATCTACAAGCAAGTACATATACATATACATAAACTGAGATTTCTGTCAAATGATACATGAATCATGGCATGGACACAACCATCCAAAGAATGATCATGTAAATGGATCCAAGCATGGGTGCAACCATCCGTCAAAGAGGATCATAATGAAACCAAGGTATGGTCGCAACCATCCAATAATGAGAAGGATCACATATCATTCATGGCCTGGTTGCAGCCAACCATTTGAAAGAGACAAGCATATCATCACAACCATGTCACATCACTTTGAAACCTGGAATTTTTGTAATCTGGGTCCAGGGTCTTGCACTCCAACATGACCCGATCAAAGTACAGATCCTAGCATGCGAATAAATGTGTTGATGTCGCACATACTAGAAATTTGCTTGATTACCAGTCAATGATATAAATTGTTAACAAGCGCGAGAGAAACCACCAATAATGACAATGGTACTCAAGGTACTATCAACACAATTCACGCAATGTGAATACAGTAACTCAAGTCGAACACCCATGAAATCACTTGATCGAAAGCTAATGATGTGAACTTGTCATCGAGTGTAAGGAATTTGCCATTAAGGCATGCAAGCTCTAAGGTACTAGACGGGAGTCTCTCGATCAACTTCCCAGATAATGAGTTGAAGTTGACAGAAAGTGACTGTGTCGAAGGAGGGCCATAATGAATCCCACATCATCGACGTGAGACAAGAGGATGCAAAATGATTTTGTATGATACATAGAAACAAAGGTAAGTGTAACTGCAGAAGGACAACTCTTGAACATATCAATGACACAACTAGAAGTTTGGCAGCTTTTGGATCCATAGGATCTGTGGTCATGATGACATTGCAGAGATCAAATGGAAGGTAAACTAAACGACCCAAACCCAGGAAGGTCAATGATACAAAGGAGGATATCCCAACCCGACAAGCAACAAAGAGTGTCATGTTTAAGAGTGAGCTGCCGACACGAGTCGATAGATTTCCAAATTTTCCCCCACCATTTTTGGCGAGTACCCTAATTATTGTTTAATCACAAGCTTGAAGGGAATAGCATATGCTTGCATTGTAAGTTCATCCTTCGGATGAATCCAACCTAGTAAGTTTAATGAGCCCTAGGAAGGAGACGCTCGTGTTCATCATGGTGACGAATCTGATGTCATTTAATAGTTTAACGAGTCTAACAAAGGTGTAACTCAACATCTTTTTCATGTTTAGAGAGTTTGAAAAAGACACATAAAAGAAAACTCCACATGGTCCCTTTTCGTACATTTGAGCCTCTCGAGCCTGAAAAGGTAGAAAACAATACTTGAGAGAACTGCTTGAACATTTCAGTCATGGAGTACCTTTTTCGTAAATAGTGCCTCCTAGCCTGAAAAGGGGGTAAATTTATACTGGGCGCATGACGTTTAGCATCCATTAACAAGTTCGAAACTACAAGGGCTCGACCATCTTCTTGTTTTTAAAGGGTCAAAAAAGAGCTAAAAGCAGACCCCCCATTTTTATTCTCTTTAACGAGTCAAAAAGGGAAAAATACTTCGCGATCTTTTCATATGGGTTTAACGAGTCAAGAAAAGCGCTGAAATATGACTCATCGCCATCGTGGAACATCCATCACCTGTCATTGCACAAGCAAGGCAAAGTGTATTATCGAGTCCTTGAGGCAAAATAGGTCAAAAATATTTACAAAACCTGATATTTTCATGAAAAAATGAATAAAAAGGGGAAAAGTAAATAAATTTTTACCATTTACCATTTTACCTTTGCAGTGAAGACTTTTTACCACTTTTGCCCTAGTTTTTCCGGAGCAGATTGCGGGAGATTCGGGAGGTCAATTGACGAGCCATCAATTCCAAGTAATAGCCGAAGCTCTGAGCTCCATTTTCAGGCCATTTATTTATGTTTTTAGCTATTTTTTATGATTTTTAGGGAGGTTTTTGAGAAATTTTTTTTCCCTCGGTCGACACGATTTCCGGGCATGAGATCGCACCGATTGAGAGTTATTTTCACAACCATTCGCACCGACCAGTGCGACTATTTCTAAAATAGGTGCACTGGTGCTTTGGATAGGGAAAAAACAATTTTTTTCAAGAACTGACCATTAAAACTTGAATTTTATGTGTCAAAATTGATGATTGACTCAAATAAATGGCTTTTGCAGGAGAGAAATTGCCAAAAATGGTGGATTGGAAGGAAAGAGAACACGAAGATGTGGATAGCCAGGCAATGAATCATCCAAATTGCCTGGAGGCTTTGAGGGCTTATGGGCTCCTCAAATTTTTTCTTACACTAGGGATGCGGGCCCAGCTCGAATTTATTTGGTACTTGATAAGCCTTTGGGACATCGATCATGTGATTTTTTTCATTGGGGACTAGGAGTTGGAGTTGACAACTTCAGATATCTACTTCATCACTGGGATGACCCACAGAGGTGAGCCATTGAACTTTTATGGGTCACGTCTGATTGGGGCAAGCATATCTTCCCTGCTTTCCAAGCATTGTCCTGAGGCCTTGAAATCCGAAAGCAGGAAGATCAAGATTTCTAGTGTACAAGATTTGACATTGAGGGTGCTTTTGTTGACCATCAATAGAGTGGCGGGGTCCCAGGTAGAACATGATACTAATAAGTCGAAGTTCCTTTATGATATTGACTGCACAGCTCCTACAATATTCAACTGGGTAGAGGTCATGAAGATGAACATCAAGCACTAGTTGTCAAAGGCGAAGGCGGGAAATATGAAGCAATTTGGCTTTGGATCAGTACTTGTGACCTTTTTCCTGGAACGAGTGACATTATTCCAGTACCAGTTGACTGAGGTTGATCCTCTCGCGCCACGTGATCCGCAGATGGGCCAACGGAGTCGTTTGATGCCTAAGATCACTGGGGGTCATCATATGTCCTACCGACCAACATTCTTTTCATGGCTATGATGACAAAAAGTCATTGTGGAGGACTGGCCATATAGCGGCACTGATTTTCGTGGAGACCTGGATATGCCCTTGCCAGATGGGGAGGACTTTGATGAAGAAAGTAAAAACCAAACCAAACTTGATTTTTATGTTTTTCAAATTGTTTTTGGTATATGCATGCTTATAACATTTCTCTTGTGTATGCACATGTTGGACCAGAGCGGCCAGCTGGGATGTCCTTGATAGCCAGGCGATATTCCCATCCTATTAATGCTGTCGCCCCTTATCAGGAAGGGAGCAATAATGAGGAGGAGATTACGAGGAACCTTGAGGGGTTAACTCATGGTATCCTTGAGTATGCTCGTATAGGTGACATGCCTTGGTAGTACCAGAAGCATACAGTGGGAGTCTCAGATCGGAACCGCCAATTGTTGAGTCATGTCATATGAGCTGTCTCATGCTATCATGACCACCATGTTGAGTAGTTCCTAGGTCCAGTACTTACATATTTTTTGAGGTCTGCGTGCCATGGATGTACAAGGACTGCGAGCTACCGATGTTATAATGGACACACATATTATTTTTTTGGGTTTTGATGTATCAATCATTCTCACACACATATAAATATATATATGCTGTATTTTCGTATCTATTATGGTACAAATGGTTTGTCTTATCTTTTACATAATTCGCAAATGCCTATCCAACACGTAATTAGCTAATTCATCTATTAATGTATTCATGCGTCTAGGAATATGATGATATGTAATATAATCAAAATATATTTACAACAGACAGATACAAATATACATTTGTAATATTTGAGGGTTCTTGACGGAATATTGCCCGTTGAGTTGAAGGACAACAAGCTATGAATCCAGGTTGACAACCAATTCTCTGATGCCCAAAGCGATGGCTTTTGACAACAGTTCGATGACCACACTGTATTCAGAAATGTTGTTGGTTGTACAACCTAGGCAAATACCTTGAAGTTTAATCAAATCACCGTTAGGGTTATAGATATCCCATGCTGTGGATGATAGGTTCTAGGTACTTCGGCAAGCACCATTGGTGAAACCAACGTGAGGAGCTGCAGACATCTGCAAAGCAAGAAAAGCATAGTAAACATGAAGGTTGTTTAAAAAGTTTCACAAAAAACCACGCTGTATAGAAATGAATCACACACTAATGTACATAAGTAGCCATGCAAGATGACCTAAGCATAGTACTTTTTGAGGTAAAGTCTGTTGCGGGGCTTATCGAGAGGATTTCCTTCATAATCAATAAGTTCATAGGCTTCTTTTTGCAAAACATGTTTTACAATATAGGGATCGTGCCACATAGGTTCGAACTTGCCTGCCCCCAGCTTATCATTAGCTTGGTCGTATAACAAGACCAAATCACCTTCAGAGAAAGCGCGAGGGGAGACCGACTGGTCGAAATGGGATTTGACCTATTTCTTTTATGCATCAATGACCATGGCAGTGAGACAACGAGTCTCATCTAGTCATTCTAAATATAAGATGTGTTCCTCTTGAGGTGATGCTTCAGGGAGGAGTTCAACAGCTAACTTAAGTGAAGGAATCTCACATTCGATTGGTAATGTTGCTTCCAGACCATAGACCAACTAGAATGGTGTGAAACTAGTTGCATCTTTGGTTGGATTTTGGTAGGCCCACAAAACTGAAAAAAGCATGAGATGCCAATTTGACTTGTGCATCCCAATAGTACGCTGAAGCATAGTGACCAAGACTTTGTTCACGACTTCAACTTGGTCGTTGGCCTGAGGGTAATATGGGGTCGAGCCATCATGGCGAAAGCCCAATGCAGATGTTAGTTCTGCCATCATGTAATCTCTGAAATGGGAGCCATGATCTATGACAATGGCTTGGCGTATGCCGAACCTGGAAATAACATGGTTAAAAAGGAATTGAGCTGCCGTCTTACCATCTGTCGAATATGTAGGCATCACTTTCGCCCATTTGGTGAAGTAATGCATGACAATGATAATGTAGCCATGCCCCCGACCAAACGAGGGTTACATGTCATATAATCGATGCCCGATTTGGCAAAGGAGTCAGCTCTAATGACGGGGTGTAGGTGAGCAGGTTTCGAATTTGGATACATTGGTATTTCATGCACCACAATGCTAGGTTTAATGCTAGGCATTTATTTGTAAGACCATGCAAACACATCACAAAATTCCTAAAAAAGATGAGTATATGTCTTGATCTCATCTGGAGAACAAGATACCCCGATATGAACATGTTCAATGACACCAGGTTTGATAGAAATGTGAATCAACATCATTTGGGTAATATTACCCAAATTTCCTTTCGACCATACTTCATGAGTAACAGTTGGTGGTGGAAATGGAGAAGAGGACTCTTCGAAAGAGGTAGACATGACCATCAGGCAAGGTAGGAATGAAGAGCAATGATGGGTATCGATCCATGGCGGTTCCTCAAGAGACATGATTTCCACGATACCTTCATCGGTGAGGAAGGTTTCAGCTAAGGGATCGAATGATTCCAAAGTGCCAAGCTAGGGGGATTGAGAATACATATCGAGGGAGGTCTTCAAGATATGAGAATCAAAGGATGCAAAGTCTGCAGTTGAAACAATTTCCACGTAATTGACTTCAGTAGGACTAAGCGACATGACGTTGCCCCAAGCATCAACTAGATCCGGTGCAGGTAAGACTCAGGGATCATATTTGACCGAGATCATGTTAACAGAGGCAACATGAGGAGGTGGGAGTGGAAAAATCCCCATTAAGGTAGAATCTTTGAAGAGAGCTGCCCCCACACTCTCAAAAGGAGCACCGGAGTGCTTGACATATGAAACATTGCCATTAGACAAGGAAGAGGCAAAGAAATACGAATGATCAATGGTGAAAATCCTCCCTTGATGGGGAAAATGGATCACACGAAACAAAGAGGACGCCATGGCATGTATGGCATGGGTCCAATTTCGGCCAAGTAGAAGATTATAATTGAGATTGGCATCAAAAATATCTACTTCGACTTGCACTTTCTTGCCTTCTAGGGTGATGGAAAGGTTGGGTAAGACACTAAAGGGTCGTGAATCGTGCCCATCGAAAGCTTCAAATGTGTTCGGATACTGGTTCAAAGCAGGGGAACCAATATCTTTTGAGCACGTAGTTGACATGATGCAGGTAGAAGCACCTTCATCGATGACAATGCTATGGATGGTATTTTCATTAATGATTACCTGAATAAGAAAGGCAATCTAATGAGGGAGTCTGAGAACATGGTTCTCTAGATCGATACAGATCAAATTAGAATCGGTGGGATCGATGCCCCCAGTAGCTGACAACAAATATTTCCGCCGCGATGGGAAGCTTTGGAGTACCTCGAGAGCTGACATAGTCGACGGCGCCTGAACCAAATCTTCAACAATATTGTAATGCTGAGCGGCTCAGGCATTGGGATTATACGAGGATTTCCGTAGCACACTTCGAGAGGGTGGCCATGTAGTGGAATCAGGGTTAGGGCGCTCGATTTGCAGAGGGCCAGAACTCGGGGTAGAAGAAGAAGATGGAGCTTCTTTTTATTTCCCTACTATGGGAGTTGGAGTTTGGTAATCCTTCGATCGAGTAGTCACATTAATTGGCATGCTTATCATGAACACTTGAGATCTAGAGGAAGCAGATCAGGGTTGGTCTACCATCTGAGTCTGTTGAGACAAAAAAGGCTCTTTGAGGACAATAGGGGTCCCCTTGAGAAAACAACTAACTTCAGATCATCATGGACAATCCTTAGTATAGTGATCCTTCTCACAAATGAGGCAAGGATACTTAGGTTTCCATTGTGAAGATTCGCCAGTAGATAATTTGGGAGGATCTTGTTTCGGTGCATCGGCTTTATCTTTGCCTTTGCCTTTCTTCTTTCATTTCGAGGATTTATATGCTGTGGTAGATTAGATAACGTGGACCTATGAGGTTTTAACAGGGCCTGGAGGGTTTTATGATGAACTGTTGAGAGCAGTATTCGAGACCAAATTTTGTTTGGAAGAATTTTTGGCAGGGGCTTGGGATACTGAACTAATAACTACATCAACGGGAGGAACAACGAGTGACTTTGATGTCGTGGGATCGGATGATGGATGCAGAGCATTGGGTAATAATTTATATAAGGTGCTAGACTGAGAGTATACCAGGTCCAAGTACTGGGCACGAGCGATGGCTTGTTCTTCAGTGACGCATCCACCCATGGCTATATCATGAGCAATTTGGGCTACTAACGATTTGGTAAACCATTTGGTGAGCAACTGGTCAGCTATCTCGAACTTGATCATTCGACGTCTACATATCCATTCATGGATATGATCAGAGATGTGCATCGTAGTGTCTTGCTTAAGCGATGTGAGCAGATAGGTTCTTATTTCATAACGAACCGGCAACTAAAAATGTGTGAGAAAGGCCATGGTTAATGAATTGAAGTCATGAAAAGTACTTCGAGGTAGCTCGATGTACCATTTTACTGCGGCACCCGTGAGGGTTCTTTGGAAAAGACGAAGATAAATGGAATCATCCACGTATGAGTTCGACGAGCACCAGAAGTGATATGCCATCACATGGGCTTGAGGATCTTCTTTATCTTTTCCATTGCACTTTGGGCAATCACTTGGTATCTTGGACAGTACCGGAGGCCAGTCTGATGAATGAATAATCAGATCATTCATATGACGTGATACATCCAGTAACTCAAGTGCAACCAATAAAGGTAATTGAGTGTTAAAAGGCATGGGAGGTCGATACGCAGAGCCATAAGGAGGAGCCCATCCTTGCTGGTAAGGATTTTGACCCCACAGTGGGGGATTTTGGCCATATGGCATCTGAGGCTACCCTCATTGCGGATTACCTTGACCAAAGGGAGGATTCAAACCTTGAATACCTTGAAACTGCCCATGCACAGGTTGCAGATAGCCAACGTATGGGTTAAAAGGATGCTGAGCCTGTTGACCTTGGACATATGGGTATGGGACTTGTTGTCCTAGAACATAGGGTTGTTGGGCTTGTTGTCCCTGAACAGGAGGGTTCTGGACCTGCAGTCCTTGGGCATAAGGTTGATACGCTTGTTAACCTTGGACGTAGGGATTTTGTACTTGGTGTACCTTGGTTGACAGGACCCTGAACTTGTTGACCTTGGACAAGAGGATTCTGCACCTACTACTGCAAGATTTGACCTTGAACTTGTTCCTGCAAGGGATGCCCTTGTTGATAGGTACATAAGGGTTTCTGTTGCCTAGGTTGGTTTTTCTGACCTTGTGGTTTCAAAATTTTTCCTTGGGTTTGCAGAGGTTGGCCCTGCGAGGGTATGGGTTGAGAGGTATACAAAGCATATTGTATCTTCTGCTACGCAGCCTACTGCAATTGTTGAAAGGACTAACCTTGCGATTGTTGCAGGTGACCTTATTGTGGGATAATCTATCCTTATTGTTGCGTGGAAAACCCTTGCTACAACAAAGGTTTCCATTGCGGTAACAAAGGCTACCCTTGTTGTTGCAAAAGTTGTCCTTGCTATTGCAAGGGTACTTGAATAGTGCCTAGGAAATTACCGAACTGAATTTGGCCATAGCCAGGCTAGATGTACTACCCAGGTTAGAGGGTGTAAGGTTGATTAACCAATCCTTGAGAACCATATGGAATGTAAGGATTTTGGTATTGGACCTGAGCCCCATAGGGCTGCTGATATTGAACATTGCTTGATCCAGATAGACCACCAGAATTCTAGACCTGTTGGTACTGGACATTGCTTGATGTAGTAGGGTCAGCAAGGTTGTAAATAATAACAGAAGAGGGATGGTTTATACCAAGCATGTGAGCTTGTGAGCCACTCACATTAGTGGAACCTGACATCATAGAGACATTCAGGTTCTTCCCCCCAGGCGATGGCACAATCTGGCCACTGACTAACAGGATAGAAGAATTGGCAAATGCAATCTTTGAAACTGTCTGTTTCGACTGACGCATAACTGGGATCGATAATACAAGAGTGTTTTGGATGGTGGGCTACACCGGGACTGAAGTAAAAACTGGTTGGGAAGTCGTGTTCTTGACAAATGGACCTAACATAGGCTTGATGCCTAATGCCCAAACATAGTTATGGTAGAGTGATGAGGCACTAGGTGTGCCTGAAACTAAGTGCCCTAAAAACACATAGCTGGGTGGCAAGTTGGAGGGAATACCTTCTGAATAAGGGAAACCCTTGGGAGGGAACTACAACTGCAATTCTTCCCCCTCAACAATGTGTGGATTTGAGACTTCAGACTCATTCGAAGAAGTGACTAGAGCATCACCTTCGGGTTCCATGTCTGGAAACAAACGATGACAAAAAACTGAACGTGTACTAGGGGATAGTTCCAAAGGAACACTCGGTTGATTGTACAGACTGTAAGGGAACTGTGGTGATATCTCAACAATGTCAAATAGAGGGTTCAAAGGACAGATAACCAGTCCAAGCTGACCGTTAGTGGTCAGTGATTTCTCTAGAGTTCGAACGGGATTATTTAGAGATTCTGGGTCAAGACCAGCAGATGACCCTGAATCGAAAGTAGGCGGAGGACGATATGATAATGGTTGAACAGTCAAAACAATTGCAAGTTCAACATTTTGGTCCTCAAATGGCTCTAATAACTCAGGAAGTGGCTCCTTGGACAATCTTTCAGACAAAGGAGAGGAAGAGGAAATGGGTGAACTAGATGGTTAAGCCACGATGACCTTGTCTTAGTCAACAAAACAAATAAATTCAAGGCTTTAAAATGTCCTTTTAAGGGAACTCATGATTTGGTCAAAAATCTAATAGGATGTTTTGGATCGTGGGCAATCAATTATTTAAGATGCGTAATAGATTGATGTTCTTTCATTTTTTAACAGTCGAGAAAGAAACAAAGATGACTCTATCGCTTTCAATTGGGAACGAGCTCGAATGTACAAGTGCTCAGATCAAATGACTACTTTAGATGATCTAGGTAAACATGATTACCAGGAAATTGTGAACTACAAAATACCTCAAGGCGAACCAAGAAGTACGAGCAAACAATCTCCTCGAATGATGTGTTCAGTGTATCATGTTCGCAAGGTAGTCAACTTGGCTTCCTAAGGATAAAAGGATTGCAACCTAGTGGGGTCTCCCGTTATATACAGGATGGTACGGGGAGCACAAATCTGTGTTAGCGCTGTCTAATGCCAAAGTTAATAGCAGCTACTAGGTTTACAGACACTGGAACACGTCTCTAGCCTAGACCTTCTAGATGTGATCGTTAATGTCAAATGCGCCTTAGGTAAATTGAATTCATTTTAGAGTTGATCTTGAGTTAAGTTTCAGTTTTCAGTTCTTAGCGATGCTACTTGAAAAACCTAAAATGCAACTAAATGGGACAATACCCTTTCAATTCGATGAAATGCCTACACTAGAGAGGGTAGAAACTACTCAATCAAATGCAAACAATCAAGCAGCTGAAAACGAAATGATCTTTCACTACTTCACTTTTTCGAAAAATAAACTAATGAAAAATGCATTCCAATTCCTAATTTCTTGAAAATCATTTATCTATCAGTCCTTGTGAAATGAAAAAAAAAATCTCCCTTTTCAAATGTTGATGCAATTCTACTTTTAAGAGATGCGAATCATGATGATGCAACAAGCTAGAATTTCGTATTTTTCTCATGAAACAACGAAAAATACTTTTTGCATACAATCTTTCAATGAATTTTTTTTGAGACTATGAGCTCTTTAAGCAGATGCAAACACGAAAAGAGAAGTTCATTCAGATCAATGAAACACTGACTTTACCAAACACACGATCGACAATGTAATCTATGCCTGAAAAAGACGTTCAAACTAGTAAACAATTTTTTTTCAAACTTGTGCAAAAAGAGGTCAAATTCATAAGAGGGACGAAAAAAAAATGTGAGCAAACACACCTAGAACCGGACTTGATGAGTCCACAAGTTGCTGAATGGGTGACTAGCTAGATACCCTAGTGTCGCTAGCCACTTAGAATCGATCAAAATAGCAATATGAAAAGCCTAAAAGCAAGCAAAAACCAAATGAAAAGTAGCTTTCTAATCAGGGAGAAAATAGTCAAAAGGCTCACAAGGTCAAAAACACAAAAGCAGAACACACTGGCCAAGATTGGGGTCTAGCCCTAATCTTCACTTACAGGGATTGGCACAACTGCCTAACTGATAACAAGTGCCAGAGGCGGGTCGGCGCAACTGTTCCTCTGCAACTCGTGTTGATCGGCGTGACTGTCAGTCGATTAAATGTGTTGTTTGAGGGAATTAAGAAAAAAAAAATTCAAAATAGGGACCATATATACTACTATGGATTTTAGACTTAAGCCACTAAGTAGGAGAAAAGCAACAAAACAAAAGGGAAAACGTGAAACTAGAAAATTTCTCACAAAATCATGAAATCCAAAACAAACAAAAGGATGAGATCTCCCCAGCATAGTCGCCAATTTGTAGTGAAGTAAAATTACAAGTGTGGACACGAACGAATTCCTCTAGCCACAACATATACATTCTATGGAATATTTCCTTAGGTTAGAATCAATCAAGAGGGCCTACCTCTTGATCGCTTATCCTACTTGATGATGTCCTCTCTTTCTTGCTCTAGCAATCTCTCGCTTCCTTCTTCAAACTCCTGAAACAAGTAAACAACAATAGCACACAAACATAATAATAGAAAAATTGCATTTCAACCTACTTAATAAGACAAGAAGCATTAAAACATGAATATGTCATATTACAAAACATGTAGGAAATCAATTGATAGTTGCATATATTAATAACCAAAGAGAGATTACAACCATTCGTCTTGACGTCGTAGTATTCCTCTCCCAAGGCCAGTTTCCCACACACTTCTGCTAACAATTCATTATGGATTCAAACTAAAATAGTTTAAAGACTCTTCCCTTTAGGATTCACTCCAAACCAAAACACACTTCTCCCTCACACAACTAGATGGCTACAACTATAATAGCTTGCTTGTCTAGTATATTCACACTCAGCCAAAACTCTAACTTTGATTTTCACACTCATTTGTGATTGGGAAGAAGGGAGGTTTATATAGGAAAGATGGATGGGAGATGGATCCTCTTCTCATGGGAGAAGAACTTATCCCTTGAGGTAGTTCCATCATAATAGGGGAAAGGAGCCCAAACTATCATCCTCAACCCCATCCGGTGAAACCATTTACCAGACTTCCGTTACGAAGCTTCTAAAGATGGAAGCTTCAGCTCTAATTTAAAAAAGATTTCCATAACAGGACCGTGCGATTGGAACACAGCTTAGTCGCACCGATCGATGCAGGGAATAGTGCTAATATCTACACATCAGCGCGGGGGAGACAAAGGTCATTAGCGTCAGTCTTGTAAATTGGGCAAAATAGAAGTTCCAGGGGAAATGGTGCAAAAGGGAAATGATCTACTTGTGAAGAGGGACATGATGGGAGTTTCTCCATGAAGGCAAATCATGCGGGGTTCACTGTAGAGGTCCTCCAGGATCAAGGAACGGGGAGTACAGAGACAGTGACAAAATGTTGTGTAACAACAAGTATGTCTAAGGAAACTTGGGAAGAACATGTGAAGGCTTCTTCGCACTGAACATTTGGATGAAAGTGTCAGATGGTGAGGCATACCAATCTGAAATGCCTAACAATGCCTCAAATTTCTTCCTTTGACATGTAGGGCGGATCCTGTTCAAATATTATCTTGTACACAGGGGTGAAAAAATGGCCAGACAACCATGTGATTATTTCTATGAGCCTGCATTTAGACAACAACTTGAAATATGTGTTCACAACAGTCTCCATCGGTGACCAGGCCCACTCCAAGCCTGAGAACACATGTCGGGCATGGATTGCATCTAGGATGTAGGTAGACATGTAAATCTCTTCATGCATACCTTCGGGTGATTGTCGAGCCTTTGTGACCTGCTCCTTCATTTGACGAGGTAGTATGTTGGCCCAATTAAATAGTTTTTCTTCTTTATCACTCATAGACAACCTTACTTTTTTTGTGACTTGGGAACCCAACCAAGTCATTAAAAGAATAGTTTTGTGCCTAGACCAAAGTCTCCCTTTGTCTGAAACTGCTTTTTCCATCCTCTTATCACAATTGTAGGCTTTCCTCCTTCAATTCCTAATATGAAATTCTCCTAACACACTTCGTCCATGGGACACCTAGAATTCACTGACACTCCCTGGCATAATCTCTTATTCATTCATTTCCATGCACTTTGACCTAGTTCACCCTTGTGATTCCCTGACACTCCCAAACACTCCTTGACATGCATTGCTACTATCTGGCATATGTCAGCATGCCTTTTCATTCCTTGGCAAGCCATGGCACTCCTTAATTATCATGCCCTCATAACTACCCTTATTTTCTTTTAGACTTAGGAACCCAACCAAGTCCTTCCTCGACTACAAAATTTTTACCATGTTACATTTACTACAACTAGACTATGCCTTGTTCCCCTAATGGCCTATAAATCATCTTAGGTTTCTCATGTCCAATCTTCACTCATCCCACTTAACAAGTTACCAAGTCAAGGCTTACATCCAACCATGCCCATAAAACAACTAGGAAACATAGTTTACATCTTCACATGCCATAACATCTGGCACATATAACAATCCATTAGCACTACATGGCAAACATTATCATCCAATGAATTCATTGGCATGATTTGTCACTCCCTAACATACCCTACCACTCCCTAACATGACTTGACACTCTAGAATGCCTTGGCACTTCCTAGCATATAACATTGTCACTCCCTCCTTAACACAATTGGAACTTGCTGACACTCCCTATCACACACTCTTATCCATTCATTTCCATGCATTTTGAACTAGTTCTCCCTTGTGTTCTCGTGGCACTCCCTGACACACATTGGCACACCCTAGGACTTGGCACATCTTGGCATGTCGCCCTGGCACTCTAGCATTCCTTGGAACTACCTAGCATATCTTGTCACTCCCTCCTTAGCACACCCATAATTCATTGACAATCCCTGTCACGCACTCTTATTCATTCATTTCCATGCATTTAAAATTAGTTCTCCCTTGTTTTTGCCTGACACTCCATAACTATCCCTGGCATGTATTGGCACACCTTAGCACCTAGCACATCTTGGCATGTTTCCCTGGCCTCTAGAATGCCTTAGCATTGCCTAGCATACCTTGTCACTCCCTCCTTAGCACACCTTGAAATCAATGACACTTCCTGCCACAAACTATTAATTGTTCATTTGCATGCATTATTTTCACCTAGTGTTCCCTTGTGTTTCCCTAACACTCCCTAACACTTCCTAGCACTATTTGGCACACCTTGGCACCTAGCACATATTGGTTTCATGTCACTCTGGCATGCTAGAATGATTTAGTGTTGTTTAGCATACCATGTCACTCCCCTCTTACCACACTTGGAACTCATTGACATTCCCTGTCACACACTCTTACTCATTCATTTCCATGCATTTTGACCTAGTGCTCCCTTGTGTTTTGCTAGCACTGGCTAACACTCAGCACACATTGGCACACCTAACTGCAATGAGTTTCACTTACAGTCAATCCAAAAACCCTTCCAGATTCTAGCTAGTTACTTGTTCTTCACTAAGATATTAGGGTTAGATTTATTGTATAGTGTTGAGTGTGAAAATATTACTAGGTGTTTTTATCGCATTAGTTGGAAGGTGGCTAAGCCACAAGCATGACGTTAAGGTTCTTGAATCTTGGACTGTAAAACTAACCAACAAATATATGACTATGAGATCTTTGGGAAATTGTAGTTCTCTAAAGAGATTCATGGTAGTGATTTTCCCATCGCACTAGACTTGAGAAATTGATTGTTAATTATATGCAGGGAAGTGGTATTTTGATGCAGTAAATGTCAAATGTACAGTTCAACAACATTATGGAGGCTTACCTCTGACATCATAATTCATTTTTTTATCTTCGTGGTGCAAACCCCATGATGTCCAAGTGTGACACCCTCCTTGCAACAACACCCTTTGAGTAGTTACCTAGTGACTTCCTTGCCTTTGGTTGCCCTCTCATCATCTTGTTCACTCTCAGCTCCTTCTCCCTTACTCCCCTCTCATTGTGCTCTTTTTCTTCCTATTCTCCTTATCCCAATTTCTCTTATATTTCTATTTCTCACTCCATCCTTCTGGTTAGTTAGGGCTTGGCTAAATGGATTTTCCCTTTCCTTCCATTTTGCCTCCCATTTTCTCCCCATCTGTCATTTTCCCTCTTCCTA
Organism: Pinus tabuliformis; assembly: GCA_031772625.1. Taxonomy (NCBI): domain Eukaryota; kingdom Viridiplantae; phylum Streptophyta; class Pinopsida; order Pinales; family Pinaceae; genus Pinus; species Pinus tabuliformis. The sequence goes on from CM062820.1 coordinate 863,714,556, forward strand.
GGTATGTTCTATAATCGACAAGGTGTGAGGGAAGAGAAAAATCCATTCATTTGTGCTAATAGGTTGCAAAATATATCCCCTCCCTCATTGACTGCATTAAGGCTTGTAAATATTATGACTGTGAGTGTCTTTGAGTGTCTTCTTAGATCTTGGGTCGATTTATTTTTTCTCTTTCCACTATATGAGTTGAGCTATATGCTCTTTAACCCCCCCATTGATAGACTTTCTTATACTTGTATCATGCCCATGGTATAAAGACATATCTATAGGTTATTATGGTATATGTTGAACTTTCAATATTACACTCAACTTGAAGTCATTGAGGTTCCATCTAACTCCCCCTAGTTAATACAAGGTTCATTGGATTAGAAAAATGTGCCATCAATAATTATAAGTGGTTACCTTAAGAAAGGACCATTGGTTGAAGCCTCATCAATGGAGATTGGTTTGATGGTTAGGGTTTTGATTTAGTTAGACACTATTCACTATTAAATTTGTGGGCATAGAGTAATTATTATCTTTCCCATGTACACAAGGATAACTAAGAAGTGTTTCCCATAATCATGCAAGTGGAACATCAACATGTACATCAGGGTAACCACAAAATATTTACCATATTTATAAAATGCAAGGTGATAGGAAAATATTTACAATATATACGTGAATGTACTAAGATCAAGACCATTAGTATCATATCTACATACTTACCACAAGATGAGGGTCATTACAACCCCTTAAAAATAGCCATAAGGCCTTCCTCTTTTGCATCTCCTTGACCACAAGGGTTTAATTGAAAAACACGTAGTTCCTTTAAAGATTCAAAGGTTGAGGCAACCACTTCAAGCCCTTGAATTTAAATATAATCAAATATTTGCAATTTGTTACAATAATAAGTCCATTATGCACACTCCTCATCTTAGAGTTGGGTAGAGAGGGAGAATACTTGATTGATTCCAACCTTGTAAATGAAAAACTTTTCCTACTCATTGGTTGGACTCTCCACCTCTAGTTGACACCACTAACACAACCAAAAGTCCAAGATACCCATAAGATGTGCCCTACACCCAAGGGCTTAGACTACACCTCCATAAAATGTACCTTCAACTTTAGATGTCCCAAAATAGTAATATCCTAACCCAATATAGCCTATTTGTTAGATTTTTGTAACTTTCTCCTTAACTAACACTTGTTTTTAACTATTTAATCCACTTACCATATACTCTCTCTTGTTTGCACCCACCTAGTATACAAGAACACTTATGTTTTTAATACAACCAAGTTAAGAGGGCATGTTTCTTTCTTACACTTAAATGTTTTCAATACAACCAAGTTAAGAGCACGTGTTTCATTTTCAAATTCCAAAAGTATAACATCTCTATCTCTATAAACTAACAACAAAAGCACTGCATAAAGAAGGTAAGCTTAAAATTAAATTAAAATATTATTATTATTATGATAAATACACCAAATATGGAAAAAATGTTTTCAAACACATCCATGAAAAAAGTGTTAGTTTTTCAAATATAACTACAAACTTATTAAACCATCCTAGATCCATCTTAACCCGGATCTATCAAGCACCGAGAGGGATCCAACCTCTTGATGTTCAAACCTCGTTTTTGGAGCTAGATAGATCCAGGTTAAGATGGATCTATGCTGGCTATATAATACTATATAACATCTATATTTGTATCTATGTGTCTCTTTTTTATTCCCTCTCTCTATCTCACCCCCCAAACATACACACTCTCTCTCCATATCTATCTCTCTCTCCCTCCCTCTTCCTCTCTGTCTCTCTCTCTTCCCTCTATCTCTCCTCTCTCAATCGCTCCCTTGTCACTCCCTCTCTCTCTACCTTTATCCCTCTATGTCTTTCTTCTTCCTTCCCTCTCTCTCCCCCTCCAACTTCATCTCTCTCTCCTCTCTCTTAGTCATCTCTCTCCCTTTCTCTCTCACCTCCCTCTGTCCCCCCCATCACTCTCTCTCTCTCCCCCCTCCATCTTTGTGCCTCCATCTCTCTCTCTTTCCCTTATCTCCCCATCTTTATCCCCACCTATTCTGTCTCTTCCCTCCTCTCTCCTCTCCCTCTCTCTCTGTCCATCTATCCCTTGTCACTCCCTCTCTCTCTCGACCTCTATCTCCCTATGCCTTAGTTCTTTCCTCCCTCTTTCTCCCCCTCCAACTCCATATCTCTCTCCCCCCCTCTCTTCTTCTCTCTCCCCTTCCAACTCCATATCTCTCTCGCCCTCCTCTGTTCTTATCTCTCCCCCCTCTCTCTTTTTACCTCCTTCTCTCTATCTCCCCCCATCACTCTCTCACTCTCTTTTTTTTTCTCTCTCTCTCTCCACCCTCCATCTTTGTCACTATCTCCCTCCCCCTCTCTTCCCTTCACTTTGCTTTCTATCATCACTTGGATCCTTAGTTAAAGATAGATTATGTTGGTTCTTACCAATATTTGTATTAGATAAATTTCACATCTTTAAATATAAAAGAATTTTAATTTTTAATTTTATTAAAACCTTAATTTAATTTATATGGGAATAATTTTAGTAGTCGTGAGGATAGAGGGTTAATATATATCTCAAAACTAATTACAACCCTTTTCCTAATAGCTTCAAATAAAAAATGTTATAAAATTCAATTAAATTAAAATATTTTTATTGTGAAATAAGTTATGGTTTTTGGGCATGTGGTATTGATAAGCCATGATATTGGCCCATGGTATTGTAACAAAGCCTATTTACAAGTTAATAATATCCATGGTAAAGTGGGGGTGAATATTGATGGTTAAGCATATTTTCATATTGTTATAAAATATTTAGATTGTGAAATAAGATATGATTTTTTTGGCATGTGGTATTGATAAGCCATGGTATTAGGCAATGCTATTGTAACAAACCCTATTCAAAAGTTCATAATATCAATGACAAAGCGGGGGTGAATATCCATGATTAAGAATCCTATCATATTCTTATAAAATATTTTTATTTTTAAATAAGTTATGTTTTTTGGGCATGTGGTATTTATAAGCCATGGTATTGGCCCATGGTATTGTAACAAAGTCTATTTACAAGTTAATAATATCCATGGTTAAGAATATTTTCATATTGTTATAAAATATTTTGATTGCGAAATAAGTTATGTTCTTAGAGCATGTGGTATTGATAAGCCATAGTATTGGCCCATGGTATTATAACAAAGTGAAATTTTTACAAGTTAATAATCGACTGTAAAGAGGGGGTGAATAGCCATGGTTAAGAATCTTGTCATATTTTTATAAAATATTTTGGTCATGAAATAAATTATGCTTTTTGGGCTTGAGGTATTGATAAGCCATGGTATTGGCTCATGGTATTGTAACAAATCCTATTCACTAGTTAATAACAAAATCAAAATATAACAAATTGAATTTTATTATTTTTATTATTACTTGAGCCAACATTTAGAATTTTTCACTCATCCCTATACTTTTGACTTTTATTATTATTATTACTATTATTATTTAACTAAGCCCATATTTAGAATTGTTTACATACTTACATTACACCTACACATCTACTCTATAATCTATAAATATTGTATTTATTATTTTTTAGGGAGGGAAATTTTAACATTTTTGAAAAAAACAGCCTTAATTTTGATGTAACAAAGCCCTCCAAAATCCAATCTTCATTTACGAACACGAGTAGCACATTTTCACTTTTCACAGGGCAGGAGGGAAAACGAGATTAAAACAAGTAGTATACTTTCACTTTTCATAGGGGGAAAACGAGTAGCACATTTTCACTTTTCATAGGGCAGGAGGGAAAATGAGATTGAAGAGAGTTTTGAATTAAGGTTTTACCAGTAGCAGACTGAAATCAAACCCCACCATTGGATCTTTAGTCCATTAATGGCACTCAGGTATGTTTCATTTCTAACCTCGCTACATTTCCACCCCACTTTTAGTCTTCTTCCACACAAGGAGGAGTACACACACCTCAGATCTCTGGTTCAAAATTCACTATTTTTTTCATCCTTGCTTTTAAGTTTATGCTTTAATCTTTGTGCCACACTTTGTTACTGTTTGTAGAGATGGAATTGGCATTTGATGAATTTGGGAGGCCATTTATCATAATAAAGAAGCAGAGGCAGAAGACCCAAATGAGAGGCTTAGATGTTCAAAATGTCTAACATTGTGGTCACTAGGGCTGTTATGAGAATACTGTGCACCTCTATTACTCCAATGGAATAAAAATGATGTTCTAGAATCCCTATTGTCACGCCCCTACCCTAGCAGTAATCTTCCAACCGCACAAAGGGGGATGTGGCACCACCACCCGTTTTCTTTTTAACAATACTCACACGGTGTGGACTACACCTACTTTCTATACTTAGTTTATTCTTCAACTTTTCTAAATATACATTCACATACACATCAGAAACATTCAATTATTCATCTTCATCGTTATTACCAGTTACACATATGCACAATGGATATTTTAATGGGAGGGGCCACTCCCTCAAATATGAGTCTGCCCGATGATAATAAAAATATTTTACAAAGTATAAAATTTACAGCCTTTGCAGGAAACTCTAAGTTTCCTTTGTACAATTTCTGCCACAACCTTGCAACCCAGTCTACACCGTTCGGAGTGCCCATCGATTTTACCGTCCATCGCAACTCGTTCATCGTCGCACCGAATCGTCACACTGTTGCTTCATTCAACATGTCATTCATTGTTTCACGGAATGTTCTTGCTTGCCCTTAGCTTGTTCAGCCGAACTCCCTTGGTTCATTCAGCCGAACGCCCTCGCCCGTTCAACTGAACGCTCTTGACTTGTTCAACCAGATGCCCTCGCCCGTTCAGCTGAACTCCTTCAACTTGTTCAGCCAGACACCCTCGCCTGTTCAGCCGGACGCCCTCGCCTGTTCACCCGAATGTCCCTAACTTTTTTTACTTGGTGGCTTCGCCCATTCACGCCCTCGGCTCGTTCGACCGAATTCCCTCGCTTTCCATAGGCTCATTTGATCGAATGCCCTTGTTTGACCGAACTCCCTCGCTTGACCTCAGCTCGATCGATTGAACAACCTCACTCGACCTTGGCTCGTTTGACTGAACACCCTCGCACACCCTTGGGTCATTTCACCAAATGCCCTTGATCGTTCGACTGAAAGCCTTCGTATGACTTGCGACCTATTTTCCTACATTCGTTGCAGCTCTGTGCTTCGGCCCTGTTATTACCTAGATTGAACCTTAGGATGAAGGAAGGCAATGCCAGGGTAACCACAAACCACGCTTAGCCAAGTAGCTAACCCTACTAGCCCAGGAGATGGCTCGCTCCGTGAGGATCTCAGCCAGGATGACTGGATCAGGAAAATGATATTAGACTAGGTATAGTAGCACAAGGTTTGATTTGATTTGAAGGGGTTTTGCTGGATTAGGAGTGGCCAAACTGTTAGGGCAAGGAAATTAGGTCAAAATTGCAGGGTGTTTGATGGGGAAAGGTAGGTATAAAGATTAGCACTCTAGGGTTTTGATGGGTGAGGTGTTTCAAGACTGGTGAGAAGCTAGGAAGAGCATGTGATCACCATGGATCCTTCCTAAACTGAAGAAAACATAAACTGTGAATATTTTCCCAAAGCAGAGCATTAATGTTATGGGTTCTGCCTATCAACTTGAAAACATCCACTTAGAAGCAATGAAATGATTAATGAAGTACACAAAACATTTTAACATATGATCACAAGAGAGGAAACTGAACTAAACATCATACCACATGGATCCCAAAGAAATAGCTGCAATTTTTCATTAATCTCTTGCTAAACTGATACAAAATGATGTCCAATCAAAGCATAAGCATCCAGTTGAGTCCAACCCTTTACAATGAGAAAGAAGAAGAAGATATAGGCATTGATTCAACCTCCTCCCATCCTCAGGGGTCGAATCCCTAAGATGAGGAGCTAATATAACCAACACTAAATAAGAAACTGTAATCTAGGCATCTTAACAACTTGCCTCTAAAAGTGAGGAAACTAACTCATTTGTGCTCAAAATGACTTTTAATATAATGAATCTATCCTCTAATACTAATTATCCATCATATTTACAAGCCAAATCATCATTTACATTAGTAAAACATCCTCCATGAGAGAAAATCCATGATCACAGTCAAAACACAGTGAAATGGCAATCCTGTGCAAAATTTGTCCTACGCACAGTGCCACTGGCCCTACGCACAGCACCACTTTCAGGTCCCTTTTGGAGGCCTTTCCGACATACAAATTCAGCTCATGATAACTCATTGGAAAGATATTCAAGTATACTTTCTAAAACATCTAGAATTTCTTCATTTGAAGCTCATTTGACCCCTAAAACGTTGATTCTCCCAAGACTGCTTCTGTGTGTCCAAAAAGTGGCAGAAAGGTAATTTTTGGGGTGTTTTTTGACCTTTTGGTAAACCATTTCTGCTCCAAAATCTTAGAAAATGCATAGGGTGAATCTACTCATCACTCTAAATCCAAAAGTGCAAGCCATTTTTTCATTAGGTGTCCCTAGGAAAAGCACAGCGTCGTTGGCGTTGTGCGTGGAGCCAGGTTTCTTGTGTTAAAATTTCCAAAATTTGCTAAAGGCAAAAATTGCTTGGAATTGGATCAAAATCAGTGAGCAACACCATCATCAAGCATCTTGATGAGCCAAGGAAGCTTTAGAAAGCGACCTAAGCATATCCTCCTCATTTTTTCCTTTGAGAGCCCGTCTCAGCCTTGCTTTCATCTGCTTGACCCTTATATTGAAAATTTTGTTCCGAGTCTTGTAGTGGTAGGCCATGTGCTTGATGATCTGGTTGTCCCTATTAGCCCTTTGCAGTAGCTTTTCTAAGTGCAAATTGACTCTTTCAAGCCAAATTTCTCTATCACTCTCAATTTCCTTCTCAATTGAAGTCAAAGTGACTGGTGCTTCTTCCTCTTGTATTGCTGATTTACCCTTGTCACTTTGTCTTTTTGTCTTGAGAAGTTCTAGCTCCATGAGGACCTACTTATCACTCAGCTACTTGTTCTCTTGTTTCAGATATGTGATGACATACTTGGCTCTCGCCAAGTTGTCCATCAATGCTTGGATTTGAGCCTCTTTCTCTTGTATGATGATGTTTTCTTTTGTTGCTTCATCCTGAGCCTCCAAATCAATTGTCTCTATGCCATGATGAATATGATGTTGTTCTGGCTCATCATGCTCCATCAAATCAAAATATCTCTCCTCCTCATAATCTCTATCTTCTCTGTCCATGTTTGCCAAGCTTTGAGGCTATGTACTCCTAGAAAAGGGATGGAGGGGGTGAGTAAGGGTGATTAGGAATAAGGGAAGGGGAAGTGATCTTGTGGGGTATTTGGTGGACTAGGTAAACATGAAAATGAGTGGGAGGGTATGAACCATGAAAATGAGGGAGAGGGGCTAGGGTTTTAGGGTATTTCTTTGGGGATGAAGGAAAAAGGGATATGGAGTGTTATGTAGGAGGGGTTTAGGGTTTTAGGGATAAGTGATGGGAGGAATAGTAAGGGTTAGGGTTTTAAGGCATAAATAGAGGATATTCTAGGGTTACACATTTAGCATAGGAAATTAACCTCAAATGCATTAATTGAAAGCCAAGGATGAAGTTAAAGGGCAACACTTACTTGTTTGAGGGTAAAGAAGACAAATTTGGTGTTTTTTTGGGTGGGAGGAGGTCGTTTTGGCCCTTGTTGGCCCTACGCACAATGCCTCCTACAGGCGCTCAGTGCCTTTCTCTATGCTCAGTGTTGTTGTTTTTGCACAGGGAAAACTAGTCTACGCATATCGCTCTATCCCTATGTGCAACGCTCTGGCCTCTATGGGCAGTGCCACTTGAAGGCAACTTTTGACTGCCTTTTCGATGTCCAAATTGAGCCCATGATAACTCGTTGGAAATATTTTCCTATCTAATTTCCTGAACATCTTGAATTTTTTAATTTGGAACTCATTTTCCCTATCAAAATCTCAATCTCCCAAGACTGGTCAAAATGTGCAGAATGAGGCTGCCAAAATGAAGAGTGCTATTGAAGTCAACTTTTAGAGGTCTTCCTCAACTCCAAATTGAGCTCATGATAGCTCATTGGAATTCCCTCTGTGTCTAGTTATCATTTGATGCATCAACTAAGTCTTTTGGACATTCCATCCAGGATAAAAATTGATTTTCCCAAGGTCATTTCAGAAGTGCAACAACTCTCCTGTGGCAAATGATTGTTTGGACATTTCTCCCAAACCATGAGACTGGTGTAAAAAATGAAGGAGGTTCTTATTTTTGGATCTATGATGGACAAAAAAATCTCTCAGGTTTATCAAATTCATCTTTTCTTGCTCAGAAACATCATTTGAATAAAACCTATCCCGATGTGAGGAACAAGGGATTTGTAGAAATGAAGGGAAATGAAGGGGATGAGGGGCTTATAAATTCTTGAGAAAATTTTGGGAAGTAGGGAGGGATGTTAGGATGAAAGGGAAAGTGGAACTTCAAGGATTGAGTGAGGGGAAGGGTTCAAAAAGGGAAAAACATAGGCCTAACCTAGAAAAGTGTCAAATTGTAGCAATAGGCTAGGGTTTTTGGGAAAATGATGAATTTGAGGGATATCAGTGATGGGAAGTGTTTAAGAAGGTGTATTAAGGATAGGGGAAGGTGTATGAGCATCAGGATACAAGTTTTGTTGATTATTTGACCATCCAAGAAAAATTACCTTCAAAACCCTAGGAGAGGAAAATGAGCCTTACCTAAGCACAACTGAAGCACAAACAAGGTGTAAAATCACCCATTGGAACCTGAAATAATGATGACAAATCTTTGATTGATGGTACACTCAGCTGAATGGTGACATGGACCAATACTTGGAAAACTTTGGAAGTAGTGAAAACAATCCTAGACCTAATACCTAATGACCAAATTTTACTTGAAGACTCACTGAAATGACAAAAATTTGACTTTGACACCCCAAGACCACTTTATAAGAGAATATTTGATCACTGTTGGAAGGCTGTAAATACTGACACTAACATTGGACTTATTGGGGATGGCATCTCCTTCGAGGTGTCAAGAACACCGCAGACTGAGTTCCTAACCATGTGGGCCAATACGGTCAAAAACTCAAACTGAAATGCATGAATGAAAACTGACAACTTGATGACACAAACTGACTCTGGAACTGACTGAACCATGCTCACTTCTGTGAGCTTGTTAATCACACCCTGCTCTCATTAATCCATTCCTCACCTGATCAAGTGAAATGAAACAACCAATGCAACCTAGTAAGCATTCTGTCTGCTCTTTGAATTCTCCACAAGTGCATGCTTATGAGCAGCAAGAGAGAACTACTGAAATGCAAGTCCCATGAAAACTTGTAAACAGATCCAAATTTTCCCAGATCGAATAATATGGATTCTCTATCTGACTCCAAAAATACTACATAAGGATCTTGAAATTCATGTGCACTGGGACTTAGCTCATCCAATGGATTACTTTGATTCTCCTCATACCATGAATGCAAACTTTCATCTGAGCTTTGTGACGAGACTCCTGCTGAAAATGACAAAGAAACCGGTTGTCGGAACAAGTTTGTATTAATACTTTTTTCAAGCTCATAGTTAGCTAATGGAGAAGGAATTTGACTGCAAATATTATCCAACACATCAGCTATTGGATCGTGGAAAACTTGAAAAGACTGTTGCAACCCATTTTGCTATTAGTTCCAATGAGATTGCATGATTTTCTACAGGTTGCTCATCCTTTATTGAAGATATACTATGAAAATTTCCCTTCAAAAACTGAAATGATTCAAAACATAATGTTACAGAATCATCTTGCATCATTTAATCATATGTTCTAGCTTCCAAGTCTTCATCTGCAACGTGACATTCAATGGCATTCGGGGAATGCAAATCTAGATATGAGAAGTCTTGAACAAGGATTTCATTGCCCACTAGATGGTCAAGATCAAAACTTATCGATGGTTGATTTCTGATTGCACAAAAGTTGTCTTTGATGAATTGAAATGAAGTAAAACAAAAAGGAAAAGATCCTTCATTTACTTCAAAATTTTCTTCACTTTCCACCTCACTTCCATAGCTGATATGCATTGGCTGATCACTCTATTCAAGCGGCTGAAAGTGAACTTACTCCTTCCACAAACTAGCTGCTGATTTGTCTGCAAGACTAGCTTCTGTTTGGAGAACATAATCATCATCATACTGATCAAAATTAGGAAAATCATCAGTATAAAACACATTATCAAGCATACATGTTAGATCAACTTTTTTCTCTTCTCCAAGATGATCTATAAAACAATCATTATCAGATCTATGACAACTGGGATAAGAAAGAAAATGTTTTGGATCAACCACTTGTTTTTGTTCGATCAATGAGCCATGGGCTTGAACATCATACTCATTCCTTGTGGTGATCTTTTGCATCATCTCTTCCATTTCACTTACTAAAATGTTGAGCTTTACCTCTAAAGATGTCAATTCCTCTGGATCTATGTTCTTCATCTTTTCTTCCTTCAACTTTGCCCTTCTAATCAGCAAATTAGCTTCTACATCTACTGCATTGTTTTGCATCTCTTCAAGTGTTTCAAGGTTCCTTTCCCTCAGCTGAAACTCTATTTCTAGATCAAAGGCTTCCGGGTAGTGTAAGAGAGCAGATCCAGGAGGAGGCCTTATATTAGTAGGCATCGAAAAATAGACTTGGTTAAACCTGGAAGAAAATTGTTGTACTGTCTCCCCTGGTTGCCTTTTCAGCTGGTTATACTCTTCTAGAATCAAGAAAGGGTTCTGTCTGACCACCCACTTGTCGAGGAAAACTTTGACACACTGCTCAAAATCTGGGATGCTCGCATCAGGTAGGGTTTTGAACCAACTCTTGACTTTGCCTTGCAAATAAAGAGCAAAAATCCTAATACTGAAATCCTCTTCATCAACTTCAAAAAGGTCAAGAAAAGACTCAAAATTCAATACATGTCTCTCAGTAGTGATGTTATCACATTCACCATAAAATCTTGGTAGATATAGGTAATGATTTTTAGGGAAAGCATGGGATATAGGAGGTAAAATCAGAGGCTTGTATTTATCTAGAATTTTACAAGGTATAGGAATATATACAGAAGCTATAGAATTATTCTTGATCTTTCGAGGCTCATCAGTTTGAAGACAGTCATCATAAGATTCAGAAGAAGGGTCTTGATCAAGATCAAAGTCATGCAAATATTTTGCATTCACAATCTTCAAAGGGAAAGAATCAAATGCATGTCTAGGATGTTTTGTCAAATACAATATACTTTGTAAAGCCTTCTTGACATTCTCGGGAAAAGAGAAGAAATAATTTATAACAAAAAACATAATGTATTGGATGAAATTCCAACTTGAATACCTGATCTTTCCATATTGTCCTTTCATGCTTCTACTGGTCAGGTTCATCCTCCAGTGGAGTCCTTGGATCTAATCTCGAATCTGATTTAGAGTCACCAGGTGAATGATTTCAGCCTTCTTGTGTCTGATCGTTGTCCACCATCAATAATTAGATCTAGATATGATACAATAGATATCATTTAGACATGCATATATTGTAGAAATTTCACCTGTAGATCAAACTGATATATGCAATGTCCTAAAGCATAATACTTGATCTAGTTGTACAAAACATTAAGTGGAAGCAAACTCGATTTCATGAGCATCATCAAGCATAAACACATATAACTAATCAAGAGAAATAATCACACATAACACAAGATATATCACTGGGGAAAGCACCAGCATAAAACCCAAACACTGTATTATCAATCAAGTGTAGATCCTCAACAAAACTTGGCTACTAAAATGCAGTGCTGCTAAAAATAAGGCTGCTAAAATGCAGAGTGTTGTTGCGATCAACGTTTGGAGGTCTTCCTCAACTCCAAATTGAGCTCATGATAGCTCATTGGAAATCTCTCTATGTCTAGTTATCATTTGATGCATCAAGAAAGTATTTTAGACATTACGTCTAGGAGAAAAATTTCTTTTACCAAGGTCATTTCAGAAGTGCAGCAACTCTCCTATGGAAAATGATTGTTTGGACATTTCTCCCAAACTGTGAGACCTGTGTAAAAACAGAACGAGGTTTTTCATCTTAGGTCTATGATGGACAAAAATGTCTCTCACTTTTGTCAAATTCATCTTTTCTGGCTAAGAAACATCATTTGAATAAAACCTATCCCGATGTGAGGAACAAGGGATTATAGAAATGAAGGGAAATGAAGGGGATGAGGGGCTTCTAAATTCTTGAGAAAATTTTGGGAAGTAGGGAGGGATGTTAGTAGTCCAAAAGCGCAAAACATAGGCCTAACATGGAAAAGTGTCAAATTGTAGCAATATGCTAGGGTTCGTGGGAAAATGATGAATTTGAGCGATATCAGTGATGGTAAGTGTTTTTAGAAGGTATATTAAGGATAGGGGAAGGTGTATGAGCATTAGGATACAAGTTTTATTGATGATTTGACCATCCAAGAAAAATTACCTTCATTGATAATATAGTGTTGGGGTTTTATGCTGGTGCTTTCCCCAGTGATATATCTTCTGTTATGTGTGATTATTTCTCTTGATCAGTTATATGTGTTTATGCTTGATGATGCTCATGAAATCGATTTGTCTTCCGCTTAATGTTTTTTAGAACTATATCAAGTATTATGCTTTAGGACATTGCATATATCAGTTTGATCTACAGGTGAAATTTCTACAATATATGCATGTCTAAATGATCCCTACCATATCATATCTAGATCTGATTGTTGATGGTGGACAACGATCAGACATAGGAAGGCTGAAATCATTCACCTGGTGACTCTAAATCAGTTTCAAGATCAGATCCAAGGACTCCACAGGAGGATGAACCTGACCAGTAGAAACATGAAAGGACAATATGGAAAGATCAGGTATTCAAGTTGGAATTTCATCCAAGACGTTATGTTCTTTGTTATAAATTATTTCTTCTCTTTTCTCGAGAACTTCAAGAAGGCTTTACGAAGCATATTGTATTTGAGAAAAGATCCTAGACCTGCATTTGATTCTTTCCCTTCGAAGATTGTGAATAAAAAATATTTGCATGAATTTGATCTTGATCAAGCCCCTTCTTCCGAATCTTATGATGACCATCTTCAAACTAATGATCCTCGAGAGATCAAGAATAATTCTATAGCTTCTGTATATATTCCTATACCTTGTAAAATTCCAGATAAATACAAGCCTCTGATTTTACTTCCTATATCCCATGCTTTCCATAAAAACCATTACCTATATCTACCAAGATTTTATGGTGAATGTGACAGCTGTATAGATTTCACCTGTAGATCAAACTGATATATACAATGTCCTAAAGCATAATACTTGATCTAGTTCTACAAAAAATTAAGCGGAAGCAAAATCGATTTCATGAGCATCATCAAGCATAAACACATACAACTGATCAAGAGAAATAATCACACATAACACAAGATATATCACTAGGGAAAGCACTAGCATAAAACCCCAACATTGTATTATCAATCAAGTGTAGATCCTCAACAACATACAAAAAGAATCAGCTTAATAGCTATCCTGTTCTCTCTGTAATCAGAAGATGAAAATCATGGACTACCTAGGCCTCATTATATAGGCTGAAAATTGGCCTAATCATAGCTGATGTCACCTCAGGTCCACCTACGTAGTCATAGAATAAAATAGATTTCTTACTCATGCAAGGAATACTTACTAGAAATATCCTAGCATCTGATAGTACATTTTCCCTCATCTGATCTCAACTGGGTCTTTTTCTGAACTTCCATGCATTAGTTATTCATGAGAAAATACTCAGTTATCAGTTGTCACATGCATGCAAGCATTAACAAACTAAATATAGAAAATTTAACTAACTGGACTTGACTAGTCAGAACTAAGTCAAATGATCCTCTTAATATAGAACTAAACCTTATCTCCTTTAATCAAGGGAGAAATTCCTAAATCAAGAGAGAAAATAATTGCATGATCTCACAAACACTTCAAGTTTAATTTTCCATAACTAATTAACTCATGGAGATTAATTAATTAATATTTTAAACTGTTGGTAAGACCAAATTCGTTTTTACTTCCTATAGTTAGACCAGGGACTGCTAAAAATAGGAAGGGACCCAGAAATGCTATTTTTAGAACTTTTTTTTTTAGAAGTTTCACCTCTCACCCAAGGTGGCCAATGACCTCCCTGGCCAAACTGCTATTTTTAGACATGCTATTTTAGGAGTCCTATTTTTAGTACATTCTAAATTTAGCATTTCTTGTTGCACACTTTTCAACACTCCCTCTCAACAAGAAAGAGATTATCAGCAACCCTGATCCTCTCTCAGTGGAACTCAAACTTGCCTTTTGACAATGCCTTTGTCAAAATATCTGCATCCTGTTCCTCGGTCGAAATGTACTGCAACATCATGATCCTCTTAACGACACAATCTCGTAGATGATGATATAAGATATCTATATGCTTGGACCTGTCATGAAACACTGGATTCTCAGAGAGTTTAATGCAACTTTAATTATCACAATATATCAGCGTAGGATCCATCATCTGACCAAACAATCCCACTAGAATCTTTCGCATCCAGATGGCCTCACATGCAGCCTGACTAGCTGCCATGTACTCTGCCTCCGCTATGCTAAGCGCAACTGATCTCTGTTTCCTGCTATACCAAGAAACCACAACTGACCGAAGGTTGAAGATTCCTCCAGAAGTGATCTTCCTGTCCGATGGACTACCTGCCAAATCTGCATCCGTGAAGCCTTGGAGCTTCACTCCCTCTGTCTGCCTGTACCATAATCCATACCATGTAGTGCCTCTGAGATATCTCAGCACATGCTTTGGCCTTCCAAAATAACTTGGTTGGCTTAACCATAGCTTCACTCATCTGGTTTACCGCAAAGCACAAAAATGGTCATGTGTTTACCAAATACATGAGTGAACCCATAAGTTTCCTATAAATAGTAGCAGTCACTACCATACCTGAAGTAGCATCCTCCTTCCTCCAGTTTCCCGCTAGAGGAGTCTCCATGGGCTTGCACATCTCCATGTGGAAGCGCCTGAGTATCTCATTGGCATACTTTCCTTGAGACACAAATACTTCCCCATCTCTCTATGACACCTCCATGCCCAAAAGGTAGTGCATGAGGCCCATGTCCTTCATCTCAAACTCTCTTGCAAGGTCCTCCTTGCAAGACTTGATCAACTGATCATCACCTGTCAAAATCAGATCATCAACATAAAGTACAATAATCAATAGCTTACCTTCTACAATGATGTGGTAGAGGTTCGCATCTGCTTCACTCTTGGTGAAGCCCAACTCGGTGAAATAGCTGTCGATCCTGGTATACCAAGCACGGGGTGCTTGCTTTAGCCCATACAATGCTCACTTGAGCCAACACACATGTGACTCATGATCAAAGGTCTCAAATCCCTCTGGCTGCTCTATGTATACCTCTTCCTCAATCTCCCCATTGAGGAATGTTGTCTTCACATCCATCTGATGGATCTTCCAACCCATCTGAGTTGATAGTGCTAGAATCGATCTAATCGATGAGTACCTTGCAACAGGAGCAAAGGTCTCATCATAATCAATCCCCTCAACCTGTGAGAAACCACGGGCAACAAACCTTGCCTTTTGTTTCTCAATACTACCATCAGCTACCTGCTTTACCTTGTAAAGCCATCGGGAAGTAACCACTGACTTGTTCCCCGGTCTAGGAACAACATCCCACACACTATTCTGCATGATAGAATCATACTCCTCTACCATCGCATCAACCCAAACTGGCTGCTGCACTACCTCCTCAAAGGAAGAAGGCTCAGTTGCTACACATTCCCCAACCAGGGCCATGTAGCCAATGTATCTCTCGGTAGATCTCCTTTGTCTACGCAGAGAGGATGGTTGCCCCACATTCTCTCTCTCATCCTGCATTAATCTGTCAGCTTCCCATGAGCATTCCCACCCATCTCTGGAAGGCTCTCCAGTAGTGGTGATCTCCACTATTGGAATCTCTACATGCGGCTGATCTGCATCATCAGGAGGCTCCTCCTCTTGAGGAACTAATAGTTGCTCATCATCACCATGCAACTTGAGCTCCCTCTCAAGTGACTCTTGCATGGCTCGCTACTCATCGAACTTCAGATCCTTGTGCACTATGGTCCTCTCACTGGCAGGCAGAAACACACGATAGTTGTGAGGTGTATCTGTGTATCCCACAAGTATTCCCAACTTAGCTGTTGGGTCTAGCTTCCTCCGAGCATATTTGGTCACATGACAGAAGACTGGTGATCCAAATATGCAGAAGTGACTCACATCTGGTCTCTTCCCCGAAAAAGCCTCCATAGGTGTCTTCATCCCCAAAATATGATGAGGACTTCTGTTCTAAAGATATACTGCTGTATTGCATGCCTCAGCCCACAGATGAAGTGGTAGGCCTTGGTCATGCAACATCGATCGAGCTGTGCCCACAATAGATCTGTTCTTCCTTTCAGCCACCCCATTCTGTTGTGGGTTATGAGGTGCCGTGAGTTCCCGTTTAATTCCTTCTAAAGCACATAAGTCCTTAAACTACTGGGAAACATACTCTCGACCATTATCACTCTGCAAGGCCTTTACTTTCTTCCTTGATTCTTTCTCTGCCAAAGCTTTGAACTCACAAAACTTCAAGAAGGTTTGATCCTTCTTTTGCATGAAGTAGATCCAACATCTACGAGAAAAATCATCTATAAAAATAACAAAGTACCTTTGCTTCCCGGTGGAGGCTGTAGAGAAGGGTCCACATACATCTGAATGAACTCGCTCCAGAACTGCTCCTGCTCTACCATCCTAATTATGAAAGGAAGATTTTACATACTTACCCAAAGTACAACCTTTGAATGTTCTCATTTGCTCTAGCTTGCACTTTGGAAATCCGGTAGAAATCTACTGCATGATCTTCAAGGCCCCATGATGCAAGTGGCCTAGTCTCCTATGCCATAACTCGCCAATATCTTGGCCATGCATCACCTCTGCTTTGGTACTCAAAGTAGCACAGTATTCTACCTGTAACTTATAGAGATTCTTAATTCCAATCCCTATTTGTTTGGTCTATCTAGTGCCAATATGCCTTAGGAAAACCTTTCCCAAACTAAAGACTACATCATAGCCTTTATCCTCAAGCATAAAAATAGACACAAGATTGTTTTTCAGCCCTAGTACATACATAACATTAGAAAGAGAGAGGGGAGAGACATGCTCCCTCTGAAACACAACTGTACCTTCACCTGAGACACAGTACTTTCCGTCATCACCCATCTCGATCCGTATCTGGAGATCCTTCTCCTCCAAAGTGCTAAAAATAGTTGGTGAGCTCCAATATTGCAGAAATAATGCTGCAACTCCTGGGACTCCCTTCTTTACTTTTATCAACCCAGTAGTTCGTAACAAACTTGGAAGCGACGGTGCTGTATGCACAAATACTAGCTCTTGCCGCAGCTGTCACTTGGTCAGCTGGCACAAGTCCGCTAGTAGCTTAAGCCAACTTCTACGAGCTCTGAGAAGAAGCTTTTTAACTGATGGATGAAAGCTAACTCAAAGAAGGCTGATCTACTTCCAGAAAGAAAGTGGAAAGTTGAAAGGAAATGTAAACCCTGGCAAACCCTAATTTTACTAGCTATCCCTACCGATGCTGGAAAGAGGATGCAAGCTACTGAAAGAAATGCCATTGACTTATAGGAAGGTAAAAACATGTATCTAAGCTACTTCTATAGTAACATCTAAAAAAAACATCTTTTTGTATTTTTGAATAAGTTGCCAGAATTATCATGCATGCGATTTGACTGTTTTGACTGTGCAGAGGTGAATTGGTGAGAGGAAATGCTTGGAGGAGGCCGAGAAGGTTCAGAGAGGGCCTAAGGGGTCCCTAACACCCTTCCAGAGAGTTTCACAGAGTTTGGCTATCAAGAAACCTCATTCGTGAGCTTCTACAGGAAGTCTGCAGGGGTTCTACAGGATGTCTATGATTTTCTATAGGATGTCCGTAATTTTTCTACAGGATGTTCAGAAATGGGATTTTGGAGGATGGATGGAGGAAGAAAGATGAAGGAGTGGGTATGGAGGTAGGATAAGGGTTGGAGGTGGTCTAGGTATTGGTGGGTGGAGTTGAGGAAAGAAGTAGATGGCTGGATCTGTTCAAGGAGGACTGAAGCAATGTTGCACAAAGACTAGGGTTATGTGAGCAAATGGAAATCATAAGGCAAGAAGCTGAGTTGAGGGATGGAGCAGATGGGTTTGATGGAGTATAGGCAGGTAGAGAAGTGGTACAGGTTCTTTGCAAGTTGCTTTTCCAACTGAACCAACGAATACTTGTAAAATCAAAGGCCTAGTTACGTTGACCTAATCTGATCTAGCTGTCAGTAGAGAGAATGAACAGAAGTTTGACCTGCAATGAAACCATGTATACTAACTTATGCAACTAAGCAAGAAAAAATCTGAACATGTATCCAACTTCTACAAAGGAAAACCAAACACTAGTGATTGCATGGCAAAGCAAAGTCAGTGTTTTTGTGGGCAACAAGATCACCTTGATCCCAACTCCTGATCCCACTGAGGGAGAGGTGAAATCAGAGGTGTTTGATGGCCCTTTTTTGAAGCTTTTCCCTGTTAACAACCGATCAACTCAATTTGATCATCAAAAAGTATTTCTAATCATCAACAGTGACCTAGTTAATTAGCAAGATGTAATCTACTTAACAGAAATGATTTTGCAAATACATAAAGAACAAATAACAATACATAAAGGAGGCCTTAGCACTTGGGTTGGGCCGAACCCCAAGAGCTACAGGCTCCTATAAAGAACTCAGATCTGATGCCAAGTAAAGCTGCTTCTATTACTCAAAAACAATGATCACAAGAAAGTTATAAAGCAGTAGCTAAGAAAACGAGCTGAGAAAAGGACAACACTATAGTGCAAATACCAACAGTTCCAAAAGTAAACTATGAAGTCTAAGGCCTTCCTATTTGTACACTACGAGGGGCCTAGCAGCCCTCCTAAATTCAAGGGACTCGGCTGTTCCAACTGCTAGTAAACAGTCACTATTCCCAAAGCTGCTCGGTTGCCTTTAGAACTCGTTTTGGTGGCCTGTTGAGCTCAGAGTTAAGGGTGGAGATTTCGAGGAAGGGCCATTTAATGCCAAAGACAACCTCCCTACAAATCCTCACCTGAAGCTTGGCTGTCACCTGGGCCATAATTGCTTGGTTTTGGTCCAAAATTTGTCCAAAAAACCTGAAATGACCACGTATTAGCCTCCTTGGTAGAGTGACCACCCTTATTCGTTCAAATAACATAAACATACTAGAAAAACATGCATAATCTATGAAAAGTGGAGGATTGAACAAGGAAAATTAGGCAAAATGAGCCCAATAAGTTACCCAATTCGGGGCTCATCATCACCCCCCTGCTAAATGGGTTGCTCATCCTCTGAGCAACTAGTCTAGCTCATCATCCTTTATGGATTTGATCACCTCCCTCACGTCCCAAGCCTCTACGGTGATATCCTCTTCCCAGTCGTGGAATCCTGCCTTCCTTTCCACTTCCTCCCATTTACCTTCCTCCTCTTCCTTCACTCCTTCTAGCAATCCCAAAAGTAAAGGAGGACTGAATTTCAGGCCAATCCAATTGGCCTGCAAATTCTTCATCAGCTGTTTGTAGAGAGGTACCCTTGCTAGGGCTTCCCTCATCCTGGTGGGAGAGTGGTATTCTTTTATCTTCAGGCTGTGAGGTAGTGTGTTCCACTACCTTGTGCAGGCATGCATGAATTTTTCTCCCAATAGTCTCTCCATGTCTTCAAAGTGGGCAATGGCTTGAGCCTGTTGCTCAATGTATTCTGGTAGATCTTGACGACTGTTGGCCAAGTGCTGGTGGGCGCTTATCGCTGCTGAGGGGTCATACGACTCTGCTATGATCATGAGTGGCTCACTGAGCTCTCTGCCTATGATACTGCGGACCTCTGCCGCTCTCTTCTCCTCATGACTCATCCAAGAGGCCATGGCCATAAGCTGGAGATCTCCTATCACCGTGCTGGGATCCCATGCGTTCATGTTTGGAAGGGCGAAGTTGTGCAAGTAGAACTCTGATAATTTGGCCCTTTCCTCCGATGAACAACTGCCACATAGAGCTGCAAACTGATGATAATTTTGGAATGGGGTGATGCCCCTTTGGGCCAAGTTATTGATCTGAAACTGTAACCACTGATCCTTGAGGTATAGGGCATAGGATTTGGTAGGCTACCTACACTGCAGAGCCTCCATTGCTCAGCTGGCCATGCAGGCTAGTTGGGCCTCCTTTTCTTGTACCTGCTATTTCAGAGACTGTATCTCCAAGCCTGCTTGCAATTCTTTTTCCTGTAGCTATCGATTCAGTGTCTCAATTTCAGTCTGCATCCCTTCCTTTCTCTGTTGTTCATCAGGGGTATCTTTCGATGTTGTGGGCTCCTCCTATTGCTGTTGTTCTCCCAAGATATGAGGCCTGTCTTCCTTCCTCTGTCCCTGTAATTGTAGCTGATGTCTAAGCAGCTCATTATCTTCTTGTAGCTTGACCCACTGGCTGCTATCCACATGTCGTACCATAGCCAATTCCCTTCTTGCCTCTTTGAGTTGTTCCTCTAGAAGACCTATATCCGCCACACCCTTGGACTTAGCGATATTCATCCATGTGTGGGTCCTCACTCTCTCTTCTTCTAGTGCAAGAAAAAGTGGCACTGCGAATTTTTGAGGAATGATCTTTCCGTCCCCTAAGAAGTTATAGTAGGAGCCCAAGCTGGGCCAGGGGCTAGGTTCCACAATGTTCTCCACCTTTTCTTCCTCCTGTGGTGTTGGGGGGAAAAGTATCTAATGCAGAATGCCTCTATCCCACTCTGAAGGTGATAGTACTTCAGCAACAACTGAATGCAAAACTATTCAAAGTTTCTTCTTTATGAGATGAGAGAGGGAAGAAAAGGATGATCTACTAACCGTTATCTTGCGCTAATAGTCGATCCAGTCTTCACTCCTTGCTGCTTGCTCCTAGCTCCTTGCCCTTTCACCGGCCCAACTACACACAGATCCTGTAAAAGCACAAGAAAAGGAAACTACAAGAAGCATACATCCATAATCGATTATAGGATTAGCATAAATCAAATATACAAGCATCTAGTCATCATAAAGACACATGCATATAGAAGAACCTCAAATACTTTATTGATAATAGAAGTAAAGTTCTGAGAGAGTTACAACCACAGTGGGTCCAATCCAGCAACACCTCCCAGCTGAAAGAAATCTCCTCTTCACCTCCTTCAAGCAAAACACCCAATAGCTCTATACTCAAACCAACAGCACTTCCTTACTTGCATAAAATTCCAGCCTCCCTAGACCTCATGAGAGAGATCTATATATAGGGTTTTGGAGAAAGGATGAGTCATCTTGAGACTGGCATAAAGCTGACTAGTGTCCTCTCCCACTTTAGTTAATCTTCAGTTCTTGAGTCCACTTGGAGAATCTTGCTTCCACTTGGAGATCAAGACCCTCTTACTCATCACTAGGCGAATTCCTTGACCCAAGTGTCAGTTTGGAAGCTTCCTGGGCAGTTGACACCTTGCAGAATGACTGTGCCACTTGGCCAATCTCGCCCAACGCAGGTAGCCTTCATTATTTTTGACCTTCAGCGCAGGTACAAGGAGGAGCAGTTGACATTCAGCGCAGATGCTCAGTGGAGCAGCTGACATGATCCAGAAATAGCCTGTTTTTGAGTGTTTTTAGGTGGAGAACTGATTCTCAGTGCTGTGGTTTGCAGACCTTGTTCCTCTAAGGGTAAGAACAACATGTTTAGGGACTTTGGATCCCTCAGATTATTGACATTTCATGCTCCATGCTGTTAGGCACAAAAATGTCTATAACAGTTGCCCCCTAAAGTATGAGGTCGTTTATCGGGTGAAATGCTTTATTAGGAGGATCCGAAGTTCATTCAATCGCTGAGAGGTGCCCTGCAATAAAATACAATACAATACATTATTTTTCATTCTGCTTTCATGATCTAGCTGAGGCGGGCATTCCCATGCTCAGCTTTATAAATTCATTTTTGTACACATAACAGATGACCGTCTGATGATAGACTGATAATTCTCTGCTAAAATTATCATCCTTTGAGTAGGATGATCATCTGCTGCAATAATGTACATATCAAATGTCTTTATATTTCCTGAATACATATCGCAGCCCGAATGGATGAAACTAGATCCGGGGTCTTCAATCTCGTTCGATCTTCACTCTAAGTACAAGTCGATCCATGTGAGAATTGCGCTGAAGTCGAACATGGAAAGACATCGCTCGATTACCGGTCAATAATGTAAACCGTTAACAAGCGCGAGAGGAATCACCAATAATGACAATGACCCTCAAGGTACTACAGTACAATTCACGTGGTGTGAATAAAGGACTTGGCGTCGAACACCACGCAAAATCTTCTGGTCGAAGGTCATTGATGTATACCTGTCGCCGGAAGTGAGAAACTTGCCATTGAGGCATGCAAGCTTCAAAGTACTGGGGGGGTGTTCCTAGATCAACTTCTTGGATAATGAGCTGAAGTCGACAAGAAGCGATCCGTCAAAGGAGGGCCTTAATGAATCCCACATCAGTGACACGGAACGGAGCTAATGACTTTAGTGGAGGTGAAAACAATCTGTGAGATATGATTCAGGGTGGCAATCATGGGTGGATGAAGGATAATGTATGGCAGTGGATGGGACACGGTTGACTCTTTCTGAACACATCTCTTGAACATATAACGACACTAATGTGATGGATCGGTAGCATTACCCCAAATACGGATGGTTTGGCGAGGACCATGGTGATGATACCGGTGAATGAAACAACCCAACCCGATGTGGTACGGAGGACAAAGTGTCATGTTCAAGAGTGACTTGCTACCATCAAAGCTTTGAGGTTCTCCCAATTTTTCCCCAGTCATTTCTGACCAGTACCTCTTTATTTTTGTCAAGCTTGAGGAGGATAACATATGGTTGTTCTATAACCTGCCCTTCGGGCAAGCCCATCGCTATGTTTTAACGAGCCTAGCGATAGGGAAACTCGTTCTCGTCTAAAGACAAGTTTGTCGCTATTTAATCATTTTAACGAGTCTAGCGACAAAGACAACTCAGTCCTTTTCACTTTTAGAGAGTCTGAAAAGGTACAGAAAGTTAACTCCAAAATTCCTTTTTCGTCATCTAATCCCTTAAGTCCGAAAAAGTATAAAACAATACAAAAGGGATGAATTTTCGATAACTTTAACGAGCCGAATAAAACAAGCGCTCGACCTTTTTGTGCAATAATCCCTCAAGTCCAAAAAGATTAAAATCTAGAGGAGGGATAGCTCTTCCGGTCACTTTAACGAGCTGGAAGGCCAAAACTCGGCAAACTTTTCATATTTTACGAGTCAGGAGAAAAGAGCTCAAAGAAGACTCGTCTTTTGAGGAACGAGTGATAAACAGGGATAGCAGCAGATTCCAGGTACAACTTGGAATTTTCCAATCACGGCAGTGTCACAAGGATGGCTAGGTGAAATCACTCTTCGCAGCTGTTCCTCAAAATGGGTAAACAATCATATGGAAGTGAACGATAGGCCAAATGGAATGGAGGTGGCAAGTGCAAAACACGACCAAGGCTTTTATGGCTAATAAATTTACGATCACAATGGTTATTTACCGGGATAGGTTCATTTTTTAATGAGCTTGAACTTTGGTGGAACCCTTGCTCACGCTTTTCTATTTTTTAACGAGCATAAATTCCGCGGTAAAACTGCTCGAACTTGCGTTTATTTTTTAACGAGCATGAAATTTATGCTAAAACTGCTCGAACTTACCAGTCATAAGATAAGAAATGTCTTCCTGCAAGATTCCAATTTTTATAGAGCTTGCACCTCACATAAGCTATGCTCTAAATTTGGCAATTTTTGACCTTTGCCCCACATCCTTTCTTTATGTAAGTTAGGAAACGATCAATGACCGCTCTTTGCTTACACTCCAAAAGGTTTGCATGCCCCCAGGTATAAGGTAAAATTTCAAGGCTGCCCCTACTTATCCTTCAAAACATTTGTTTTGATGGGTGAGGCTTGCCTCTTCCAGGTTATCCAAAAAATGGTTTTATTTGCTGCCGCAAATGAAACTCTTTTTTCGGCGATGTCTATCATTAGGTTACTCAAAGATGGTTACTACTTGTTGCAGCAAAGGGATCCCTTTCTTTGGAGGCTGCCCCTACTTATCCTCTAAAACATTAGTTTTAATGGGTGAGGCTTGCCTTTTACCCAAAGATGGTTGCCATTTGCTGCCGCAATAGAATCTCTTTCTTTGGTAGCCTACCTGTTTAGACATAGGTGAATGACTAAAAATCATCAAACACATAACTTTGACAAAAGAATCCTGTTCTAGAACAACCCCTCTTCCTTCCACGGACGGGGTACGGACTAGTCATATTCTTTCGCGGAAATTCTACTTTATACCCAAGGTTTCCTCTGCCCGAAGCAGACCAGGATGCATGCCCCCTGGGTTCCAGTTCTATCTTTCCGAATCACTCGCATTCATCGGGAAGGAGGACTGGGGGTGGAGACATTTCTTGGGTGAATAGACCATTGAGGGTTGGTATTTGACTATTTGCGATGCGTGATCCCGGAAATGAAAGTTGGTCTACGAGCTTGACCACCCTTCCTTCGTGTGGAAAACACATTACTCTAAAGAGTGAGGAGACTATAGCTCCCATGCAATATATATAGTCTCGTCCAAGGAGTAGGTTATAATCCAAGGGTCCTTGAACGACCATCACGTTCATCTGAACGGTCTTCCCTTTCAACGTAACAGGTACATTGGGGAGGATCCCTAACGGTCGACTGGTTCCTTTATCAAAACCCGAGAGATTTCTTATCTCAGGCAAAAGCTCTGGGGAACCCAGTGCTTTCCAAGCAATAGAGGAAAGGATACTCACAGATGCCCCTTCATCAATGATAGTTCCAGCCATTACCATCCTGTAAATTTGGACTATGATTCTGAATGGTATACTGGCTGGTAACCGGGGTCTGCCTAGTTGGTTCCAATCAAAGGACACAACCAGGTTGCTTGGTGGTGGGACCGAATACACGGCCGGATATGATCCTGACGATGTTCCTTCCTGCGATAAAGAAATGGGCGCATTGCCCTGATGCTCATCAGAATCTGTGTTGATGAAAAGAATCTGGATGGTGTCATCCTTATTCTCTTCAGTGAGGGTGTCATTTGAAGATGAAACCTCCGAAGGAAGAACCGGGTCAACTGCCGTATTGACCTTTAGACTTTCGTCTGGTCTGGATTCAGTAGGTTCATTTTCAATGACTGACGCTTCAGCTGACCACTTGAGTGGGCCAGCTGTGTTTTCAACCAACGAAGGACTTGGCACGAGTTTTTTGTATCCAGGAGGAAGTACTACCGGAGAAACCGGACGATCTTCCAAAACTCTCTTCTCTTCGTCTAAGAAGGGACAACGGTGGATGGCGTGACTTCCTTCGCACAGTTTGCAGGGGGATCTTGCTCCCCCTCCTTGTCTTGAACCTTCACTTTCGCTGGTTGACGGTAAGCAATCAACATGGCTATCAGAGGTTGATGCTCCCGAATTGTGCAACCGAGGGGACCAGTCCCTTAGTATCCGGGGAATACAGGGACAATCTCTATGGAAGTGGTCCCCTTTACATATGACACATGGAGATTTAGGCCCGGTCTGTGCTGTGTGTGGGTTTTTGTCAGATGTCTTTTGCTTGCCCCCAGTCGCCTTAGGCTCCTTCTTCTTCTTTTCTTTCTTCTTCTTTTCCTTCTTCTCCGTGGGAGCTTGGTTTTTGCCGGCTCCACCTTTTGAAGATGAAGGATTGGAGGAAGGGTTAGAGGAAGTAGAAGGCTGGTGGGAGGCTCTAGACTCGTCTAACTGTTGACTCGACTGCTCAGGAACCATGGTGTTCTGAACTACACTAGTTGAGAATAGCCAAACAGGCAGGCCAATCGTCAGTCCTGGAAGCGACAATGTGGCCATGTGGGGCGCACCAACTTCTCCCCAAGAGGAGAAAGGACCAGGATTTCCATCATGTGGAGTTCCTTGGTTGGGGCATTCCATGTTCTCAACTTCAAGATCAACGCGGGAATAGGAGGTGATTATGTTCCGTTTAAAATAAATTTTATAACGACGCTTCGACACAACTTGCTTTTTCACTTTTTAAGAGTCGAGAAAAAGCTAAATATGACTCTAGTCTCCTTCGATGTTTTAACGAGCCCGAAGTGACAAATGCTCGGATGGAATTTTTCAGTTATAGAGTTTGAAAAAGGCCAAAAGAAACTGCTCTGGAGTTCTAGGCAGAGGGTGTGCCAAACCTTTCGCAAAACCACAGAATACGTTTTACGGTACGAGTGGTCGATCTTCGTGAATGCTGTGTTCACTGCATTGCGATCAGTAGGGCGGCCGACACGGTTTCCTATGGATAAAGGCTTTGATCCTATAGGGGTCTCCCAATATATACGCGACGGTACGTGGGAGCACAAGTCTGTATTGATACTTATCACTTCACCGTGGAGGAATCACCCAACCACTCAACGCTAAGATATCACGTTTAACGACGCCGGAACACGTCTCTAGCTTAGACCTCTAGATGTTTGCGTTATGTTTCAATGCGTTGTTATGTAAATTCAATTTATTTTAAGGTTGATCTTGTTTAGCAGTTTGCCTTTATGGATCACCACGAGATGTGTAGAAACACTCCTGAATGCAATCTAAGATGATAAGCAAGCTTTTCAATCTTTCAACTTTGAAAACCTTAACTACTGAGGGAGAAGGAAGATAACACCTTTTCACACAGATCATAGAGCACACACTAATGCACTTTCCTAAATCAACATGCAAACTGTCATAATTCACATGCACAATGCAAGTATTTCTTTTCTCTTTCTTAATGTTGATGAAATGCAAAAAGAAAGTTGTTGTATAACCTTGAATTCGATTTCAAGCGAAAGCAAACAAGTTTGTCCAAAATCGAAAGACACCTTACGATTCACTTGTTTCGACACTTAGAAATATATAAATTCAAACCATATAACGAAAGCGACAAACACAATCAGCTATGAACAACAAATAAACTAACTCTTAAGATCAGAACGACACTTAATCACAGGTCTAGATCTAAGAGGTCAATGCAAGACTGGTTCACTTTCGTTATGGGAAACTGTAAATGACACAAGAAATACAAAAGAACAAATACAGTTTCTTTATACAACTGAGGCGGAATAATGACAAAGGAAGATGGTTTCAGATAGGCCCACTGACTAGCAACAAACAACAAAAACAATAGTGAAAACAAGGCAAGACACAGCAAGAAACCCCAGTAGCTCAAGCCAAGACTGGTCCAGCGTAGGTGTAACACTGCCTGTTTGACCTTCAGCGCAGGTAGCCCCTTCGGGAACTGCGCTGAAATGCAGACAGCCTTTGTACAGCCTGCAATGAAGAACGAGACTTTCGTCCGTCTTGGTTTCCGGGTCACAGATTGCTCAAAAATTCACAGTTTTTGCTCAAATCAGAAGCTATCAGTCAAGGACACACTAAGGGATGTAAAGGAGGCTGAAAAGCTATCACTAAGAGCTTATTAGAGTCCTTGTGGATCAGCTCTTCAAATCATAAACTTGCCCAGAAACTGAGCTAGAGTAGCTGCCCTCTACTTTGTGTTTGATGGATTCAAACACAGTTCGATTCGGTACTCCCTTTGTTTATGAAATGAATAGAAAGAAACACAAACAACCAACAAGATACGCTTCCCAGCGGAGTCACCAATTTGTTGGGGGGAAAAGTATCTAATGCAGAATGCCTCTATCCCACTCTGAAGGTGATAGTACTTCAGCAACAACTGAATGCAAAACTATTCAAAGTTTCTTCTTTATGAGATGAGAGAGGGAAGAAAAGGATGATCTACTAACCGTTATCTTGCGCTAATAGTCGATCCAGTCTTCACTCCTTGCTGCTTGCTCCTAGCTCCTTGCCCTTTCACCGGCCCAGCTACACACAGATCCTGTAAAATCACAAGAAAAGGAAACTACAAGAAGCATACATCCATAATCGATTATAGGATTAGCATAAATCAAATATACAAGCATCTATTCATCATAAAGACACATGCATATAGAAGAACCTCAAATACTTTATTGATAATAGAAGTAAAGTTCTGAGAGAGTTACAACCACAGTGGGTCCAATCCAGCAACACCTCCCAGCTGAAAGAAATCTCCTCTTCACCTCCTTCAAGCAAAACACCCAATAGCTCTATACTCAAACCAACAACACTTCCTTACTTGCATAAAATTCCAGCCTCCCTAGACCTCATGAGAGAGATCTATATATAGGGTTTTGGAGAAAGGATGAGTCATCTTGAGACTGGCATAAAGCTGACTAGTGTCCTCTCCCACTTTAGTTAATCTTCAGTTCTTGAGTCCACTTGGAGAATCTTGCTTCCACTTGGAGATCAAGACCCTCTTACTCATCACTAGGCGAATTCCTTGACCCAAGTGTCAGTTTGGAAGCTTCCTGGGCAGTTGACACCTTGCAGAATGACTGTGCCACTTGGCCAATCTCGCCCAGCGCAGGTAGCCTTCGTTAGTTTTGACCTTCAGCACAGGTACAAGGAGGAGCAGTTGACATTCAGCGCAGATGCTCAATGGAGCAGCTGACATGATCCAGAAATAGCCTGTTTTTGAGTGTTTTTAGGTGGAGAACTGATTCTTAGTGCTGTGGTTTGCAGACCTTGTTCCTCTAAGGGTAAGAACAACATGTTTAGGGACTTTGGATCCCTCAGATTATTGACATTTCATGCTCCATGCTGTTAGGCACAAAAATGTCTATAACATGTGGTGATTTAGCTGCCTCACCTTCCATTGCTTTGGTATCCTTCAGCCTAGCCAGTGTTTCTGTAGAATAGTCTCAGCATCCTGTAGAGAGGCCTTTGTGTCCAACATTTTCATTCTTTCTCTCCAGGTGGATGTCTTCGGGTTTCCCGTTCATAAGTGATGGATGCCTTGGAGGGGGACCTCTCCTTTTGTGTGGTAGGGGTGTCTACAATTGTGATTGGTTCTTTTGAAGGTGGCTGGGGTCTGCCAGTCTTAATCCTCACACTCATTCTTGCCTTAAAATACAGGGAAGGCTCCCTCTTTCGCTTCCCCTTCTGCTTGGGAGATGTGCTTAGGGTGGCCAGCACAGCTACTGCGTCCCTGGCTAAAATCTCAGGCAATTTTTCCTTCTGTTGCCCTGTCTCCAGACTTCCTGTAGAAAGTCCTGTGCTGACTATTTTCTGTCTTCCTGTAGAAATGGTTTTCACTGTTTTGGCCTACTTGGTTAGGGGTGCCTTCTCTTTTAATTTTGTTGTGGTTTCCTTGGATGTGCCCTCACTTGCTTGGACTTTTTCAGTCCTTTCTGCCCTAATCTGCAACCGTTTCTCCCTCGGCGTTTGTGCCTTTATTCCACCCACAGTTTTGGGCTCAGTAGCTTGGCCTTTCTCTTGTTTCTCTTTTTTCTCTTTCTGTGGTGGTCTGTCCTGGGGTTCCTTACCCTTGGCTTCCTCCTCTACCTCAATGTTCTCCCTTTCCTCACTGCTGGATGAAGTGAGTTCCTCGTCCAGAATCCAGATATCATCATCCTTGGACATATTGCGGAAAATCTCCCAGGAGAGAGGGATAGTATAGGTATGGAGGACATCTTCTACTAGAAGCTTGATAAGCCCATGATGAGCCAGCTGGTCCGGTGTCCCTTCCTTCATTTTTTTGCCACACTCCATTAATGATTGTAGGAGGAAATATGGGATGCTTAACTTTTGTTCTGTGGGTAAATCCATCTTATGCCTGAGTTCAGTTAGCAACCGGAAGTGATAACCATATACAATACTGAACCGCCCCTCACAGGTAATGTATTTCATGATCTGAAGGCTGACCTCGCTCCAAAATGGATGTAGGCTGGCTCTCTGGACCCCATTTTTATCCTCTGAAAACTGTTCCTCTGGTAGGAAGAATTCCTTTTTGGCTTTTTGGCCCAATGCCCTCTCCTCTTTGCTCCAGGGTATCCCCAATGGAAGATCAGTGACACGACTGATGAGTTGTGGGGTAAGTTTTAAGGTCAACCCTTTGAAATTTATAGTGGCCAGTATCTTGGATTTAGGTTGCAGAGACATTAAGAACTCTTCTGTTACCTCATCATCATGACCTTGAATTCTGTCACAGAAGGTCATCCAATTGGCATGGGTAAATAGGTCTACCACCTCGGGAGTTTCTTGCAATTTCCTAGAATCCTAGGGTTCCTTTCTGATAAACCCTCCTGGCATGGTGAGAATGCTCTATTTTGGCTTGTGTTCTGATCAGAAGGGGAATTCTATGTATGGTTTCCTCCTTTGATTCTCAGGACAGGGTTTCTTAGATGTTTGTATGTCCCTTTTCACCAATTCCCTGGTTATAATGCTGCTACTGGCCAAAACTCGACTGTCAAAAGGGAATTAGGCTCTCACAGACAGAGTGCAGAGCTTAATTTTCACACCAATCACATACAAGTCACATTCTTTATGCACAGGTTAGCCCTTACAGTGGTTTATCGTTTCTACAGGAGGAATTTGTTAACAGGCACCGTGGAGGAGAATGTAACACAGAACCAACTGAAAAAAACTCCATGTATCACACAGGCAAACCACCATTCTTGACCCACAGGCAGACTTGTTTTAATTCTCCTACTCCAAACAATTTAATTCACCACCTTTCGAAATATCATGCATGGGAACGACGTTTTCGAGCCTACCTCTCTTCGAAACTCCAATTTCGACGCAGAAGATCCAAGTTTCTCTGCTCCGGGAGGTTATTTTGTACTTCCTGTAGATATCCTTCATGTAGAGAGCTTTGCCGGCTTCTGGAGGATGTCATGATGCTTCTGAGCAAGCTTGGGACGCAGGAGGATTTTGAAATGGGCCGAGAAGCTCAGGCTAACGAACTGCAGAGGAGGAGGACGCGTACATTGCTGAAAACCGGTTGCAAGTGTAAATGACAGTGGTTAATGTGAGTGCTCTGGCCGAACGATTTTGAATTACGACACATTTCATGGCGTGGGGCTGAGGTGTCCAGGCCAATCCATTAGCCAACATCATGGCCATCATTCTTCGGCGTGTCTCTGACCACCATTTTCTATCTCTGCCATTACCCGCTGTCATCATTGCCAATCCGCCGATTTTCCCTGACTGGTCACTTCCCACGTGGTTGCTCCACGTCCCTTTGGCAGATTCGAGTGTAACCGAGCTCGTTCAGATCCCACGAGGCCATTCGACTGACTGTGGGTGGCCAGTTGATTGGCCACCAAATTCGTTCAATCCGCACCATTCACAGACATGCAGTTTTCATAGTATAGTCTATGCAATTTGATGAAATAAGTTTAGACACTTACCTGTGTGGCCGTGGACGTGTTCTGCAGGTTTCTGGACGTGGAACGATGGCCTTTCTCACTGCTGCTTCATGCACAGGCGCTGGAATTCCTTCGTTCATTGGTTGATGCTGCATGCAAGGCTTCGGGACCTGATCCTCTGGTTGTGAACGCTACATGCACGACTCTGTCTTTTCTCAGCTGTCGAGGAGGTGTTCACGTTCAAGCGGAGCTGGTTACATGCATCCTACATTGATTTTAACTACTATTGACTCCATAGTGTGTACTCCAGGCGGATCAGCTGCTACAGGATTCCTGTAGGACATCCTGTAGCTGCTTCTCCTCCTGGGATGCATGCTGAAATGAGCAGGGTTGTATTCATTATTGAAGGGTCTTGATGGAGCTTTAACAGGTAGAGTGTGCGAGCCTTCGTGTACTTGATTTGCCCCTTGAAAAAAAAAATTGCAATATGAGGAAAACAGGACGCTTTGCATGACTGTGTAGGAATACAGGACCAGATTGTTGTAATGGCGGTGGAAAGAGATGAAACCGGTGATGAATGGAAGAGAGGAGTGGCTACAAGCCTCATCAACAGACTTCAAGCTTTAAATCCCTTTCCAGAATTGACTTTGGCCTATTCGAAGGCTCTACAAGATGTTTCTTGTAGAAATGCGGAACTTCTTGTAGAAAGCTCAGAATTTCCTGTAGGAGGTTGAATCTCGACCCCAATGAGTTCAAATCCTGGAAAAAGTGAGTGGCCATGGAGGGGGTGTCTGTGAGGATGTCTGGTAGCTCGGTACGGACCCCTGTCCTCTTTTTGCGTGACCTTCTTTATCTGCATTGTATTCCCTGCAACTTGCAATAATTCCATTGATTAGACCTGTTTCTTTTTCTTCTTTTTTCTTTTTTTTCTTTTTTCTTTTTCAGAGACAGCAGGGGCGCCTCCATGAGGTTTTCACCTCCACTATCTACCCTGGGTGCCTCAGAGAGGTTTTCGCCTAAGGATCTTTTTTATTCTATTTCTTTATTTTATGAGAGACAGCTGGGGCGCCTCCATGAGGTTTTCACCCTCACTGTTTGCCTTGGGCGCCTCAAAGAGGTTTTCACCCAGGGATCTTTTTATTCCCTTTTTTTTATGATCAAGGTGTGGTCGGAATAGAGGCAGAACCCTGCTCTACTGCCAGCACTGATTTTTCCACAGTTTCAATGAACTCCTGCCTCAAAAGGGGTTTCTTGTAGATTTTCAATCGATGCCCATTAACAAGCATGGGGATGGCTTCTTCATCAATGGTCTTGATAAGGACTGAACCATTGTCATTGCATTTCTCCACTGTATATGGTAATAACCATCTTGTCCTCAACTTTCCTTTGAAATCCTTGTATCTTGAGTCATACAATAGTGCCCAATCTCCCAACTGGAATTTCTTTTCATTAAGGTGCCGGTCATGCCATATCTTCCTCTGAAGTTGAACTACTTTTGAGTGGAGGAGGGCCTACATTCTGTGTTCATCTAATCCATTCAGCTGCAATAATATTTCACGTTGAGCATGGCTGAGATCTAGTTCCAGCTGAGCTGCCACCCTTAATGTATTGTACTCGAACTCTATGGACAACAAAGCTTTCTTCCCGTAGACTGGCTCATAAGGTGTGAAACCGGTTGTAGTCTTCCAAGTGGTGTTGTAGGCCTAGGTGGCCTCAACTAGGTGATCTGCCCAATCCTTTCTGCTGCTACTCACAACCTTAGTCAAAATCCCTTCCAATGCTCTATTAGTGACTTCCACTTGCCCATTTGCTTGAGGATGATAGGGGGTGGAAGTCTTGTGCTTGATCTTGTGATGCGCGAGCAAATCTTCAATCAGGTTGGAGGTGAACTGGCTTCCTTGATCGGTGACTAGCTCTCTTGGGTAGCCAAACTTGTAGAAGATATTTTCCCTCAAAAACTCAGCCACCTTTTCTTCTGTTGCTGCTTTGATTGCCTTTGTTTCTGCCCACTTGGTTAGATAGTCGGTGCACACAATGATGTAAGACTGTTGCTTTGAAGGAGGGTTGATAGGACACACAAAATCCATGCCCCACTTCTCAAATGGCTCGAAGGTCACTTGAGTTTGGAGAGGCATTTCATCCCTTGGAGTCGGTTTCCCCATCCTCTGACATCGGTCAAACTGGCTGATGTATCTTCTGACATCTTGATGAATAGTAGGCCAATAGTAGCCTGCCTGTAGAATTTTGAAGGCAGTCCCTTTTGCTACAAAGTGGCCTCCACAAGGTCCGTCATGATAGGTTAGGAGGATGTCAAAGACTTCCTCCTCCCTAACAGAATGTCTCAAGATCTGATCTAGGCCAAGTTTAAACAGGTTGCCCCTGATCCAAGTGAACGGGGCACTCTTCCTTACAATTCTACTCTTCTCTTTTGAGGATAGCTGTGGAGGGAACTGTTTTGAGACCAAGTAATTTGCTATATCAGCAAACCATGGAGAGAGTACTGAGATAGCAAACAAATGTTCATATGGCATCTGGTCATCCACTGTTCCTTCTTCACCTGCAGGCAAGTCCAATCTAGACAAGAAGTCAGCAACAACATTTTCCTTACATGACTTGTCGACAATCGTCAAATCAAATTGCTGCAACAAAAGTAACCACCTAATGATACGAGCATTGACATCAGACTTATTCATTAAATACCTAATCGCAGCATGATCAGTGTGTACAAATGTTTGATAACCAGTGATGTAGTGTCTAAACTTGTTTAGGGAATGGACTACAGCCAGGAACTCTTTCTCGGTTACAGTATAGTTCATTTCTGCCTTGGACAGGTTTTTGCTGATGAAGTATATGGCATATGGGAGTTTCTCCTCAACTTGTCCTAAGGCTGCCCCTATGGCTTTGTTCGAGGCATCAGTGTGGATGTGGAAAGGTAGGGCCCAGTTTAGACCTCTCAAGATCGGGGCGGACACCAGCTTATCTTTCAACTCATCCAGTGCCCCTTGACAGTTGTCAGTCCATTTAAACTCAACATCTTTCCCTAAGAGGCCAAACAATGGCGAGGCTAGCTTGCTGAAGTCTTTAATGAATCTTCGATAATATCCTGCTAAGCCTAGGAAACTCCGAACATCTCTTACCTTTTGAGGAGGTGGGACCTTTTGGATGATAGCAATCTTATTAGGATCCACCTGTAATCCTTGCCGAGAAATGGTATGACCTAGCACGGTCCCTTCAGTCATCAGGAATTCACATTTTTCGGGACTAAGGGATAGGTTCATCTCAATGCACTTGGTTAGAACTTTTCCCAGATTAGTCAATGCTTCTTGGAAGTTGGACCCATAAGGAGTAAAATCATCCATATAGATTTCTATCGAATCATGGACCAACTCAGAAAAGATGCTCAATACTACTCTCTGGAAAGTGGCAGGAGCATTTCATAGCCCAAAGAGAAGGACTCGGTAGGCAAAGGTATCCCAAGGATAGGTGAAGGTGGTTTTATCTTGGTCTTCCGAGCTTATTTGGATCTGGTTATACCCGCTGAACCCATCTAGGAAAGAGAAGAACTTCTTCCCTGCCAGTCCATACAACACTTGATCTATGAAAGGCAAAGGGAAATAGTCTTTCTTGGTGGCTTTGTTAAGTTCTCGGTAATCTACACAGATTCTCCACTTCCCGTTCTTCTTGGGCACAAGCACTAGAGGCGAGACCCACTCACTATCGGAGATAGGGTAGATGAATCCTGCATCCAATAATGTTTGCAATTCTTCTTTGACAATGTCTTTAAGGGCTGGATTCATTCTCCTCTAAGGCTTCCTAACCGGTTTACAATCTTCTTTAATGTAGATGTGATGGGTACAGACTGAGGGATGGACTCCTTTCATCTCCTTATAGCTCCAAGTGAAAGCATCTAAATGATTTTTCAGTAAGCTACACATCTCCTTCTCCTGGGAAGGAGATAGGGAGGAGTTGATCTTTAAAGTTCTTTCGGGACCAAACTCCACATTCTTAACTCTGGGAGAGGTTGGATCAGTCACACAGAGGTCCACTAAGGTGCTGGCTTGGGTATCTTCCACCAATTCCTCTATGGACAGTGCACTTTGTTATCACTCAGGTTGTCCTTAAAGCTCCTTAAAGGATACGACCGAGGTAACCACAAACCAATATTTGGACTGCAGGTCCTCGCCTACCTGCAATCAGAGAGGGCTCTCTCTTTATAATTTAGTTTTGTTTTGGGTTGATTTTAGGCTAGTTATGATTTTCTTGGGTTTTGTTTTGATTTTGGTGGGATGGAGGATTCTTTCAAACAGAGTTGGGATGCATAGTGTGAGAAGTTCAAACCATTGGGCATGGAGTCGTGGATTAGGCTTTCTGTTGTGTTTTCTCGGTCACAAGAGGAATACAGAGCAAGATAGCTACACATAAAACAATATCAAGCTGGAATAAGGATGGAATGAAGGTCAGTGAATGAAAGGCAACTAAGTAGCTCTCATTATGCTAACAGAGGGAAGGTGAATGAACATTTATATAGGAGCAATCAAGGATTCCTAAACAACACTCATATATGAAGGAACTAGTGTAAATATGAGAAAATCAATATTCATATTTAGGACTAATTCAGAGGAAAACATAGATAAATCACAGAAATTGAGAACAAAATACAACTAAGTGAGCTCTGAACTATTCTTTCTTTCTGCTATTTAGATAGTGAAACAATGATGGCATAAACACATATAAACTGTAAACAGGGGTAAGAAACACTTATTGGGATATGTAGAAGTGTTAGGATTCCATAGTCACTCTTCAGACATTAAAACACAACAGTCAGTTCATCTCCCAAACATTCCAGCGATCTTTGATTATAGAGACTTTCAGAAAATACAATGCAAGTCTAGAGAGGAAGTTATCGACCAACCAACCCTTTTTTCATAACAGAGGGTGGTTTAAATAGAAAATATTCACAAACATCCCTTGAACAGGTGTCAAGGGAGAAAATATCTCAAAATATCTATCAAAACAGATCCAAAGAGATATGTGCAATAACTGCTTCTAATGCTAAGTTGCTGGAAATAAATGCAATAAAATATCTAAAACAGCTGCACATGAGGCAGCAGCCTCATCAAAATGGCTCTTTAGGGCCGCGCATGGTCCTGCAGCTTAAAAAATGGACTAAAAGAGTTCCTTGAGCCACGCGCTTTCCTCTGTGTGATAACTATGCATTTAAGGAAGCAGCGCTGCTCCAAAAATATGACTGGGAACAATGTCTCTGCAATAACTCTGCCTTGAAAGCCTTCATCTATGCCTTTAGGTGGCTTTAAATCAATAAAAGAAGTGTTGGTGAGCCTTAATGGCTGAATGATGCTTTGTTGACTTTGCTGGGCTTGCTTTTTAATGATTTCCTGCTTTGGGTTCAAAGTTTCCATTGAATACCTTCACTGATACACTTTGCCGCATCCTGATACACTTTGGCACTGAATCTGGGCCTTTTCTCACCGCTGATACTCTTTAAACTGTCCCATCGCCCCCTTTCTGCCTTTTAATGCAAAAATAACTGCTGCTAATGTCCTCTGTGGCCTTTGGAATGCTATCGGTGCTGGACGATCAAAAATGGTACTAAGAATGATGAACAACTGCTAACTGGCGGAAGACTAGATGCTGGAGGCACGCCGAGGCCAAAATCCTGCAATTTTCGGCAATTTGGGCCTGGATCGATCCAAGAATGGCCTGAGAAAACCATGATTTCTTTATACCTGGGTGGGCACGGGCGCCGCACACAAAACCTTTGAAAACGGCCCATTTCTGAATAACACAGAAAATGTGTCAAAAACATGAAATTTTAATGAAAAATTGGCTTTTGGCGGGCACTGTGGACAACTTTAAGTCCTGGGCCTTGGATCCGGCGTGGGCCGATCCAACGGCTGGCGCTAAATCGTATCGGGGCGGACCATTGGTCCCAACACATGAAACCTCCGAAATGTTGCGGACCCGAAATGCTTATAGGCCCTTTCTTTATTGAGATCGGGTTCGGCCCATCGGCGAACTCTTATCGGTGGATTTGAATGAAAATGGGCATCGGACCCGAAATCCCTTTCAACTGCCCTTTATAAATTATCGGATCCAGATATGGGGCGCACAGTACCAATCTTTGCGGACCCGATATGCCTTTATGCCGCACTTTATTACTTTTCGGCTCCGCTGGTCGGAGCCATAAAGGAGTGATGCAATTAGATATGGGCCATTGATCTCTGGGCCTAAATGGGCGGCTGAGATTAACTCGGCAATTCGCTATCGGCGGGGTCATGGGGTTGCCACATAAAAACGCCGAAACCCATCGGACCCGATATATTTATACAGGCCCTCTTTATTTTATTTCGGGTCCGACCCATCAGCGGAACCCAAATCGGCGGTTTTAATAGAGGAATGGGTCCGCGGACCTGAAACCCTTTAACACTAGCTTTTGATAACTTTTGGGCTCCGCGAAATCAAAGCAGTATATGGGGCGATGCGAGTGGGGGGCTGCGCGACAAGATCTGGACCGTCATATCTGGGGCCCGATCCAACGGCCCTGGATCCGTCGGTGAATCGGCCGTCGGAGGGACCAGAGGGCGGCACATATGGAATCGCCAAACTGCGCGGACCTGATATGCTATTACCGGTCCACTTTATATGTTTTCAGGTCCGTCCCATCGGCACTATGCCCCATGCCTTGAGACTTAGCCATTTTCGCTTATATATGCCACTGCCCCCTCCCGATAGCGATATCGCATCGGAGGGGGATCAAATGAAACTTGATTATATCGGACCCATGTTTTTGTGAACTGCTAAGCCTTTTGGGCAATCGGAAGGGTTCCTTTATAGTTTTGCCTGGATTCTAAGGCATCGGAAGGGGTCTGATAGCCAAAATGAGAGGATTTTATCATTTTTGAAGGTTTTTCATGGTTTTTTCATGATTTTTTGTATTCTTATGCCTTGGAAGGAGTCCAAAGGCACTTCGGAGGAAAGTAATGTGATTTTGAGAGGGGTTTAGTGGCCAAAGAGGGTTTCATGCCTTATAAAGGCAAACCAAGGCCAACGAGATGATTTTTATACATATGAAGGGAAACTATGCATAGGAATGAGTCCTTATGCATTTGGAAGATGGTCAGAGGGGTCAATGAGGGTTCTTGCTGAGTTTTAGATAAACTTAGCAATTCCCAAGGATGTATATGGTTATTTTCAACCAGGGGGAGGGATAAATATATAGGGGAGTTATATACATAGTTTTAGTAGGGGAAGGGGAAATAGATGGGGAGCTACATAATAAAGTTGGTAGTTAATATGATAATGATGAGAAAAAGCGCTAAGAATGATGTCTTAGGCTATTAATGGGGGAAAATGACTTATAGAAGAAGTGTGAACATTCCTTGAGTGAAGCAGATCTTCACCAAGGCAAATGATATGGAGAATGATGAAATTAAGAGGTAGAAAGAAGATCTTGACCTCTTTAGGGAAAGTTAGTGAGTGATTCAGGGAAAGAGGAAGAAGGGGAAGTTAGTCATGCCTTGCTTGAAGTCCTCCAACTGAACAACTGCCTTCAACTTGTGATATGATAGATATAACACTTGACAATATGAAATGGATCACAAGCCATGATTCTGCAACCACAAAGCTACCTACCCGACCTACTTGCCTAGCATTTTCTCTTCTTTTGGTTTGGGTGCACTTGAACTAGCATACCCAGCTTTTTGTTCTTTTCTTCTTGCTGTCCTCCGATCTACAACTACACTTATTGCATCCAGGGGATCAGATTAAGCTGTTGAGCACCCTTGTTTCTCTACCTATCTACAAATCTACCAAGATTAAATAGTTTGGACAGATGTTTATTCTCTATATTCTAAAACAGGAAATTGAAATCCAGGGAGACCAAGATTAAGCTGTTTGGACCTCCCTTAGCTAAAAAAACTCATCAAAATGGATCAACTCATAAAAAATGGAACACAGCAGTGGCATTTAGACTAGCACACTCTCATGGATACTTCTCTTGCCATCTGTAGCAAATATGGAGCATTGCAGCAAGAAAAGTATGACATATTTGGCATGTAAAAATGTCGATCATGAAAGATGATTAACCTGCTGCAGCAGGAGGCTAACAGTGGCTCCACTTGGGGATGGCTTTTCCTTGTGACAAGACAAGAACAGTAGGTCAGAATGCCTTGATCCTCTGTAGTTGCTGTTAATTGAAAATTTCTTCGATGCTAACTGCTGAATGACTAGAACTTTAACTTCTGAATGCAGCACTCCTCCTTAACTGAAACACTGTGAAAAATAAAGCATCGCCTGCTTTCTTCTGCGTGCTTGATATTGCATACACTTTTGCTTGAGAACTGCCTTGTAAAATAAACACAAAAAAGGGAACAAAACTGGAGCTCTTCTTTTCTTATCTTTGAAAGGGTGCTGAAGTAAACTGAAAATCCTCCTTTCTTTTGATACTGTTGACTTGAAGACTACAAGCTGCAAACAGTTTCTCTTTGACATAAATCACTGTGATATGACAGCGCTGCTCTTGCTATTTTGCTGAGATTGCTGCAGAGACAAAGCTTAAAAATAGAGGACTTGCATTGGCTGTGTCTTCACAAACTTTGTTGCTGCTCCTTTAACAATCGGATTGTTTATACAAAATAAAAACAAAAGTGCTGATATATACAAATATCAATGTACAAAGAGATATATACAAAGCTGCGTTATGTTCAACAAAAGGGATCATGATAATGCTTCAGCATACAGCCATTTACAAGGCCTTCTTCAGCAGTGCTGCCCTCTACAGATTTGAAGAAATATGTGTTATTTTCCTGAACAACAGAAATAACAAATGGCCCTCTCCAAAGGAAATCAAATTTTTCATGTTTTCCCTTGTCTTCTCTTCGTGAGTCCCACCTTAACACTTTATCGCCAATAAAGAAATCCTCAGCTTTAGTCCTCTTGTCAAATGCCTTCTTCAACTTTTCTTGTAACATTTGAACTCTGTCATAGACCTGCTCTCTTGTCTGCTGCAAATGAATTGTTTGGTTTATCCTCCTTTGTATACCATTTGGCTCAGCTTGAATTTCTTGCAGCAGCTTGATAATAGGAATGCCCAGTGATGAAGGAAATCTGGCCTCCATGCCATATACTAGCTCATAAGGGCTCATCCCAATGGATTTCTTGGTTGACAATCTGTCTGCCCATAGGGCATTTGTGAGCTTTCTATGCCAGTTCTTCTTGTTTTCTTCTAAGATCTTCTTGATAATACTGATCGGGATCTTGTTAGATGACTCGGCTAAGCCATTACCTTGAGGGTAATAGGCTATAGAGTGGCCTAAGGTAATGTGAAATTTATGGCAAAAATTGATCATCTTTTTGGATTTGAAAGCAGCGGCATTGTCAGTGATGATCTTTTCAGGGCAGCCAAATCTAGAAAGGATATTGCACTCAAGGAATTGGATAATAGTGGAGTCATGGGCTTTCCTACATGGGATGGCTTCAATCCACTTGGTGAAATAAGCGGTGGCAGTTAGAATCCACTTATGCTGGCCTGAGGAAGAGGGATGGATTTCTCCAATGAAGTCAAGACCCCATTGTTGAAAAGGCTTTTCGATTGAGATGGGCTTAAGAGGCAAGGGAAACAGATTTCTTTTGCCCTCAAAGATTTGGCATTTGTGACATGAGATAGCAAACTTCTTTACATCTGCAAACAAAGAGGGCCAATAGAAACCAGCCCTTAAAATTTTATCAGCAGTGGACTTCCAATATAGATGTCCTCCACAGTCCCCTGCATGGAATTCTTTCACGACATTGTTAGTTTCATTCACAATCAAGCAGTTAAGTAATATACCTTCATGATTTTTCCAAAATAATGCACCATCTAAGACACAAAACTTTAAAGCCTTTATTTTTAAAAATCTTTTCTTAGTTCTGGACAATCCTGGGGGAGCAAACAGGTTTAAAAATACAAAGCATATATCAACATACCATGGGGATTGCAGAAAGGTTTCACTGATCTGTGGAGTCACCAGATCCCATTCATTGTCCAGTTGGTTGATGTCTAAGGCTTGAAAGTTTGTTTCAGACATCAGTTTGGCTAAACCTTGTCCCTTTATTATCTTGGTTGGTTTTATTTCTATGTCATACTCAAGAATGTTAGCAATCCACTTGCCTCTTTTGCCTTCTAATCCTTCTTGGGTTAATATGTCTTTTACAACAACATTTGGGACATAGGCAATCACGTGTGAATATAAAATGTAAATTCTGAAGTCTTTGATTGCTTTAACAAGGGCATAGGCCTGCTTCTCCATGATTTGGTACTTCAGGGGTGCATCTATT
Organism: Pinus tabuliformis; assembly: GCA_031772625.1. Lineage (NCBI taxonomy): Eukaryota > Viridiplantae > Streptophyta > Pinopsida > Pinales > Pinaceae > Pinus > Pinus tabuliformis. The sequence goes on from CM062820.1 coordinate 863,756,373, forward strand.
AAGGCTCGGCTGAAAAATGCAATTGGCTTTTCAGCTCCTTGATCATCCTTTTGCAATAGGACAACAGCTATGGTATTATCAGATGTAAATGAAAATATGATAAAGTCCCTATCAAATTTTGTACTTGTGAGGACTGGGGCTTGAGTTAAGGCAACTTTGATACTTTCAAATGCTTGCTTGGCCTTAAGAGACCATTTTACCTTAGCATCCTTCTTTAACATGTTGCTCAACAGTCTTATCAGCTCGGCTAGATTTGGGATAAATCTCCTTAGGAAATTGATCTTTCCTAGGAATGTTGGCAGCTCTTTTATGTTTCTTGGATATGGGATTTGGAGAATGGCTTGGATCCTTTCTGGATCAATTCTAATCCCGTCTTTTGAAATGATATGTCCAAGTAATTTGCCTTCTTCAAGGCCAAAGAAAGACTTCTTGGGGTTCAAGGAAATGCCATATTTCCTACATGTTAGGAACACTTGTCTCAAATGTCTTAGGTGCTCTTGATCAGATTTGAGAAAGGGGTAAGATCATCAAGATAGACAACCAAGAAATCATGGATTTCCTTGGAAAATGCAATGTCCATGGCCCTTTGAAAGGTGGCACCTGCGTTCTTTAGGCCGAAAGGCATTTTCACATATTTAAATGTTCCCCACGGTGTTGTAAAGGCTGTCTTGTCTTGATCATCTGGGTGAACCAGTATTTGGTTGAAACCTGAAAAGCCATCTAGCAAAGAGATTCTAGATGACCCCACTACTCTTTGTAGGATGTGGTCCATTTTGGGCAATGGGTAGTGGTCTTTAAGGGAGACTTGGTTTAAGTTTCTCAAATCTACACAAAGCCTAATCTCGCCTGTTTTCTTTCTTGTGGGAACAAGATTGGATACCCATTCAGAAAATCTAATGGGTGTTATGATACCTGCTTCAAACATTCTTTTCACTTCTTTCTCAATTAAAGGGAGAAGCACAGGATTGATTCTCCTCAGTTTCTGTTTGAAGGGCTTTTGATTTGGCTTTAAGGGAATGGTATGTTGAATAATTGAGGTGTCATAGGACTTCAAGTCCTCATAACTTCAAGCAAATACATCTTGGAATTCTTTGAACAAATCAACATATTTGGGCTTTTGATCGGGCGATAAAGATTGAGATAGTTTGATCATTTTGGGCTTCTCTGCTGTCCCAATGTTGTGTTCTTCTATGGCAGTGTTTATAGGCTGCAATTTTGGCTTTTTGGGCACATCATTTGCATCAAACATATCTTCTAACGGAGTGAGGCTAGCAGGCAGAAAGTTATCCTTTAAATCAATGATTTCGGCCTCTGTTTTGGCTATTTCCTCCAAATGCATCTGTTTTAGCTCTTCTATGTTTTCTTCATCAAAGATGGTTGGCTGTAGCAATGTTCTAGCTGTTTCAGCTGTTAAAGTTTGCTGGATTTGGTTTATTGCTTGCAGTGGATCATCCATGGAATCCTCATCAATGTTTAGGCCTGAAAACTCATGCTGTAAGGTAAGAAAATTGTTGATTTGAGCATCATCCTCAAACACTTGCCAATCCTTAACATTGTTAGGGACAGCAGGCTTGTGCTTTATCTCAGCAGTAAAGTGGTGATTGGGCTCAAAAGGAAGCTTGCAAGTGCTAGCAAAAGTAGCCAGGCTGTGCGCATGCATGTTATTGCTTCTAGAAATCTTAGCAAGTTTGGATTCAGTAAAGGTATCAAGTATTGCAGTGGCAGCAGTCCTATAAGCTCTTAGCCTTCTATCATTGGTAACAAAGTTGCCCTTCATTTGTTGTATGATTAAATCGGAGTCACCTAGAATGGACACCTTTGCAGCTCATAGAGCTTTGAGCAGTTTAAGGCCTAAAAGGAGAGCTTCATACTCTGCCATGTTGTTGGTACATCTGAAGTTAAGTCTGTAAGCATGACCCTCTGCATGGCTATTATGTGTATTATGAATCCATATTCTTGCCCCTGCTCCTAGCTTATTAACAGAACCATCAAACTCTAAATACCATGTGATTTCTTGCTTGTGGTTAATATTAAGAGTTTCAGTCATTTTAGGATTGGGCAAACCTAGGTTTTGTGCTCCATGTGGTTCTTCTAGTATGTTGGTTGCACTGACTGTTTTGACAGTTTCCTGGGTATGAGCAACCGATTCTTGATTAATGCATGTTTCTTGTTCTAGAGGCAAAGGCCTCTCATTAGTTGGAGGACTTGTTTCATCATTAAACAAAATAAAATAATCCGTATCAGAATGGATTGAATAGATAGGGAAATTCTGGGGCTTTTCCTCACTACTTACCACATACTTCATCAGTGTTTCTCTATACAGTCTCTTAGGTTGCCCAAAGACTGATATAGTGGCATAAGAGAGGTCTAATTGGAGAGATCCTTGTAGTTTTGCCCCCCAAGATCTTGACAACAACATGCCATACTTTGGTGGTATGTCAGCAACCACCACATCCATGAGGATTGTCTTGTTTGGGTATTGGACTAAGGAGACACATAAGTCTTTGATGAGGCCTAAACATTTGACTTGACTTGAGTCAAAGGAGAATAGATCTTTGTATGGTCTTGTTACATCAAGGTTTAGCTTCTCCATTACAGCTTTGGGCATAAGGTTGTGTGAGGCACCTGAGTCAAACATTTCATTATGTAAAACTTTATCATGTATGTGCAAACTGACATAAAAGGGTAGAACAGCTCCATGTGTTGATTTGTCATCAACTTCTGGACCAAAAAGCAACTCAGGTGTATCATCTAAAACATTCACATCATCCCTATTCTCTGGCATTTGCAGTGATCTTTGGATTTGTTGCCTATACACATCATGCTTTGCAAGTTCAGATAAGGGGATGGAAATCTTAAGTTTGCTTATTTCTGCTTCTAAGTTGAATGGTTTCTCCAATGGAGTCTTTGTGTTGGTAATAGCAGTTTTTTCTTTTTCATTTGAATTATCAGCGATTTGCTCTTGTTTATCAGTGTTATGGTGAGTGATACCTTGCGGTATTTCTATTTTGGGAAGGCTTTTAGGAGTGCTATTTATATTTTCCTTTGAGGACGAAGGTAGCAGAGGCTGATCATTAGAGGGCTGCATGTCTGGTGTGTCTGTTATATCCTCTATTGTGACTTCTTTCGAATCTGGGATTGTTTGTTTGGTCGGTTCTGTGGAAGCAACTCTGTCCTTAATCTTCTTGGGCTGCTTTGATTCCTTCTGTTTGATGGGCTCGGTTACATCAATTGTTCTAGTTCTCAGTTTATATTGTTTGTGCACTTCATAAACACCTGAATCATAACCTTGTTTGAAGTCAAAAGACTCACCTGACTGGGTCTGAAATTGATTAAAGTCATGCTCATATTGGTCTTGTTGAGTTAGGAAAATTTGTTGCTCACCCTTCAAATCCACCAAGTTCATGTGAGTGTCGTCTATGGCATCACTAGATGTGGATGCTTCTGTATAGTTTTCTTGGAAAGGAGGCCTTATATCATGGTCTAGGCTAGATCTACCAGCGTTTGAGTTCTGATTTTTCCTGAAATTTGGGTTCCTTATGGTATTGGGCTGTTGTCCTTCCCATGATGATTTCCTCTCAACACTCTCTACTCTGTCTCCCAGCCTGTGCATGCCAGTGATAATAACATCCAACTTTTGGTCTAAGGATGAGGGTTCTTCTTTGAAGGTGGTTCTTCTCTCAGTTCTAGCTCTGTTTCTTTTGGCAATTAGATTTGCCTCTATGCTTACAGCAACATTTTGCATGTCTGCAAGGCTTTGAGGGGCCCTTTCCCTTAACTGATAAGCCATGTCAATATCAAAACCATCAGGAAATTTATACAAAGCAAGATCAGGTGGAGGTCTTAAGTTCTGTGGTATTGCATTATAAATATTATTAAATCTTGCACAATAGTCCAAGACAGCCTCCTGAGAGCCTCTTTTGATGTTGTCATATTCAGATAATATGTGCAAGGGGTCTTTCTTTTTCTCCCATCTGTTGATAAATGACTGGTATAAGGCTTCTGGGTCTGCTATGGAATTGGCTGGGAGTGCTCTAAACCAAGTCCTGACATCGTCTGTCAAACTTTGGACGAAAATCTTCATTCTCGCACCATCATCGTCAATCTCATAGCTTTCAAAGCAATCCTGCATTTTCTTTGTATGCTGAAGGGCTGTGCAGGCACTTGTGCCATCAAAATATGTTATTTTGGTCTGGTAATCCTGAGGCATAGCCCCGGGATTTGCAGGTAGTTGTAAGGGTGCATATCTATTAGCCATATTAACAGGTATAAGTGGAACAACGGGGATAAATGGAACAACTGGAACAGCTGGGATAACAAGAGAGGTGATGGGAATATGTGCAGTGAATGAGGGTGTGGAAGGAGTGCTTTGAGATGTGGATGAAGAACAAGGGGAACTAGGGGTTGAACGAAATAAAACTTTGACAGGGGTTGGAACACAACTTGAGTGAATTGCTTCAGGACTATTATCAGCAAAATCCTCTCTTCGCTCTAGCTTCCTGAGGTTCCTTGGGATTATATTGAGATTTTCAAAAGCTGCTGGGGGATTTGGGTTTGGATTTGACCTTGTATAACGTGAATTCTTTTTGGGAGCCAGCTTCTAGCTTGTTTTTTGGGGATTTTTCTAAGAATATATGGGTTAGAAAGAAACTTTTGAAGGTATGGTTCTTTCCCAGTGGAGCTTTGCCAATCGATTTGTGAAATTATCTGAGGAAGTTTCCCAGCGGAGTCTTCTTACCTTCTTTGTGAAACTTTATGAAATTATCTAAGGAAAGTTCCCCAGCCGAGTCACCATTATGTTATCACAGGTTGTCCTTAAAGCTCCTTAAAGGATACGGCCAAGGTAACCACAAACCAATCTTTGGACTGCAGGTCCTAGCCTACCTGCAATCAGAGAGGGATCTCTCTTTATAATTTAGCTTTTTTTTGGGTTGATTTTAGGCTAGTTATGATTTTCTTGGGTTTTGTTTTGATTTTGGTGGGATGGAGGATTCTTTCAAACAGAGTTGGGATGCATAGTGTGAGAAGTTCAAACCATTGGGCATGGAGTCGTGGATTAGGCTTGCTGTTGCGTTTTCTTGGTCACAAGAGGAATACAGAGCAGGATAGCTACACATAAAACAATATCAAGCTGGAATAAGGATGGAATGAAGGTCAGTGAATGAAAGGCAACTAAGTAGCTCTCATTATGCTAACAGAGGGAAGGTGAATGAACATTTATATAGGAGCAATCAAGGATTCCTAAACAACACTCATATATGAAGGAACTAGTGTAAATATGAGCAAATCAGTATTCATATTTAGGACTAATTCAGAGGAAAACATAGATAAATCACAGAAATTGAGAACAGAATACAACTAAGTGAGCTCTGAACTATTCTTTCTTTCTGCTATTTAGATAGTGAAACAATGATGGCATAAACACATATAAACTGTAAACAGGGGTAAGAAACACTTATTGGGATATGTAGAAGTGTTAGGATTCCATAGTCACTCTTCAGACATTAAAACACAACAGTTAGTTCATCTCCCAAACATTCCAGCGATCTTTGATTATAGAGACTTTCAGAAAATACAATGCAAGTCTAGAGAGGAAGTTATCGACCAACCAACCCTTTTTTCATAACAGAGGGTGGTTTAAATAGAAAATATTCACAAACATCCCTTGAACAGGTGTCAAGGGAGAAAATATCTCAAAATATCTATCAAAACAGATCCAAAGAGATCTGTGCAATAATTGCTTCTAATGCTAAGTTGCTGGAAATAAATGCAATAAAATATCTAAAACAGCTTCACATGAGGCAGCAACCTCATCAAAATGGCTCTTTAGGGCTGCGCATGGTCCTGCAGCTTCAAAAATGGACTAAAAGAGTTCCTTGAGCCACGCGCTTTCCTCTGTGTGATAACTATGCATTTAAGGAAGCAACACTGCTTCAAAAATATGACTGGGAACAATGTCTCTGCAATAACTCTACCTTGAAAGCCTTCATCTATGCCTTTAGGTGGCTTTAAAGCAATAAAAGAAGCGTTGGTGAGCCTTAATGGCTGAATGATGCTTTGTTGACTTTGCTGGGCTTGCTTTTTAATGATTTCCTGCTTTGGGTTCAAAGTTTCCATTGAACACCTTCACTGATACACTTTGTCGCATCCTGATACACTTTGGCACTGAATCTGGGCCTTTTCTCACCACTGATACTCTTTAAACTATCCCGTCGCCCCCTTTCTGCCTTTTAATGCAAAAATAACTGCTGCTAATGTCCTCCATGGCCTTTGGAATGCTATCGGTGCTGGCCGATCAAAAATGGTACTAAGAATGATGAAAAACTGCTAACTGGCGGAAGACTAGATGCTGGAGGCACGTCGAGGCCAAAATCCTGCAATTTGGGGCAATTTGGGCCTGGAGCGATCCAAGAATGGCCTGAGAAAACCATGATTTCTTTATACCTGGGCGGGCACGGGCGCCGCACACAAAACCTTTGAAAACGGCCCATTTCCGAATAACACAGAAAATTTGTCAAAAACATGAAATTTTAATGAAAAATTGGCTTTTGGCAGGCACTGTGGACAACTTTAAGTCCTGGGCGTTGGATCCGGCGCGCACCGATCCAACGGCTAGCGCTAAATCGCATCGGGGCAGACCATTGGTCCCAACACATGAAACTTCCGAAATGCTGCGGACCCGAAATGCTTATAGGCCCTTTCTTTATTGAGATCGGGTCCGGCCCATCGGCGAACTCTTATCGGTGGATTTGAATGAAAATGGGCATCGGACCCGAAATCCCTTTCAACTGCTCTTTATAAATTATCGGATCCGGATATGGGGCGCACAGTACCAATCTTTGCGGACCCGATATGCCTTTATGCCGCGCTTTATTACTTTTCGGCTCCGCTGGTCGGAGCCATATAGGAGTGATGCGATTAGATATGGGCCGTTGATCTCTGGGCCTGAATGGGCGGCTGAGATTAACTTGGCAATTCGCTATCGGCGGGGTCATGGGGTTGCCACATAAAAACGCCGAAACCCATCGGACCCGATATATTTATACAGGCCCTCTTTATTTTATTTCGGGTCCGACCCATCGGTAGAACCCAAATCGGTGGTTTTAACAGAGGAATGGGTCCGCGGACCCGAAACCCTTTAACACTTGCTTTTGATAATGTTTCGGCTCCGCGAAATCGGAGCAGTATATGGGGCGATGCGAAGTGGGGGGTCGCGCGACAAGATCTGGACCGTCAGATCTGGGGCCCGATCCAACGGCCCTGGATCCGTCTGCAAATCGGCAGTCGGAGGGACCAGAGGGCAGCACATATGGAATCGCTGAACTACGCGGACCCGATATGCTATTACTGGTCCACTTTATATGTTTTCAGGTCCGGCCCATCGGCACTATGCCCCATGCCTTGAGACTTAGCCATTTTTGCTTATATATGCCACTACCCCCTCCCAATAGCGATATCGCATCGGAGGGGGATCAAATGAAACTTTATTATATCGGACCCATGTTTTTGTGAACTGCCAAGCCTTTTGGGCAATCGGAAGGGTTCCTTTATAGTTTGGCCTGGATTCTAAGGCATCGGAAGGGGTCCGATAGCCAAAAAGAGAGGATTTTATCATTTTTGAAGGTTTTTCATGGTTTTTTCATGATTTTTTTTATTCTTATGCCTTGGAAGGAGTCCAAAGGCACTTAGGAGGAAAGTAATGTGGTTTTGAGAGGGGTTTAATGGCCAAAGAAGGTTTCATGCCTTATAAAGGCAAACCAAGGCCAAAGAGATGATTTTTATACATATGAAGGGAAACTATGTAAAGGAATGAGTCCTTATGCATTTGGAAGATGGTCAGAGGGGTCAATGAGGGTTCTTGCTGAGTTTCAGATAAACTTAGCAATTCCCAAGGATGTATATGGTTATTCTCAACCATGGGGAGGGATAAATATATAGGGGAGTTATATACATAGTTTTAGTAGGGGAAGGGGAAATAGATAGGGAGCTACATAATAAAGTTGGTAGTTAATATGATAATGATGAGAAAAAGCGCTAAGAATGATGTCTTAGGCTATTAATGGGGGAAAATGACTTATAGAAGAAGTGTGAACATTCCTTGAGTGAAGCAGATCTTCACCAAGGCAAATGATACGGAGAATGATGAAATTAAGAGGTAGCAAGCAGATCTTGACCTCTTTAGGGAAAGTTAGTGAGTGATTTCAGGAAAGAGGAAGAAGGGGAAGTTAGTCATGCCTCGCTTGAAGTCCTCCAATTGAACAACTACCTTCAACTTGTGATATGATAGATATAACACTTGACAATATGAAATGGATCACAAGCCATGATTCTGCAACCACAAAGCTACCTACCTGACCTACTTGCCTAGCATTTTCTCTTTTTTTGGTTTGGGTGCACTTGAACTAGCATACCCAGCTTTTTGTTCTTTTCTTCTTGCTGTCCTCCTATCTACAACAACACTTATTGCATCCAGGGGCTCAGATTAAGCTGTTGAGCACCCTTGTTTCTCTACCTATCTACAAATCTGCCAAGATTAAACAGTTTGGACAGATTTTTATTCTCTATATTCTAAAACAGGAAATTGAAATCTAGGGAGACCAAGATTAAGCTGTTTGGACCTCCCTTAGCTGAAAAAACTCATCAAAATGGATCAACTCATCAAAAATGGAACACAACAGTGGCATTTAGACTAGCACACTCTCATGGATACTTCTCTGGCCATCTGTAGCAAATATGGAGCATTGCAGCAAGCAAAGTATGACATATTTGGCATGTAAAAATGTCGATCATGAAAGATGATTAACCTGCTGTAGCAGGAGGCTAACACACTGGGAGGTGGATTTTGAATCAAAGTCTCAATCAAATCATCCTCGGTTTAAGGGCCTCCCCTAGTGGTTTCTACTGTGCACAATGGTGCAGAGTAGACCTCATCCTCATCTCCTTCTTCCAACCAGAGTGGTAAGTCATGTTCTAGCAGAGGTTGGGCAGGAGGATATAGGACTAGCTGCTTGGACATAGGCCCATTCTTGATGGTCATGCTTCCAGCTTGGCAACTGATGTAAGCATCCGCAGTGGCTAACCAAGGCCTTCCCAAAATGAGGGGGTATCCAGTGAGATTTTCCTTTGGCTGAAGGACCAAGAAGTCCACAGGGTACTCCCAAGAGTCAACAGAGACCAAGACATCTTCCACAATCCCTTCGGGAGTCACGGTGGAGCGATCTGCCAACTGCAGGACTGTCGAGGTCTTCCTTAAGGAACTCTGAAGGTTGAGTTTAAGCATGGTGTCCCTGGTCATCACATTAATGGCAGCCCCTAGATCAATCAAGGTATGGGGGATTATGGTGCCATTGATGTGGACATCAACTACAGGACTCCCAAGGTCCAAATACTTTGGATAGATTACTTTCCCCAACATTAGATCAGACAGTTGTCCGATGACATTAATAGTCGAGGCATCTCTCTTTCGCCTACCTGGGTGCCTGATGGCCTGGAGAAGTGGTATTTTTACACACAACTGTTTCAGTTCTCCCAGAAGTTCAATCTCCTCTGGGTTTGGTTGCATGGTTACTGTTAGTTGCTCAGGAAAGGGTGGAATGGCTTCTGGTTCACTTTCTTGTTTCTCTTCCTCGTCCTCTGGGGGAGGAGGTTGGCGATTTGGAAGGGTCTTCCCGGATCGTAGGTTGATCTACTGGATCTCCACAACATAGGTAGGACATGTTGTCTCCCCAGTGTATACCTACTGGACCTGTCGATTGTTGGGGTTCGGGTTCGGTTGAGTAGGCATATGGGGTTGTCTTGGAGGAGCAGGAGGTAATGGTTGTGGCTGAGCCGGTGGTGGAGGAAGAATGACAAGAGGAGAGTTGTATTGCGGCCTCCACCCCGGTTGAGGTGCATTCCACTGAGGCTGTGGCTGGACATGTGAGTGAAAGGAATGAGCAGTGGGTTGAGTATGGTATTGAGGTGGATAAGACCACAGAGGAGGTGTAGACCAGGAAGGATGAGCAGGGGGACCCCAAGAAGGCATGTGAGCAGATTGGTTGCGGCTATAATAAGCTTGGGATGTCCCTTGAATCCCATGGTAGTAAGGTCTGGGCCCATGCGGCCTCCTTTAGTTGAGGAAGTAGAGAGGTTCAGTGGGTACCTCAGCCCCTTGGTACATGGCTTTGAATCCAGGTAAGGTTGGGCATTGGTCTGTGGCGTGGTTTTCCTCAAAAACGAAACATACCTCTACTGAGTGCAATGGACAATCATTCTTAGGGTGCTTCCTCGTACATCTGGGACAGAAAATGGCCAAAGCCCTCTCAGCTTCCTCTTTATTTTGTTGGATTCGGAAAGTATCAAGTTGCATGGCAATGGTCTGTCTCATCTCACTTTTGAGGTCTTCCATCTGATTAGCAAACTCATGCTTGGAGAAGGTAGTACTAGCTGAAAGTGGATTCCCCCTACCTCTTTTCCGGGCTGCCCTAGAGTGGTTTCTAAACACAGTCTTTATGTCCTCATAAGGTAGTTGGTAGATGTCTCCTCCAGCTAGCATGTGAAGGGTATCTAGAAGGTCTTAAGGGACTCCTCAGAGCAGAACCAACTTTAGAGATTCAGGGTCAAGTGTGCACCTGGCCTATTTATAGCTAAGTTGGAACCTTTCCTCGTAGTCTTCTAAAGACTCATCATTTCCCATGGTCATCCGAAATATTTCTCCCTTGGTTTCCTTTGACCTACAATAATCCCGGTATTTGTTGTTAAAGGCTTGCTGCATCTGAGCCCAAGTAGTGATACTGTTTCCAGGTAACCCCATGAACCAGTGTAATGCTGCATCCTTGAGGGTAGAGGGAAAGAGTTTCAACTTTTGCTCGTCTTCTGTATAGTCATAAGTTCGACAAAGGACAACAAACTCAAACAGGAAGGTATTAGGGTCTTCAGTGGTAAATCCATGGAAATGAGGTAAGGCTGAGGGACTTATGTTCTTCATTTTTATGTCCCCGTTGGTCTCTCGGATGGGGAAGGTACCTTCTATTCTCTCGTTATCGTCTCTACCGTTTCTATTTTCAGCCATGGTTTCAAAAGGAATGTTTTCTTGCTCTTCTTCTGTTATAGGATCTTCGTATATCTCAGGAGGTTCACCTTTAGGTTCTTCTGGGTCACTGCCACCAAAGAAGAGAGAAGGGTGACTCAGTGAAGTGGTGGGGGTGTTGGGTAGCAATTTTCCGGTATTATCTCTGTTCCTACGAGGCATGAAAGGATTTTGGTTGCTTTTGCTTTTTTTCTCTGCTTGTACCTACAAAACTGAAACAGATGGAATTGCAACTAACTAAAATCTATCTTGCAGAAATGAAAATGCGGAATTGAAATGAAAGAAAGAAAGCACTAATCTATTTTGCTGAAATCAAATTGCGAGAACGAAAAGGTAGACTACGCTTGCAGAATTGAAATTCTATTCTACGCTTGCAGAAACGAAATTGCGGAATTGAAAGGCTAATCTATGAAAGCAGGAAATGTCTAATTTACTTTTGCAGAAATGAAATTGCAGAATGGAACTAAAATAAACTACTTAGCAGAAGGTTAGAGTAGGAAAATAGAATAAAAGCAGCAATCACTAATACTCTGACGCTTCCCCGGAAACGGTGCCAAAAAGAGTGGTGAGCTCCAATATTGCAGCAATAATGCTGCAACTCCTGGGACTCCCTTCTTTACTTTTATCAACCCGGTAGTTCGTAACAAACTTGGAAGCGACGGTGCTGTATGCACAAGCACTAGCTCTTGCCGTAGTTGTCACTTGGTCAGCTAGCACAAGTTCGCTAGGAGCTTAAGCCAACTTCTATGAGCTCTGAGAAAACGCTTTTTAACTGATGGACGAAAGCTAACTCAAAGAAGGCTGATCTACTTGTAGAAAGAAACTAGAAAGTTGAAAGGAAACGTAAACCCTAGCAAACCCTAATTTTACCAGCTATCCCTACCGATGTAGGACAGAGGATGCAAGCTACTGAAAGAAATGCCATTGACTTCTAGGAAGGTAAATACATGTATCTAAGCTACTTCTATAGTAACATCTGAAAAAAACATCTTTTTGTGTTTTTGAATAAGTTGCCAAAATTATCATGCATGTGATTTGACTATTTTGACTGTGCAGAGGTGAATTGGCGAGAGGAAATGCTTGGAGGAGGTTGAGAAGGTTCAGAGAGGGCCTAAGGGGTCCCTAACACCCTTCCAGAGAGTTTCACAGAGTTTGTCTATCAAGAAACCTAATTTGTGAGCTTCTACAGGAAGTCGGCAGGGGTTCTATAGGATGTCTGTGATTTTCTAGAAGATGTCTTTAATTTTTCTACAGGATGTTCAGAAATGGGATTTTGGAGGATGGATGGAGGAAGAAAGATGAAGGAGTGGGTATGGAGGTAGGATAAGGGTTGGAGCTGGTCCAGGTCTTGGTGGGTGGAGTTGAGGAAAGATGTAGATGGCTGGATATGTTCAAGGAGGACTGAAGCAATGTTGCAAAAAACTAGGGTTATGTGAGCAAATGGAAATCGTAAGGCAAGAAGCTGAGTTGAGGGATGGAACAGATGGGTTTGATGGAGTATGGGCATGTAGAGAAGTGGTACAGGTGCTCTGCAAGTTGCTTTTCCAACTGAACCAATGAAGACTTGTAAAATCAAAGGCCTAGTTACGTTGACCTAATCTGATCTAGCTGTTAGTAGAGAGAATGAACAAAAGTTTGACCTACAATGAAACCATGTATACTAACTTATGCAACTAAGCAAGCAAAAATCTGAACATGTATCCAACTTCTACAAAGGAAAACCAAACACTAGTGATTGCATGGCAAAGCAAAGTCAGTGTTTTTGTGGGCAGCAAGATCACCTTGATCCCAGCTCCTGATCCCACTGAGGGAGAGGTGAAATCAGAGGTGTTTGATGGCCCTTTTTTGAAGCTTTTCCCTGTTAACAACCTATCAACTCAATCTGATCATCAAAAAGTCTTTCTAATCATCAACAGTGACCTAGTTAATCAGCAAGATGTAATCTACTTAATAGAAATGATTTTGCAAATACATAAAGAACAAATAACAATACATAAAGGAGGCCTTAGCACTCGAGTTGGGCCCAACCCAAAGAGCTGCAGGCTCCTATAAAGAACTCAGATCTAATGCCAAGTAAAGCTGCTTCTCATTACTAAAAAATAATCATCACAAGAAATTTATACAGTAGTAGCTAAGAAAACGAGCTGAGAAAAGGACAGCACTATAGTGCAAATACCAACAGTTCCAAAAGTAAACTACGAAGGCTGAGGCCTTCCTATTTGTACACGACGAGGGGCCTAACAGCCCTCCTAAATTCAAGGGACTCGGCTGTTCCAACTGCTAGTAAATAGTCACTCTTCCCAAAGCTGCTCGGTTGCCTTTAGAACTCGTTTTGGTGGCCTGTTGAGCTCAGAGTTGAGGGTGGAGATTTCGAGGAAGGGCCATTTAATGCCAAAGACAACCTCCCTACGAAACCTCACCTGAAGCTTGGCTGTCACCTGGGCCATAATTGCTTGCTTTTGCTCCAAAATTTGTCCAAAAAACCTAAAATGACCACGTATTAGCCTCCTTGGTAGAGTGACCACCCTTATTCATTCAAATAACATAAACATACTAGAAAAACATGCATAATCTATGAAAAATGGAGGATTGAACAAGGAAAATTTGGCAAAATGAGCCCAATAAGTTACCCAATTCAGGGCTCATCAATAGTCTTGTCACCTGACATGTGGAAAGAAGCTCCACTGTCCAAGTACCAAACACATCCCATGCTGGATGAAACCATGCATGCAATAAGTGAGAAATCCATCTCAAATTGTGAAGCTAATGCATCACCATTAGATTCCTTGGAGGAACCCTTCTTGGAGTTCTTCTTTGGGCAACTAGTAGCATAGTGACCCAACTCATGACAATGAAAGCATCTCACTTTCGACTTGTCAAACTTCTTCCCTCCTTGAGAAGACTTGGATTGGGATGACTTCCCTTTCCCCTTCTTAGCTTTAGATGCTAAAGCCAAGTTCTCTTCCTCATCATGCTTTGATGAAGAAGCTCCATCTCTGGTGTTCCGTCTGATCTCCTCTTACATCAAATCTGACCATAGTCGTTCCCAATCTGGCAGTTTGTCCCTTCCATTAACCAAGTCCTGGTAACTATGCTAGCTCTTAGGAAGGCCAAGAAGTGCTAGACTCACCATATCATCATCAGCGGTAGTGATCCCTACGCTTGCAAGCTCATCTCTGCAGTTGGTGAGCTTGTTCAGGAATGTAGTGATCGTATCACCCTTCTCACACTTGATCTTTCGAAGCTTGTCTTTTAGTGCCAGCTTCCTCTAATCACTGCTGTTATGATAAAAATATTTCAATGTTTTCCACATTGCAAGCGGAGTCTCCTTCCCATGGAGGCTCAAGACTATGTGATCTCAAACTCCCTCCAAGATGATTCTCCTAGCTCTAGCCACATTCTTCTTCCAGTCTGCAACCTGAGTAGCATCAATAGGCTTAGGGACATCTTGATCAATGTAGTCCTTAATGCCATTATCTTCCAATACTGCTTCCATGTGATCCTTCCAAGCTATATAGTTTGAGATGCCATCAAGGGCATACTCAAGCCTCAAACTAGTGAAGGCCATCTGGATGAAATCTGAAGTGTGATGAGAACTAGATATCTATATCCCGAATAATAAACTTCGAATTCCTTTCTCTTGCTTGTATACTGTTCCTTGCTTGATTAACCTGTGCTTCGATACCATGTAGAAATTTCACCTGTAGATCAAACTGATATATGCAATGTCCTAAAGCATAATACTTGATCTAGTTCTACAAAACATTAAGCGGAAGAAAAATCGATTTCATGAGCATCATCAAGCATAAACACATATAACTGTTCAAAAGAGATAATCACACATAACACAAGATATATCACTGGGGAAAGCACCAACATAAAACCCCAACACTGTATTATCAATCAAGTGTAGATCCTCAACAACATACAAAAAGAATCAGCTCAATAGCTATCTTGCTCTCTCTGTAATCAGAAGATGAAAATCATGGACTACCTAGGCATCATTATATAGGCTGAAAATTGGCCTAATCATACCTACTATCACCTCAGGTCCACCTACGTAGTCATAGAAGAAAATAGATTTCTTCCTCATGCAAGGAATACTTACTAGAAATATCCTAGGATCTGATAGTACACTGTCTCTCATTTGATCTCAACTGGGTCTTTGTCTGAACTTCCATGCATCATTTATTCATAAGATAATACTCAGTTATTAGTTGTCACATGCATGCAAGAATTAACAAATTGAATATAGAAAATTTAACAACTTGTTAAATAATCCAATTGGACTTGACTAGTTAGAACTAAGTCAACTGATCCTCTCAATATAGAACTGAACCTTATCTCCTTTAATCAAGGGATAGATTCCTAAATCAAGAGAGAGAATAATTGCATGATCTCACAAAGACTTCAAGTTTAATTTTCCATAACTAATTAGCTCATGGAGATTAATTAATTAATATTTTAAACTGCTGGTAAGACCAAATTCGTTTTTACTTCCTATAGTTAGACCAGGGACTGCTCAAAATAGGAAGGGACCCATAAATTCTATTTTTAGAACTTTCTATTTTTAGCAGTTTCACCTCTCACCCAAGGTGGCCAATGACCTCCCTAGTCAAACTGCTATTTTTAGACATGTTATTTTTAGCAGTCCTATTTTTAGCACATTCTAAATTTAGCATTTCTTGTTGCACACTTTTCAACACTCCCTCTCAACAAGAAAGGGATTCTCAACAACCCCGATCCTATCTCTGTGGAACTCAAACTTGCCTTTTGACAATGCCTTTGTTAAAATATCTACATCCCATTCCTTGGTCGAAATGTACTGCAACATCATGATCCTCTTGACCACACAATCCCGTAGATGATGATAGAGGATATCTATATGCTTGGACCTGTCATGAAACATTGGATTCTCAGAGAGTTTAATGAAACTCTCATTATCATAATATATCAGCATATGATCCATCATCTAACCAAACAATCCCACTAGAATCTTCCGCATCCAGATGGCCTCACATGCAGCCTGACTAGCTGCCATGTACTCTTCCTTCGCTGTGCTAAGTGCAACTGATCTCTGTTTCCTGCTATACCAAGAAACCACAGCTGACCCAAGGTTGAAGATTCCTCCAGAAGTGTTCTTCCTGTCTGATGGACTACCTGCCCAATCTGCATCCGTGAAGCCTTGGAGCTTCACTCCCTCTGTCCGCTTGTACCATAATCCATACTGTGTAGTGCCTCTGAGATATCTCAGCACATGCTTTTTTGCCTTCCAAAATAACTTGGTTGGCTGAACCATAGCTTGACTCATCTGGTTCACTGCAAAGCACAAATCCGGTCGTGTGTTCACCAAATCCATGAGTGAACCCACAAGCTGCCTATAAACAATGGTAGCTACTACCTCACCTGAAGTATCATCCTCCTTCCTCCAGTTTCCTGCTAGAGGAGTCTCCATGGGCTTGCACATCTCCATGTGGAAGTGCTTGAGTATCTCATTGGCATACTTTCCTTGAGACACAAATACTTCCCCATCTCTCTGCCACACCTCCATGCCTAGAAAGTAGTGCATGAGGCCCATGTCCTTCATCTCAAACTCTCTTGCAAGGTCCTCCTTGCAAGACTTGATCAATTGATCATCACTTGTCAAAATCAGATCATCGACATAAACTACATTAATCAATAACTTACCTTCTACAATGATGTAGTAGAGGTTCGCATTCGCTTCACTCTTGGTGAAGCCCAACCCAGTGAAATAGCTGTCGATCCTAGTATACCAAGCACGGGGTGCTTGCTTTAGCCCATACAATGCTCGCTTGAGCTGACACACATGTGACTCACGATCGAAGGTCTCAAATCCCTCTGGCTGCTCTATGTATACCTCTTCCTCAATCTCCCCATTGAGGAATGATGTCTTCACATCCATCTGATGGATCTTCCAACCCATCTGAGCTGATAGTGCTAGAATCGATCTAATCGATGAGTACCTTGCAATAGGAGCAAAGGTCTCATCATAGTCAATCCCCTCAACCTGTGAGAAACCACGGGCAACAAACCTTGCCTTGTGTTTCTCAATACTACCATCATCTTCCTGATTTACCTTGTAAAGTCATCGAGAGGTAATCACTGACTTGTCCCCTGGTCTAGGAACAACATCCCACACACTGTTCCGCGTGATAGAATCATAGTCCTCTACCATTGCGTCAACCCAAATTGGTTGTTGTACTGCCTCCTCAAAAGAAGAAGGTTCGATCGCTACACATTCCCCAACCAGGTCCATGTAGCTAGTGTATCTCTCGGGAGATCTCCTCTATCTGCGTAGAGAGGATGGCTGCCCCACATTCTCTCTCGCATCCTGCATCAATCTATCAGCTTCCCTTGAGTGTTTCCGCCCATCTCTAGAAGACTCTCTAGCGGTGGTGATCTCCACTACTGGAATCTTTGCATGCGGCTGATCCGCATCATCAGGAGGCTCCTCCTCTTGAGGAACTAATAGTTGCTCATCATCACCATGAAACTTGAGCTCCCTCTCAAGTGACACTTGCATGGCTCGCTGCTCATCGAACTTCAAATCCCTTCACACTATGGTCCTCTGACTGGCAGGCAGAAACACATGATAGTTGTGAGGTGTATCCGTGTACCCCACAAGTATTCCCAACTCAGCTGTTAGGTCTAGCTTCCTCCGAGCATATTTGGTCACATGACAGAAGACTGGTGATCCAAATATGCGGAAGTGACTCACAACTGGTCTCTTCCATGAAAAAGCCTCCATAGGTGTCTTCATGCCCAAAATATGATGAGGACTTTTGTTATGAAGATATACTGCTGTATTGCATGCCACAGCCCATAGATGAAGTGGTAGGCCCTGGTCATGCAACATTGATCGAGTTGTGCCCACAATAGATCTGTTCTTCCTTTCGGCCACCCCATTCTGTTGTGGGTTATGAGGTGCCGTGAGTTCCTGTTTAATTCCTTCTGAAACAAAGAAGTCCTTAAACTGTTGGGAAACATACTCTCCATCGTTATCACTCCGCAAAGCCTTTACTTTCTTCCCTAATTCTTTCTTTGCCAAAGTTTTTAACTCAAAAAACTTCAAGAAGGTTTGATCCTTATTTTGCATGAAGTGGATCCAACATCTACGAGAAAAATCATCTATAAAAATAACAAAGTACCTTTGCTTCACGGTGGAGGTTGTAGAGAAGGGTCCACATACATTTGAATGAACTCGCTCCAGAAGTGCTCCTGCTCTACCATCCTGATCATGAAAGGAAGATTCTGCATACTTACCCAAAGTACAACCTTTGCATGTGCTCGTTTGCTCCAGCTTGCACTTGGGTAATCCGATAGAAATTTGCTACATGATCTTCAAGGCCCCATGATGCAAGTGGCCTAGTCTCCTATGCCATAACTCGCCAATATCTTGGCCATGCATCACCTCTGCTTTGGTACTCAAAGTAGCACAGTCTTCTACTTGTAACTTATAGAGATTCTTAACTCAAATCCCTATCTCTTTGGTTTGTCCAATTCCGATATGCCTTAGGAAAACCTTTCCCAAACTAAAGACTACATCATAACCTTTATCCTCAAGCATAGCAATATACACAAGATTCTTTTTCAGCCCTGGTACATACATAACATTAGAAAGAGAGAGGGGAGAGCCATGCTCCCTCTGAAACACAACTATACCTTCACTTGAGACATGGTACTTTCCGTCATCGCCCATCTCGATCCGTATCTGGAGATCCTTCTCCTCCAAAGTGTTGAAAATAGTCTTGTCACCTGACATGTGGAAAGAAGCTCCACTGTCCAAGTACCAAACACATCCCATGCTGGATGAAACCATGCATGCAATAAGTGAGAAATCCATCTCAAATTGTGAAGCTAATGCATCACCATCAGATTCCTTGGAGGAACCCTTCTTGGACTTCTTCTTTGGGCAACTAGTAGCATAGTGACCCAACTCATGACAATGAAAGCATCTCACTTTCGACTTGTCAAACTTCTTCCCTCCTTGAGAAGACTTGGATTGGGATGACTTCCCTTTCCCCTTCTTAGCTTTAGATGCTAAAGCCAAGTTCTCTTCCTCATCATGCTTTGATGAAGAAGCTCCATCTCTGGTGTTCCGTCTGATCTCCTCCTGCATCAAATCTGACCATAGTCATTCCCAATCTGGCAGTTTGTCCCTTCCATTAACTGAGTCCTAGTAACTATGCTAGCTCTTAGGAAGGCTAAGAAGTGCTAGACTCACCATATCATCATCAGCAGTAGTGATCCCTACGCTTGCAAGCTCATCTCTGCAGTTGGTGAGCTTGTTCAGGAATGTAGTGATTGTATCGCCCTTCTCACACTTGATCTTTCGAAGCTTGTCTTTCAGTGCCAGCTTCCTCTGATCACTGCTATTCTGATATAAATCTTTCAATGTTTTCCATATTGTAAACGGAGTCTCCTTCCCATGGAGGCTTGAGACTATGTGATCTCAAACTCCCTCCAAGATGATTCTCCTAGCTCTAGCCACATTCTTCTTCCAGTCTGCAACCTGAGTAGCATCAGTAGGCTTAGGGACATCTTGATCAATGTAGTCCTTAATGCCGTTATCTTCCAATACTGCTTCCATGCGATCCTTCCAAGCTATATAGTTTGAGCTGCCATCAAGGGCATACTCAAGCCTCAAACCAGTGAAGGCCATCTTGATGAAATCTAAATTGTGATGAGAACTAGATATCTATATCCTGAATAATAAAATTTGAATTCCTTTCTCTTGCTTGTATACTGTTCCTTTCTTGATTAACCTGTGCTCTGATACCCTATAAAAAATTTCACCTGTAGATCAAATTGATATATGCAATGTCCTAAAGCATAATACTTGATCTAGTTCTACAAAACATTAAGCAGAAGCAAAATCGATTTCATGAGCATCATCAAGCATAAACACATATAACTGATCAAGAAAAATAATCACACATAACACAAGATATATCAGTGGGGAAAGCACCAACATAAAACCTCAACATTGTGTTATCAATAAAGTGTAGATCCTCAACAACATACAAAAAGAATAAGCTCAATAGCTATCCTGCTCTCTCTGTAATCAGAAGATGAAAATCATGGACTACCTAGGCCTCATTATATAGGCTGAAAATTGGCCTAATCATACCTGCTGTCACCTCAGGTCCACCTATGTAGTCATAGAAGAAAATAGATTTCTTCCTCATGCAAGGAATACTTACTAGAAATATCCTAGCATCTGATAGTACACTGTCCCTCATCTGATCTCAATTGGGTCTTTGTCTAAACTTCCATGCATTAGTTATTCATGAGAAAATACTCAGTTATCAGTTGTCACATGCATGCAAGCATTAACAAACTGAATATAGAAAATTTAACAACTTGTTAAATAATCTAACTAGACTTGACTAGTTAGAACTAAGTCAACTAATCCTCTCAATATAGAACTGAACCTTATCTCCTTTAATCAAGGGATAAATTCCTAAATCAAGAGAGAAAATAATTGCATGATCTCACAAAGACTTCAAGTTTAATTTTCCATAACTAATTAACTCATGGAGATTAATTAATTAATATTTTAAACTTCTGGTAAGACCAAATTCGTTTTTACTTCCTATAGTTAGACCAGGGACTGCTAAAAATAGGAAGGGACCCAGAAATGCTATTTTTAGAACTTTCTATTTTTAGTAGTTTCATCATCTCACTCAAGGTGGCCAATGACCTCCCTAGCCAAACTGCTATTTTTAGACATGATATTTTTAGGAGTCCTATTTTTAGCACATTCTAAATTTAGCATTTCTTGTTGCACACTTTTCAACAAGAAATGCCTTGCAATGGGTGTATCCCACTGCATGTTGATAGCTATTGAGCTGATTATTTTTGTATGTTGTTGAGGATCTACACTTAATTGCTAATAAAACATTGGGGTTTTATGCTGGTGGTTTCCCCAGTGATATGTCTTGTGTTATGTGTGATTATTTCTCTTGATCAGTTATATGTTTTTTTGCTTGATGATGCTCATGAAATTGATTTTGCTTCTGCTTATTGTTTTGTAGAACTAGATCAAGTATTATGCTTTTGGACATTGCATATATCAGTTTGATCTACAGGTGAAATCTCTACAGTCGTCACATTCACCATAAAATCTTGGTAGATATAGGTAATGATTTTTAGGGAAAGCATGGGATATAGGAGGTAAAATCAGAGGCTTGTATTTATCTGGAATTTTACAAGGTATAGGAATATATATAGAAGCTATAGAATTATTCTTGATCTCTTGAGGCTCATTAGTTTGAAGACGGTCATCATAAAATTCAAAAGAAGGGTCTTGATCAAGATCAATGTCATGCAAATATTTTGTATTCACAATATTCAAAGGGAAAGAATCAAATGCAGGTCTAGGATCTTTTCTCAAATACAATATACTTTGTAAAGCCTTCTTGACATTCTCAGGAAAAGAGAAGAAATAATTTATAACAAAGAACATAATGTCTTGGATGAAATTCCAACCTGAATACGTGATCTTTCCATATTGTCTTTTCATGTTTCTATTGGTCAGGTTCATCCTCTAGTGGAGTCCTTGGATCTGATCTCGAAACTGATTTAGAGTTGCCAGGTGAATTATTTCAGCCTTCCTGTGTCTGATCGTTGTCCACCATCAACAATCAGATCTAGATATGAACTTTGATGATATTTACCAGGGAATACGAAACCTTTTGTTCTTCCCCAGTATGGTCGCCACTATGTTATCACCTGGATTGAACCTCAGGCTAAAGGAAGGTAATGCCAGGGTAACCACAAACCACGCTTAGCCAAGTAGCTAACCCTACTACACTAGGAGAGGGCTCTCTCCGTGAGGATATCAACCAATATGACTAGATCAGGAAAATGATATTTGGTTAGGTATAGTAGCACAAGGTTTGATTTGATTTGAAGGGGTTTTTCTGGATCAGGAGGAGCCAAACAGTTAGGGCAAGGAAATTAGGTCAAAATTGCAGGGTGTTTGATGGGGCAAGGTAGGTATAAATCTTAGCACTCTAGGGTTTTGATGGGTGAGGTGTTTCAAGACCAGTGAGAAGCTAGGAAGAGCATGTGATCACCATGGATCCTTCCTAAACTGAAGAAAACATAAACTGTGAATATTTTCCCAAAGTAGAGCATTAATGTTATGGGTTTTGCTTATCAACTTGAAAACATCCACTTAGAAGCAATGAAATTATTAATGAAGTACACAAAACATTTTAACATATGATCACAAGAGAGGAAACTGAACTAAACATCATACCACATGGATCCCAAAGAAATAGCTGCAATTTTTTATTAATCTTTTGCTAAACTGATACAAAATGATGTCCAATCAAAGCATAAGCATCCAGTTGAGTCCAACCATTTATAATGAGAAAGAAGAAGAAGATATAGGCATTGATTCAACCTCCTCCCATCCTCAGGGGTCTAATCCCAAAGATGAGGATCTAATCTAACCAACGCTGAACAAGAAATTGGAATCTAGGCATCCTAACAACTTGCCTCTAAAAGTGAGGAAACTAATTCATTTGTGCTCAAAATGACTTTTAATCTAATGAATCTACCCTCTACTACTAAATATCCATCATATTTACAAGCCAAGTCATCCTTTACATTAGTAAAAAATCCTCCATGAGAGAAAATCCATGATCACAGTAAAAACACAGTGAAATGGCAATCCTGTGCAAAATTTGTCTTACGCACAACGCCACTGGCCCTACTCACAGTGCCACTTTCAGGACCCTTTTGGAGGCCTTCACAACATCCAAATTGAGCTCATAATATCTCATTGGAAATATCTTCAAGTCTAATTTCCAAAACATCTGGAATTTCTTCATTTGAAGATCGTTTGACCCCTCAAAAGTTGATTCTCCCAAGACTTCTTCTGTGTGTCCAAAAAGTGGTAGAAAGGTCATTTTTGGGGTGTTTTGTGACCTTTTGGTAGACCAGTTTTTCTCCAAAATCTTAGAAAATGCATAGGGTGCATGTACTCATCGCTATGAATCCAAAAATTCAAGCCATTTGTCCATTAGGTGTATCTAGGAAAAGCGTAGCACCACCGGAGCCTAGTTTCTTATGCTAAAATTCCAAAATTTGTCAAAGGAAAAAATTTCTCCAAATTTGATAAAAATTGGTGAGCATCAACATAATCAAGCATCTTGATGAGCCAAGGAAGCTTCAGCAAGCAACCTAAGCCTATCCTCCTACTTTTTTCCTTTTACAGCCCCTCTCAACCTTGCTTTCATCTGCTTGACCCGTATATTTCAAATTTTGTTTCAAGTCCTATAGTGGTAGGCCATGTGCCTGATGATTTGGTTGTCCCTATTGGCCCTTTGTAGCAACTTTTCTAAGTGCAAATTGACTCTTTCAAGCCAAATTTCTTTATCACTCTCAATTTCCTTCTCAATTGAAGTCAAAGTGACCGGTGCTTCTTCCACTTGTATTGTTGATTTACCCTTGTCACTTTGTCTTTTTGTCTTGAGAAGTTCCAGCTCCATGAGGACCTACTTGTTACTCAGATGCTTTTTCTCTTGTTTCAGATATGTGATGACATACTTGGCTCTCGCCATGTTGTCCATCAATGCTTGGATTTGAGCCTCTTTCTCCTGTATGATGATGTTTTCTTTTGTTGCTTCATCTCGAGTCTCCAAATCTATTATCTCTATACCATGATGAATATGATGTTCTTCTAGCTCATCATGCTCCATCAAATCAAAATATCTCTCCTCCTCATAATCTCTGTCTTCTCTGTCCATGTTTGCTAATCTTTGAGGCTATGTACTCCTAGAAAAGGGATGGAGGGGGTGAGTAAGGGTGATTAGGAATAAGGGAAGGGGAAGTGATCTTGTGGGGTATTTGGTGGACTAGGTAAACATGAAAAGGAGTGGGAGGGTATTTACCATGAAAATGAGGGAGAGTGGCTAGGGTTTTAGGGTATTGCTTTGGGGATAAAGGAAAAAGGGATATGGAGTGATATGGAGTGTTATGTAGGAGGGTTTTTAGGGTTTTAGGGATAAGTGATGGGAGGAATAGTAAGGGCTAGGGTTTTAAGGTATAAATAGAGGAGATTCTAGGGTTACACATTTAACATAGCAATTAACCTCAAATGCATTAATTGAAAGCCAAGGATGAAGTTCAAGGGCAACACTTACTTGTTTGAGGGAAAAGAAGACAAATTTTGTGTTTTTTGGGTGGGAGGAGGTCGTTTTCGCCCTTGCTGGCCCTACGCATAGTGCCTCCTATAGGCGTGTAATGCCTTTCTCTACACGCAATGCCATTGTTTTTTGCACAGGGAAAATTGGCCTACATACAACACTCTGTCCCTAAGTGCAACGCTCTAGCCTCTACGTGCAGTGCCACTTCAAGCTGACTTTTGACTGCCTTCCTGATGTCCAAATTGAGCCCATGATAGCACGTTGGAAATCGCTTCATGTGTAATTTCCAAAACATCTTTAATTTTTCAATTTGGATCTCATTTTTTCTATCAAAATCTCAATCTCCCAAGACTGGTCAAAATGTGTAGAATGAGGCTGCAAAAATGCAGAGTGTTGTTGCAATAAACGTTTGGAGGTCTTACTCAACTCCAAATTGAGCTCATGATAGCTCATTGGAAATACCTCTGTGTCTAGTTATCATTTGATGCATCAAGAAATTATTTTGGACATTATGTCTAGGAGAAAAATTGCTTTTACCAAGGTCATTTCAGAAGTGCAGCAATTCTCCTATGGAAAATGATTGTTTGGACCATTCTCCCAAACCGTGAGACTTGTGTAAAAAAGGAAGGAGGTTTTTTGTCTTAGGTCTATGATGGACAAAAACCTCTCTCACGTTTGTCAAATTCATATTTTATGGCTAAGAAAAATCATTTGAATAAAACCTATCTCGATGTGAGGAACAAGGGATTTGTAGAAATGAAGGGAAATGAAGGGGATGAGGGGCTTCTAAATTCTTGAGAAAATTTTGGGAAGTGTTGAGGGCACTGAAATCAGGTCAACAACAAGGGGGATACCCACCCAGTCGGGAACCTGGTTAGCGGCTCCGTGCCCGTTTGGTGTAGCGGGTCCGACTGGGGATAACGGGACCAACTTCCCGTTCTAAGGGGGTGTGTGTGTGTAGAATTTGATGATGTGTGTGTGTGTAAGATTTGATAATGAAAATATGGAATTATTTCTAAGCTAATCTAGTTCTAAACTCTGAGACTAAATTTTATACTACTTTAATCTATCAAGAACAACACACCTAATCTACGCTAACCCGGGATAGAACTTTTTCCATTATGCGATCTAGAAAGATTTCACACAATAACTGGTAATAAAGATTATTCAGCTATTATGAGAATATAAATCAATTAAGATGAACCATCCTGCATAAGAAGTTAAACAAAACGGTTGTGAAAAGCATATCGCATAATCAGTTATTCATGTATTAAGCATAAATCAATGACTCCACCGTACAAAAGTGCCAAATGGTAGTCCACTCATTCATACGTTAACATATAAACAACATCAGCTGTATATTACTCTAGAAATGCAAGCAGAAACTCGTCAAGAGATAAAAGTACCATTTATGACTGACTTTATACTCACAGACCTGAAGCAATAATGATCTATTTCTACTTACTTCTAATGCCTACTAAGAGTACAGAAGTGCAACATCAGTAGCAGGTATTAAAATGCAAACATAAATAAATCTTGATCCATCCATTCATCAAAAACCCCCTCCGAGGGTGCAAAAGTGCATGTTCTGAGGACAAGTTTTTTGACAAATTTCCGGACCCTTCTCCAATGCAATGAGAAGGGTTAAATACTACTAACCGGCTAATTTTAATTACACAAATTTAGGGAACGGCTTCAAATGACCGCCCTTTTACTAAAACAAATTTATTTCTAAAAACTGAATCTAATTTCTAACCATTTCTGTATCTGCTCCTTAGTGTTGTAAGCGATGCGCTGTTTGTCGTGAAAGAGTCGGCTGCTTGTCCTTTCCTTTTGTTCAGGCTTGAAAATTAGAAATAACAAGAGCTGGCACCTCTTTCTGACAAACTAGAAGATATTTTTGAAAGTGCTCTTCTGGAGGAGTGTCTTCACGGCGTGTATACTTAGTACAACTTAGATTTCTTTCAAACTGATTGTGTTGTTGCTATTTTGGTTTCCGGCCGTGCGAATGACTCAATGAGCTGGGGATTTTGTTGCCTGAATGATTTTCTCAATTGAAACTTGTTTCCATTCTTTGTTCCAGGCTTTTCTGAGACGTCTTTCCCCTTAAGCATTTTTCTTTTTGCTTTACCCAATTTGGGACTCAGGATCTTTCATAAACGCTTTGCTTTTGTGCGCCTTTGACTCTGAGTCCTAGATAGCCTATTTCCATAAGCATTTGTTGAGTGATACTCTGGGATCCGCGGTCCTCCTGTATGCGGTATCCATCTGCGAAGTCATCTCCTCTCTGTTCTTCTAGTTCTGGCGCTTTGCCTTAGATGTTTCCTGCATATAGATTTATATCAGTTGCTGACTTATAGTTCACGTAAATGAAAAGAGACAGAAGAAAAGATTGACATGAAAGCAATTAAGTTCTAATGAATGCATAATCATGTCACCCATTATGACTTGACTCTTCGAAAAACGCAACATAATCATCTTTGGATACACAGGCGTACAATCATTAATTTCCCGTAAGGTGCGCGCCTAAATTTAGGCTCACAGATCATGCCGAGGAATGCCTGCGACGATTGGTTTCTGCGATTTGCATCGCAGCATCGAAGATTGTGAGGTAAATAGGTGGCATCGCAACGATTGATAGTCTCATTTGTCGCACACCATAGATCGCAGGTCGCAGCTTTGCATGGTCGCAGATCGCATATCGCAATATCGCAAGGTCGCAAGGTTTTTTCGCTTTGTCACTTTGTGCTGCTTATGCGACATTGCGATGTGCGACGTCGCATATCTGCCGTCGGCGGTTCTTTAGGTTTTCCTCTTTTGAGCGCCTTTAATGCACACGATGCGATGAGTTCTCGCGTCGCTCTTCCTTGGTGTGTTTATGCGCTTTGGGAAAACGCTCCTTTTTCCTTTGCGATGCGATATAGCTCTTAGGGAGTTAATACAAAAGATTTTTCAAAAAAAAATATTTTTTGGATTTTTTGGTTAAGGGTCCCCCTTTTCTTGATGTTATTACTAATATCAAACAAAGAGGGGGGTTGTTGGTGACCACAACAATGGCGATTCACTGTGAAGAACCAGTTATCTCTACATTTCTATTGACCGTTCACTTCCGAAACAACAAAATTTTTTTATATGTCTAAATTTTGTTATGGACAGATAGAGTAGATTGCCCCTCACCTTGTCGACGATATTTTGTCTCAACTCTTTTTATATCTCAATTTCTTGCTTCCTCAGGTTTTTTTTTTTTTTTTTTGTGCATTCGCATCAGACATTACTTGGTCTTGATAAAAGATAAAATAAGGTCTTCTCTATGTACTGGCTTAAAAGTATGCTCATTTGTCGTAGGTAGAGCCTCTACTGCCCGCAAGCGTCCATAGCCTCGACAGGGTTACCATGTTATCCAACAATGATCCTTTTTCCTGCTTGAGGTTACTCGCAACATTCCAGAGAAAAATCCTTTTTAACACACTTTTCCTTTTTTAATTCTCTAAAGAACAATGTCTTGGTTTGGTGGCCAAATTATGACACAGTCATTCACCTGATTTACACTTTTGCTGAACAAGCCGGCTCGTGATGAGACCTCTTGTCTTTTGATTGCAACAATCTTAAGTCGTTGCCCTGTTTTGATAGACAGTATTGGCAAAGTCAGCAAGTTATAATATCTGTGATCATGATAAGCCGGCTCGTGATGAGAGCTCTTATTATTTGAGATATGGTGTTTTGTTTGGATTGTTTCTCTGGATGCTGTAATTTTCTTTTAGCAGGGAGGAAGTCATTGTTTTTCCTTAAGAAAGCTCTGGACGACAATAATAGAGTTTTTTGAAAACAACAGCTTTGCAGAGAATGCTTATTTTATTATTGATGATACCTTTCATGGTGCTGATACAAAACAATTCTTTTACCAGAGGTTGCTTTTGTCAAAGTTTTTAGAGGTCGAAACGAGTATCATAATCAAAGTGAAGTTTAACTCTATTTGTCAATAATAAAATTCAGATTTTTCAAAAAAAAAAATTGCTATTTGTACAAGCGAAATCAAAATCTGATAGAGAATTGGCGTGCTCTTTCATGAATCCTTTTTAAATGATCATTTACAACGGGTTTTATTCATAAAAGAGAAAAACAAAACAAAATAAAAACTAAAAACTAAATCTATCCTACAAAAATTAGAAGATTTCTCTTCTATGGAAAATACAATTTAAGAATCAGTCCATTGACAGGTAAAGAATCTCTCCTTCCTGCCAGATCCTGCAACACGAATGTAGACGGGCCTACGACTTCTACAATCTGAAAAGGGCCAAGCCACAGCTTCTGAAATTTCGTATGTTTTCCCTTTTCTTCATGAGCCTTATCCCATTTCAAAACTAAATCACCCATCTGAAAGTTTTTTCTGGTTATGATGCTTGAGTCAAAAGAAGATTTTATTAGCGCTTGGTGATGGGCATGGGTTTTCCTAGCTTGTTCTCTTTGTTCTTCTAGTTTGATTATTTCCATTTGTCTTAATTGTAAAGAGGAAGTAGATACTTCATCGATATATTGCACTAAAGATAAAGAGGGAATGACTAGGTGAGTCGGAAGAACCACTTCTCTCCCATAAACTAAATTAAAGGGAGAAGTGCCGATTGAAGCTTTCTTTGTGATTCTATCAGCCCATAAAGCATTTACCAGCGCTTTGTACCAATTCCTTTGGTTTTGGTCAGCTGTTCTTTTGATAATTCTGATTAGGTTCTTGTTTGTTGATTCAGCCAATCCATTACCTTGCGAATAGTAGTTGGCAGAATATTTCAGTTTGAACCCTCTTTTAAGTGCAAACTCAGTCATAGTATTTCCAGAAAAATATGAAGCGTTATCAAACATTAATGCTGTTGGCAATCCAAACCTAGTGATGATAAATTGATCTATGAATTCAATAATATTTTCAGAATGAACTGTCTTGAGAGGAACTGCTTCTACCCATTTGGTAAAATAATCAGTTGCCGTAAGGATATACTTATGCTGCTTAGAAGAGTGAGGAACGATCTCACCTATTATGTCCAAGCCCCATTGACTGAATGGTTGGTCGATGATGACTGGTTGTAGCGGCATGGACGGTTTCCTTTGTTTTCCTGCAGCAGTCTGGCAGACTTGGCATTTCCTTACGTGATTGTATGAGTCTTTGAAAAGCGTGGGCCAATAATATCCTGCACGCAAGATTTTATGTTCAGTCGCATCTCCGGCATAGTGTCCGCCTGCTGGTCCATCGTGGAGTTCCTGCAAAACCTTTTCGGCTTCAGTTTTCTCAAGACACCTAAGAAGCACAAAATCGTAATTCCTTTTAAACAAGACATCATTTATGAGCTGGTATTGTTTAGCTTTTAATCTCAGAGCTCTTTTCTTGGTATGATCCAGACGTGATGGAGCATACCCGTTCTTAAGAAAATAAATGGTGTCAGCATATGATGATTCTGCATAGTTTAAGCTTACCTCGTACGCTTGTACCTCTTCAGATGAGTTCTTCGGGATTTGCGATGCTCCGGCTAACATCTTGCAGAAGCCTTGACCTCTTATGATGTTTGCTGGTTTGATCTCAAGATCATATTCTTGTAAAGCGGTAATCCAATTAGCTCTCTTTTCGCCCACGTCTTTCTGCACCAAAAGGTTTCTTACCGCCGGAAACGGTACTATGACTTTAGTGTGGGCTTTAAGCAAGAAAGGTCTGAAATATTTGATTGCTTTGAAAACAACATATGCTTGTTTCTCTACGTCTGAGTAATTAATTTCAGCACCTTGTAAGTTCGAGCTAAAGAATGCGATTGGAGCCTCCGCTTTCTCTTGATTTGCTTGGGTCAAAATCGCGGCATAGGATTTCTCTGAGGCAAAAGTGTATAAGGTAAAAGATTCTGAAAAATTTGGGGTGGCCAAAGATGGAGCATTGATGATAGCTTGTTTGATTAAGTTGAACGCTTCGTGCTCATCTAGACCCCATTTGAAATTTGAATTCTTTTTTATCATATTTTGTAAGGGAGAAATAATACGTGAAAAATCTGGGACAAATCTTTTGACAAAATTGATCTGTCCAAGGAAGGATTGCATGGCTTTCTTGTTATGGGGTATGGATATTTCGGAAATTTCCTTGATTCTGTCGGGTTCTATATGAATACCAGATTTCGACACTATGAATCCGAGCAAGTTCCCTTCGCTTAACGCAAAGAAAGATTTCTTTGGGTTGAGCGAAATCCCATACCTCAAGCATCTTTGAAAGATTTGCTTCAAATCTTTGAGGTGGTTGGTTCGTTTTTTGGAGTACACTGTTATATCATCCAGGTAAATCACTACTGACTTATTGACTAACCCTTTAAATGCGATGTACATGGCTCTCTGAAAGGTAGCTCCAGCATTGATCAGACCAAATGGCATCTTCCGATATGCATAAGTGCCCCATTTGGTTCGGAACGTAGTCTTTAATTGATCATCGGGATGTACCAGTACTTGATTGTATCCTGAAAATCCATCCAGGAATGACATTAATTTTGAGCCTGCTACTGCCTGTAATATTTGCTCCATAGGTGGGAGGGGAAAGTTATCTTTCTGACAGGCTTTGTTGAGATTTCGGAAATCGATACAGATTCTAATGTCTCTGTTTTTCTTCCTAACGGGCACCATATTGGATACCCATTTAGAATGCCTGACGGGGAAGATTATTCTGGCTCTCAACAACTTATTAAGCTCAGTGTTTATCTGATTTTCTAGGTTAGGGTGTATTTTTCTGAGCTTCTGCTGGACAGGTTTTTCATTGTCAATCATAGGGATAACATGTTGAATGATAGAAGTGTTGTATGTTTTTAGATCATCGTAATTCCAGGCAAAAACGTTTTTTTATTGTCTCAGAAGACGAATATATGCTGATTTCTCTTCAGGGGCTAGGCCGTGACCTAGGTTAACGTTTTGTGGCTTCTGATCGGTCCCTAGGTTTACTAATTCATAGTTCAGGGTAGAACTGCAAAGTTTAGCATTGGCGGACCTTTTAAACCGACTTTTCAAATCATATAAATCTTCTAGCTTGACCACCGATTTCGGTATAGCATTGTCGGAGCCATTTTGTTGTATTTGATGATCATGATGGTCTTCGTCGATTATCTAATTTGAGTAGGATCCTTCAGAAGTAAGGAAATTTACGATGTCAGGATCGTCGTTGAACACTCTCCAATTGGTGATATTGTCAGGGATGGATGGTCTAAAGATTAATTCTATTGAAAACCTATCAGGACTAAAATATTCAGAAGGGATAAGTCTAGAGGCTACGTTAGCTAACAGGTCTGCGCTCGCGTTTTGAATTCTTGGAATTGACGAGATGTTGAATGCTACGAAATGTGCAGTGAGATCTTGAACTAATGATTGATAATGCTTTAAATGACTTGACAGGCGATGTATGGTGTTACGTACCTGTTTTACGACGATCTCCGAATCTCCAAAGACTTGAAGATACTTAACGTTCAATCCGATTGCTTTGTATAGGCCTTAAACCAAGGTTTCGTACTCCGCTGTGTTGTTCGTGCAATCGATCTCAAGTCTGCATGTGAGCATAATCTTATTCCCGTCTGGGTTAATCAGAACGCATCCTGCTCCTGCCCCCTCATTTGATTTAGATCCGTCAAAATATAATTTCCAAAATAAAGATGTATTTACAGAATTATCTAAAAAACTAAAACATTTTGAGTCATCAGTTTGGGAGAAATTTTCAACTTGGGATAAAACTGAATTCTCTAAGTATGGTGAAATATGAGCATTGAAATTACCTAGGAAAGAATCTATTGCGTAATTGCCTACAATGCAGCTATTGTACGTTGTGGCCTCATTTTCTCCTTCCAGTTCAGTCACTATGTATTTTTGATGCAATTCTCGTTCAACCTTTATCTGATTTGGTTTACCATTGTATGGTAACCACATGTGCGACCAATCGGTTGAAAAATATCCGTGGAGTTTTTCCGACCAATCCCTGCTAAGAATCAAACCATAGAATTCAGGGATATCAGCTACTAGAATGTCGATAACCTGACACACTTTTGGGTTAGACGACAATCTTATGGTCACCTGATTGAGTTCACCAATCACTTCGACTTGGGATCGATCAAGTTGAACTATACGTACTGCGGATTTTTGAGGTTGCACATTCAATTTGGCACATATTGACCTGGGTAAGATATTCGTTGAAGCACCAGAATCGACCAAGCAATTGTGCACGTTTTTGTTGAAGATTTCATTTGTGAGAAGAAAAGTAGGAGTATGAGATCTTGATCTTCCTCCAATCAAGGCGATGTCATTTGGATCAATTTTATTGATCGTGTTGGTTGGAGGCCTTCCCAGATTGTGGGAAGCTACAGCTGTAGGTAAAGATGTAGTAGGCACAACATGTAATTCTTTCATCATTATTTTCTGCTGGTGTTTCAATTTACTCAATTCATACAGAGTGATATTAGCCCTAGTCTTCTTCATGTCATCAATGATGTTATACTCCATTTCATCCGACACTATTAGTGTTCTTGATGGAGGCGTTTGATCAGATTGGACTGGGCTAATCTGGGTCGCTTTAGCAGTTGTCTTTTGTGTTGCGACCTTTTCTTTTGTTGCAAGGCTTGCGCCCTTTTGTTTTGGGGTAGTTAGGGGAGGATCAAGTTGATTTCTGCTTCTCGTGCTAACAAGAAATGATTCTTGATCCTCTTCTTGTGGGAGGATGAAGTCCCACATTCCTTGTAGTTCTACAACCTCTTCCTCGTCGGTCTGCCCTTCAGTGGTATTCTTTTCTTCTTCGTCTTCTTCAGATTCAACGTTTGAGACAACACTAGGTGGTCTTACCTCCATGGGAGGATTTCTTTTAAAAGTCCTAAAGGGCTTTTTCGAAGAAGTCTCTGCTAGTTATTTCTTAATATCAATCATCTCATTGGACATGGCTTTCAACACTTTTTGTAATCCTTCCAAATCGAAAGGATCTTTCGTTTGCTTCTTCTTGGTGTCTTCTTTGAAAGAGATCTTCTTAGATTTGCGTTCTTCTATAGCGGATCTCTTTTCTAGGGCTACCACGCGTTTTTCCATTGCTAACGCTTCTGTCAAGTTGTCAACAAAGGTGGTCTTGTTTTCCCTATCTACGAAGATAGCCAAGTTTGGAGGTAAAGCCGTGATGTACCATTCACATCTTACTTCTTCGCTGGGTTGTGAGGCAGCGGGGATTTTGTTGAGGATCTTATTGAACCTTAAGTTAAAATCTTTAATGGGTTCTCTAGCCTCAGCCTTAAGATTAGATAGGTCATTGATCAATTTCGCCGTGGATCTGTCATCACCAAACTTGGTGAGAAACTGACTTTGAAAAATGTCCCAGCTTGTGATGGATCCGGAAGGTAACGAAAAGTACCATGACCCGGCTGTTCCTTGCATTGTATAAGGGAAAAGCCGGACAACAGCGTCTTTGTTAGTGACTCCGTTGAGATTAACAGAAAGCATGAAATTATTGATATGTTCTTCGGCTAGCATTCCTGCTTCCGGATTGAATTTAGGCAGCCATTTCTCAGGATGGGCCGGTATAGGGCTCAGGGGTGGAGGCAATAAAACCGCCCCAGGATTGTTCCATGGAGACTGAGCCATCGTTGAGCTGCTAGTTAATGGAAGTGCAGAAGACGATCTCTGATGCTGAGAAGATGAAGATATTAAGATCTTTGATGTTTGAAGAGGAAGGTTTGTAGAAGATGGGTGAGTGAGTTGGAATGAAAGAGTGGGTGGTTGACTTCGCGGTGAGGGAGTTGATATGGACGAAGTGGATGAAGGAGTCTGACTGTCAGACTCTGGTGGTGTTTTCCTTGCTCTTTTCCTGGTAGGGAGAGGGAGTTCACTTGGTTGTATGCCAAATTTTTCACTCTTTGATCTGGTAAGGGGATGAGCAGGGTTGTACTGCAAAGTCACGCTGCTTTTAGATTTATCAGACTTCTGGTTAAAAATAGAGAATCCCTGGAGTTTACGAATCAAAGTTCGAATTTCAGGGGGATCAATGATAGATTGGTCTGATATATTCGAATATGTAGCAGTGGTAGATACTCAAGCGACTTCAAATTCCGGGTTTAACCGTGTTGGAGAAGTCGAGGGAGTTGATGAGGGTGTATTACTCTCAGAATGGTATTTTGATATTTCTTTAGGTGCCATTCATAGTTAGTGCCCTCCTTCTAGCGCTAAATATGTTGAGGGCCCTGAAATCGGGTCAACAACAAGGGGGATACCCACCCGGTCGGGAACCTGGTTGGCGGCTCCGTGCCCGTTTGGTGTAGCGGGTCCGACTGGGGATAACAGGACCAGCTTCCCGTTCTAAGGGGGTGTGTGTGTGTAGAATTTGATGATGTGTGTGTGTGTGAGATTTGATAATGAAAATATGGAATTATTTCTAAGCTAATCTAGTTCTAAACTCTGAGACTAAATTTTATACTACTTTAATCTATCAAGAAAAACACACCTAATCTACGCTAACCCGGGATAGAACTTTTTCCATTATGCGATCTAGAAAGATTTCACACAATAACTGGTAATGAAGATTATTCAGCTATTATGAGAATATAAATCAATTAAGATGAACCATCCTGCATAAGAAGTTAAACAAAACGGTTGTGAAAAGCATATCGCATAATCAGTTATTCATGTATTAAGCATAAATCAATGACTCCACCATACAAAAGTGCCAAATGGTAGTCCACTCATTCATACGTTAACATATAAACAACATCAGCTGTATATTACTCTAGAAATGCAAGCAGAAACTCATCAAGAGATAAAAGTACCATTTATGACTGACTTTATACTCACAGACCTGAAGCAATAATGATCTATTTCTACTTACTTCTAATGCCTACTAAGAGTACAGAAGTGCAACATCAGTAGCAGGTATTAAAATGCAAACATAAATAAATCTTGATCCGTCCATTCATCAAAAACCCCCTCCGAGGGTGCAAAAGTGCATGTTCTGAGGACAAGTTTTTTGACAAATTTCCGGACCCTTCTCCAATGCAACGAGAAGGGTTAAATACTACTAACCGGCTAATTTTAATTACACAAATTTAGGGAACGGCTTCAAATGACCGCCCTTTTACTAAAACAAATTTATTTCTAAAAACTGAATCTAATTTCTAACCATTTCTGTATCTGCTCCTTAGTGTTGTAAGCGATGCGCTGTTCGCCGTGAAAGAGTCGGCTGCTTGTCCTTTCCTTTTGTTCAGGCTTGAAAATTAGAAATAACAAGAGCTGGCACCTCTTTCTGACAAACTAGAAGATATTTTTGAAAGTGCTCTTCTGGAGGAGTGTCTTCACGGCGTGTATACTTAGTACAACTCAGATTTCTTTCAAACTGATTGTGCTGTTGCTATTTCGGTTTCCGGTCGTGCGAATGACTCAATGAGCTGGGGATTTTGTTGCCTGAACGATTTTCTCAATTGAAACTTGTTTCCATTCTTTGTTCCAGGCTTTTCTGAGACGTCTTTCCCCTTAAGCGTTTTTCTTTTTGCTTTACCCAATTTGGGACTCAGGATCTTTCATAAACGCTTTGCTTTTGTGCGCCTTTGACTCTGAGTCCTAGATAGCCTATTTCCATAAGCATTTGTTGAGTGATACTCTGGGATCCGCGGTCCTGCTGTATGCGGTATCCATCTGCGAAGTCATCTCCTCTCTGTTCTTCTAGTTCTGGCGCTTTTCCTTAGATGTTTCCTGCATATAGATTTATATCAGTTGCTGACTTATAGTTCACGTAAATGAAAAGAGACAGAAGAAAAGATTGACATGAAAGCAATTAAGTTCTAATGAATGCATAATCATGTCACCCATTATGACTTGACTCTTCGAAAAACGCAACATAATCATCTTTGGATACACAGGCGTACAATCATTAATTTCCCGTAAGGTGCGCGCCTAACTTTAGGCTCACAGATCATGCCGAGGAATGCCTGCGACGATTGGTTTCTGCGATTTGCATCGCAGCATCGAAGATTGCGAGGTAAATAGGTGGCATCGCAGCGATTGATAGTCTCATTTGTCGCACACCATAGATCGCAGGTCGCAGCTTTGCATGGTCGTAGATCGCATATCGCAATATCGCAAGGTCGCAAGGTTTTTTCGCTTTGTCACTTTGTGCTCTGCTTATGCGACATTGCGATGTGCGACGTCGCATATCGGCCGTCGACGGTTCTTTAGGTTTTCCTCTTTTGAGCACCTTTAATGCACGCGATGCGATGAGTTCTCACGTCGCTCTTCCTTGGTGTGTTTATGCGCTTTGGGAAAGCGCTCCTTTTTCCTTTGCGATGCGATATAGCTCTTAGGGAGTTAATACAAAAGATTTTTCAAACAAAAATATTTTTTGGATTTTTTGGTTAAGGGTCCCCCTTTGCTTGATGTTATTACTAATATCAAACAAAGAGGGGGGTTGTTGGTGACCACAATAGGAAGTAGGGAGGGATGTTAGGAAGTAGGGTAAAGTGGAATGTCAAGGATTGAGTTAGGGGAAGGGGTCCAAAAGGGAAAAACACAGGCCTAACCTAGAAAAGTGTCAAATTGTAGCAATATGCTAGGTTTCGTGGGAAAATGATGAATTTGAGGGATATCAGTGATGGGAAGTGTTTAAGAAGGTATATTAAGGATATGGGAAAGTGTATGAGCATCAAGATACAATTTTTATTGATGATTTGACCATCCAAGAAAAATTACATTCAAAACCCTAGGAGAGGGAAATGAGCCTTACCTAAGCACAACTGAAGCACAAACAAGGTGTAAAATGACCTATTGGAACCTGAAATAATGATGACAACTCTTTGAATGATGGTACACTCAATTGAACGGTGACATGGACCAATACTTGGAAAACTTTGGAAGGAGTGAAAAAATCCTAGACCTAATACCTAGTGAACAAATTTTACTTGAAGACTCACTGAAATGACAAAAAATTGACATTGACACCCCAAGACCACTTTATAAGAGCATATTTGATCACTGGTGGAAGGCTGCAAAAAATGACACTAACATTGGCCTTATTGAGGATGGAAGCTCCTTGGAGGTGTCAAGAACACCATAGACCAAGTGTGTTACCATCTGGGCCAATACGATAAAAAACTCAAACTGAAATGCATGACTTGAAAAGTGATGACTTGACGACACAAACTGACTCTGAAACTGACTGAACCATGCTCACTTCTATGAGCTTATTAATCACACCCTACTCTAAGTGATCCATTCCTCACCTGATTAAGTGAAATGAAACAACCATTGCAACCAAGTAAGCATTATGGCTACTATTTGAATTCTCCGCAATTGCTTGCTTATGAGCAACAAGAGAGAACTACTGAAATGCAAGTCCCATGAAAACTTGTAAACAGATCCAAATTTTCCCAGATCGAATAATATGGATTCTCTATCTGAATCCAAAAATACTGCATAAGGATCTTGAAATTCATGTGCATTGGGACTTAGCTCATCCAATTGATTACTTTGCTTCTCCTCATACCATGAATGCAAACTTTCATCTAAGCTTTGTGACAAGACTCCTACAGAAAATGACAAAGAAACCGGCTGCTGAATCAAGTTTATATCAATACCTTTTTCAAACTCATAGTTAGCTAATGGAGAAGGACCTTTACTGTAGATATCATCCAACACATTAGCTATTGGATCTTGAAAAACTTGAAAAGACTATTCCAAACCATTTTCTATTGGTTCCAATGAGATTGCATGAATTTCTACAGGTTGTTCATCCTTTATTGAAGATATACTATGCAAATTTGCCTTCAAAAACTGAAATGATTCAAAACATAATGGTACGGAATCATATTGCATCATTTGATCATATGTTCCAGCTTCCAAGTCTTCATTTGCAACCTAACATTCAATGGCATTCGGGGGCTGCAAATCTAGATATGTGAGGTCTTGAACAAGGATTTCATTTCCCTCTAGATGGTCAAGATCAAAACTTATCGATGGTTGATTTCTGATTGCGCAAAATTTGTCTCTAATGAACTAAAACGAAGTAAAACAAAAAGGCAAAGATCATTCATTTACTTCAAAATTTTCTGCACTTTCCTCCTCACTTCCATAGCTGATATGCATCGGCTGATCACTGTATTCGAGCCGCTGAAAGTGAACTGCCTCCTTCCACAAACCAGCTGTTGATTTGTTTGCAAGATTAGCTTTTGTTTGGAGAACATAGTCATCATCATACTAATCAAACTTAGGCAAATCATCAGTATAAAACACATCATCAAGCATACATGTTAGATCAACAGATCTCTCTTCTCCAAGATGATCTATAAAACAATCATTATCAGATCTATGACAACTAGGATAAGAAAGAAAATGCTTTGGATCAGCCACTTGTTTTTCTTCAATTAGTGAGCCATGGCCTTGAACACCATACTCATTCTTTGTGGTGGTCTTTTTCATCATCTCTTCCATTTCACTTAACAAATTGTTGAGTTTTACCTCTAAATATGTCGATTCCTATGGATCTATGTTCTTCATCTTTTCTTCCTTCAACTTTGCCCTTCTGATCAGAAAATTAGCCTCTACATCTACTGCATTGTTTTGCATCTCTTCAAGTGTTGCAAGGTTCCTTTCCCTCAGCTAAAACTCCATTTCTGGATCAAAGGATTCTCGGTAGTGTAAGAGAGTGGATCTAGGAGGAGTCCTTATATTAGCAGGCATAAAAAAATAGACTTGGTTAAACCTGGAAGAAAATTGTTGTACTGTCTCCCCTGGCTGTCTTTTCGCTGGTTATACTCTTCTAGAATCAAGAAAGGGTTCTGTTTGACCACCCACTTGTCGAGGAAAACATTGACGAATTGCTAGAAATTTGAGATGCTCGCATCAGGTAGGGTTTCGAACCAACTCTTGACTTTGCATTGCAAAGAAAGAGCAAAAATCCTTATACTGACATCCTCTTCATCAACTTCAAAAAGGTCAAGAAAAGACTCAAAATTCAGTACATGTCTCTCAGTAGTGATGTTGTCACATTCACCATCAAATCTTGGTAGATATAGGTAATGATTTTTAGGGAAAGAATGGGATATAGGAGGTAAAATCAGAGGCCTGTATTTATTTGGAATTTTACAAGGTATAGGAATATATACAGAAGCTATAGAATTATTCTTGATCTCTTGAGGCTCATCAGTTTGAAGATGGTCATCATAAGATTCAGAAGAAGGGTCTTGATCAAGATCAAAGTCATGTGAATATTTTGTATTTACAATTTTCAAAGGGAAAGAATCAAATGCAGGTCTAGGATCTTTTCACAAATACAATATACTTTGTAAAGCCTTCTTGACATTCTCAGGAAAATAAAATAAATAATTTATAATAAAGAACATAATGTCTTGGATGAAATTCCAACTTGAATACCTGATCTTTCCATATTGTCCTTTCATGTTTCTACTGGTCAGGTTCATCCTCCAGTGGAGTCCTTGGATCTGATCTTGAAACTAATTTAGAGTTGCTAGGTGAATGATTTCAACCTTCCTGTGTCTGATCGTTGTCCACCATCAAAAATCAGATCTAGATATGAACTTTGATGATATTTCCCAGGGAATATGAAACCTTTCATTCTTCCCCAGTATGGTCGCCACTATGTTATCACCTGGATTGAACCTCAGGCTAAAGGAAGGCAATGCCAGGGTAACCATAAACCACGCTTAGCCAAGTAGCTAACCCTACTACGCCAAGAGAGGGCTCTCTCCGTGAGGATCTCAGCCAATATGACTAGATCAGAAAAATGATATTTGGTTAGGTATAGTAGCACAAGGTTTGATTTGATTTGAAGGGGTTTTTCTTGATCAAGAGGAGCCAAACAGTTAGGGCAAGGAAATTAGGTCAAAATTGCAGGGTGTTCGATGGGGCAAGGTAGGTATAAATCTTAGCACTCTAGGGTTTTGATGGGTGAGGTGTTTCAAGACTAGTGAGAAGCTAGGAAGAGCATGTGATCACCATGGATCCTTCCTAAACTGAAGAAAACATAAACTGTGAATATTTTCCCAAAGTAGAGCATTAATGTTATGGGTTCTGCCTATCAACTTGAAAACATCCACTTAGAAGAAATGAAATGATTAATGAAGTACACAAAACATTTTAACATATGATCACAAGAGAGGAAATTGAACTAAACATCACACCACATGGATCCCAAAGAAATAGCTGCAATTTTTTATTAATATTTTGCTAAACTGATACAAAATGATGTCCAATCAAAGCATAAGCATCCAGTTGAGTCCAACCCTTTATAATGAGAAAGAAGTAGAAGATATAGGCATTGATTCAACCTCCTCCCATCCTCAGGGGTCGAATCCCAAAGATGAGGATCTAATCTAACCAACACTAAACAAGAAACTAGAATCTAGGCATCCTAACAAGTTGCCTCTAAAAGTGAGGAAACTGATTCATTTGTGCTCAAAATGACTTTTAATCTAATGAATCTACCCTCTACTACTAATTATCCATGATATTTACAAGCCAAGTCATCATTTACATTATTAAAACATCCTCCATGAGAGAAAATCCATGATCACAATCAAAACACAGTGAAATGGCAATCCTGTGTAAAATTTTTCCTACGTGCAGTGCCACTTTCAGGTCCCTTTTGGAGGCCTTCCCGACATCCAAATTGAGCTCATGATAGCTCATTGGAAAGCTCGGCGAGTACAATTTCTAAAACAGCTGTAATTTCCTCATTTGAAGCTCGTTTGATCCCTCAAAAGTTTATTCTCCCAATACTTCTTCTGTGTGTCCAAAAAGTGGCAGAAAGGTCATTTTTGGGGTGTTTGTTGACCTTTTGTGATGTAGGAGCATCGGCATTAGCTAGCAATGTGGAGGATTGTCCAAATGTTGTGGCTAATCACAGTAAAATTCATTGACTGTTTGGTTCAATTCAGGTTTATCAAGAGGAGTAGACTTCATGAATAGTTTGTTATGGAAATAAATGTGATTGTTTTATTTAGAATTAGAGATAAGACTTATTAATATTGATGTAATCGAGAGTGATAAGATTAGGAGATTTTGTTGTTAAGATCTTTCGAAGAAATAGGAGGTTTCTGTTTGCTATTATTAGAAGAATTAATAGTGAAATTAGAGGAGGAGAGGAAGGGATGTGTGTGTGGGTTTTTGGATGGAGCGAGAGCTCAGAAAATATGTAGACTGCGTGTTATGTGTAATGGAAGTCGATTCTTTTATGTAATTGGTTAAAAAGCAGAGATTTTGTTTATGAATAAATTTCATATTGTGTGAGTCAATGTATGAGAATTCGGGAAGACTATATGTCGATTTCTCTTAGTGATGATAGAAGTGGTGGTGATCAGTGTTTTAATTTAGTTGTAAATATTTCTGTGGAGAAAATCTGAAGTAGTGAGCCTGTGCGTGTGAAATTTCATTACCCAGAAAACTATGAAATAAACCCTTTTCAGAGCGTTGTTTTGCTGTGTATTCGATTTAAATAGTTGTGGACTATGTTATTTTAATTTTAATTGCAAGATTCCGTGTTGAAGTCAAATCCGACGTTGTTTAAATATGTGAGTATACAAGTTGTTAACATGGGGAATTGATTTAAATTGCGGTTGGAATCAGTAAGCGGACTTAAGTTAAACTACCTCTCCATTTTGAAATAAATCGGTTCTGAAGATATCGTAAGGATTTTGGAAATTGAGTCGGATCCGACAGTTTCGCATTGGAGCGTAGTAAGTGTCAACCTCTCGTGGCATATCAAATTCAACGTGGCAAATTAATTCGATATTGGGTCAATCAGCTCTGGGTGTCAATCCATAATGTTGCGTTTTGAAAAATAGCAATTGGAATTCACTGATTAATAATACATCAGAGCATGGAGAGGGATCCACATCGTTCCATATAACGATGGATCTGGAGGCGAAGTGTATTTAAATTGTTTGATATGGATCGGATCCAGTATAAGCAATCGGATTGGAAACCTAAAGGTGGAAGCACATTGCAAATACGATGGTTGATTTCCAATTGAACCACAGCGATTCCGGTCAAATCGCATCGGGACTGTGAAATAATAAAACAGGTTTGATATTAAAACAGCTCGACTTCCGATTTCCGATTACAATCACATCAGAGTTCCAATTGGTTTGCATCAGAACGGTGATCTACGATCTCCGATCTCTGAGTGAATCGGATCGGAGCAGCGGATTTTGTTTTGAATTAGAGTTGGACATAGATTGGGATCGCCGATTGATATATATATCGGTGTATGACCAGAGTTTGGAGCGTTTTTGAACAGTGAAAGGGAAATCGATCCGAATCATTGGATCGGGTGATTTGGGGCAATTAAAATTCTGTTCGATCATTATTTTCCAGAGTATAAATCAGTGGAGAAGGTGAATTAAGGCGTGGTAAGTTGTCGGCATGAGCAATGTTAATCCAGCTTGGTATGATGAAAGGGAAAAGACGCATAAACAAATTTGGTACCTTGGTTCGATTGAAATGGAAAACCGAAGACACGTAATTAAGTGCAGACAAATGCTATTGGGAATGTTTGCGTGAAAGGTTTGTTTGAAGCAATGTCAAGTTGAATTTAAATCATGGGCACATTGCTTTTATTGACTTTTGATTGAAGAAAAGTGTGTGTGAGATTGCCCATGTATGGATAAGTTGAAGAACTTCCGTATGTACTGTTGAAATTGCCTAGCATTGAGTTTTATTTGTACAGAGATTTGAGATGCATTTCTTATATGCATGGTAGTGTTTGTAGATTCTGTGTTTGCAGGTTTATCCTGCATCATTTTTGGTATCAGAGCTTGGCTCTGTTGAAATTGAATATGTTTGTTTTCTGAATGAAGTTTAGTACCAGATTACAACAGAGAGGA
Source organism: Pinus tabuliformis (assembly GCA_031772625.1). Taxonomy (NCBI): domain Eukaryota; kingdom Viridiplantae; phylum Streptophyta; class Pinopsida; order Pinales; family Pinaceae; genus Pinus; species Pinus tabuliformis. Next base: position 863,799,473 of record CM062820.1, read on the forward strand.
AATTCGTTCAAAATACAGGTGACAGCTTAAGAAAGAATGAAGACTGCAGCAATCTAGACTAAGAGAAGTTGTGAGAGAAGAACCAGATGTGTTCTTAAAAGCAGAATAAGGGAAGTCCTTAGAAGTGGCAGTGAACCTGTAGAATTCAACAAGAGATTGGACAGAGGACAATTGAAGTGTTCTCGAAAGAGAAAGTGAGAGATTGCAGAAGCCTAGAGGGAGCAAAGGTGTTGCTCAAGAGAAGATTCCAGATAGGGGATCGTGCTTACCAAAAGACTGAGTGAGGAGAGCTTAGTGAGGTAAGATTGCAGTAAGGAGGACTTACTGTTGCAGAGGTTTGTTGCAGAGGTGCGAGGAGCTCATGGAAAGAGAGGAGCAGAAAATGACTACAGATAGTCATAGCGGAAGTTCACAAAGAAGCCACAGCAGAAGGGAAGATGCCAAAGCAAATGGCATGAGGATGAGTCAAGAAGAGTTTGACCGAGAGAAAGCTGAGATAGATTTCCAGATTGGAATATTGATGAAGATGCTGCAGAAAAGTGTTTGGACCATGAGGAAAAGAGTAAAATGGCAAAGACTACGGGAAAGGAGAAATCAGCAAGTGAAGTTAGAGATAGTAGAAGAATGGAAAAAGATTGAGCAGATATTGAGTGCTCAAGAGGAATCAGAGAAACTCAGAGAAGCAAAGGTAGAATTGGAAGTCTCCATTTGCAAACCAGAACAAGGTGAAATGTTGGGGGAAGAAGATAATGAGAGGTCAGCTGAAGATCTTCTGGACTACTGGCAGAATTCAGAACAATTCGAAGATATGTTGACAAAGGAAGCAGATGAGGCAATGAAGCCTTGTGATTTTGATTCTTATAGTTTGTGTATGTTTGCAGGATATGTAGAGGATGATGGACAGTCGAATGAAATTGTCACAAACAGGAATGAAGCTCTTGAGGTGAAGTATGATGGTGAATCCCTTTTAGAGGAAGAAGGCGTTGATCTATTGCAACAGAAGGAGTTCATAGATGAAATCCTATTTGGTGTGAAACAGTTAGATGAGGTTGATATAGGCCAGAAGTCTAATGACAATTCCATAGTGGGACTACAAAAAGGTAAACCAATGAATTTGTTTAATGGAATTGATGAAAGATGCTTGCAATATGATGATGTAGAAAACAGGTCAACTCAAGAGGATTGTCAGGAAAAGAATGAAGCTGAGAATGGAAATTGTGATGAACTGCTGGAGAGATTTCACAAGGAAATAAAATTCTTGGAAAGATTACTCAAGGAACCCAAAGGAGAAACGAAGCTTACAGAACCTGATGGAGGAAAAGGTGTCGAAGACAACATTAATAAATATGATGCTGAAATCAGAGAAATCGAGCAGCGATTATTTGAAGGTGAGATGAAAGATCAGGAGCAACAAAGGAGTTATGTCCTCAGATGCATGAAGGAGACAAAAATATTAACTCAGCAAGATGAATATGGAAGTAACCAGAAATTTGGAAAGAATGATCAGCTACATGAGAATGAATTTGAGGGAAGCATTAAATTGCAGAAGTATAGAAGCTGGCAGCAGAATGAAGAACCAGAAATTGGTCTGGCAGTACAAAGAAAGATAAGTGAAGACCGAAGATACAGATGGAGACTGAAGAAAAGGGTGAAATGGAAGCTATTGCAATGGAGGTTGAATGGAAAACTGATGAACGAGTTCAGGAAACTAGAACAAATTCATATTGATTTGAAGTCACCGCAAGAAGGATCCGCTGAAATCCAAAAGATCTATGATGGAGGATTGGTGCTTGAAGCATCAAAAGAAAATGGAAGGTATTGTATTTTGAAAACTGAAGGTTGTTGTGTGTTTGCAGGTCACATTGACTTGAGGAAAGACAAACAGTTATTGAAGACTGTTGAAGAAATGACTACTCATAGTCACATGCAGAACAAGGAGGATGGTAAAAGAATTTTTGAATTCAAAGGATACACTGAGTCATTGAAGATCCTTGATCTTGAAGAAAGCCAGAGTGAAGGAGGATTAAAGACAGATATTGCAGACAATGCAGTTAGTAAAGATGGTGCAGAACTTTTGAGAGAACTTCCAGATGAGATGGCAGATTTGTATAAGTCGAATCTTTTGATGAGGAAGCCAGGTAAAGCATTTGTGTTTATTGAGTTGATTAATTTTGATGAAGATTTATATGCAGGAAAAGGGCAGTGTGAAGTCGATCTGAACCAAGAAGAATAGATCAGATTAATGGAAGGTATGCTGGAATTTGAAGCAAGGAATGATGAAGTCATGAATGAGAAACCAGAAGAAGAACCTGGGAAAAGGCATTTGTACATTTCAGAAATGTATATGGAAGATTTTTGGCACAAAGATTATGATGTTCTAATCCAAGAACACAATCAGTTGCAGCAGAATAGTATTCAGCACACGAGAAGTGAAATAGACAAAGAATTGAATGAGTTATGGAAACTCATACTACAACATTCTAGTAAAACAAATACAGGACAAAAGAAGAAAGGAAGATTGGCTGGAAGAAATGGCACAGGCGAAGGAAATGGAAAATTGCAAATTAGAGTGAGCAAAGTAGCAGCGAAATATGTGAAAAGGACAGCAGCAGGTAGTAAGACATTACAGTATAAAGGATGGAGACTTGAAGGACAAACAACAACAGCAGTAACTAAGGACAGACTATCAAACCAAATATGGGATCCAGGAGGACACAGAACAGAATTGCATGATCAGGAGATCATGGTTAATTTAAACTTCGGGAGTCTGATGCAGGAGCATCGGCATTAGCCAGCAATGTGGAGGATTGTCCACATGTTGTGGCTAATCACAGTAAAATTCATTGACTGTTTGGTTCAATTCAGGTTTATCGAGAGGAGTAGACTTCATGAATAGTTTGTTATGGAAATAAATGTGATTGTTTTATTTAGAATTAGAGATAAGACTTATTAATATTGATGTAATCGAGAGTGATAAGATTAGGAGATTTTGTTGTTAAGATCTTTCGAAGAAATAGGAGGTTTCTGTTTGCTATTATTAGAAGAATTAATAGTGAAATTAGAGGAGCGAGAGGAAGGGATGTGTGTGTGGGTTTTTTTGGATGGAGCGAGAGCTCAGAAAATATGTAGACTGCATGTTATGTGTAATGGAAGTCGATTCTTTTATGTAATTGGTTAAAAAGCAGAGATTTTGTTTATGAATAAATTTCATATTGTGTGAGTCAATGTATGAGAATTCGGGAAGACTATGTGTCGATTTCTCTTAGTGATGATAGAAGTGGTGGTGATCAGTGTTTTAATTTAGTTGTAAAGATTTTTGTGGAGAAAATCTGAAGTAGTGAGCCTGTGCGTGTGAAATTTCATTACCCAGAAAACTATGAAATAAACCCTTTTCAGAGCGTTGTTTTGCTGTGCAAGTCAGAGCGTTGTTTTGCTGTGTATTCGATTTAAATAGTTGTGGACTGTGTTATTTTAATTTTAATTGCAAGATTCCGTGTTGAAGTCAAATCTGGCGTTGTTTAAATCTGTGAGTATACAAGCTGTTAACACAGAGAATTGATTTAAATTGCGGTTGGAATCAGTAAGCGGACTTAAGTTAAACTACCTCTCCATTTTGAAATAAATCGGTTCTGAAGATATCGTAAGGATTTTGGAAATTGAGTCGGATCCGGCAGTTTCACATCGGAGCGTAGTAAGTGTCAACCTCTTGTGGCATATCGAATTCAACGTGGCAAATTAATTCGATATTGGGTCAATCAGCTCCGGGTGTCAATCCATAATGTTGCGTTTTGAAAAATAGCAATTGGAATTCACTGATTAATAATACATCGGAGCATGGAGAGGGATCCACATCGTTCCATATAATGATGGATCTGGAGGCGAAGTGTATTTAAATTGTTTGATATGGATCGGATCCAGTATAAGCAATCGGATCGGAAACCTAAAGGTGGAAGCACATTGCAAATACGATGGTTGATTTCCAATTGAACCACAGTGATTCTGGTCAAATCGCATCGGGACTGTGAAATAATAAAACAGGTTTGATATTAAAACAGCTCGACTTCTGATTTCTGATTACAATCAAATCGGAGTTCCAATTGGTTTGCATCAGAATGATGATCTCCGATCTCTAAGTGAATCGGATCGAAGCAGCGGATTTTGTTTTGAATCAGAGTTGGACATAGATTAGGATCGCCGATTGATAGATATATCGGTGTATGACCAGAGTTTGGAGCTTTTTTGAACAGTGAAAGGGAAATCGATCCAAATCATTGGATCGGGTGATTTGGGGCAATTAAAATTCTGTTCGATCATTATTTTCTAGAGTATAAATCGGTGGAGAAGGTGAATTAAGGCATGGTAAATTGTCGGCATGAGCAGTGTTAATCCAGCTTGGTATGCTGAAAGGGAAAAGACGCATAAACAAATTTGGTACCTTGGTTCGATTGAAATGGAAAATCGAAGACACGTAATTAAGTGCAGACAAATGCTATTGGGAATGTTTGCATGAAAGGTTTGTTTGAAGCAATGTCAAGTTGAATTTAAATCATGGGCACATTTCTTTTATTGACTTTTGATTGAAGAAAAGTGTGTGTGATATTTCCCATGTATGGATAAGTTGAAGAACTTCCGTATGTACTGTTGAAATTGCCTAGCATTGAGTTTTATTTGTACAGAGATTTGAGATGCATTTTTTATATGCATGGTAGTGTTTGTAGATTCTGTGTTTGCAGGTTTATCCTGCATCATTTTGGCAGACCGTTATGCTCCAAAAGCTTAGAAAATGCATAGGTTGCATGTACGCATCAATATGGATCAAAAAATGCAAGCGATTTTTCCATTAGGTGTCCCTAGGAAAAGCGCAGCACCGGTGGCACTGCGCGTAGAGCCAAGTTTCCTGTGTTAAAATTTCCAAAATTTTCCAAAGGCAAAAATTCCTCCGAATTTGATCAAAATTGGTGAGAAATACCATCATCAAGCATCTTGATGAGCCAAGGAAGCTTCAACAAACAACCTAAGCCTATCCTCCTCCTTTTTTCTTTTGAGAGGCCGTCTCAGCCTTACTTTCATCTGCTTGACCCATATATTGCAAATTTTTTTCTGGGTCCTGTAGTGGTAGGCCATGTGCCTGATGATCTGGTTGTCCCTATTGGCCCTTTACAGCAACTTTTCTGAGTGAAAATTGACTCTTTCAAGCCAAATTTCTCTATCACTCTCAATTTCCTTCTCAACTGAATTCAAGGTGACCAGTGCTTCTTCCTCTTGTATTTTTGATTTACCATTGTCACTTTGTCTTTTTGTCTTGAGAAGTTCCAGCTCCATGAGGACATTCTTATCACTCAATTTCTTGTTCTCTTGTTTCAGATATGTGATGACATACTTGGCTCTCGCCAAGTTGTCCATGAATGCTTGGATTTGAGCCTCTTTCTCCTGTATGATGATGTTTTCTTTTTTTGCTTCATCTTGAGCTTCCAAATTAGTTGTCTCTATGCCACGATGAATATGATGTTGTTTAGGCTCATCATGCTCCATCAAATCAAGATCTCTCTCCTCCTCATAATCTATGTCTTCTCTGTCCATGTTTTTGAAGCTTTGAGGTTGTGTACTCCTAGAAAAGGGATGGAGGGGGTGAGTAAGGGTCATTAGGAATAAGGGAAGGGGAAGTGATCTTATGGGGTATTTGGTGGACTAGTTAAACATGAAAATGAGTGGGAGGGTATGAACCATGAAAATGAGGGAGAGAGGCTAGGGTCTTAGGGTATTGCTTTGGGGATGAAGGAAAAAGGGATATGGAGTGTTATGTAGGAGGGGTTTTAGGGTTTTAGGGATAAGTGATGGGAGGAATAGTAAGGGTTAGGGTTTTAAGGCATAAATAGAGGAGATTCTAGGGTTACACATTTAGCATAGGAAATTAACCTCAAATGCATTAATTGAAAGCCAAGTATGAAGTTCAAGGGCAACACTTACTTATTTGATGGGAAAGAAGACAAATTTGGTGTTTTTTGGGTGGGAGGAGGTCATTTTGGCCCTTGCTGGCCCTACGTGCAGTTCCTCCTATAGGCGCGTAGCACCTTTCTCTACAAGTAGCATTGTTGTTTTTTGCACAGGGAAAACTGGCCTACATGCAGCGCTCTGTCCCTATGCGCAACGCTCGAGCCTCTACGTGCAACGCCACTTCAAGCTAACTTTTAACTGCCTTCCCGATGTCCAATTGAGCCCATGATAGCTCGTTGGAAATCTCTTCCTGTTCGATTTCTAGAACATCTTGAAGTTTTCAATTCGGATCTCATTTTCTCTATCAAACGCTCAATCTCCCAAGACTGGTCAAAATGTGCAGAATGAGGTTGCCAAAATGCAGAGTGTTGTTTCAATCAATGTCTGGAGGTCTTCCTCAACTCCAAATTGAGCTCATGGTAGCTCATTGGAAATCTCTCTGTGTCTAGTGATCATTTGATGCATCAAGCAAGTCTTTTGGACATTCCATATATGAGAAAATGGCTTTTCCCAAGGTCACTTCAGAAGTGCAGCAACTCTCTTGTGGCAAATTATTGTTTGGAAATTTCTCCCAAACCATGATACCTGTGTAAAAAATGAAGGACGTGTTTCTTCTAGGGTCTATGATGGACAAAAACCTCTCTCAAATTTGTCAAATTCATCTTTTATTGCTTAGAAATATCATTTGAATAAAACTTATCCCGATGTTTGGAACAGGGGATTTGTAGAAATGAAGGGAAATGAAGGGGATGAGGGGCTTCTAAATTCTTGAAAAAATTTTGGAAAGTAGGGAGGGATGTTAGGAATCAGGGTAAAGTGGAATTTCAAGGATTGAGTGAGGGGAAGGGGTCCAAAAGGGAAAAACATAGGCGTAACCTAGAAAAGTGTCAAATTGTAGCAATAGGCTAGGGTTTATGGGAAAATGATGAATTTGAGGGATATCAGTGATGGGAAGTGTTTAAGAAGGTATATTAAGGATAGGGGAAGGTGTATGAGCATCAAGATACAAGTTTTGTTGATGATTTGACCATCCAAGAAAAATTACCTTCAAAACCCTAGGAGAGGGAAATGAGCCTTACCTAAGCACAAACAAGGTGTAAAATCACCCATTGGAACCTGAAATAATGATGAAAACTCTTTGAATGATGGTACACTCAACTGAATGGTGACATGGACCAATACTTGGAAAACTTATGAAGGAGTGAAAACAATCCTAGACCTAATACCTAGTGACCAAATTTTACTTGAAGACTCACTGAAATGACAAAAATTTGACTTTGACACCCCAAGACCACTTTATAAGAGCATATTTGATCACTGGTGGAAGGTTGCAAAGGCTGACACTGACAGGCCCAAGAGTCCGCCTGCACTTCACCAAATATCAGTCTCTTCCAAGTAGCTCGCACTCTTGCTTGCATGAACACTAGAAGACTTTGCTTCATGATTTTTGCCACCATTCCACTTATGTACTGATATGATAGTTGGCCCATCAGTTGGGGCATCGAACCACCAAGATGACCCACCATTTCGTCCAAATCTCCCCTCCGTCGCATCGACCCATGTTGTGGGTGCCCATACAGGGGATTTCCCATCGTATAAACTCACCAACGTTCCAACTCTTAGTCATTTTTCACAATGACTTTCGTGTCACATGTTAGCTCATCTCCTCCATTCAGCCAAATCGTTGCACTGTGTGGGTGTGCCCCAACTCACCAGTTACCTCCCAGCTCGTCACTCACTCATTTTTTTCCCTTCACTAATTTGTGGGATTGACATTCTCCCCCACTCTAAATGGTTTTTGTCCTCGACAACATCATCATACGACATCGCAAAGTGTCGCTGGCTCCAACATCAAAATGCCCATGCTGCCTGCCTCTGCTCTCCCATCGCATAAACCATAAAGGCTTATGTCTCCATGAATCAGAAAGTATCCTCAATCCATGACCATCAACCACCTCCATCGCAATCCCCATAGGCTTCCCCACCATGGAAGGCTGGCCCCTCCAACTCAAGCTACATTCTCACTGCAACATATCGTTTCGACTCCATCATGTATGGTCATCGTGTGAACTGTTGCCATGATACTCTAACACAACTCAAGCATACATCATTACACTGGTTGCACCCATGATTTGAACTAGTTGGGTAGCTAATCCAACTGTCGCGTCCAAACCATGAGAATGAACCTCCTCATGCCATCATCGGTCATTTCTCTCAGCTTCTTGTCACAACATCAACTCGATTAGGAATCCATCTCCATCTCCATCAAAATGTAAGCCATGCCCAGGTCCATGAAGTAATCTTCATCTCATCTACAACATGTTGTCCATGATGTTGGTGTCAATGTGCTACATGTCAATCAGTTTCATCTATCCCACATCATCATCCATATATGTGTAAAATCCATCTCCTCAAAATGAGGAGATCCTCTCATCAAACTGACTCTCGATGTGCCACATCCAGGTCCATGAAGCAACCTCAACCATATATTTAATGTATCATCCCTCAAGTCTGCCAAAGAAACAAGTATACCCCTGTCTCATCATCTATGTGTTGCCCATGATCATAGATCAATCCGCTCCCATATATCAAAAGTGGTTAAGTCTCAGCTCAACCCATGCCCAAGTGTTGCCACCAAGGCATCTGGTGGGCTCCAGTATTGTAGCAATAATGCTACAACTCCTGGAGCTTCCTATCTCTAATTTTATCAACCCGGTAGTTCGTACAAACTTGGAAGCGACGGTGCTGTATGCACAAGTACTAGCTCTTGTTGCAGCTGTCACTTGGTCAGCTGGCACAAGTCCGCTAGGGCTCAAGCCAACTTCTATATGCTCATAGAAGAAGCTTTATGAATGATGGACGAAAGCTAACTCAAAGGAGACTAGTCTATTTGCAGAAAGAAACTGAAAGCCAACAAAGCATGAAAACCCTAGTAAACCCTAATTTGACTAGCTAGGCCCTTACAATGCAAAACTGTGAATGAAACTACTACCAATAATGCCATTACTTGCAGTGAGCTGAAATTCATGCATCTAAGCTACTTGCATCTGAAAAGACATGTTTTTGTATTTTTTCATTAAGTGGTTGGATTTATTGTGATGATGCTTTTGATTAGGGTTTGGTTGTGCAGGAGCGGTTTGAATGGAAGGAAAGCATGGGCAAGGTCAGGATGGCTAGGGGAGGTCCCAGAGGGTCTCTAGCATCAGTCCATAGAAGTCTACCACGTTCGGATGCTCAGCAACTGAGTTTGCAGGCTTCTACAGGAAGTTTGCAGGGGATCCTACAGGAAACTCAGGGATTCTACAGGAAGTCTGTGCAATTCTACAGGATGTTCGATCGTGGGAGTTTTGGGAGATGGTGAAGTGTTGGAGTGGTGTGGGAGGATAGGTGAGATGGAGATGGAACTGGTGATGGCTCAGGAGCAGAGAAGTCAGATGGAGAAAGAGTGCATGCAGTGGGTTGATGGCTGGAAGGATGGGATCAACGAAAGGTTAAGTAAATGGAGCTATGTGAGTAATGGGAGAGATGGAAGGTAAACGAGCTGAGCAGAGGTCGGTTGAGTGGCTTCAGGTGTGGTTGAAAAGACGAGGAAGGTAATGGAATGGTGTGGAGCAGTGTAGATGAAACAAATTGTCTATGAAAAACGAGAACTCTTTAACCTATGTTAACTGTGCTATTTTGAACCAATGAACAACAGTGCAATTTGTGAAAGAAACTCGTGCATGGAAGTGGAATGGAGAAGTAATGATCAAGACCAAAGTGCATGGATGGATCTACGACTAAAGTAACTATTGCAGCTTGCATGGACGTGAGAAGAACTGCGTTTCTTTTTGGTGGTTGATATGGACTGCACCCCAATCCCTAAGCAGAGATGGCAGTGATCTCTAACAACCTTTTTCTGGAGCTCCAATGAATTATAACTATCCTCTTCTAACCTAAGCAACTGGAAGCAAATTAACCATAAGCTAATCCTACTCAATCACACAAAAACTAAATCAGCAGACTGTAAATTCGAATTGCATGTCAAAGTAAAGAAACAAAGTGCTGGAACGAAAGGCAAATAACATTACAACACCGAGGAGATCTATTGCTCTCAGGTTGGGCCCTAACCTGAGAGCTATAGCTCCCTTAGAAACTCAGAATGAGATCAAAATCTGCCTGCCTTTATTCATAACCAAAAATCTGATGTCATGCCAAAACTGGCTTACAAAAAGAACCAACACCGAGCTGTAGCTCGTACTTCCAAATTACAAGAGTAATGCAAAAGTTCAAAAAGCTCCTATCAAAGGCTACGGCCTCAGTATTTATGCAAAATGATAGTCCAACAGGTTTCCTTGATTTGTGGAGCTCGGCTGTCCAACTGAAGGTTAAACTGCTGATCCTGTAGAACAGTTGTAACTGCTGTTCCTGTAGAACAGTTGGCTGCCTCTAAGCTCGGTGGGGAGATCGGTTGGAGCTTGGAGCTATGGTGGGAATCACGAGGAAGGTCCCCAAGACTGTGGACATCCTCTCCTAAAAACCAGCAGTGCCACCTTACTGTCTCCTTGTCTCCTTTCTCATGGTCTTTGCTCCCTTTTAATGCCAAAAACCTGAAATCATCATGTATTAGTCACGTAGATAGAATGCCTACCCTTCTTCCTACAAACAACACGAATAAACCAAGAAATGAATGCATAAGCAATAAAAAATGAATGGTTTGAGCAAAGCAAGTAGGCCAAATGAGCCCAAATTGTACCAAAAATTGGGGCTCATCAGCATCATCATCGCTGCAACTCCATCACTCCAAAGTGTCTCGTACTGATCCTCCACATCAAGTCACTCTCTCAAGCACACCCATAAATGTACTCAAAATTATGCACCCCATCCTCCATCAATGTCCCTGACCTCATATCCTCAATGCATTAGATCCTCCAAGTCCACCATAATATGAAGTCCCCAAAAGTCACAACCTCATGTCATCATGAGCCCCATGAGTCATCTCCAACCAACATCCTAGCAAGCATACATGTCTCGGCCCAAAGGTCCCTGCAAGATGCCTAAGCTCTCCATGTAGTAGGAATGCTCCATAGTCTGCTCACAACTCCACCAAGTCCATGGCCTTGTCATACAAGAGTGCACAACATCCCCATTGGCTCACAAGTAAAATATCTCCATGTCACACTAGCAAATCCACCTGCACAACAACTTTGCCTTGGCACTCCTCATTGGATTCCCATAAGTGACACCTCTACAAGTGCTCCTGTATAATGTCCCTGCATAAGACTGCCATGCTCCATCTCGCCAACCTGATGTCCATGACTCAAGTTGCCCATGTTGTCCAACCAAGTAGACCCATCACAACATCGGTCATCCTCATCCAAGTCTACAATTCAGTCTACTGAACTCGGTCACCCAAGCCATATATCATCATCAAGTCATGAGTCCCTTCCACCATAGCTCCCCCACTAAAGGTTCCACCAAGACTTCCTCTTGGTCTTGTCCATGAGAAGTCCACCCAAGTATCATCAAAACCAAGTGTGTGACCTTCTCCAATCTATCCATGAGTCATGTCGGGCACTTAGCCAATTCTCCATATGGCTTAATCATGACCCATTCCTTTGCAATGATCATCACGTTCCTCCCTTGTCATGGGAATTTGCACCTTTTGCCATAAGGTCACAAACAACCCCAACAAGCTCTGCAACAGTCAATGGTCCTTACCTCTGCATATAAGGTCTCATCATAGACATCCATGGTAAGATCTCCCATCACATTGGCAAACTTATTTGCCCTTCCTTGCATATGGCCCATCTACCAAAAGCTCAGATGAAACACAAGTATAAGTAGTACCTACTTCACCATGAGGCTCCTCCATGTGAGTTTCCTCATCCACCAATTTCTGCAAACTGTACGATCCGGGTCCAACCTGAACAATTTCAAGTTCCTCCTCCATTGTTGTCATATCTACAACATCCTCAAACATCATGGCTTCCTCTTCTTTGTCATCACAATCTGCAGCTACAACCTACTCCATTGCCTAACCAAGTTAAAGAATTTTGTCTTCAACATTTATTTCCAAGATGTCAAGTTCATCTCGAATCTGTAGGTTCTCTTTCATCTGCTTCGACCTGTACAAGGTTAGAAAGAGCTTCACTTGGCATTCTTCCAAACCTTCCATGTCTTGTCATTTAGTTTGGCCCAAGCACGAAGCTTCACCTCTGCTAAACTTGTCACAAAGTGTAACACTTCTTTTGGTAAGCCTAGTTCGACTGAATCAAGCTCTGATACCATCTGTCACGAAGTGATAGTGGAATCAACTTCTCTTCAAATATTCAATGAAGCCCTGTGAAAATCAGGGCCTCTCATACCATCTATCACACCCCTGCCCTGGTGTTACTCTTCCAACCACATGAAGGGGGGTGCGGCACCAACACCCATTTTATTTTTAACAATACTGACATGGTGTGGACTACGCCTACTTTCTATACTTAGTTTATTTTTCAATTTTTCTAAGTGTACATTCACATACAGAGCGGAAACATTCAATTATTCATCTTCGCCATTATTTCCATTTACACATTGCACAACAGATATTTTAATGGGAGGGGTAACTCCCTGAAATATGAGTCTGCACGATTATAATAACAATATTTTAAAAAGTATACAATTTATAGCCTTTGCAAGAAACCCCAAGTTTCCTTTGTACAATTTCTTCCACAACCGTGCAACCTAGTCTACAACATTCAGTCCACCTGAACCACCGTTTGGAGTACCCACTAGTTCTACCGTCCATCGCAACTCATTCACTGTCGCACCGGCTCGTCGCACTGTTCCTTCATTTAGCACATCGCTCACTGTTTCACCGAATACCCTCGCTTGCCTCAACTCGTTTAGCTGAACACCCTTGGTTCGTTCAGCCGAACGCTGTCGCCCGTTTAGCTGAACACCCTCAACTCATTCAGCCGGATGCCCTCGCCCATTCAGCCAAATGACCTTGACACATTCAGTCAAATTCCCTCACCTGTTCAGCCAGACGTCCCTGCCCATTCACCCGAATGCCTGCAGATTGTTTCACCTGGTGCCTTCGCTCGTTCACCTGAACACCCTTGCTCTCCCTAGGCTTGTTCGACCGAATGCCCTCGCCCACCCTTGGCTCGTTCGACCGAACGTCCTTGCTCACCCTCGCCTCATTTGAGCAAACGCCCTCGCTCGCCCGAACACCCTTGCACGCCCTCGCTCACCCAACTCGTGTGATAGAACACCCTCGCATGCCCTCGCTCGCCCTCGGCTTGTTCGACCAAATGCCTTCGCCCAACCTGCGACCTGTTTTCGTGAATTCGCTGCAGCTTCATGCTTTGGCCAAAGAGTCCACCTACACTTCACCAAATTTCAATCTCCTCCAACTAGCTCACACTCTTGCTTGCATGAACACTAGAAGACTTTGCTTGATGATTTTTGCCACCATTCCATCGCTCTACTTATATGGCGGTTGGCCCATCGGTTAGGGCATTGGCCCACCAAGCTGACCCACTGTTTCATCCAACTTGCCCCTCCATCACGTCAGCCCATGGTGTGGGCACCCATACATGGGACTTCACATCGTATAAACTCACCAACGTTCCAACACTTAGTCATTTTTCACAATGACTTTTGCATCGTACGTTAACTCCTCTCCTTTGTTCAGCCAACTTGTCACACCATGCAGGCGCACCCCAACTCGTCGGTTACCTCCCATCTCGTCGCTCGCCCGTCGTGTGCCCTTCGCTTACTCACGGGCCTGACACCTACGGTGATGTCATCATCAGTAAGCTCGTATTCCTTTTATTCATTCTCTATTTCTGGATCAGTTAAACCACCCTTAGATTATGAAAATTCGTATAATTTACTTTAAGACTTGTATGATTCTTAACTAAAAATTACTTAAATTTTTTGTAAAGACTGAAATAAGCCAATACTCTGTGATCTACTCACTCTTTCTCACAAACCTTGATTCCCACTGAGCTATATCTTGTACATATGTCGATGTCTGCCTATTAAAGCTCTTAAAATTGGTGAATGTGTTCAGATGTCATTTGGATCATTGGACATCTAATGTGCATTAAGGGCATTTCAACCCGTAGATTTGTATGTTCCATATTCCACCATGTTGGTTCCATTTATAGGTCCATATTGGTTTTAGTTGTGGGTAGAGTTTGACACAATCATTTTGGTTAGATTTCGAGAACTTGCTATTAAAGTAGTTCTCCTATTTTATAGGAGATAAATTTTCAGGGCCTACATGTCAAACATAGCTACATGGTATTGATCCATGCATGTAACTTCTGTGCACTTTGAGGATGTGGTACTTCAGTTTACCACCCAAATTCACACAAAAACTGAAACCAAATTCACACAAATTTACGAAGTAACTGAACTGAATAATTCACACAAAAAATGAACCCAAATTCACACAAATTTATGAAGTAACTGAACTAAATTGTTTATGTTATTAACTATTTACTATTGAACTGAATAATTCACACAAAAACTCAACCCAAATTCACACAAATTTACGAAGTAACTGAACTGAATTGTTTATGTTATTAACTATTTGCTATTGAATTGTTTCTGTTATTAACTATTTACTATTGCCATGCATGAAACTATAGATTTATGAATCCTAAATGCACACAACCATTCCATTATTCACGAATCCATAAATCGCAGTTAGAGAGGCAACCTAAAAATTAATTCAACCATGAAATAAACCATAAAAAATTAGTAATAATTCAATACAATTCATATATACATTTAGGAATACTTATATGTCTAGAATTGTTCGACAATTAGTTACAAAAGAGGGAAGTAAGATCACAACCATATAATCGAAGATCAATCACAATTCATATTTTACTAAATCACTCGCTTCATCATTGACATTATCACTATTTCACTTGATCACATGATCCATTGTTAGTAAGATCCCTGTTTGACAATAGACCACACATAAGGGTATGTAGGCGTATTGTCTTACTATCCATAAGAATCCCTGAAATATAATCTCTTCACGAGTATAATTGATGGCCTTTACTATATTGGAGTTAAGCAATTTCTAAATTGAAGATTAATTTTTGCAAAGGATAATGAGTAATTTCACTGCCTTTTTTTCTATAAAACTTCCTCCCAGACATGTAGTTGTTCTTGGATGATAGGTACATACAAAACAACATGATGCACTTCTTGTCTTCACATTATTTTTTGTCAAGTCTATGCTTCGAAAAAGGCATAGTAGCTCTTTTGACGATACAAAAAAAAATACGCTTAATACTTGGTGAATAATCTAAAGAAGTGCGTTGTTGTACACAAACTCATGGACAAGAACAAGAAAGTGAAAGAGAGCCGTAAAATTGTTTAGAACATAGAATTTCTATTGATCACGAGATGCTGAAATTTAAACACATTTTTGGTGATGCAAGAACACTAATGGACTGGGGATGGTCCTGCATCACTAATTCCAATGTCTAGCAAATAGCCTTTGTTTGAAAATATATGTTGAAGTTACAATTTATTTATCATGTGGCACCATTTGGTGCAGTTATAACGGATTGAGTAGACAAGTAGATGAATATATTCAATAGAGAAGTGGATCCAAGCCTGAGATTCCAATGGTAGTTTTCTTGATTTCAATGATAGGAATTGGATTTGCAACATGCCCCTAATGTTTTTAACTACTTTCAACTTTTCCATTTGACAACACGTTTATGCCCTTGTTTGAATGCTAGAATTTAGTTACTTTCCCAATAACTATTTAGAGTAGTTTATGTTCTATTTGCAGCAATAATATTTATTTATTAGGGTTCTTTGAATTTATACGTTCATGTTTAAAGACATATACATTTGAGTTCCCATAGGTCTAGTTCATTTTGTTTCATCCTTTTATTCTATCAATCCTTTTGTATTTGGTGATTTACAATTTGGTGATATCAGTTTCCACTTGCAACACCTTGTTGGATTTCTTAAATATATTTTGTTGCATTTATTTGCATACGTAAGGTTGAAGTTTAAACAATTGGTTCTTCATTTGAAGGATGATTTTCTTATTTGATTTGGTTATGTTTGGCATGTATATCAACCTTTAGAAGAAGAAGTGATGGGATTTCTTGATCCCTATGTAAATATATTTTTCTTAGATTGTAATGAGGCTGGTGATGGTGATCTTTTATTATTGTGTGATCACTATGATTCAACATATCATACATATTGTGTTGGCCTTGGAAGGGCTATCCTTGAAGGAGATTGGTATTGTTAATGTTATCAAACATCTATGCCTGGACAGTCCTGTAGGCTTTAACCCCATACAGAAATTACCTGCATAAGAATTCTAAAACATAGAAAATAAACAATGTGAGAGAATAACACATAAAACATATATATATAGAGATTTTCCCACTGGATCCCAAAATCGGGACTACTAGCTTGATTTTTCATTATGTTCCTTTCAATTTCACAATACATATTTATACATGTCGAAACATCCAATACCATGGACTGAAAACTATCGCGTCCAAAACCATGGACCAAAAACCATCGCGTCCAAAAAACATGTGTGAAAATCATGCACAAAACCATAGGTGGGTCTGCCCAACCTAACTTAGGGTCCAAGACCAAACTTTTCTGGGGTGCTGCCCCGAACCCCATAAAGTGGGGTTACGGGTACCCCTCAAACCCCCTGTGACCTCCCCCCCAGACCTCCGGTTAACTACGTGGGCTAGTCGTGGAAAGAATATAACACAACCCAACATTCTCCCACTTGTTGTTTTCTTTCCACCGGGGGCCACAAGAGAGCTTAGTCATTTATCCAGCCCTGCAGAGCCCATTGTTTCTATACACCAAGAGAACTTCTCAGAGCTCACAGATTTTTTCAATGCATCTACAGTATTCTTCAAAGTGTCCACCTAGACCAGCAACACCTTTTTGTCTTCTATCATATCCCTCACAAAGTGATACTGAACATCAATGTGCTTTGTCTTTGAATGATATGCGGGGTTCTTTGCCAAGAAAATTGCACTTTGGCTGTCACAGTATATCCTTATAGCTTCCTGTACTAACCCCATACTTGAACACAATCTCTGCAACCAAACTACTTCCTTGCTTGCATGAGTGTCTGCCATGTATTATGCCTCAGTATTTGATAGTGCCACTACAAATTGCTTCTTACTCATCCAATTGACTGCACCTCCAAATAGGTTAAACACATACCCACTTGTAGATCTTCTCTGATATACATCTCCAGCCCAGTCTGTATCAACAAAGCCACGAATATCTAACATTCTGTCCAATCCTGATCTTCCTTGGTATCACAAACCATAATCACTAGTGCCACGCAAATACCTAAAAACCCGCTTCACGGCTGTCGAGTGCTCCTTCCCTGGTTTTGACATAAACCTTCTCAATACTCCCACTGCATGTGCAATGTTTGGTCTAGTACAAACCATTGCATACATCAAGCTACTGACTACACTTGCATATGGAACACGGGACATGTCCTCTTCCTCTTCTTGTGTCTTGGGACACTGTTCAGCAGATAACCTCACACCTACAGGAATAGGAACCTTCACCGGTTTACTATCCTGCATATTAAACCTCTACAGTATTGTCTCGGCATACTTCCTCTAGTTTAAACAGAGCTTCTTCTTTGCCCAATATCTTTTAATTTCCATGCCCAAAATATAGTTTGAAGCACCAAGATATTTCATGTCGAATTTGGAGGACAATTGGGTCTTCAAATCTTGGATAATTTCTTTGTCATTTCCAACCAGAAACATATCATCCACATACAAGACTAGATAAATAACATGGTCACCAATTAATTTAAAATACACACAGTGATCTGATTTGCTTCTAGTGAAGTCAAGTCCCCGTATAAATGTATCAAATTTCTAATACCACATCCTTGGTGACTGTTTTAACCCATACAGAGACTTCTTTAATTTTCATACCAATTCTTTCTTACCCTTCACCACAAAGCCTTCAGGTTTCTTCATGTAGATCTCCTCTTCTAGATCCCCATGAAGAAATGTTGTCTTCAGATCCATCTATTCTACCTCAAAATCAAAAGCAGCAGCAACAGATAAAAGTAATCTAATAGAAGTTACCTTGGAAATAGGAGAAAAAATATCACCAAAATCAATTCTCGGCACCCGGGAATAACCTTTTGCTACTAACCGAGCTTTGTATTTCTCCACCTTTCCTTCTGCATTTGTCTTCTTCTTGAACACCCATTTGTTTCCAATGGGTTTCCTACCAGCCGGCAACTCCACCAGATCCCAAGCCTCATTTTTGTGCAAAGATGCCATTTCATCAACCATGGCCTCCTTCCAGAGTTTGCCATTCTCTGAATCTACTGCTTCCTTCACAGTTCTGGGATCATCGTCAGTAATAGATAAAGAAAAATTTGAACAGAAAGTAGATGGACTATACCTTTTTGGCTACCTTCTTTCTCGAACTGATCTTCTCACACTCGGAGTTTGAGGCTCTTCATCTTCTGATTCCTCCTCTGTTGTAGAGTCTGATTCTTCCGCCTTTAGCTCAAACTCTATCTTCTCAGGTTCCTTTGGTTGGACTTCATGTTTAATAACATCTTTCACCTCTTTGAACACCACATCTCGGCTATACACAACCTTTCATGTGACTGGGTTCCAAAGCTTATAACCCTTTAAACCATCCTTATACCCAATAAAGATGCACTTTTCAGATTTACTATCCAACTTGGTTCATTTCTCCTTTGGAACATGTACATATGCATCACATCCAAATACCCTCAGATGTGAAAGAGAGGGTTTCTTACCAGTCCATACCTCTTGTGGAGTCTTATCCTCCAATGCTGATGAAGGTGACCTGTTGACCAGGTAACATGCAGTATCCACCGCCTCTGCCCAGAATTCCTGTCCTAACCCGGCACCACTGAGCATGCTTCTTGCCCTTTCCATCAATGTCTTATTCATTCTTTCTGCAACTCCATTTTGTTGAGGTGTATATGGAGTAGTCTTCTGTCATGATATACCACACTTCTTACAGAATTCTT
Source organism: Pinus tabuliformis (assembly GCA_031772625.1). NCBI lineage: Eukaryota > Viridiplantae > Streptophyta > Pinopsida > Pinales > Pinaceae > Pinus > Pinus tabuliformis. The sequence goes on from CM062820.1 coordinate 863,818,509, forward strand.
CAAATTCCTTGCTGCAAAACTCTCCACCATTATCTGTCCTCAGCACCTTTATCTTCTTCTCTATCTAATTTTCCACAAGAGCCTTAAATTCTTTAAACCTGTCAAAGGCTTCAGATTTCTTCTTAAGGAAATATATCCATGTATTCCTTGAGAATTCATCTATAAATGATACATAGTACATAGACTTACCCATTGATGGAACCTTCACAGGTTCAAACACATCACTGTGCACAAGTTCTAATATATGTTTCGCCCTCTTACTACTAGAGGGGAAACTCACCCGATTCTACTTCCCATATACACAATTTTCATAGAAATCAAAATCCAGAGAGCTATTACTCATACCTTTACCATGAAGTATTCGAAGACCCTTATCTCCAATATGTCCAAGCCTTTGATGCCACAGCATGGCCTTCTCTCCAGAGACCGCTAGATTTTCTGCTCCACTTTTAGGAACCATAGAACTATTGCACCCATCAATAACAGTGCTACCTTGCAGCTTATACAGAGTTCCAATCCAAACTCCCCAAATCAATACCAGTGCTCCCCGAACCATTTTGCAGGTATACTTCTTGAACACTGTTTTTACACCTACATCATCCAGCTTGCTTATAGAAATCAGATTTATGGCTAATGCAGGAATATGTAAAACACCTGGAAGTGTTCTAACCCTTCCACCTTGCAACTTCAACTTTACTTTTCTGCAACCAATGATTCTAGCCTTCCTTTCATCCCCCAATAAGACATCACCACCATCATATTTCTCATACTCACAGAAGCACTCTCTATGGGGAGTGAAGTGAAAGGATGCACCTAAGTCAATCAACCATGCCTCATGATCTACATGTGTACTTGAAGAAGCCAAGTACACATCCCCACCTTCATCCGAGGTGGTTTTCACCTCTGCAGAAGGAGCCTCATCAGATCCCTTTCCTTTGTCAGGAGCTTTAGATTTACAGTCCCTTTTAAAGTGGCCTTCCTTTCCACATTTCCAGCACACCACCTTTACAGGTTTTCCTGGAGATTTATATCTCACTCTAGATTTAGATCTCCCACTCGATTACTTATTTTTGTTTTTGTTCAGGGACCGTCCTCGTACAGACAAGGCATCACCATTCTGGCTCTCCATATTTTTCCGTCTCATCTCCTCCATCAGCAAGGCTAAGACTATTTCATCAAACTGCAAGGCAATTGCATTGCTACCTATTGCAATAACCAAAATATCCCACGAATCTGGTAGAGAACACAACAAACTAATGCACTTATCTTCATATGAAATTTTAATATCAATAGATTCTAACTGACATACCATAGTATTAAATGCGTTCAGATGCTCTATCACCAAGTCTCCATATTTCATCCTTAGGTTATACAACTTTTTCCGCAGGAACAGTTTATTCACTAGAGACTTAGATTGGTACAAATTCCCTAACTTGTCCCACAAAGCCTTCGCCGTAGCTTCCCCTGATACATTCAACAATACTGAATCTGAGACACACAATCGTATTGTGCTCTTTGCCTTCCGATCCAACTTCTTCCATTCTTCATCGAACACTCCCGTTGGTTTAGTACCCGGATGTACTGCGATCCACTAATCTTTACCCACCAACAGATCCTCCATCTTGAGTTTCCAAAACTCAAAACTCTGACCATTAAATTTCTCGATCTCTATCTTTCCACTGCTCGCCATCTTCTTTCACCACCAGAATTGATCTCGCAGATCTCCCACTGAATAGGGTCTACCACAGGCCTGAGTGAAATCCCTCAGCAAGAAAGGCATCCCCTTGAAGCCAAAACAACTCTGATACCAAATGTAGGTTTTAACCCCATATAGAAATTACCTGCATATGAATTCTAAAACATAGAAAATAAACAATGCAAGAGCATAACACATAAAACACATATACATAGAGATTTTCCCACTGGATCCCAAAACTGGGACTACCAGCTTGATTTTTCATTATGTTCCTTTCAATGTTACAATACATATTTATACATGCCAAAACATCCAATACCATGGACAGAAAACCATCGCTTCCAAAACCATGGACGGAAAACCATCACGTCCAAAAAACATGTGCGAAAATCATGCACAAAACCATAGGTGGGTCCGCCCAACCTAACATAGGGTCCAAAACCAAAATTTTCCAGGGCACTTCCCCAGACCCCATAAAGTGGGGTTACGGGTACCCCTCAAACCCCCTATGACCTGCCCCCCCAGACCCCTGGTTAACTACGTGGGCTAGTCGTGGACATAATATAACACAAACCAACAAGTCCAACACACATGATGAATATGTTGAGGATTTTGAGCTTGATTTTGACAATGGGGATGAAGCTTAGGAATCAAAGGATTTGTGGAAGATTCTCCAGTTGTGATGGTTGTAGAAAGAATAAACTTAGAGCTCAATTTATCTCCTTCTTCTTCTTCTTCTTCTGATCCTCTCACAGAGACAAGGCCAACTCATGTAAGAACAATTCACAGAAAGAATTTGCGATAAAGCACTCCAAATCCATCTCCTAGATTTCTATATGCATTAAGGTTTTCACTTAGGAAAATTGAAGTATTCTGGTCTACATCCCAAGTATCCATTGTACGTAAAAAAACTCTCTCAGGTCAACACATACTTCAGGAGCATGTACAGGCTTTACATGAAAATTGGTTTGCACCAGGAAGAGGCTTTTAGCAGTTTTCACTTGGCTCTTCCCTTAACAGATTTGGGGCCAGAGATGGGACTGATGCAATTGTACAACCCACACCCAACAACAGGTCGCTTCTGTTTTGTGAATAAGCTCATAGAAGTAATCTAGCCCCTGTTTTAGAGATGGAAAATTATACAGTTAAATCTGACGTTGATTAGGCATGGGCAAAGATGGAACATATTCTAGCATCAAGAGAACATAATATAGGTCCAGCCAATTCTCATAAAGATGGTAGACATTGGCAGGGATCATCTTTTGGTCATAAAAAAATTATTTATAAGAATTGATGGGAAATGCAAGGTCGATTGTTGCGAGCAGAAGCATCTTAACTGCTCATCTACGATCAAGAACTAGATATAGTCAAGATAGACACATTCCTGCAACTACTAACTATTTGGAAAATCCAGAAAGGATAATAGAGGAGATATCATGTAGGGATGTTGGAAATAATAGGCTTCCAGAACCTAGTGTTTCTAATGATATATTGGGAATAATTTATCTGCAAGAAGTAACAGTTTACATGATTAGCTAAACAATGGCAGTTCATTTAGTAAGCCTCATGAAAATGGAGTCCGCAAAGTTGAAGGTGCAAAGGAGAAGATGATCTCCATGGTAAAATCTCACATGAAGTGCACACTCACAAGGGAACATAGGTAAAAGCATCTGTATTTTTCCTTCCTTTATGATTTGTCTCTATAGGGTTGATTATGGTGGGTGTATAGTGTATGCATCTCAAAATTTCTCTTTAGGAAATCCTATTTTTATTCTTTCCAAGAAAAAATCTCTAGGGAATCCCAATGGATGTTTCCCCACATTCATGGATGGCGTCCTTGGTAAACCCATTGGCATTGACTAGTGCACCTCACCTAAGGGATTTTGAACAGGGCACCTACCAGCACAGAATTATCCAAATACCCAGTAACATTAATGACATTCAGTTGGGCTAACCCCTTGGGCTCAATAAATCATAATCAACTACACCATTTTCCATATTAACATATTGATCTTGTTTAACATTTTTCTAGAGTAACCATAACAATTCAAGCATGTTCCTATTTTTATTTTGGTTTTTAATTCATTTTTTGGTGTGGTGACAACTTTATCTAACCGTATAGATGTTTATTTTTGTCAGAGTATATGTTGAAAAGTAGATTCTCTCTTACATTCTACCTTGTTTGTTATGTATTGATGGAGTTAAGTTTCATTACTTGTGACCAAAGAACCCTATCAGGCATGTATACAACGATTCTTGTATCACTATTTATAAAATGAACATTGTCCTTAAAGAAGCAAAGTAGATACTTATTGCTACATGTTTGCATCTCAGGGAACTTCCAATCCTAGTAAATGAGGTGAAATTTAAGTGTTTCCAGAATCCAAATATTAGGTTTTGTGAATTCTCTCATATATGGTCTTGGAAAAGCGAAGTGAAATTTAATTATTTCCAAACCTTAAGTTCTGTGAATTCACTCATATTTGGTGCTGGAATCTTTTGAGAAAACAGGAAGAATTTCTTTTAGTTGCATTCAAATTTTCCAAAAATAATACTAAATTTCTCCCACACTAAAATTCTCTCTCAAATGGCTTTGGGATTGAAAATTTTGTAAATATTTTTAGGGAAAAAACCCAAAATACTTTTTCCAAATTAGAGTTTTATAACACTAGGTACTAAAACACTCTTCTATTTTCTACTGCAAATGTCTGATAGAGTCTGCCCAGAAACTGATCAGAAAATTAGGTAGATACGCTGGATGGAATAAATAATTTTGAATGAATAATCACTTACCATAAATGATATATTAGGTTGCATAAATATATAACTTATAAGCATGAACTGAAGAAGAAATCTCAACGAGATTTATATATTCTTAATTGAGTTGAATGAGACCATGAATAGCTTTGACTAGAGGGTGTTGAAAATGGCATAATTTTGTTCTGGTTTTATAGATTTAGAACTGAAAATCAGTAGTTTTATTGCTTCTATAACTTGGGAAGATTTTTGTATCTGAAGTCTCAACCTTATTGAATAATATGATTTATGCCTTGCAATGTTGAGATATGTTGTGATACCACTTGCTAGTAGCCTAAGCACTTTGGATGAAAATTTAGTTGTGAATTTTACTTGCAAAATATATAAGTGCAAATATAGATTAATTGTCCCTTCTGTAGGATTTCCTTGAAATTCTGCTATTGCTTGAATGAATAAATATGAAACTAATTGTTGCACCAATACAAAAAATATCTCTACCAATTTGCAGTGGAATAGTACAGAAATAAAACACAGTCACACTATAGCAAAAAAACAAAATTTTCTGGGGAACCCAATGGGGAAAACCCTCTACTAGCTGTACACATTTAAAATACTATCCATATTAGAGTTTGAGACACCTTCTTCAAGACTAGGTTCATCGATGCTTATTGCTTTCCATATTCATTTTCATAAGCATTAGGGTTATTGTTGTCAAATCAAAGTAGCTAGAAAGTGTCTCTTTGATTTCAAAAAGTAGACCAGGATTAACTTCATCCAAGAATCCCCTAGAAGGCTCATCAGTAGCAAGAAGAAAGGTCTTTTTTATTTTATTTCATCACATGCATCCATCATAATCATTGATTTGTCTTCATTTCTTTCACAGTCATTTTCAATGTTAGATGCAAAAGGTAATTTAGTATGATATAATCCTTAGGTAACCAACCTAAGACATATTGTTGGTTAATTTATGTTGTTTGAAGTTTATTGAGTTTGAGTTTTATCTTGAAACTACTAGAAGTGTAATAGCATGGGTGAGTTGATTATTTTGATAGCAATGCTATGGTTTTATCTAGTCCTTGAAAGGAACTTATAGTTGATGGTCAAAATTTCACATTCCTTTCATTTTCTTTTCTTCACATATAACAAATATCTTTATGTTATAGCCTCTAGCTAGATATATACAGTAACTGCCCCTCAGAAGTTGGATGCCATCATTTTGGAGCTTGAGCTTACTCAACTTACCTTTGTTTGAGTTTAAAATGTCATTAGATCTCATTATATCGTTTATTGCAGAGCATGAATCCAATTTACCTTTGTTTCAGTTAAAAATGTGATTAGATCTTGCTATATCATCTTTTGTAGAGAATGAATCCAATTTCTCAGAGTCCATTTGCTTGAGGTATAACAAATCTACTTTAATTCATTAAACTTACTTTTCATATTATGTTTGCTGATTGTGATTCTGCAGGCCACATCTGCATTGGAAAAGGGGCATATTTAATGAAGTGTGGAAGGAGAGGGAAGCTTCAGTTATGTCCTTTCAAACTTTCTAAGGAATGTAATAAAATTTAAAAAAAAACTCCATAGAATGTTGTGCTTTAACTTTTTCTTTTGATAATGGATTATTTATGTGATCTCCCCTCTCTCACACACAATCAGAGTCCAGACATACATGGTTTTTTGGGATATGTGGACAATGGAAAAATTTAGGCTAGCCATTCATCTAGAAATTTACATTGTAGAAGATCAGGCATTTACAGTTGAATATTTCCTTGCCACTAAATTAGAGTTGAAGAGTCAGACTCCTATTTTCTAGGCATATACCTCAATTTTAAATCAATTTATTACTGACTCTGTATAGACCTTCCATGGGAGGGAAAAGAGTGATCACTACCATTGCTTAATCTTTCTGCAGACCAAGTAAAGATTCAAATGTGTATAAGTTAGTGGCTCCTTAGAGAATCCCAAGAGTGGTGCTATTGTAGAAACAAGAAATTTGTTTATTTTGAGTTCTTCATTAGTGCATTGATAGTATATTGTTTATTCCATACAATACCTCAATAGTGTATGATCAAATTACAGTTAAGCCTGTCATAATATTTTGACTTACCCTCTTTTAGAGGGAAACTAGAGTGTGTGTCAAGCTTTCACGTCATAATTGTATCATGTAGAGTTTACCTGGGACAATTTTTATGGATCTAAGTAGCAAGATACCTGTTGGAATTCAAGAGGCAACAATACTACAAAGTGGGAAAGAAGTTTCACAGTTAACATGGCTTTCACATTATGGTTGGAGTCAGTTTGTTGGCAAGATGTTGGATACCCCAACTTCCTTTTTATGACAGAGTGCAAGATTGAATCCTTTGATATATTCCTCGCTCAATTTTCATTAAATTATGGGTTTTCTAAGAAGTGCTTCACACCTATAAACTTTACCAGAGTTGTTCTTGAGTCTTTGGAGGTGGTTAGCTTTTCAAAGCACACAAGTACAAGAAGATGAGAAATAATATGCCCAACCAATTTGAAGTTATCTCCCTGTGAATAGGGTGTTCCCATTCATAAACCTGACGAATTGATCTACTTCTTTCTAGTGAAAAACTTTGGGACTTGCCATGAATCATGAGACAATTCCAACCCCATAACTATAAATTTTTTATTTAAATCTAAACCCACTAGATTAGAATCTGCACAAGGAGAACTCCATTCTTGTTTTGAAATAACCTGCAATCGACTTGTACCGTGCTATTTAATCTTTTCTGTATTTATTCGCATCCTTGGTCTGTGACATAAATATGCAACAAGCTACCTTGCATTTTCTATAATAACACTCCTAAAAAAAATAAAGTATGCCCAAATCTATCATTTCAAATTATTTATGTAGCTCACCTTTTGGTTTTTCAATTATTTAAGTTGCTACATATATTGATGAGATCTTCTACAAATGGTACCACAGTGACAATATATGTTATAGTTTTATCCGTGTTGCTCTAAAGGTGTTTCTCCTTCAGTAGAGCAACAATACATTGCAGTTTCCATTTAGGGGAGAAGTATACCCAGTAGCAACCTTGGCCTATGTGTAGATGGGTTCAATGCACATTAGATTCTATCTGTTGTTTTGAAGGTGTTTCTCCTTCAGCAATACTTCATCTCAGTAGATCCTTTCAGTCTGCACCTTCAGTAGATGCATGCAGCCTTGGATACATGCTTTAGATTATAGTTTTCTTATGAGGGTGTAGCAGTGATAAAATAAGTGCATCAATTTTAGGCATCTTGTGGTTTTTGTACGCAAGCATGCATGTTTAGTGTTTCCCAAACATAGATAGAGCCATGTTTAGTATGCGATTATAGTTTGACTTAGATGCTCACTTTTCTTAATTTAGGTGTTTTTCTTAGTTTTGTTTTATGCACATATTTATCTTTAAGAAAAGTGCACAATAGAGAAGGGTTCTATATTTTGAACATGGGACACGCTTGTATGTATGAGGTACTCTATTCTAGGAAGATTTTGCCATGCAAGTTAGGTGCTTTATCCGAGAATCCCAAGAGTGGCGGTATTGTAGCAATAAGAAATTTGTCTATTTTGAATTCTTCATTAGTCATTGATAGTATATTGTTTATTCCATGCAATACCTCAATAGTGTATGATCAAATTATAGTTAAGATTGTCATAATATTTTGACTTACCCTCTTTTAGAGGGAAACTAGAGCATGTATCAAGCTTGCACATCACAATTGTATCATGCAGAGTTTACCTGGAATGAGTTTTGAGGATCTAAGTAGCCATATACCTTTTGGAATTAAAGAGGCAACAACACTACAAAGTGGGAAAGAGGTTTCACAGTTAACTTACCTTTCACATTATGGTTGGAGTCAGTTTGTTGGAAAGATGCTGGACACCCCAACTTCCTTTTTATGATTGAGTGCAAGATTGAATCCTTCAACATATTCCTCGCTCAATTTTCATTAAGTGATGGGTTTTCTTAGAAGTGCTTCACATCTATATTTTCAAAAAACACACGTACAAGAATATGAGAATAATATGCCCGACTAATTTCAAGTTATCGTCCTATGAATAGGGTGTTCCCTTCCATAAACTTGACAACTCACTCTGCTTCTTTCTAGTGAACAAATTTGGGAATTTTCATGAATTGTGAGATAATTCCAACCCCACAAATATCAATTTCTTATTGAAAGTTATACCCACTAGATTAGAACCCGCACAAGGAGAATTCCATTCGCGTTTCAAAAAAACTTGCAATTGACTTATACCATGCTATTTAATATTTTATGTATTTCTTTGCATCCTTGGCTTGTGACATAAATACGCAACATGCTACTGTGCATTTTCTATACTAACACTCCTAAACAATACTAAAGTATACCCAAATCTATCATTTCAAATGATTTATGCATCTCACCTTTTGGTTTTTAAATTATCGAAGTTATTACCTATATTGATGAGATCATCTACAACTGAGGCCATAGTGACAATATATGTTAGAGTTTTATCCGTGTTGCACTAAAGGTGTTTTTTCTTCAGCAGCACTACAATACATTGCAGTTTCCATTTAACGGAGAAGTGTACCCAGTAGTAGCCTTGGTTTGTGTGCAAATGGGTTGAATTCACAATAGACTTTATATTTTTTTTTGAAGGTGTTTCTCCTTCAATATTAATTCATCTCAACATATCCTTTTAATCTACACCTTCAACAGAGGCATATAGCCTTGGGGTACATGTTATAGATTCCAGTTTTTTTGTGAGGGTATAGCAACGATGAAAGAATCACATTGATTTTAGGCATGTTATGGTTGTTGTATGCAAGCATGCTTGTATATTGTTTCCAAAACTTATATAGAGCCATATTTAGTATACTTTCATAGTTTGACTTAGATGCTCACTTTTCTTGATTTAGGTGTTTTTCTCAGTACTACTTTATGCACAAATTTATATTTAATAAAAGTGCATAGTAGAGAAGGGTTCTATATTTTGAGTAGGGGACACTCTTCTAGGTAGGAGGTACTCTATTCTAGGGAGCTTTTGTCATGAATGTTAGGTGCTTTATCCTCGACAAAGTTCCAAGTCCCTGCCTCCTTGATAAAGTCCCTGCCAGAAAAGACACCAGTGGACAGAGTTCCAAGTCCCTAAATTTTCCAAAAACCCACCTGAGGCTAGCTATCTAGCCTAAAATCCTTTACATTCCAGTCATCTCTTGGCTGTGATTTCATAGAGAAAGACCTCTCTGGTTTGGTAGGGCTAGCTACCAAACTAAAATCTTGGTCTATGGTTACCTCCATTGATCTCCTCATCAGCCTGGGACATTATGGAGGATAGAAGAGGGCATGAAAACTAGGGAGTGCCAAGATGTTCTAGTGAATGTAAGGTTCCCAAGTCATGGAAAAATTTAATGCTAGTTGTAAGGCCATGACTGCCAAGGTGTGTTAGGGAATGCTAGGGCATGCTAACATGTACTACATAGTACAGAGACATGTTAAACAAGCTAATATGTGCCAAGTGCATTTGCTAATATATGCCAAGATGTACAAGGGTTACAAGTCCCTGCTTCCTCTTCTTCCATATGTTATCCATTTATGACATTTCCTTTGCAATATTTGGTGCATTTGCTAGTTATTGGTCATTTATAGGTTATACATGTCTTCAGAGTTTCACTTCTAATTGAGTATTCAACTGAACATATTGATTCTCTTATACAAAACTATTTTTCCCTCCACCCACTTTACATAACTTCAATAACCATTAGGTAGGGACCTGCAACTTCGATGTTGCTTTGCTTGTTTAGTAAAATATTGTCGAGACTTTAATTTATTGAAAGTTGTATAATTTACAATTTATGAAGTTTCAAGATCTAATTTTTAAAAGTATAATTATTTAAAGGGTGCTAGCTCAATGGAAGAGCACCTGATTTACAAGAAGGAGGTTGATGGTTTGATTATGTCATGCACTAACATCCATATGGAACAGCGAAGATCAATTTTTGGTGACGGAGTCTCTTTTGACCATCACCAATGAGCTTTGGTGACATTTTTCAACCCTCACCAAAAATATGAAATGGTGACAGTCAACGAATGCCATCATATATATGCATCAATAGTGACGACCCTCAAAGGTCCGTAACCTTAAATCATTGTTGTTGATATGAAATGGTGACAGTCGTTGTCCGTCATTATAGTCATTATTTGTGACGGACCTTGAATGTCACCACAACACCTATACTTCTAGCAATGTGGCTTTTGGTGACAGTCAATGAACGTCACAATATATATGCACCAATAGTGATGGCCATTAAAGATCCATCACAATAAATCATTATTTCTCATATGAAATGGTAATGGTCGCTATCTGTCATGTAATCAAATATTCATGACGGACCTTGAATGTCACCATAACACCTATACTTTTGGCGACGCCCCCTTTGGTGATATTTAGTTTTTGGTGACCGAGGCTATGGTCTGTTTTCATTGCTCATATGCAATGGTAATGGTCGTTATCTGTCATTATAAATCATTATTGGTGATGAACTTTGAATGTCACTACAACACCTATACTTTTGGTGACGCTCAGTTTTTGGTGATGGAGGCTATGGTCCATCACCATTGCTCATGTGAAATGGTGATGGTCGCTATCCATCATTATAAATAATTATTGGTGGCAGACTTTGTATGTGACTACAACAGATATACTTTTGGCGACGCCACCTTTGGTGACATTTAGTTTTTGGTGACGAATGCTCTTTTGACCATCACCAATGAGCTTATGGTGACATTTTTCGCCCCTCACCAATGTCCTTTTTTCTTGTAGTGATTGGTTTAGGTATTTTTAATCTTTCAGGGAACGGGGGAAAAGTAAATACGAGTTTTTCAAGATCTTTATGCTCAACTGTGTCTTCTCCTTGTTTTATTTCTGTGTCAATCACAGTCGATGATTTATGTACAGGTGGGGTTTCTTACTCAATTGGTTGCTGGTCTCTGTCTTCCTCAGGAGTGATAATGTGTCCTAACCTCAATCCAAGTTTATTGCATTATTTTGGTTTGGTCTCATAGTCTAAGTTTTCAACAAATTTCACCAGCTGAACCGGTCTGTTATTGTGGTTTGGATTCGGTTGAGCTAGCAGTTGGGGATGCAGAAGGGGCTGAGGATTTTTCTGTAATGGATATGGGGATGATAATGTAGGTTGAGGTTGAGGACCTATCCCCATAGGTGTATTATTTATCCCTAGAGGTCGTTGCCAATTCGGAGACCAGTTTGAATTTTGTGAAGTAGAGGCAGGCCACTGGGATGGGTATGGATTACTTTTCCAAAAAGGAGTAAAAGGAGAATTCAGCCAACCATTACTCGGAAAGGACTGAGTTGGCCAAGGTGACATAGGAAATGGTTGGGACTACCAATTCAAGAAAGGTGATTGACCTTACCACATTGTTCCAGAATTCTGCTGCTAATTAAATGACGAAGAAGGAAAGAACTGAGATGGGTCTTGTGACATACTTGTGGGTTGGCCTTGCCACTATCGACACTGGTTCATTAAGTATACTGGTTCTATCTCTTCTTCTGCTTCTTTAAAAACTACTTTCAGCCCTGGAAGTGATGGACACTGCTCAATGGCACGGTCCTTGGTGTAGATAGTGCAAGGTTGCACCATGTCCAATGGACACTCCCGTTGACTGTGCTTCTTCTGGCAGTGTGGGAAAAGAATGACCAAGTTCTGTTCTACTAAGGCTTATTTCTGTTTGGCCTGCAAGATGTCCAACTGCTTTGTAAGGGTTCCCGGGTTGTCTATCTTGAAGTCCTCCAGGAGGTTACCAATTTCCATTCTTGTTATGCCTCCACTCTGTGGTTTGCTTCCTCTAGTCATAAGTTCTCGGCTCCTTGACCTAGTGCGTGTGCTACCCCATGAACACTTGATACACAAGTTAATGATTTCATCATAATCCCCTTGAGAATTGTCTCCCTTTCCCATCAAATTTAAAGTTTCTATCCATTCTTCTTTAATTCCTTTAATTAATATGCCTTTCGGGACTTATTTTGGTAATGTGGAGTGAGGGGATATCTAAAAATTGTAATGAAACCGTTCGACATATTCCTCTAGAATTTCATTATCCTTTTTAGACATCTAAAATATTTCATCTTTTAATTCCCTAGTCCTATAATAGTCTTGATATTTTGTGAGAAAATAATTTTTCATGTCATCCCAAGAGTTAATAGTGCGCCCACCTAAACCCATGAACCACCAAAGATGCTCCTTTTAGGGTAGAAGAGAACAAATTTAGTTTTTTAGGGTCCATGGCATAATCGTATCCTCTACATAGGATTTCAAACTTGAATACGAAAGTATACGGATCCTTTGTGGTCATCCCATGAAAGGTTGGGATTTTTTGCAAGGGAATAGATTTCATCGAGGAATTGGCTATTGGGTTGACTATGGGGTATTCCAATATCGAGGTCTAACCTTGATATACTTGGTTCACCATTTGGTCGAAAATGTGCCAATATCCTTCAAGGACTTCAAGGGATGTTATCTAAGTAAGTGGAGTATTCTCAATTCGAGGTGGTTTTGCGGCACTGCCAGATATGGGATCACAGGAGATCCTAGTCCAAACAACGGTGGCTCTGCCTTAGCAGTTCCACTGGTTTCTCCCTCTCCTTCTCTTAGATTGCATGATTTTCCCTCTTGTAAAGGATCAAAATGTAAATTTTTTGTAACCTAAAAGATCTGTTCAGATCCTCCAATTTGGCTATGGATCTCGGCGTAGGCTATAGATGGTGAGCCTACTGCCTGAGGGTTTACAGTAGGGCTTTTTCTAGATATAGTCTGGGGTCCTACTGATTCCTGAGATTCTACTTTTCTTACTATTTCATCTATAAAATTTGATCTCCCAAGGTTCACCAATCCCTTGGGTTTTGAGGATTTAGGTGGGGGGTTCTAATATTTTTCTATATTTTTATTCCTAGTCATTCATAAAAATCTCTACTCCTATTTAACCTCTATGCATTTTCTGAAAAGTGGGATGATGAGCAAGAAATTTACTTGTTAGTTACGTAGGTTCTTACCTCCCATTTTTAAAACCCAATTCTTTTATAGAAAAATAAAAAAGAAATCACTTTGAAACACTCTCCCCGAAAACGGTGCCAAAATGTTTGTGAATTAAGATGACTATTAAAAGCAACCTTAATACCTACATTAGTTATCAAACTAGGGCAAGTCTGTTTATTTCAAGAGTGTTCAACATTTTCTATGCAAGTGAATTCAGAGGCTAATTCGTAACGAAATGATTTAGAATCATTGCAATGATTAACATCTAATTCTTGAAGTTCAATCCAAAACAATTCTGAAAGAAATATTTAAAGAATTTTCAAATCTACTTTAATCTATTATGCAAAGAATTGAATTGGAATGCAAGTAAAAGGAATCAAGCTTAGCAAATCTAACTATAATATACAATAATTCTTTTAGCATGAAGGAAAGCTACAACAAATGAATAGCAAGTAACTATTCAAACATCTCAGGAAAGCAATCAATTGTAAGCTTAAGATCTCTCGTAACACTACTTCGGAATGAACAACAATCAAATACTTAAACTAACTTGATAAATTTGGTAAAGATTAACACGCAGTTGTAAAACACAACAAGATCTAGAATCTATTTTGAACGACAAACGAAAATTGAAATAGTCAATGCTCACAATAATCAGAATAATTCTAATTTCATCAACTAACATTATTAAACAATTGTAAGAATAAATAGAAATAAATATGGCACAATTAAAGCAGTAAATCTCCTATCGACCGGACCCAATGTCTCCAGAAGTCACTGTCAAAAGACACTCAGAATGTGATTATAGGTAAAACACAGTCTTGTTCATTAAACTTGATAATATGGTTACATCGTCACAGTAATGAAAGTACTTTCTGTCCAAAATGAATAGTTACAATCTCAAAATTTTTAGTTGTTCATTTCAGATGGTAGCTTTATATAACCTAGGAAATACAAATGGATAAAAGTGAATCCTCAGGATCAGGAGATCTTGAGGATTTTGCAACCGACAATCTGATTTCATCATAGAATAGGCTTGGTTCTCCTAGTCTTCTACTGGTCTTCCTAATCGAGATGTTGTCCTTTTTCCTTTCTTGGTTGTTGTTGTTATGTCGTTTGAACAACAATCATTCAATTCGTGTTCCTGCATATAAAGATAACGAAAATGTTACACAGCATTTTGTCACTGTCCCTGTATTCCCCTTTCCTTGATCCTGGAGGACCTCTAAAGTGAACCCTACATGCTTTCCCTTCATGAAGAAACTCCCATTGTGTCCCTCTTCATGAGCAAAACAATTCCCTTTTACACCATTTCCCCAAAATCTTATGTTTTTCCCAGTTTACTAGACCAATGCTAATGGCCCTTATCCTCCTCGCACCAATATGCAGGGATTAACACTGTCCCTAGCGTTGATGGGAGCCACTGAGATTGGTTCCAGTCGTGCTGGTCCTCTTATGGAATTTGTTTTAAATAAAGAGCTTAAGCTTCCAACTCTAGAAGCTTCGTAATAAAATTCTAGTAAATGGTTTGGCCAGATGGGGTCAAGGATGTCAGTTTGGGCTCCTTTCCCTATAATTATGGAACTATCTCAAGAGATAAGACCTTCTCCCATGAGAAGAGGATCCATCTCTTATCCTTCATGCTATATAAATGTCCCTTTTTCCTAAGCACAAGCTAGTGTTAAGGTTGGTGTGCTAGTGCTAATTAAGTTTGGAGTAAACAACAAGATATTCATAGTTATAGCTCTCTAGTTGTGTGAGGGAGAAGTGTGAATTTGGCTTAGTGTGAAGCCTAAAGGGAAGAGCATTAAAACTATTATTGTTGAGGCCATCATGGAATGCTAGCAGAAGTGTGTGGGGACCTGGTTTTTTCGGAGGAGAGCAGCAACGTCAAGACAATGGTTGTAATCTCTGCCTGATTCAATATATATGCAACTATCGATTGATTTCCTACATGATGTGTCATCTTTCATGTTCATGGCTTAATGTTTCTTGAATTATTAAGTAAGTTTAATTACAATTTGTTTATTACCACAGTTGTTGTTTGCTATTGTTTACTTGTTTCAGGTGTTTGAAGAAGGAAACGAGAGATAGCCGGAGCGAGCAAGCAAGGACGTCATCAAACGGGATAAGCATACTAAGAGGTAGGCCCTATTAATTGGTTATAACCTAAGGATCATCCATAGAATGTATCATTTGTGGCTAGACCCATTATCGGGGTAGAGGAATTGTTTATGTCCGCACTGATAATTTTACTTCACCACAAATTGGCGACCATACCAGGGACCCAATCCTTCTATTTGTCTTGTTTGAGATTTCATGATTTTGTGTGAACTTTTCTAGTTCCACTTTTTCCCTTTGGTTTCGTTTCTTTTCCTTTTCTTACTGGTCTGAGTTTGAAATTCATAGTAGCAAATATGGTCCCAACTTTAATTTTAATTTTTTTAATTTTTTTCTTGGCTCCCTCGCTCAGTGCGCTTAATTTGCTAACAGTCACACTGACCTCCCTATGGCACTTGTTGTCAGTTAGGCAGTGGCGTCAATTCCTGTAAGTGAAGATTAGGATTTGTCCCCAATCTTGGCCAGTGTGTTTTTCTCTCATGATTTTGGCCTCATAAACCTTTTAGACCGTTTTCTCCCTGACTAGAATGTTGCTTTTCATTGGTTTTGTCTAATTGTTGGTTTGTCATCTTTCTGCTTGATTTCTTAGGTCATTGGATGGTTAGTGACACTAGGTCATCTAAATTGTCATACATTCAACCGATTGTGAACTTAGTGAGTCAAGTTATTGGTGTATTTACTCCTTGCATTTCATTTGCGGTCCTGTTATGGCTTTGACCTCCATTACAAAAGTTTGAAAAGTTTTCTTTTGCTTATCTAAACATTTCTTTTATGGCATGGATCACATTTCTTGTATTGTTTTTGGTAAATTCGATGTTTCATTAGTTTAAGCAAGTCTCTCTTTTCGTGTTTTCATTTGCTTGAAGAGATAATTGTGTAATAGTACAAAGTAAATATAAAGTTAATTTCCAAATTAAAATCATAATCAAACAAATAAGAACATGCCTATATTACTTATGATTGAACTCTGCCAGATGACAATAAGGTTTTGGGGACAACTCTCCACCCAACCGTAGGCTCAATTGTGCAAGGATTTGCTACAACTGGCCACCCCCGAGCCCTCAATCAACGTACTACTACCAGTGACTCCTAAGTCTTAGAACACCATTCTCCCAAAAGAGTGAAAGATAGAAACTCGAAAAGATGGAATGCCTCCCATCCTCCTCACCCTCTAGTAAATAGAGCAAACATTGGATGGGGAACCATTTGCACACACTCCATGTGTCTACATACGACTTTGATTTTTAGCTTTCTTTACTTTTCTTTTGATTTTTTTAGTTTTCGTGTTTCATTTCTTTTCTTTTCTTTAGCTTTCTTGCTTTATTTTCTTCTTTTTCCTGTTTTTCTTGTTTTATTTTTATTTATTCTTATTTAGAGGATAACCATTTTTTATTTTTATTTATTTTCTTGTATATATTTTAAATATCATTTATTTATTTATTATTTATATTATTATTTATTTATTATTTATATTATTATTTATTATTTTGTATTATTTATTATTTATTAATATTTATTATTTATTATTAAGGGGTGGGATATTACACACTCTCCCACTTTAAGGAACTTCGTCCCAAAGTTAAGTTGAATTATTTATTATTTTTATTATTTATTATTTGTTATTTAATTTACTTCATATTTCCAACACCCTCTGCTGAACTAGTATAACCAACAAGCATCATAAGCCTGACCCGGTCTGTATCCTAGTCCAAGGCTCGCACCTAACTTAGACCTTATCTACCCCAAGGCAGGCATCCGGTCCGGTACTTAATGACCCCGAGCATCTCGCAAGGCTGGCCCACTCCCTCCACAACTACTAAGGCGCATAGCCCCAGGCATCGAAGTCCTTTACATCCCTTCCAGACTTCGGCATCCCAATCTAATAATGGGCACCTAGCCTAGAACATTAGGCACTTGGCCTCCTCAAGATGGTCCCATTTCTCTTCAAGAGCTATCCATCAAGAGCTATACACAAGACAAAGGAACCACTGGCATATGTAGTGTTGATTGAGTTTTGTCCCCAGCCCATATGGTATTACTTATTCTCCCTCATGCGTATGGGCTCGCATGAGATCATCAAATAAACCGGCCCTCACGGCCCAATGTGTAGTCCTGTCGATCATTACAGCTCAACATGCAACAATGCATTCGCTATACCATCATAGTATCATAGAAAATAATCCACATGCCAAGTCTTGCATGTCATCATGAGAATATTCATCATTGTTAATCACAAAATAACAAACTGCGTGCTCATGCATGTCATTTGTATGCAACTATTACATGCTTCACCATTTTAAATTATGATATGAACATATTGCATCAAAGATATATCATGAATTTACATAATAGATGAACCACATGTCAATAAACCTCATATTGTAGCATCATAAATCCTATGCAAATCATAAGGATACATTATCACTATAAGAACCATATGTGCATCATTATATCATATCAGTCAAGTATTGTCTTAACTAAGTAAGCATTTCCACACATTTTAATCAAGTAAATAAGGAAAGTCTTGAAAAATAACAGTTGCATCTTCCCAGGTAGCTGACCCTGGGCTATATTGGTCCCATTGGACCTTGACTTGCTCAAACTCATAGTTCCTGAGTCGACGAACCTGGCGGTCCAGTATATAGAATGGTTTGACCTGAAGGACTCCTTCCTTAGAAACCTGCAATTTTTCAAATTTCAAAACATGGGACGGGTCGGGTACATATTTTCTAAGCATAGAAACATGAAACACATTATGCATCCTTCTTAGATGGAATGGTAGCTCGAGCTTGTAAGCAACTGGTCCAATCCTCTCTAGGATCGTGAATGGCCCAACAAATCTAGGCGATATCTTTGTTCCCTTACCCATCCTAAAGGGACTTTTAAAGGGTTTGATTCTAATAAATACTTGGCTTCCTTCCTCAAAGTTTCTATCAATTCTCTTTGCATCAGCATAACTTTTCTGGTTATCCCTGGCTTCTTTTAGTCTCTTTTTAATTGTGGCCATTTGTTCTTCCATTTCTTGGATCATTTCAGGTCCCAACATGACTCAATCCTCTAATCAATCCCAACTTAATGGAGTATGACATGGTCTTCCATACAAGATTTCGAAGGGAGCTACCTATATTGAACTGTGGTAACTATTGTTGTATGCAAACTCCACTAAGGGAAGGTATTTCTCCCATTGGTTTTTTTGATCCATGACATACATTCTTAGCATGTCCTCCAACACTTGGTTTACTTTTTCTGTTTGACCATCTGTCTCTGGGTGATATGTTGTACTGAAATTTAGTTGTGTTCCCATAGATTGTAATAGACTTCTCCAAAATCTGGAAGTAAAACGTGTGTCTATGTTAGATATTATCTTTCGTGGTACTCCATGAAGGCAAATTATTTCTTTTAGGAAAATTTGAGTGATAGTTGATGCTTCAAAGGTGGTCTTGACTGGAATGAAGTGAGCACTCTTAGTTAATTTATCAACCACAACCATAATACAGTCATGTCTTTGGGATGTCATAGGTAAGCCTCCAACAAAATCCATTGAAACAACTTCCCACTTAGTTTCCGGTATATCATGGGGTTGTAAAAGCCCTGCCGGGTGATGATGTTTAGCTTTAACCTGTTGACATTCTAAACATCGGGCCACAAACTTTGTTATATCCTTTTTCATTCCTGTCCAGAAAAATAGTTGTTTTAAGTCTGCATACATTTTTTGGACTCCTAGATGTGTAGCATATGGAGCTTGATGGGCTTCCTTCATTATTAAATTCCGAAGATCATCATCTTCTAGGACGTAAACCCTACCCTTATATCGTAGCAATCCATCATTTTCTAAGGTGTATTCCTCCCACTTGGTCGCCACATGTACCTCTTCTTGTAAGGCAAATTTTATTTGCTGGTAATGTGGGTCCCCTACTAGATGATTTAGAATCCGGCTCCTCAAGTCTATCTTTAATGACGATATTGAATGAAGTCTAGGTCTCCTGCTTAAAGCATCTGCAACTTTATTCTCTTTTCCCTTTATATAGGATATCTTGAAATCATAATCACTAAATAGCTCACTCCAGCATCGTTGTCGAGCATTAACGTCCTTTTGTGTGAAGATATACTCAATACGTTTATGATCTGTTCTTAATTCAAATTGACGCCCCATTAGATAATGTCTCCACAATTTCAAGGCCATTACAACCACTGCTAATTCCAGATCATGAGTCGCATAATTGATTTCATGGTTCTTGAGTTTTCGTGAAGCATAAGCGATAACCCCTTCATCTTGCATCAAGACGACACCTAATCCTTCTTTTGATGCATCCGTGCATACAAGAAAGTCCTTGTCCATATCGGGTACTTTTAATTTTGGAGCCATTGTTAGTCGACGTGTTAGCTCATTAAATTCTTTCTCACACTCACTTGTCCATTCAAACTTAACCCCTTTCCTTTGGAGGTGGGTGATGGGATTATATATCTACAAGAACCTTTCTACAAACCTTCTATAGTAGCCTACCAATCCCATAAAGCTGCGTACTTCTTTGACATTCCGAGGAGTGGGCCAAGTCATTATAGTTTCAATCTTACTGTATTCAACTGCAATGCCTTTCCCACTAATGGTATGGCCTAGATATTGAATTTCTTTCTCAAAGAAGGAACATTTAGAAAGTTTTCCATATAGCTTATGTTCTCTAAGGCATTGTAGTACCAACCTCAATTGTTCTAGATGCTCTTTCTCATTAGGGGAATAAATGAGGATGTCATCTAAGAACACTTGGACAAAGTGGTCCAAATATTTTCTATGACACCTAGTGATTCATAGTCTAAACTTTACCAAAAAATTTCCAAAATAGATAGTTGAACAAACAAATTACCTATATTATAGGACCCTAATAGTTGTAAGAAAACTCAACCAATGGAAGGTACTCCTCCCATCTCCTCTTATGATGCATCACATACATCCTCAATATGTCCTCCAATATCTTGTTGAACCTCTTTGTTTTTCCATCTGTTTGTGGATGATAAGTTGTGCTAAAGGCCAACTCTATGCTCAAACCTGCAAACAACTCCTTATAGAATCTAGAAGTTAACTTACCATCCTTTTCTGACACAATCTTCCTTGGAACACCATGTAACCTCACTACATCTCTAATGAAGACATGTGCTACATCACTCGCTGAATAGGTAGACTTCACTGGAATGAAGTGTGCTACCTTTGTTAACCTGTCCACCACAACCATGATGGAATCATGTTGTCTATATGTCATCGGAAAACCTGTGATGAATCCATGGAAATGACTTCCCATTTCCACTCTGGAATTAGAATCAGTTGTAGTAATCCATTTTGGTGTTTACATTTTGATTTTTCCTGTTTAAAATCCAAGCATCTAGCCACAAACATTTCCGTTTCCTTCTTCAAATTCGGCCAATAATATAACTTATTTACCATTTTCAATGTCTTTTGATATCCTGGGTGCCCTGAATATGGTTTTCCATGGAATTATCACAAGATAGTCTTCTTGAGCTCATTGTCATTCGACACATAGAGTTTGTCTTTAAATCTAACCAAACGATCCGCTGTGAGACAATATTCCACATCCTAATCACCTATACCCTGTTGTAACTTGTGCCTAAGCTCCATGTACCTGTCATCTTGTTGTCATGCCTGTAAAATCTGATCTTGTAATTATGTCCCATAATAAATCGAAGTTTCTATATGATTCACCTACATTCCCCTGCTAAGAGCATCTACAACCATGTTTTCCTTTCCCTTAATGTACCGTATCTCAAATCAAACTCGCTGATCATAGCCAACCCTCTAGCTTTCTTAGTATTTAGGTTCAGTTGGTCAAACATATATCTCAACCCACTGTGATTTCTCATCAATACAAAACTCCTACCAAGAAGATAGTGCCTCCACATCTTCAATGCATGGATGATCACTACCAACTCAAGATCATGATTCAGACAATTCTACTCGTTCTCATTCAGATTCCATGACTCATAACGTAGTACTTGTCCTTCCTGCATTAAGACTCCACCAAGTCCTCTCTAGCAAGAATTTGTACACACCACAAACTCTTTGTGTGGATTTGCAATCTTTAAGATTAGAGCATTTGTCAACAACTGCTTCAATTTCTCAAAACTTGTTGCACATTCTTCAATCCTTTCAAATTTCTTACCTTGCCTCTCAAGTGACGTGATAGGATATGCAATGCACAATAAGTTCCTAATGAACCTATTGTAATAACCTGATAACCCATAAATGAACTTACCTCATCCACATTCTTAGAAGCTTCCCATTCCATGATAGCTCTTATATTTTTTGGATCCACTGCTATGCCTTCCTTGGAAACAACATGTCCCAAGTAATGTACCTTTTTCTAAAATAAACTGCATTTACTAACCTTGGCATAACACTGATTCTCTCTTGACAACCTCAAAACTACTGCTAAGTGTTCAGCATGATCTTCCTCATTCTTAGAATATATCAATATATCATCAATGAATACAATGACAAACTTATCCAGGTAAGGACGCAACACATTATTCATCAAGAACATAAAATTAGTTCGAGCATTAGTCAAACTAATGGAACTACAAAAAACTCATCATGCCCACCTAGTCCGAAAAGAAATCTTGTAGGTGTCCTCTTGTTTAATGCATACCTGGTGATATCCAGATGTCAAGTCAATCTTCAAGAACACTGTTGCTCCCTTCAAATGGTCAAAAAAGTCATCAATCCTTGGAAAATGATACCTATTCTTGATGGTCACCTTGTTTAACTACTTATAATCAATGCATAACTTGAGAGTACCATCCTTCTTCTTCACAAACAACATTGGTGCACCCCAAGGCAATACACTTGGCCTAATTTATCCCTTGTCATGAATTTCCTTCAACTGCGACTTCAACTCTTCTAACTCTGGTGTGCTCATCTTATATGTTGCCTTTGATGTTGGTGATGTCCCTAGTACCAACTCAATGGAGAAGTCCACTTCTCTGTGCGGTGGAAACTTTGAAATATCTACGTGAAAGACATCCTAAAAGTGTTGAAAAATCGGGTATCTCTTCATACATTAAAGATTGGGTATTAATGGGATAGCTAGTGGGCAAAGGAAATAGAAGCTCGAGAAGGAAGTTATTTGCTTTGCATCCTCCTTATCCTTACCTTTATCACTAGAAATATGCACTACAAATAACACACACCCTTTTCTGTGACTTCACTTTGTCTGCATAGTTGTCACCATTCTAACTAATGTTTCTTTCTTCTAACCCTGCAAGATTTTTTGTTCTCCATTGTCATCCAAGCATTCAATATCTTTGTCATATCAGTCGACCTTAGTCATATGAATATACAACCAGTTCATCCCCAAAAGCATACTATATGATCCTAACAGAAGTACATCCAAATGTACTGAGGTAGGCATACCATTCAAATCGAATGCACAAGCTCTTAACCAATGATGAACTCTCTTCTTTGTACTTGTAGCCAATTGCACTGACCAAGAATTTTTGCATACTTATTTATTCAAAAGACACTTATCCACTAGGTCGGGACTTACATAACTATAATTAGATCCAAGGTCAATCAAAATAGAAACAACTTGATCACAAAGCTTACCATCCATCTCAATAATAGATTCTTGGTGATCTACCTGCCTGTTATCCAATGATGCATAAATCTGTGGAATGCTCTGCTTGACCTTCCCAATTGTTTATGTGTCATGTGCACTGTAAATATGAGGCCTACCACCTTGATTCTGCAGACAATATCTCTTGAGATGCTCCTTACCACATGTCCAACACTACAACCGTCCCTTACCATCACCTTTATTTTGTTGTTCTCCAGGCTGAGGTCCATTAAACTTCTTGTAAGGTGCAACATTTTCTTTCTCACCTACATCCTGAGGTCTTGTTCACTTTGGCTACCATTTACCTTTAGCCTTGTCTTTCCCTTTCCAACCTTGCTGAGTCTTTGTCTTGTGCTTTGATTTCTCATGACAATGCTTAAATTTCCCAATGACTTCTTCGAGTGACCGAGGCTCATCATACTCAATCTGATCTCTAAATTATAATTGAAATCCACTAACAAATATCTTAACTTTGGCTTTTTCATCCTTAAGATATGGTACATACCTCAACAACTCTAGGAACTTGGTCATATACTCATCATCCATCATCGACCCCATCTTTAGCTCATATAATTCCTTGGCTTCATTGTCGTAGTACCTATATAACAAATATTTATTCCTAAAATGTCTCTTGAATTCATGCCGAATCAACTCCTTTGTCATAATTTCTCTATCCCACTTCACATCTTCCCACTAGATGTTTGCTTTCCCTTTGAGGTTGAAGATAGTTATTTTAGCCTTCATGTTCTTCGTGTAATCATGTAGCTCAAATAACTTCTTCATCCCAAGAAAACATGCCTCTGCATCCTCCAACTTCTTCAAATACCCATCAAAGGTAGGTGGCTTTGATTTCTTCAAATCATCTTGTAAATATCCCCTGTGACTCCTCTTGTAAGGATGATAGTGATGATGACAATGGTACCTATCAGAGCCAAAACTAGAATAGAACCTCTGTCCATCACCTCTCTTATCTAGTGTATCCAGGAACTTGTCATCTCTGATCATTTCATCTCTATCCAACCTATTCCAACCATGAGATCTACTTTCATATGCCCCATTAGTCTTATCCTCCTACCCATTGTTCATCTTAAGTGGTCCCTGTCTCTACAAGTATGACGAACTCTTAAGGATAACTACATTAAATTCTAATTTTTTCTCCTGTGCCTACATGATTTTGTCATTTACCACATTTATCCAAGCTAACCAATCCACTAGTGTAAACGTGTGATGAATATTTACTATGATGTTATTCATCTCCCCATGTATAGTTAAGGAAGTGGAACCAACAAAATAAAACCAATTTGACCTTTCTCAGGAGCTATAGAACCTTTAGGAGACAACCAACACTCCTAGGTGCCCAACTGTTATAGACATTTTTGTGCCTCGCAGCATGGAGCATGAAATGTCAATAATTACAGGGATCCTCAGTCCCTAAACATGTTGTTCTTACCCCTAGAGGAACAAGGTCAGCAAACCACAGCACTTCCTATCAGTTCTCCACCTGAAAACACTCAAAAACAGGCTATTTTTGGATCATGTCAGCTGCTCCACTGAGCATCTGCGCTGAATGTCAACTGCTCCTCCTTGTACCTGCGCTGAAAGTCAAAACCAATGAAGGTTACCTGCGCTGGGCGAGATTGGCCAAGTGGCACAGTCATTCTGCAAGGTGTCAACTGCCCAGGAAGCTTCCAAACCGACACTTGGTTCAAGGAATTCGCCCTGTGATGAGTAAGAGGTACTTGATCTCCATGTGTAAGCAAGGATCTCCAAGTGGACTTAAGAACTGAAGATTAACTGAAGAGGGAAAGGACACAAGGCAGCTTTATGTCAGTCTCAAGCTGACTCATCCTTTCTTCTTCTATCCTATATATAGAGCTCTTCTATGAGGTCTAAGGAGGCTGGAATTTTGTGCAAAGTAAGGAAGTGCTGTTGGTTTACAGTTAGAGCTATTGGGTGATTGCTTTTATAGAGGGGAAGAGGAGATTTCTTGCTGCTGGGGAGGTGCTGCTGGATTGGAGCCATTGATGGTTGTAACCTTCTCAGAACCTTTTACTTCTATCAATAAAGCTTTGAATGTTCTCCTATATACTTGTATTGCATTGATGTATTGTATTTACTTGTATATCTGATTCACTCTAATCCATGCATCAGTTATGAGTACATGTTTCTTGTAGTTTCCCTCTCTTGTTTGTGCAGGATCTTTGTGTAGCTGGGCCGGCAAGAGAACAAGGAGCTGGGAGCAAGGGACGAAGAGAGAAGACAAGATCGACAAAAGCGAAGGATATCGGTTGGTCAATCTTTTCTTCCTTCTCTGTACTTTCATAAAGGAAAAATATCAAAGCTTTACTTTCAGTTGTTGCTAAGGAACTATCACCCTTAGAGTAGGGATAGGGTCATTCCGAGTCAGATACTTTTCCCCACAACAAACTGGCGACTCCGCTGGGGAGCCTAGTATCTTGTTGGTGTTTGTAGTATCTTTGCTATTCATTTCCTGAACAAAAGAGTACCAAATCGAAAAGCTTTTGACTATATCAAAAGCGAAGTAGAGGGGCTGCTACTCTTGCTCATTTTCTGAGCAGATTCATGATTTGAAGAGCTGATCTACAAAAGACTCTTGTACTCTTTGTGATAGCTTTTCATCCTCTTGATCATCCCTTAGCTTGTACTTGACCTATAGCTTTTTATTTCAGCAAAAACAGTGAATTTTTGAGCTTTTTATGACCCGGAAATCCTTGTAAACGCAACTCTCGTGTCTCAGTGCAGGCTGCCCAAAGGCAGTCTGCATTTCAGCGCAGGTACTCCATTCGGGAACTGCGCTGAGAGTCAATTTGACAGACCAGAGCCTGCGCTGAACCAGTTAGCCAATGTTTTGCTGAGGTTTCCTACTGAGTCTTAGCCCTGTTTTCACTGATTATTTTGCTGCTGATTGCTTGTCATTTGTACTTGCTGTAAACCAACTTTCCTTGACATTATTCCGCCTCAGTTGTGTGATGAAACTGTGATTGTTCTTTCAGTATTTCTTGTTTCAGTGACAGTTTCCCATTGTGAAAAGCAAAGCAGTATAGCTGTGGCCTCTTAGATCCTGAACTGTAAAAGTGTCTTTGTGATCTTAAGAGCTAGTTTTGTTACTGTTCATGGCTGTTTGAGTTTGTTTGTTTTTCATTTTACGGTTTGAATTCATACATTTTTAGTGTCGAAACAAGTACCTGTAAGGTGTCTTTTGATTTTAGACAAAACTCGTTTGTTTACGCTTCAAATTGAATTCGAAAATTGTACGACAGTTTCCTTTTGTCTTACATCAACATTAAGGGAAAAGAAAAGAAATACATGCATCTTGCATTTGCATTTTTTGATAAGTTTGCGTGATTGATCTAGGAGAAAGTGCATTAGTTTGTGCTCTGTGTGGAAAGATTATGTTTTTCTCTCCCCTCAGTAGTTAGGATTTTCAAAGCTAAAAAGATTGTAAAGCTTGCTTATCATTTTAGCTGCATTTAGGAATTTGTACCAATACATCTCGTGGTGATCCTGAAAGATAAACTGCTAAACAAGATCAACTTAAAATATATTGAATGAATCTAAAAACGCTTTGTAACATAACGCTCACAATATAGGTCTAGGTAGAGACGTGTTCCGGCGTCGTTAAACGTAGTGACTGTCGATCTCTACGAAGGTGGGTGATTCCTCCTGAGAGACGATAGCACTAATACGGACTTGTGCTCCCGCGTACCGTCGCGTATATTGGGAGACCCCTATAGGCATTTATCCTTTATCCTTAGGAAGCCGTGTCGGCCGCCCTACTGATCGCGATGCAGTGAACACAGCATTCACGAAGATCGACCACCCGTACCGTAAAACGTATTCTGTGGTTTCGCGAAAGGTTTGGCACACCCTCTGCCTAGATCTCCAGAGCAGTTTCTTTTGGCTTTTTTCAAACTCTATAACTGAAAAAGTCCAACCGAGCATTTGTCACTTCGGGCTCGTTAATACATCGAAGGCGACTAGAGTCATCTTTAGCTTTTTCTCGACTCTTAAAACATGAAAAAGCAAAGTTGTGTCTAAAAGCGTCTAATAAAATTCATTCAATACGGAAACATAATTCCCCCTTTTGTATTTTAGTTGATCAAGTAATCCGCAACCGTGGAGGAAAGTCAATTAAAACTCCGTCGCTCGGGGAGACTCGCGAGTCAACCGTCTTTGTCTCCGGAATCGAGAGTAGTACGGACGAAGCGAACTCGCTTGACCAGGTCAAAATCTCCCATTAAAGTTAGAACAACAGTTCCGACAACATCTGAGATTCTGGTCACTCCTAATATTTCTGGAATCCCTGCCTCTATTGAAGAAGTTCAACAGCAACAGAGGGACAGTTGTATTGATCCTAGTCTGAGGACAAGTACTTGCATAACTGAACCAGTTCCATCTGAAACCGGTCCACAGAGTCTTGTTGCTCAAACAACTGTCGTTGTCGAAGCAACCCCTTCTTCGGCACCTGAAATCTTTTACGGACCTGACGGTCTTCCTCTTCCTCCTAGTCTGATTGCAATAGACGAAATCGTAGAGGACCAGCAAGCAAATACTCCAACTCATTTTGGAGTAGGCGCCACTCTTTTTCCTTCTGCATCAGAAGTTTGTCCATCGCCACTGGAAGTTCCTGTAGAATCGTTAGGCAGTTTATTGGATAGACTTAAAATGTCTGAGCAACCGTCGACATCTAGGACTGTGCCAAATGACACAGCGACAGCAAAAGCTCCTGCTGTCACTCCGACGATGTTTGCCGGCATACCAGCTGTCCCGACTAGCTCTCAACAACTAGAAGGAGTCCACCCAGGGACTATTATGACAACTTGGTCTGTTCCAGTTTGTTCTTCCGGTATAATACCCGGTAATTCTTATGTTGAAACTAGACAAATTGATCCCTTTGGAAATCAGTTTGGACCATCCAGTCCTCAAAGGAAATCTATACCCTTGAGCTCCGGATTATTACCGTATGGGGGGCAATATGCCCTTTCACTTCCCCCTCCGGGAGGATACCCATACGGCAGTTTTCAACCGCATTCAGGTTTGACTGAAGTTACGACGAGTGGTTGGGTGCCTATGTTGCCCCAACAACCGAGAGTTGTATATTCCATGCAACAATGTGTACCTATGTCTAGCATCCCGACGACGCCAGCAATTGTAACCGTGTTGCAAGTTCAATCGATGCCTGTTGTATGTCAACCCCAAGTTGTAATGCAACAGCCCCTTGACCCTGCAACACAACCACAATCGCCAACTGTCGGGACGACACAGATACAAACGGGAACCATAACCCCGCATCTTGGTCCGTCGGTTAGTATCGCACAGCAAAACATGGCTTCGCATCCATGGATGATGCAATACCAACAACCTCAGTTTCAACAGGTGTACCAGGGATCTGAGCGACAGATCTTTGCAAATAGTGGGCAACCCTATATTCAGAACGGGTTAAATCAACCACTTTACAGTGGCCAAGCCCACCAGCCATATCAGTCCTATCAACATCAGTTGCATTATGCTGGTATGCAAAGGCCTACTGCTCAGGCGATTCCATCGTATCCTGGGTACGCCTCGCCAAACCTAAATCAGCAGTTGCCATTCGTGGCGACTCTAGAATTACCAGATTTACATCGATTGACGAATGATCCAATCGCCTATGCCCATTGGTGGCCAGCGATTCCTCACAAACTTCCTTCGGACATTCCTAAATTCAATGGAAATCCTGGCGAAGACCCGTCGAATCATGTGATGACTTTCCATCTGTGGTGTTCGTCGAATACCTTGAATGATGATTCGATAAGGCTTCGCCTTTTCCAGAGGACATTGACTGGTCCGGCGGCTAAATGGTATATTGAATTACCTAGAGCCTCTTTTGACAATTTTAGTTCCCTAGCCACGACTTTCTTAACACACTTTCAGTTACCTATAAGGTACGAAACTGGAACCGAGATCTTAACCAATTTCAAGCAGACAAAGGCCACACATATATCAGATCATATACATGAGTGGCGTCGTCGTCGCAGAATGGTAAAGACTTATGTTCCAGATCAGCTTTTAGCTGAGTGGTTTATAAAGTCACTTCTTCCTGCTATAACAGAAGATGTGGCCAAGGGAGGCGTCGTAACAGAGGAGCAAGTTATTGCTTGTGCCCAGTATTTAGACTTAGTATATACTCAGTCTGGCACGCTCTATGACAAGATACCTGATGCCCCTAGACCGGAATTTTCAATTCCTCCCCCTCCTGGATCAAATAGTGACTCGCATGCCGGCGATGGTGATTGGAACTGCAAATGCAAAGTCAACACGGGATTCGTCTAAGAAAGCCCGTAATACTTCGAATCAAAATGCAAATGAAGAACTTCTTGCCTCGGAAGTAAGTGTCGTGTCGGACGACAAGGGCAAACAACTGAAGCAACCAGGAGACAAGAAGAAAAAGAAAGGGAGAAAAGGGAAACCCCCTTCGGGGTGTCATATATGCGATGAGGATCATTGGACAGCAGATTGTCCATGCAAAGCTGAGCTTAAAAGATTCTTTAAGAGTCCGAAAACCTCAGCTGTGTTGACTGATCCGTTTCCTAATCCTGGTCAAAATCTGGTTGCTAATCAAAATGCTTCCCGATCCCAAGTGCTTATGTTGTCTACCTCAAAGCAGCAGAATAATGCTTTGACAAGGAATAAAGATTACGGGAATCCATGGCTGTCAAATAACAAGGCTAATGAACAACCTAGTAGTTCGACGACAGCTTTGACCAAAGTTGGGCCACCCATCATTCCTGAACCAATGGTAAAGTTGCCAAAGGGAGTAGTACACAAATCGACATTTAATCCTCGTGCCAAAATAGCACAGAATTATAATATAATAGAGGACCTGGCCCAATCGTCGTCTGCTATGTCGACACTTGAGGTACCGCAAAATTGCCCCTCCCAAGAGCAAACTTTATTATCAGCAATAGGTGGGATTGGCCCAATGGATTCCAATCTTGTGGCCTTTGATCATAAAGGATATGACCCTAAGTTACCAGCTCAACTAGCTTTCCTTATTCAAGTGAAAGCCCTCAACAAAACTGTTCATCGAACAATTATTGATGAGGGGGCATCTACGTGTCTTATTTCGATGAGTTGCTGGAAAAATTTAGGCTCACCACCCTTGTCGAAATCGTCAACGACGTTAAAAGCATTTGATGGACGATCATACACTCCATATGGGATTTTAAGTAACTTGCAAGTTGAACTAGGGGGAAAAACAGTAGGAATTGATGTTGAAGTAATTGATGGAAACCTCGATTACAACATCCTACTTGGAAGACCATGGATCTATGCCATGGCCGCAGTTGTGTCAACCTACTTCAGGAAGATTGCATTCCCCTTCCAAGGGGGAATTACAATCGTTGACCAACAAACTTTTCTCCACGACAGTTCACAAGTTACAGAGAGCATTCCAATGATCCATGGAAGGAATCATTTGCTCCAAAATATCGGAGTAGGTCTCCTAAAAGACCCTGCCTTAATGGGTACTTTCGCCCTACCGCCTCCAAGTAATCTGGCGGGAGTGGCCACAGTGGAAACCTACAAAATGAAATCTAATCCAATCTTCTGGTTGGATTCAGAAGATTCCTAGATATTTTGTCGGCTTCGAGGATAGTTCCTATCTCAGGTCAACCTCGTTAAAAAATGAAAAACCATGAGGATAGTTCTTTTACTATGTCAACCTCATTAAAAAATGAAACAATCCCCTTTCCAGATCTCAATGGTAAACCTTCATTCCAATCAACAAAGTTGAATGCAATGAAGCTTGGGGGGCATGCACCTCGATTTGCATTATTATGCTGGGGGCATGCAAACTTATCATCGAGCAGTTTTACCGCGGAATTTATGCTCGTTAAAAAATAGAAAAGCGTGAGCAAAAGTTTCCACCAGAGTTCAAGCTCATTAAAAAATGAACCTATCCCGGTAAATAACCATTGCGATCGTAAATTTATCAGCCTTAAAAGCCTTGGTCGTGTTTTCATCCATCACCTCCACCGTCATTTGGCCGGTCGTTCACCCCCATATGATTGTTTACCCATTTTGAGGAACATCTGCGAAGAGTGATTTCACCTAGCCATCCTTGTGACACTGCCGTGATTGGAAAATTCCAATTTGTACCTGGAATCAGTTGCTATCCTTGTTTATCACTCGTTCCTCAAAAGACAAGTCCTCTTTGAGCTCTTTTCAGACTCGTAAAATATGAAAAGTTTGCCGAGTTTTGGCCTTCCAGCTCGTTAAAAGGACCGGAAGAGCTATCCCTCATTTAGACTTTAATCTTTTTGGACCTGAGGGATTATTACACAAAAGATCGAGCGCTTGTCTTGTTCGGCTCGTTAAAAGTACCGAACACCCATCCCTTCTGTATTGTTTTATACTTTTTCGGACTTAAGGGATTAGATGACGAAAAAGGAATTATGGAGTTAACTTTCTGTACCTTTTCAGACTCTCTAAAAATGAAAAGGACCGAGTTTTCCTTGTCGTTAGACTCGTTAAAATGATTAAATAGCGACAAACTTGTCTTTAGACGAGAACGAGTTTCCCTATCGCTAAGCTCGTTAAATCATAGCGATGGGCTTGCCCGAAGGGCAGGTTATAGAACAAGCATATGTTATCCTCCTCAAGCTTGACAAAAATAAAGAGGTACTGGTCAGAAATGACTGGGGAAAAATTGGGAGAACATCAAAGCTTAATGGTAGCAAGTCGCTCTTGAACATGACACTTTTCTTCCGTACCACATCGGGTTGGGTTGTTTCATTCACCGGTCTCATCACCATGGTCTTCGCCAAACCATCCACATTTTGGGGTAATGCTACCGATCCATCGCATCAGTGTCGTTATATGTTCAAGAGAGGTCATTCTGAAAGTGTCAACCGTGTCCCATCCACTGCCATACATTATCCTTCATCCATTCATGATCGCCACCCTGAATCATATGTCACAGTTTGTTTTCACCTCCACTAAAATCATTAGCTCCGTTCCGTGTCATTGATGTGGGATTCATTAAGGCCCTCCTTTGACGGATCGCTTCTTGTCGACTTCAGCTCATTATCCAAGAAGTTGATCTAGGAACAACCCCATCAGTACTTTGAAGCTTGCATGCCTCAATGGCAAGTTTCTCACTTCCGGCGACAGGTATACATCAATGACCTTCGACCAGAAGATTTTGCGTGGCGTTCAACGCCAAGTCCTTTATTCACGCCACGTGAATTGTACTGCAGTACCTTGAGGGTCATTATCATTATCGGTGATTCCTCTCGCGCTTGTTAACGGTTTTCATCATTGACCGGTAATCAAGCGATGTCTTTCCATGTTCGACTTCAGCGAAATTCTCACATGGATCGACTTGTACTTAGAGTGAAGATCGAACGAGTTTGAAGACCCCGGATCTAGTTTCATCCATCCGGGCTGCGATACATATTCAGGAAATATAAAAGCATTTGTCATGTACATCATTGCAGCAGATGATCATCCTACTCAAAGGATGATAATTTCAGCAGAGAATTATCAGTCTACCATCAGATGATCGTCTGTTCTATGTACCAAAATGTATTTATAAAGCTGAGCATGGGAATGCCCGCCTCAGCTAGATCATGAAAACAGAATGAAAAATAATGTATTGTATTGTATTGTATTACAGGGCACCTCTCAGCACTTGAATGAACTTCGGACCCTCTGGATAAAGCATTTCACCCGATAAACGGCCTCATACTTTAGGGGGCAACTGTTATAGACATTTTTGTGCCTCGCAGCATGGAGCATGAAATGTCAATAATTACAGGGATCCTCAGTCCCTAAACATGTTGTTCTTACCCCTAGAGGAACAAGGTCAGCAAACCACATCACTTCCTATCAGTTCTCCACCTGAAAACACTCAAAAACAGGCTATTTTTGGATCATGTCAGCTGCTCCACTGAGCATCTGCGCTGAATGTCAACTGCTCCTCCTTGTACCTGCGCTGAAAGTCAAAACCAATGAAGGCTACCTGCGCTGGGCAAGATTGGCCAAGTGGCACAGTCATTCTGCAAGGTGTCAACTGCCCAGGAAGCTTCCAAACCGACACTTGGTTCAAGGAATTCGCCCTGTGATGAGTAAGAGGTACTTGATCTCCATGTGTAAGCAAGGATCTCCAAGTGGACTTAAGAACTGAAGATTAACTGAAGAGGGAAAGGACACAAGGCAGCTTTATGTCAGTCTCAAGCTGACTCATCCTTTCTTCTTCTATCCTATATATAGAGCTCTTCTATGAGGTCTAAGGAGGCTGGAATTTTGTGCAAAGTAAGGAAGTGCTGTTGGTTTACAGTTAGAGCTATTGGGTGATTGCTTTTATAGAGGGGAAGAGGAGATTTCTTGCTGCTGGGGAGGTGCTGCTGGATTGGAGCCATTGATGGTTGTAACCTTCTCAGAACCTTTTACTTCTATCAATAAAGCTTTGAATGTTCTCCTATATACTTGTATTGCATTGATGTATTGTATTTACTTGTATATCTGATTCACTCTAATCCATGCATCAGTTATGAGTACATGTTTCTTGTAGTTTCCCTCTCTTGTTTGTGCAGGATCTTTGTGTAGCTGGGCCGGCAAGAGAACAAGGAGCTGGGAGCAAGGGACGAAGAGAGAAGACAAGATCGACAAAAGCGAAGGATATCGGTTGGTCAATCTTTTCTTCCTTCTCTGTACTTTCATAAAGGAAAAATATCAAAGCTTTACTTTCAGTTGTTGCTAAGGAACTATCACCCTTAGAGTAGGGATAGGGTCATTCCGAGTCGGATACTTTTCCCCACAACACCAACCCCTGAGACAACTTGATGTTTTGTTGATCTAGAATCCTAGTTGCTCACATGACAAACCATCCATGCGAATGACACCCTCCTTTCACTCCCACAATCAAGGCATGCATGCAACTATGGCCTTTTTCAGGCAGTGATGTGCTGGTGACCCCGAATTTTGTGCCACTCTTTTAGGGCTAGGTCTCAAGCCTCTACCCAGAACTTCGTGAGACTTCAAGAAATGATAAATAAAAATGAAATAAAGCTATAAATGAAAACATTCATATAAGGACTTGAACTAACCCCTACAAGCCATGACAAGCAGTTCATCAAACATATCACAAACATGTAATCTATAGGTTTGTTGTAGCAATTGCAACACCCTCCAAAATTTTGGCTTGCATCCAATTTCAGAGCCTTCCTTAGTTTTTTCCTTGATGTTTGCAAACACTTAGGCTCATCCCATGAGCTCATGTCGAGTCTTTACACCCTCTTTGCTTGACCGTTCGATGGTCATCTTTTAGCATGATGTTTGCAATGTCATGCTTTTCGTCTTGTTCTGGCTATGTTAAAGGTTTGTCTTCATGTGTACAAGTTGTGTTCACTATGTATGATTTGTCGCACTCACACATGGAGTTGTATCACATGGGCAAGTGTCATCACAGTCATTCAACGATCTATCTCAAGTGTCAAATTTGTCACTCACACCCTTTAGTCAGTCACTCTGATCATGTTGTCTTGTTGGTCTGAGGTGTCTTGTCGTCAAGTAATGTTGAATGTGTGTTTGCAAGGTCATGCATACATAATTTCACTCAATCACACACTTAACCATTTTGACGAATATCTATCGACAAGACCACCCTCCATCAGTTAGACCTCCACTGAGCTGCACTGTTCAGTCTCAACACTTAGTGACCAATCACTATTGCCCAGAATTGCACATATCTTGAGATTGCCTCTAGGCAACCTGCACTGCGCAATCCTAGAATCAACCTGGTTTACTATCACCCAAAACAACGAAGAAGTTTCCCAAGAAGCTATCTCAATATGCGCTTCCCACAAGCCTATCCATCAAGCCTCCTGCTGGTCAACCGAATAATTTAACAGGGTAGTGACCTCGAGCTTCACTCCTCCCAAAAATTGTGCAAAAGCTATCAACATGCATACCTCCGCTAACTAAAGAAATTGCACAGACATGAGGAATAGTCACCCACTGCCTGACACTACATTATCTCTTAAAATTGCGCAGTTTTTTCGGTCAGTCCGTCTGTCGATTGGCCTGCTACACCTCCTAAAAATTGTGTAGTTTTCTTGCACTAGCCATCTGCTTCCTAGCAACCCGCTCAGCCTGGAAACTACGCATATGTGTCCTGCATAACTACCTCCCATATCTATGCAGTTTTGACTAGCAAGCTCCCGCAACACGCTCCCAACCTCCTCTAAAAATCTGCATAGTTTTCACTACCAGTGCCCCTGCTACTTGCACTGCCTTCCCCAGAAAAATTGCGGAGTTATGCCTCCTAGCTGAGCCAAATACTACAGAATGTCAATGTTGTCTCATATTGCTCAACCCAGCTTCTCAATGACTAGGTCGCATCACCCGTCAATTTTCTACTATGTCTATCCCATCACCCGTCAATTTTCCAAAGCATACGAATTGATCCCAGGAATACAGTATCTTCCATACGCATCAAATAATCCAAAGACCACTCCCACAGATTTGTTGTCTCATCAGTGGAAGAAGTAATTCCTACCACTCTCGAAGGTCTGGAAGGAGCTGTTGAGAATGGAGAGGAACCTACAATCTTTTGACAAGGAGAACAGGACACCCTCGTGATCTTGGAGTTAGAATCCAATACAGGAGGTGAAGGGGAAGGTAGTGGAGGAGGTGGAGGTGGAGAGGAGCCAACCAAATCATAGGAGGAACCATCAAATTCTGGGGAAGAGGAGGAGGATGAAGAAGAAGAAGACATGGTTGACCAAAACTTGGAATGCATGATTTAGGGGCCATTGGCTCTCTTGGGTGCTTTTCACAAGATGCCAAAGCATTCAGAGAGGATGTTGACAAAGTATGACCTTGATAGAATAGTGAAGTTAGAAGACCACTTGGACAATTTCTACCTACAACTGTAGACACTCAACATACAGTATGACAATGTTGCATGTAGATTGTTTCTATGTACATTGGATGGTTGAGCAGTGGTATGGTATCACAACCTTCTTGTCAACTCCATCCAGAACTGGGGTATGTTCAAAAGAATGTTTTTGGACAAATTTGTCGATGACACAACCCCTGCTAGTTGCTCAAAGAGTTAGGCAGTCTCAAGATGGAGTCAAAAGAGAAAGTGAAAGATTTTAATCAGAGGTTTTTACGCATCTTGAACAAGTTTGTAGCAAACAAAAAACCTCATGACTCCATCATTGTTGACTATTACACGTCTACACTGCCAACTAGTGTTGTGAATTTTGTCAAGCAAACTACGAAACCAACATTACTTGAAAATTACGAAGAGGCGATCATTGTGGAAAAGGACCTATGCATGATTGGAGTCATCAAGGATGACGAAACAGCAAAAGTCTCCAAATACATGAGCAAAAATCCCTAGGTTAATGTGAGTAAGGGAAAGACAAGGAAGTAAGTGACATTGAAACCCTTACTCGCCTTGTCAAGAACTTGACAATAGAGGTGTCTAAACTAAAGTAATGAATAGTCAAGACATTGGCTAGCAACCAACCTCCCAGACAACAGAAGAGGAGCATGTCATCATGCAGCAACAACTTCCCGGTTAAAACTGTGCAGAGCTCCAGCTCAGTGTTCCAGATCGAAATATTCGTGAACCCCAAGTTTTTCTCATTCCATAAAGACCGTCACTAGGAAGGGACTTGTCCAGAATGGAAACGCATTGTGGACTCGGTGTGCAACATCATGACAAATGTGGTAAATAATGCGCAGTGTCAACCAAAAGATGAAGATGATGAAGAAGATGTTGCATCTAATGAGGCACCAAGTACGGGGCAGGTGATCAACATGTATCAATGCTCGCACACAACACAAAAAATGAACACCAAGAAGCAACCCCTAAAGAAAAATGGTCGATACAATCTCAGAAGTTAAGGGGCTCCCTTTATTGTTGGGGAGATGCAAGAAAAGTTGAAACTAATAATGAGGAAGGTTGATCCACTTGTCGTCCCAAAGCAGAAATCTCAAAGCAAGCCTGGGAAGACAGCTACAAACAAGAGTACGTCCATGAGTAGCAAACTTCAGAAGACTCTGCTGGACAGTACAAACACGAGTCTAACCCCAGACACCTCAATGAATTTATCCACTCTTGACTAGAATATTGTGGAGGATATGAAGAAAACTCATGCAAACATCTCTTTTTTCAAGTTAGCTAATCTCAAGGTTGAGTGGAATATTCTATTGTGCATATTGGGGGAAATATCCACACATATATAGACTCTACCAATAAAGGAGAAAGAACATCTCTTGGTTCACTCACTACTGTGCTCAACACACTCTGGATGGTGTTGGGTTGTGTTATATTCTTTCCACGACTAGCCCACGTAGTTAACTGGGGGTTAGAGGGGGAGCGGAGCCCCCCTTCGTTGCACTGATTATGTAGCAGGGGGGTCACAGGGGGTTTGAGGTGTACCTATAACCCCACTTTATGGGGTTCGGGGCAGCGCCCCAGAAAATTTTGGTTTTAGACCCTATGTTAGGTTGGGCAGACCCACCTATGGTTTTGTGCATGATTTTCACACAAGTTTTTTGGATGCGATGGTTTTCAGTCCATGGTATTAGATGATTCAACATGTATAAATATGTATTATAACATTGAAAGAAACATAATGAAAAATCAAGTTGGTAGTCCCGGTTTTTGGATCCAAGGGAAAATCTTTGTGTATATGTGTTTTATGTGTTATGCTCTTGCATTGTTTATTTTCTATGTTTTAGAATTCATATGCAGGTAATTTCTGTATAGGGTTAAAACCTACATTTGGTATCAGAGCTATTTTGGCTTCAAGGGGACGCCTTTGTTGCTGAGGGGTTTTTCTTGGTCCTATGGTAGACCCTGTTTAGTGGGAGATCTGAGAGATCGATTCTGGTGGTGAAAGAAGATGGTGAGCAGTGGAAAGATAGAGATCGAGAAATTTAATGGTCAGAGTTTTGAGTTGTGGAAACTCAAGATGAAGGATCTGTTGGTGGATAAAAATCAGTGGATCATGGTAGATCCAAGTACTAAACCAACGGGAGTGTCTGATGAAGAACGGAAGAAGTTGGATCGGAAGGCAAAGAGCAAAATACGATTGTGTGTCTCAGATTCGGTATTGCTAAATGTATCAGGGGAAGCTACGGCAAAGGCTTTGTGGGACGAGTTAGGGACTTTGTACCAATCTAAGTCTCTGGTGAATAAACTGTTCTTGCGGAAAAAGCTTTATAATTTGAGGATGAAAGATGGAGACTCGGTGACAGAGCATCTGAATGCATTCATTACTATGGTAAGTCAGTTAGCATCTGTTGATATTAAAATTTTAGATGAAGATAAGTGCATCAGTTTGTTGTGTTCTCTACCAAATTCGTGGGATAGTCTGGTTATTTCAAAAGGTAGCTATGCAACTACCTTGTAGTTTGATGAAATAGTCTCAGCCTTGCTGACGGAGGAGATGAGACGGAAAAATATGGAGATCCAGAATGGTGATGCCCTGTCTATATGAAGACGGTCCCAGAATAGAAACAAAAATAAGTCATCGAGTGGGAGATCTAAATCTAGAGGGAGATCTAAATCTCTAGGAAAACCTATAAAGGTGGTGTGCTGTAAATGCAGAAAGGAACGACACTTCAAAAGGGACTGTAAATCTCAAGCTCCTAATAAAGGAAAGGGATCTGATGATGCTCCTTCTGTAGAGGTGAAAACCACCTCAGTTGAAGGTGGGGATGTGTACCTGGCTTCCTCAAGTACACATGTAGATCATGAGGCATGGTTGATTGACTCAAGTGCATCCTTTCACTTCACTCCCCATAGAGACTGGTTCTACGAGTATGAGAAATATGATGGTGGTGATGTCTTCTTGGGGAATGACAGGAAGGCTAGAATCGTTGGTCGTAGAAAAGTAAAGTTGAAGTTGCAAGGTGGAAGGGTTAAAATGCTTCCAGGTGTTCTACATATTCCTGCATTAGGTAGAAATCTGATTTCTGTAAACAAGTTGGATGATGCAGGTGTAAAAACAATGTTCAAGAAGGATACCTGCAAAATGGTTCGGGGAGCACTGGTATTGATGCAGGGGGTTCAGATTGGAACTCTGTACAAGCTGCAAGGTAGCGCTGTTATTGATGGGTGCAATAGTTCCGTGGTTCCTGAAAGTGGAGCAGAAAATCTAGTGGTCTCTGGAGAGAAGACCATGCTGTGGCATCAAAGGCTTAGACATATTGGAGAGAAGGGCCTTCGAATACTTCATGGTAAAGTTATGGTAGAAGGTATGAGTAATAGCTCTCTGGATTTTTATTTCTATGAAAATTCTATATATGGGAAGCAGAATCGGGTGAGTTTCCCCTTTGGTGGTAAGAGGGTGAAATAGATATTAGAGCTTGTGCACAGTAATGTGTTTAGACTGGTGAAGGTTCCATCACTGGGTAAGTCTGTGTACTATGTATCATTTATAGATGACTTCTCAAGGAATACATGGACATATTTCCTTAAGACGAAATCTGAAGTTTTTGACAAGTTTAAAGAATTTAAGGCTCTGGTGGAAAACCAGATAGAGAAGAAGATAAATGTGTCGAGGACAGATAATGGTGGAGAGTTTTGCAGCAAGGAATTTGAAGAATTATGTAAGTGTTGTATATCACGGTAGAAGACTAATCCATATACACCTCAAAAAAATGGAGTTGCAGAAAGAATGAACAAGACGTTGATGGAAAGGGCAAGAAGCATGCTCAGTGGTGCCAGGTTAGGACATGAATTCTGGGCAGAGGCAGTGGATACTGCATGTTACCTGGTAAACAGGTCACCTTCATTAGTGTTGGAGGATAAGACTCCACAAGAGGTATGGGCTGGTAAGAAACCCTCTCTTTCACATCTAAGGGTATTTGGATGTGATGCATATGTACATGTTCCAAAGGAAAAAAGAACCAAGTTGAATAGTAAATCTGAAAAGTGCATCTTTATTGGGTATAAGGATGGTTTAAAGGGTTATAATCTTTGGAACCCAGTCACACGGAAGGTTGTGTACAGCCGAGATATGGTGCTCAGAGAGGTAAAAGATGTTATTAAACATGAAGTCCAACCAAAGGAACCTAAGAAGATAGAGTTTGAGCTTAAGGAGGAAGAATCAGAATCTACAACAGAGGAGGAATCAGAAGATGAAGAGCCACAAACTCCAGGTGTGAGAAGATCAGTTCGAGAAAGAAGGCAGCCAGAAAGGTATAGTCCATCTTCTTTTTGTTCAAATTTTGCTTTATCTATTACTGACAATAATCCCAGAACTGTGAAGGAAGCAGTAGATTCAGAGGATGGAAAACTCTGGAAAGAGGCCATGGTTGATGAAATGGCATCTTTGCACAAAATGAGGCTTGGGATCTAGTGAAGTTGTCGGTTGGAAGGAAACCCATTGGTAGCAAATGGGTGTTCAAAAAGAAGACAAATGTAGAAGGAAAGGTGGAGAAATACAAAGCTTGGTTGGTAGCAAAAGGTTATTCCCAGTTGTCGGGAATTGATTTTGGTGATATTTTTTCTCCTATTGCCAAAGTAACTTCTATTAGATTACTTTTATCTATTTTTGCTGCTTTTGATTTTGAGGTAGAATAGATGGATGTGAAGACATCATTTCTTCACGAGGATTTGGAAGAGGAAATATACATGAAGCAACCTGAAGGCTTTGTGGTGAAGTGTAAGAAAGCACTGGTATGAAATTTAAAGAAGTCTCTGTATGGGTTAAAATAGTCACCAAGGATGTGGCATCAGAAATTTGATACATTTATACGGGGACTTGGCTTCACCAAAAGCAAAGCAGATCACTGTGTGTATTTTAAACTAATCGGTGACCGTGTTATTTATCTAGTCTTGTATGTGGATGATATGTTGCTGGTTGGAAATGACAAAGAAATTATCTAGGATTTGAAGACCCAATTGTCCTCCAAATTCGACATGAAAGATCTTGGTGCTGCAAACTATATTTTGGGCATGGAAATTAAAAGAGATCAATCAAAGAGGAAGCTTTGATTAAATAAGAGGAAGTATGTCGAGACAATATTGCAGAGGTTTAATATGCAGGATAGTAAACCGGTGAAGGTTCCTATTCCTATAGGTGTGAGGTTATCTACTGAACAGTGTCCCAAGACACAAGAAGAGGAAGAGGAAATGTATCGTGTTCCATATGCAAGTGCAGTTGGTAGCCTAATGTATGCAATGGTCTATACTAGACTAGACATTGCACATGCAGTGGGAGTATTGAGCAGGTTTATGTCAAAACCAAGGAAGGAGCACTGGACAGTAGTGAAGCGGGTTTTCAAGTATTTGTGTGGC
This sequence comes from Pinus tabuliformis, assembly GCA_031772625.1. NCBI lineage: Eukaryota > Viridiplantae > Streptophyta > Pinopsida > Pinales > Pinaceae > Pinus > Pinus tabuliformis. The sequence goes on from CM062820.1 coordinate 863,860,080, forward strand.
ACTAGTGATTATGGTTTGTGCTACCAAGGAAGGCCAGGATTGGACAGAGTTTTGGATATTCATGGCTTTGTTGATGCAGACTGGGTTGGAGATTTGGATCAGAGAAGATCTACAAGTGGGTATGTGTTTAACCTATTTGGAGGTGCAGTCAGTTGGATGAGTAAGAAACAATCTGTAGTGGCACTATCAACTATAGAGGCAGAATACATGGCAACCACTCATGCAAGCAAGGAAGCAGTTTGGTTGCAGAGATTGTTTTCAAGTATGGGGTAATTACAGGGAGCTATAAGGATATATTGTGACAACCGAAGTGCAATTTTCTTGGTAAAGAACCCCACATATCATTCAAACACAAAGCACATTGATGTTCAGTATCACTTTGTGAGGGATATGATAGAATGCAAAAGGTGTTGCTGGTAAAGGTGGACACTTTGAAGAATACTGCAGATGCATTGACAAAATCTATGAGCTCTGAGAATTTCTATTGGTGTAGAGAGACAATGGGCGTTTCAAGGCTGGAAAAATGACTAAGCTCTCTTATGGCCCCCTATGGAAAGAAAACAACAAGTGGGAGAATGTTGGGTTGTGTTATATTATTTCCATGACTAGCCCACGTAGTTAACTGGGGGGTTAGAGGGGGGTGGAGCCCCCATTCGTTGCACCAATTGTTTAGCAGGGGGGGTCACAGGGGGTTTGAGGCGAACCCGCCTATGGTTTTGTGCATGATTTTCACACATGTTTTTTGGACGCGATGGTTTTCGGTCCATGGTATTGGACACAATGGTTTTTGTTCCATGGTATTGGATGCTTCAGCATGTATATATATGTATTGTAACATTGAAAGGAACATAATGAAAAATCAAGCTGGTAGTCCTCGTTTTGGGATCCAGGGGAAAATCTCTATGTATATGTGTTTTATGTGTTATTCTCTCGCATTGTTTATTTTCTTTGTTTTAGAATTTGTATGTAGGTAATTTCTGTACAGGGTTAAAACCTACAGATGGAAGAAGCACACTCTATTTTCCCTCCATTCTTTCTCTTGCTTGAAATTTTTAACTGCAATGTTCATGAATGTTTGGTTGAATCTAGCGCAACTAATGTCATGCCACTCTCCATTGCCAAGAGAATCAATGCACAATGGAGCAAGACATCTACGCAGATCATCCAACTAGATCGAACATTCATACCAGCCATTGGTGAACTTCAGGAAGTGATCATCTGATTATCTCATGATGGTCGTGTTCACCAATGCATCAACATCATCATTGTGGACATACCAGAAGTGTATGGCTTACTGCTTAGCAGAGACTGGTCCAGCAAGTTGAATGGATACTTTGCCACAGACTAGACACACTTATGGCTTCCGTGCCAGGGCAACATAAATCAAATCCCAGTGTTATCCGAGAGGTACATGAAACATAATGCCACTCCCATCAATGGTGAGAATGAACCGTTGGCTTCGTGGAACTCATGTTCAGAAAATTCCTCTTGGAAACACAGATGGGGTGTTATCTCACACAGCTAGCTCCAACCCCACTCGGCACGTAGTTGGGTCTCCTTCCTTTCCTGACTCATGGTAATGAAACATGTACAGTACATTGTAACACTAGTAGCAGCAGTAGTAGTAGTAATAGTGCTAGCACATCAAGCGATCCATGTGCAAACGAGTTGTGGACCATGTATTTTGATGGACCAAAGACACAAGATGGCTCTGGAGCCAGGTGTGTTATGATCAACCCAAAGCATAGGAAACACTTGATATCAATTCGCTTGGAGTTCAAGTGCACAAACAAAACCTGTTGAATACAAAGAACTCATATTGGGCTTCCACAAAGTCATTAGCCTCAATGTTGTTGCGCTCAAAGAGGTACGTGATTCAGAAATCGTGGTATGACAGGTATGTAACACCATACACTGTTGTCACATCATCTCAAAAGTTATCAACAAGAGGTATGGTGACTGATCTCTAACTTCCAAGCTTTCAATATCATTGATGTGCCAAGAATGTGTACTGCAGTTATCGATGCCTTAAATAACACAGCTACTAGGATGACACCGCTTAGGGATAGGTTAACTATTGAAATTTTCTATAACCCTTCTATCCCTAATAAAATAACTAATTTATGCATTTTTTATGATGATCAATAGATTCTTGCTTTTCATGGCCAACGTTGATGTCTTCAACGATGCAGCGATTGACGAAGATGAGCACGAACAATCTTTGCAAGCCAAAGCTGATGACAAGAGAGGCGATCTCATCCCCAATGGTGTGGTATCTCTCAAAAATCTCTATGACTTTTAGAATCACTTCCAAGATCCAAGGAATAGCAAAACCCATAGTTTCACCATGAGGCATGAACAGAACAACTTGGGAATAGAACAAGATCCAAAGTTCATCAATCTCGGTACTTGTTGCACGCCACATGAGTGGCAAGCTCTTGTCCGCTTGTTCAAATAGTACCAAGATGTGTTCATGTGGACATTTGATGATCTAAAAGCATACGACATGCAAATAATCCAACATGTGATTTTGGTCAAAGAAGGGGTCAAGTCATTTCAACAAAAGTTGAGAAAACTACATCTGTCACTTGAACCCCTCATACAGAAAAAACTGACTAAGTTGTTGGATGCTCAGATCACTTACAGAGTTTGTCATTTTAGATGGGTTTCTAACTTAGTTCTTTTATGTAATAAATTCGATGAGCAACACTTATGCATTGATTCCAAAAACTTGAACCGCACATTGGACAAAAACAACTACCTCGTGCTGTCAATGGAACATATTTTACAGATAGTATTTGGAGCAAGAATGTTTTCTTTGCTCGATGTTTCTTTGAGATAATACCAGGTTCTAGAAGTGGAACCTGATAGATTAACATTTTCCAGGAAAAACATGGCCCATTCACGTACCATCTGCAATCAATTGATGGAAGGATTCACAACCTTCCTATCAACGGCCAAGACTTAAAGTATTATTTTCAGTGAGTCAAGGTTGCACCCCACGCTATGTACATACTTTTTTTACTACTTGTTGTCTTTTTACTTTGCTATTTTTTCTTCGTTTTGTTTTTTTTACTTAATATAATGCCATTTTTTGTTTTTCCAATAAGTGTTGCCCTCCAATGAGTTCTAGCTTTTGAATTAGTATGTGGCTGAGATCCAAAGAGCCTTGTGACACTACAACACTTGGAAAGTCTAGTGTCTATATTCTTTGTGCTTGGTTATAACCTTCGGTCGATTAACTCTTGACAGAAAATATGATCCCTTTGTAAGGGGAGCTCTGGTCCAACAATGAACTTGTGTCCACACTGGGAAACCCCATGCCTATACTCAGTCTTCTACTCTGTGTGTTCAAGCTCATCCAACTAATAGAAACAGAGAAGGGGAAAATATAAACGAGAAAACCTAAATCATAGGTCTTACATGCTTCTTTGAAGGAACAACCTCTTATGCTCTCAATAAGTCGGGATCCCTCTTCTTCCCAAAAAATAAATAAGTGCCTATGAGAAATCCTCTTTTCAAAAAATACAAAGGCAAAAGAAGAGAAAGGCTTCCTGCATAGAGAGGTGAAGCATGCAACTCCACCAGGGTATTGACCAGGCTCGCTGGCAGTGGAGCAATGCATGTGTTCCTATGTGACTCCATCGAGGTACTATCCAGGCCTACTAGTAGTGAAGCAACACCATAGATGAAAAATTATACTTTGAAAATTTTAAACTCATGTGCCAAACTACCCTTCCCGATTTCAAAACACTCTGATCACGCTGAATCTTGTTTTGTTTGACTCAGTTGGCAAAATATTAACCATGTATGTCCATGGTGTAAGTGACCCAAATTTAAACAGGAACACAACAAATTATAGATATAACCATAAATACATAGATGCAGCAAAAATAACACTTCATTTCATTAATATCAAATACTGAAATATGCTTACAATCAGAATGGAAATAAAATTAGCTCGGGCGATGGTAGCTTATCTCTGAGAAGAGATGTGGTAGTTACATGCCTCTGAACTAAGTTATAATGAGTCTCAGGGGCCTTTTTATTATTGAACAATAATAGAAAACCTTAAACAACCAAAACCCTAACCCGAGGAGAGGTAACACTAAGATTTTATGGGCCCCGTTGGGATTAGTTGGGAAGCCAAATGCCTAGGGTCGTAACTTGCTCATATTATCTTTGTTTGATGCGTATGATACCTCGTTAGAAATATTTCTCCGAGGACTACAGCTATTGATGTGATATACATAGCATTATTTGAATCCATTTTTCCAAAAAAAACATCATTTAAGGCTTCAAAACGACTCTGGAAGCCAGGACCTGAAAAACTGCCAAAAATAGTAAAATGTGCTACAGTTAAGGAAACTAGAAAGTTGAAAGAGATAGTGGTGGGAGTCGAACTAGTATAGGTTGGTGGCCACCAATATCCACCTGGATCAGTAAGTGGGGAAACCAAGGTAACCCTCACAATGATTCAATACTCCCTAATGGACCAAGACCCTGTGATGTCAATGAACCAAAATAGAGAAGTTGGTATTCAACCAGTGTGTCCCCAAGTGTTGTAGCAACTACAACACCCTCCAAAATTTTATCTTGCATATAATTTTGCAGCCTTCCTTGGTTTATTTCTTGATGTTTGCAAACACTCGGGTTCATCCCATGACCTCATGTCGAGTCTTTACACCCTCTTTGCTTGATTGTTCACCGATCATCTTTTAGCTTGAAGGTTGCAATGCCATGCTTGCAATCTTGTTCTAGCTATGTTGAAGGTCTGTCTTCGTGTGTACAAGTTCTGTTCGCTATGTAAGAAATTATCACACTCTAACATAGAGTTGTATGCAATTTTGCGCAAGTGTCGTCATAGTCATTCGACAATCTATCTCAAGTGTCGCACTTATCGCTCGCACCCTTTAGTCAGTCACACTGAGCATGTTTTCTTGTTGGTTTGAGGTGTCTTGTTGTCGAGTCATGTTGAGTGTGTGTTTGCAAGGTCATTCACCCATGAGTAACTTGCTCACACACTTAACCATTTTGCCTAATATTTTTCGACATGACCACCCTCCATCTGTTGGACCTCCACTAAGCTACACTGCGCAGTCTCATCCCTCAGTGACCAAGAACTGTTGCCCAGAATTTCGTAGAGCTTGACATTGCTTCGAGGAAGCCTACACTACGTAATCCCAGAATCAACCTAGCTAACTATCACCAAGAACAACACAAAATTTGTCCAATAATCTATCTCAATATGTGCTTCCTGCAAGCCTATCCATCAAGCCTCCCACTGATCAATTAGAAAATTTGACAGGGTAGTGACCTCAGGCTTCACTCCTCCCAAAAATTGCGGAGAAGCTATCAAAATTCCTACCTTTGATGACTAAATAAATTGCGCACACATGAGGGATAGGCACTCGCTATCTGTCACTGCACTCTCTCTAAAAATTGTGTAGTTTTGTTAGTCAGTCCCCCTGTTGGTCATCATGTTGCTCCTCCTAAAAATTGTGCAGTTTTCTTGGGTTATCTATCTGCTTCCTGGCACCCTTCTAAGCCCGAAAACTATGCAAACATGTCTTACGTGACTGCCTCCCAGATCTGTGTAGTTTTGGCTAGCAAGCTCCCACAGCCCACTCCCAGCCTCCTTTGAAGATTTGCGCAGTTTTCGCTACGAGTGCCCCCTGCTGCCCACACTGCCTTCCCCAGAAAAATTGCATAGTTCTGCCTCCCAACTGAGCCAAACCCCGACAAATGTCACTATTGTCTCGGACTACACAATCCATCCTCTAAGTGACCTCTACGTAGTTTTTCTTGATAGTGCCCCAAAGCCTCACATCCTAGCATGAAATATGCTCAGAGAAATTTCAAAGTCTTGTCATCTCTCCTGGTCACCTACACCCAAAAATGAAGGATGATGCATCATGGTAGACTAGGGGATTTCTAGATTTGATGTTTTATTGTCATGAATGGTTGCAGAGATAGGTACATGGATGAGACATGGCATGACGATGAATGGGATGAACAAGAAGCGCATGCTAGGAGACTTGTTCACGAACGGATGAACACATGAAGCATTCCAAGTACCAACGAAGGGGATATATGCACATGCAACATCAAGCAAACTCCAATACTATCAAATAATTTGCACACCTTTTCATGCGAAGGTTAATTTATGTACATCAAGAGCACACTCCTCATTCAGAAGCACTGCACTCAACATGGACACCATCATCAGCATCAACATACCAGCAATATCATGTCAAGTCATGTCATGAATCATCTCGAGCACATCACTATTGTGGGCCATACTGTTGTAATCAATATAATGTTATGTGGAAGTCCAAGAGACCCACATACGAAGTTGAAGAGTCATGTAATTCAAACAATCATGAGGGAAGTCGAAGAGTCACAAGTTTCAAGTTCACCCTTGGCTATATATACCCCACATTTGTACATGCTAAGGAATTTTCACCTTGGTTCCCCCCACATAGCCTTGAAAGTATGTAATATTTTCTTTGAGGAGCAAGCAGTGAATTCAACACTACACTATTGGGGTTAGTGATGTATGGTGTATGAATATGTCTTGGAACTTTCGCTTAATTCAGAAGCCTATCAAAGGCCAACACATTTTCACACATGTATTGTATTAGTTTGGTAGACTATTCTTCGGATGCTTCTAACGCATGTTTCTTTAACTTGTACTAAGATAGTTGAACTATTTCAGTTGTTTTAGTGCATAGGTTGTTGGAAATGAGTTGTATCAGTTGTTATCATTGTCTTTCCCATGTGGACTACTCCATCGTACACTAGACAGACTCATTCTTGTAAACTTGTTATAACAATCACCACACTCATGTAGACTTCTCCACTGGGTGTTGTACGTGCTAACTGTTCACCTTTGTGCATGTGACTACTCCATCCGTGTGGACTACTCCATCAGAATTTGCACAGACCCTACTGTGTTGTGTGTCTCTAACTGAGTTTGGACTATTCCCTTTCAACTTGAGACTCACACTCTTCCTCTCCATCTACAATGAAAGAAATTAGACACAAGTTACACTAAGCACTCCCTAGGCACCCAAACCTCGTTGTTTGAAGACCAAGTATACCACTCTCATGTGCTGAAAAGAAAGAGATAAGGCATATCTTAAAGATAAAGGAAATCAAGCCATCATACCGGATGGGACTCCTACACCAAACACTGTGAAGTCTAGTTGGGACTTCATGCCGGGGAGATCCCCTGAATGTTGGTGGGTCCAGCACTGTCAACAAGGTCATAACCACATATCTAAGTATAGGGGTCTCATACTTATCTGAGAATCGTCAAGAAGGATTTATGCATTATCACAATATCTGCAATATCATCTGTTAGGTCATATATTCATTATTAATTCATTTACTAATCTAAACATGATGAAATCCATAACTAAGGTTTGTCATTAAACCATGCCTATAACGAACATATATCCAACAGAATAAAAAGAGAAACATGCATAAAAGGCACATATTAACTAGTATGTTTACACATAAAACATAAGAGTAAAAGATCTCTTATTAACATATGCAAAAGCCAACAAAGCCAGGGACTTCCACTTACCACCTGACCATAGATTTGGATGAACCAAATCTTTCTTTCAGTCAATCACCTTTGTGCCATATTCCAAACATGAATGTGGGACTAACAACAAAGCAAATCATTGTTTCCTCAGTATTTACTATATATCCACTAAGAAATTCCTATGCCCGAAACCTTCATCAATATAACCAAGATTTACCGCAATCCCACTGGATCACTAGGCCCTAAAGAAGCATGGATGCCTCTGAATCTCTCCACCTAAACCATGAGCAATTTTTCTGTCTCCACCTCTAAGCTTTACCATATTCCTACCATTCACTAGCCGAGGATTCTTAGGCCCAACGAGGCTCCACCCTCTAGCTTAATTTACCTTATATCCTATCATTCATCGGTCAAGGATTCCTAGGCCTAGTGAGGGAATACACAATTAGGATTTACTGCAATCCCACCTTCAATGGACTAGGGATTCCTAGACCTTGTATTTCTCCCCTGAGACCACCCCACTCAGTCTCAAAAAACCATTTGGAAATCTAGCTCAACCAAAACAAGAGATCCCCATCACACCATGTCTCTCCATAAATGCCAAGACAAGTCTCAAAACCGTTGTCACACTTGGAAAAACCCATGCCAAATATAGCAAGAGAACCAAATACACACATGCATGTACCATGCATACCAAAATGTTAATTTTAGGTATGTTCTATGCTTAGAGAAATTTATTTCAATTTTCATAGTTAGCTTCATATCTTTTCCAGATTAGCAATCACATCATCATTAAAGTAAACTGCAAATAGAACATAAACATAAATCGCAGAAGACAAGCCAAGACAAGAGGAAAAAATATGTGGCGCCAGCTAGGGACAAACCCCAATGTGGGGAAACCCTTAATCAATTCTTCTTATATGTTCTTCAATAGTTCAGCAGAGAGAGAGAGAGAGATAGTACGTTTACAATAGAAGTCAACACTTTGACTTATCTAGATAAGAGCATAGATCATCTCTAAGAAGATGATACATGAGATCAGTTGAAGACATGGTGCTTCAACTAATTCTCCAAGGTGACTCCTTCACCTATCGTTGTGTTGCATTTCATCATCATGTTGCACCTCATCGTGCTACACTATGTTGCACCCATCATGATTCATTAATCATGATTGTACCCATCATTGTACTACATTATGTGCCATTGCTGCACCATGTTGCCATCCTGTCCTATGTGTTGGCTACACCTTGCTTGCTTGTTGTCCCTTGCTTGCTTGTTGTCCCTAGCATGCTTGTTATTGTATGCTAGTTGTCCTTTGCATGCTAGTTGTAACATTGCATGCTTGGTGTATTTGCTACTAAGTACCATACAACTGTCCCAATGTTAGTTAGTTGTCCCTTTCATGCTTCTCTCCTTCGAAGACAGATGCTCTGGCTATTTCGGCAGCTCCCGGCAGTTCTAGCAGTTCCGGTTGTTCCCAGTAGTTTTGCCACTTCCTGTTGTTCCCAGTAGTTCCTGCAGTCTCGGCAGTTCCTTCTTTTTCGGCAGTTCTGGTTTTTCCAGCATTTCCGACTTTTCCGACTTTTTCGGCTTTTCTAGCTTTTCTAGCAATTCCGACTTTTATGGCTTTTCTAGCAGTTCTAGCTTTTCCGTCTTTTCTGGCTTTTCGGGATTTTTTGGTAGTTCCAGTTTTTCCGGATTTTCCAGCTTTCCTAGTAGTTCCGTCTTTTCTGGCAGTTCTGGTTTTTCTAGCAATTCCAACTTTTCCGGCTTTTCTAGCAGTTCCGGCTTTTCCGGCATTTCACACTTTTCCAGCATTTCCGGCTTTTCCAGCAGTTTCAAATTTTCCAACAGTTCCGGATTTTCCGGCATTTCTAGCTTTTCTGGCTTTTCTAGCAGTTCCGGCTTTTCCAGCATTTCTGGCTTTTCTGGCTTTTCTATCAGTTCGAGCTTTTCCAGCATTTCTGACCTTTCTGGTGGTTCCATATTTTCCGATAGTTCCATATTTTCCGGAAGTTCCATCTTTTTCGGCAGTTTCGGCATTTCCGGCTTTTCTGGCAGTTCTGGATTTTCCGGCATTTCAAACTTTTCCAGCATTTTTGGCTTTTCCTATAGTTTCAGCTTTTTCGCCAGCTCCGGCTTTTCCGGTAGTTCCGGCTTTTCCGGCAGTTCCTTCTTTTCCGGCAATTCCAACTTTCTGCCCTCTGGATCAGGGCAACGTTATTCCTTAGGATCTTTCCTCCTACTAAAACCCAAAGACAAGTAGAGAGAGGAAGAGATCCCAAGTGTGTTAAATGACTTGAAGGCCACCTTTATTTATATTAAAATGTTGAGTACATGTGGGGTTTATTTGGTTGTTGGCCGACCTTGATGAATTGTCTTATAATGTAAATAAATTCATAACTCCATGAATACTTATCGGAATCGGATGGTCTTTAGATCAATCCTACACCTCTCGATGAGAGGGATCCAAGAAAAACATTAGCTTCCATAAATAAGATGACCCACATGGATTTTGGCCCTAGTTGCCAATTTTAACACTCCCTCTCAACTAGGGAGAAATCCATCCGTTGATCCATATGTCCGACTGTACTATCTTTGCCATCAGTGCCCTGCACTGCTTTGCTCTGCTCTGATCTACTGAGCTCTGCTCTGCTTTGATATGCTGATCTATGCTCTACTCTACTTTTCTCTGCTTTGCTGAACCATGAAGAAGAAGAATTGATTGAGAATGTCTCATACCATTCTCTACTGACCCAAAGTCAGTTTCATCTGAAGAGAGTGTGTCACATCACTCTTACTGACCTGAAGTTAGTTTTATTGATCCTAGATCAATATCACAAGAGAGTGTCTCAAACCACTCATACTAATCCTAGATCAGTTTCATTGATCCCATATCAATGTCACAAGATAGTGTCTCAAACCACTCATACTAATCCCAGATTAGTTTCATTGATCCCAGATCAATGGAGGTCATCCTAGCATAAGGAGTATGGTAGATACAATGATTTGTCCATCGATAGTATTACTATGGTCCCTATCCTCATTTCCCTACTCATTGATCAGATGAGAGGTACTTCCTATAATTCCCAGACTACATGGGTAGGATGCCTTGATAAGAGAACTAATCCTCTTGTCCACAGGAGAACGAATCATCCTGTCAATGGATGCCATGAAGAACTAATCATCCTGGTCCACAGGAGAACTAATCATCTTGTTCCATAGTCACCACGAAGAACAAATCATCCTGGCCCATAGGAGAACTAATCATCATGTTCCATAGTTGCCACAGAGAACAAATCATCCTGGCCCACAAGAGAACTAATCATCCTATTCCACAGTTTCCACGAAGAACTAATAATCCCAACCCACAGGAGAACTAATCATCCCATTCATAGCACACCACCAGGGGAGGGTGAGTTGCCTTGTGGTCGTAAGTTTCTCCAGTAAGTACCCCAAGCCCCCAAGAGCTCCCAGAGCTCAATGCATGCAACATGCAGGACCCTTATAAGAAAGTCTCTCAACAACTCCAAGTCGTTCAGGAAAGTCACAGATTTGACCTTTCCTCAGGGCTTTGACAAAATTTCTATGACCTGTACATCAGTCTCAATGCGATGGAGCCTCCTCGCTCATCGACTTACCATATCGCAGATAAGGTAGTATCTAATGTCCATCTGTTGGAGCAATCATCGAATACGATATTCCTCAATAATCAAATCCCCCCTCCGGTTGTCACAGAGAATCATAGTGGTATTCATCATGTGTACAAACAACTCACTTAAGAGCTTCTACAACCATGCAGCTTCACACAAGATCATACTCATAGCTATCTATTCGATCTCGGCGGTGCTTATAGCAACCAACTTTTGCTTCTTGCTCATCAATGATATCGAAGGAGAATCGAAAGAAAACCAACACTGAGAAGTGCTCTAGTGATCCTCCACACTGTCTGCCCAGTCATTATTCGAATAATCATGCAATTTCATATTTCTGGCAGTGTATCTCAATCCATGAGAGATTGTGCCTTAAAGATATCTCAGAAGATTCTTGGCACCAATCCAGTGAGGCTCAACCAAATATGAACTCACCATGCTAACTGCAAAACATATGTCTGGACGGAAGTTCACTAAGAACATCAATGTGAATGATTTTATGAAACTCAGAGGCATTTCCCAAATCTGGTCCGACATCACTACCATATAACTTCTGAAAGTTAAGATCCTCGAGGTAGTCATGGGCTTGCAGTTTATCATTCCACATCTAGAATCCAACTCCCTCTTACTTCTGCAAATGAGAGGGTCAACACCTGTCAGAAATAGGTCGTCTTCATAAGGTGTCGATATGAGAGTTCTATCATCCACAACCTTCGGGTAATGGTTTGGATTGGTTTAACTCCTAGTGAATCTCAGCTTCATCAGACAGTTATCAATCCTCTCATACTACGCTCGGGGTGTTTTGCTTTGAGCCAGAGAGGGCTTTCTTCCACCTTTATACATGAGATTCCCGATCATGAATCTCAAACTCCTTAGGTTGTTCCAAACCTGTGAACCTGCTGCATGAGGGGAATGGTCCCCTTATAAGATTTTCCTTCGATACATCTCAAACATGTACTTTCATACTCTACTTGAATTCAAACATCCCTATCACCATTTTACTCACATCAGGTAGGGCCCCATAGGTAGACCTCAGTGTTATAGATGTGATATGTCAATTGACATGATCCCCAATGGACCATCCTGCAACTTGATACAAACTGCCAACTCTGAACCCATGAGAAAAAGCTTCTTTGAAATTATATTCTTTAACACGTACCTTTCCATCGATGAATGCCACCCTGCAACCTTAGACTTCTATTTCTGAGATGGACACCAGGTTCTTCTTGCAATCAGGTACATAAAAGAGATTTTGTAAATGAATCGAGTTACCCTTATTCAATTGAGAGTTAACATTCCCTACACCCTTTCTGGGATAGGTGGCATTAGCTCCAAGTATAATCCCACGATTGTTTCTATCTCTACCAAATTAGAGAGTGCACCCATATATCCGATGAAGTGCCTTGAAGCACTACAATCTATAAGCCAGATTCCCAAATAATCTGAAGGAGAGGACCAATACAAGATAACGCTTCTTTATCTTATCAGAAACAACATTTGATTCTTCATACCTGGGGTTCCCTACTTTCTATGAAGAGTCTGCCATTTCCTTGATGACCTGCATTACCTGTCATTCCTTTGATCATTGAAGATGTCCCTGGAATGATTGTTATCATCATCAAGTGATGTGTCCCTGCCATTCGGACACTCCTACGCATAATGGCAGAACTAGTTATCTGCCTTTCCTTCCACCTTGAGATCTGGTCTTCCAATGAAGTGATATTTAGGTAGGCCATATTCCAATGCGCCATTCTGATAATATTCTCTTCTTCGACTTCACCCTTGCTGAATTTGAAGAGGGATGAGGAATCCATTGATCCTTTTGTCTTTCCCAACTTTCATCAGTGATTGCTCTTTCACTCTTGCTTGGGAATTATCTTCACCTCAGCTCTAATACCATGTTAATTTTAGGTATGTTCTATGCTTAGAGCAATTTATTTCAATTTTCACAGTTAGCTTCATACCTTTTCCAGATTAGCAATCACATCATCATTAAAGTAAACTGCAGATAGAACATAAACATAAATCGCAGAAGACAAGCCAAGGCAACAGGACACAAGATGTGGCGCTAGCTAGGGACAAACCCCAATGTGGGGAAACCCTTGATCAATTCTTCTTATATGTTCTTCAATAGTTCAGCAGAGAGAGAGAGAGATAGTACATTTACAACAGAAGTCAACACTTTGACTTATCTAGATAAGAGCATATATCATCTCTAAGAAGATGATACATGAGATCAGTTGAAGACATGTTGCTTTAACTAATTCTCCAAGGTGACTCCTTCACCTACCATTGTACTGCATTTCGTCATCATGCTGCACCTCACCGTGTGTTGTGGGGAAAAATGCCTATGCAGGACGATCCTATCCACCTAAGGTGTGACAGTGCCTTAGAAATAAACAGAGACAGCTATTCTAGTATTCTTCCTTTATGAATTAAGATTGAAGAGAGATGGATGGACTAACCGGTGTCTTCCATTTGTCCCTCGATCTGGTTTCTCTTCTCTTTGAGAGTTCCCAGCTACTTGCCTTCTCGCTCGCCCAGCTTCAGGAGGTTTCTGCAAGATCACAAGAAGAGAACACTACACAAAGACATAGATTCATATTCATAACTAGTTCAAGATTAGAAATAAACTAAACATACTAATGCAATCATACATCAAAGATACACCAGTATATAGGAGAAACCAAGATAGCTTTATTGATGAATAACAAGGTTCAGGAAGAGATACAACCCAGAGGGCTCCAATCCAGCATCTCCTTCCCAGCAAATGGAATTCCTATCTTCACCCCCTTCAAAGCATTGAGCACCCAATGATTCCAATCTCAAACCAACAGCAATTCTTTGCAATAACAAAATTCCAGCCTCGAACCCCCGGATCTCTGGGATGAGAGATCTATATATAGATATTTGTAGAGGTGTGAGTCAGCTCTTGGTTTTTGATTAGTGTCTTCTCTCTGATAGTTCTTGATGCCACTTGGAGATCTCATTGATCTCTTACTCATCCTTGGGCGATTTTGAGAGGCAAGTGTCCCATGAGAAGTTTCTAGAAGATTCCATGATCATCCACCTCGCAAACTGTCTCCGCCACTTGTCTTTTCCTGATCAGCGCACCCTCACATTGTATTTAGGTGCACTGAAACGCAATTCCCGTGTGTACAACCTGCGCTGAATGTCAAAACCTCTGTGTTGAGGGTGCACTGATCCAGTTTTGACCAATTTTGAGTAGTTTCTGGTGGAGAACTTCTGGGAGAAGCTGTGGTTTGTTAGCCTTGTTCCTCTAGGGGTAAGAACAACATGTTTAGGGACTTTGGATCCCTTAGATTATGGACATTTCATGCTTATAGCTGTAAGGCACAAAAATGTCTATAACAGTTGCCCCTAAAGTATGAGGCCGTTTATTGGGTGAAATGCTTTATCAGGACGATCCGAAGTTCATCCAATGCTGGGAGGAGACCTGTAATAAGATACAATACAATACATTATTTTTCATACTGCTTTCATGATCTAGCTGAGGCGGTAATTCCCATGCTCAGCTTTATAAATTCATTTTTCTGTACATAGAATAGACAATCGTCTGATGATAGACTGATAATTTTGATGAAATTATCATCCTTTGGATAGGATTATTATCTGCTGCAATGATGTACATGTCAATGTCTTTATCTTTCCTGAATATATATCACAGCCCGGATGGATGAAACTAAATCCGGGGTCTTCAAACTCGTTTGATCTTCACTCTAAGTACAAGTCGATCCATGTGAGAAATGTTCTGAAGTCGAACATGGAAAGACATCGCTTGATTATCGGTCAATGAGGTAAACCGTTAACAAGCGTGAGAGGAATCACCGATAATGATAATGACCCTCAAGGTACTGCAGTACAATTCACGTGGTGTGAATAAAGGACTTGGCGTCGAACACCACGCAAAATCTTTCGGTCGAAGGTCATTGATGTATACCTATCGCCGGAAGTGAGAAACTTGCCATTGAGGCATGCAAGCTTCAAAGTACTGAAGGGGTTGTTCCTAGATCAACTTCTTGGATAATGAGCTGATGTCGACAAGAAGGGATCCATCAAAGGAGGGCCTTAATGAATCCCACATCAATGACACGGAACGGAGCTAAATATTTTGATGGAGGTGAAAACGATCTGTGACATATGATTCAGGGTGGCGGTCATGAAAGGATGAAGGATAATGTACGGCAGTGGATGGGACACGGTTGACTTTTCTGAACGACTTCTCTTGAACATATGGCGACACTGATGCGATGGATCGGTAGCATTACCCCAAACATGGATGGTATGGCGAGACCATGGTGATGTGACCGGTGAATGAAACAACCCAACCCGATTGTGGTATGGAGGAAAAGTGTCATGTTCAAGAGCGACTTGCTACCATCAAAGTTTTCTCGAGTTTCTCCCAATTTTTCCCCAGTCATTGCTGACCAGTACCTCTTTATTTTTGTCAAGCTTGAGGAGGATAACATATACTTGTTCTATAACCTGCCCTTCGGGCAAGCCCATCACTATGTTTTAACGAGCCTAGCGATAGTGAAACTCGTTCTCGTCTAAAGAAAAGTTTGTCGCTATTTAATGATTTTAACGAGTCTAACGACAAAGATAACTCGGTCCTTTTCATTTTTAGAGAGTCTGAAAAGGTACATAAAGTTAACTCCAAAAGTCCTTTTTCGTCATCTAATGCCTTAGGTCCGAAAAAGTATAAAACAATACAGAAGGGATGAGTTTTCGATAGTTTTAACGAGCTGAACAAAACAAGTGCTCGATCTTTTTGTGCAATAATCCCTCAGGTCCAAAAAGATTAAAATCTAGAGGAGGGATAGCTTTTCCTGTCCCTTTAACGAGATGGAAGGCCAAGGACTCGGCAATCTTTTCATATTTTACGAGTCAGATGAAAAGAGCTTAAAGAAGACTCGTCTTTTGAGGAACGAGTGATAAAACGGGTTAGCAGCTGATTCCAGGTACAGGTTGGAATTTTCCAATCACGGCAGTGTCACAAGGATGGCTAGTGAAATCACTCTTCGCAGTTGTTCCTCAAAATGGGTAAACAATCATATGGAGGTGAATGATCGGCCAATGGAAAAGTGGAGGTGACGGTGCAAACACGACCAAGGCTTTAATGGCTGATAATGTTACATTCACAGTGGTTATTTACCGGAATAGTTCATTTTTTAACGAGCTTAAACATGGGTAGAAACATTTGCTCGATCTTATGTTTATTTTTTAACGAGCATGAACTATGCGCTAAAACTGCTCAGATCTTGCGTTTATTTTTTAACAAGCATGAACTATGTGCTAAAACTGCTCGATGATAAGTTTGCATGCCCCCAGCATAACAACGCAAATCGAGGTGTTCCTCAAAATGGGTAAACAATCAAATGGAGGTGAATGATCGGCCAATGGAAAAGTGGAGGTGACGGGCAAACACGACCAAGGCTTTAATGGCTGATGATATTACATTCACGGTGGTTATTTACTGGAATAGTTCATTTTTTAACGAGCTTAAACGCGGGAAAACACTGCTCGGTCTTATGTTTATTTTTTAACGAGCATGAACTATGCGCTAAAACTACTCGGATCTTGCGTTTATTTTTTAACGAGCATGAACTGTGTGCTAAAACTGCTCAATGATAAGTTTGCATGCCCCCAGCATAACAACGCAAATCAAGGTGCATGCCCCCCAAGCTTCATTACATTCAACTTGGTGGTTGGAATGAAGGTTTACCTTTGAGATTTGGAAGGGAGATTGTTTCATTTTTTTAATGAGGTTGACACAGTAAAAGAACTATCCTCATGACTCCTTGTTTCATTTTTTAACGAGGTTGACACGAGATTAGAACCGTCCTCGGAGCCCACTGTATTTAAAGTATTTCTATTAGGGCGATGATCCACGCTGACAAAATGTTTAGGAATCTTCTGAATCCATTAGATATAGAAGATTTCATATTGTAAGTTTCCACTTTGGCCACTTCCGCCAGATTACTTGCAGGCGGTAGGGCAAAAGTACCAATTAAGGCAGGGTCTTTTAGGAGACCTACTCCAATATTTTGAAGCGAATGATTGCTTCCATGGATCATTGGAATGCTTCCCGTAAATTGTGAACTGTCGGGGAGGAAAGTTTGTTGGTCGACGACTGTAATTCCTCCTTGAAAGGGAAATGCAATCTTCCTGAAGTAGGTCGACACAACAGCAGCCATAGCATATATCCAGGGCCTTCCCAGTAGGATTTTGTAATCGAGGTTTCCGTCGATTACTTCAACATCAGCTCCTACTGTTTTTCCCCCTAGTTCAACTTGCAAGTTACTTAAAATCCCATATGGAGTGTATGATCGTCCATCAAATGCTTTTAACGTCATTGACGATCTCGACAAGGGTGGTGAGCCTAAATTCTTCCAGCAACTCATCGACATAATACACGTAGATGCCCCCTCATCAATAATTGTTCGATGAACAGTTTTGTTGAAGGCTTTCACTTGAATAAGGAAAGCTAGTTGAGCTGGTAACTGAGGGTCATATCCTTTATGATCAAAGGCCACAAGATTGGAATCCCTTGGGCCAATCCCACCTATTGCTAATAATAAAGCTTGCTCTTGGGAGGGGCAATTCTGTGGTACCTCAAGTGTCGACATAGCGGACGGCGATTGGGACAGGTCCTCTATTATATTATAATTCTGTGCTACTTTTGCACTAAGATTAAATGTCGATTTGTGTACTACTCCCTTTGGCGACTTTATCATTGGTTCAGGAATGATGGGTGGCACAACTTCGGTCAAAGTTGTTGTCGAACTACTAGGTTGTTCATTAGCCTTGTTATTCGACAGCTGTGGATTCCCGTAATCTTTATTCCTTGTCAAAGCATCATTTTGCTGCTTTGAGATAGACAACATAAGCACTTGGGATCGGGAAGCATTTTGATTAGCAACCAGTTTGGTACCCGGGCTTGGAAACGGATCAGTCAATACTGCTGAGGTTTTTGAACTCTTAAAGAGTTTCTTAACTTCAGCTATATGTGGACAATCTCTCATCCAATGATCCTCATCGCATATATGACACCCCGTAGGGGGTTTCCTTTTTCTCCCTTTCTTTTTCTTCTTGCCCCCTGGTTGCTTCAGTTGTTTGCCCTTGTCGGTCAACGCGGCATTTACTTCCGAGGCAAGAAGTTCCTCATTTGTATTTTGACTGGAAATCTTACGGGCCCTTTTAGATGTAGCCTTTGTCGATTTCGTGTCTGTCGTGCCAATCACACCATCGATGGCATGAGAGTCATTGTTTGATTTAGGAGGAGGAGGAATTGAGAATTCCGGTCTAGGGGCGTCAGGTATTTTGTCGTAGAGCGTGCCAGACTGAGTATAGACCAAGTCCAGATATTGCACACGAGCGATGACTTGCTCTTCCGTTACGACTCCCCCCTTTGCCACATCTTCCGTGATTGTAGGAAGTAAGGATTTGATAAACCATTCAGCTAATAGCTGATCGGGAACGTACGTTTTTACCATCCTACTACGACGTCGCCACTCATGTATATGATCAGATATGTGAGTGGCCGTTGTCTGTTTGAAGTTGGTTAGGAGTTCCGTTCCCATTTCATACCTTATCGGTAATTGAAAATGGGTTAAGAAAGTCGTGGCTAAGGTACTGAAGTTGTTGAACGAAGCTCTAGGCAATTCAATATACCATTTTGCTGCTGAACCAGTTAACGTCCTCTGAAAAAGACGAAGCCTAATCGAATCATCGTTTAGGGTGTTTGATGAACACCACAGATGAAATGTCATCACATGATTCGACGGATCTTCACTCGGATTTCCATTAAATTTAGGAATATCCGACGGAAGTTTATGTGGAATCGCTGGCCACCAAGGGGCATAAGCAATTGGATCATTCGTCAGCTGGTTTAGATCTGGTAATTCTAGAGTTGCTACAAAGGGAAACTGTTGATTCAGGTTAGGCGAAGCATACCCAGGATAAGATGGAATCGCCTGAGCAGTGGATCTTTGCATACCAACATAATGTATTTGATGCTAGCAACTTTGACAAGGTTGATGGGCATAACCATTATAATATGGTTGTTGATTACCGCTTTGGAAATGTGATTGCCCATTACTTACAAAGACTTGTTGCTCAGGTCCTTGATATGATTGCTGGAATGGGGGTTGTTGAGTTTGAACCAGCTCTGGTTGTTGAACCATTTGCTGTTGACCAATACTGGATGATTGACCAAGATGAGGAGTCACAGTACTTGTTTGATCCTGAGTCGCTCCAGATAAGGAGGCACTAACCTGAGGTTGGGATTGAGTCGTTGAGACAAGAGGCTGTTGTATTGCAACCTGAGGCTGTTGGGGTTGATATACAACAGGTAGCGCTTGTACTTGCGACGCAATAACCATTACAGGTATAGTGGGAATATTCGACACAGGGTGGACTGGTTGCATTGAATATACAACCCTTGGTTGCTGAGGCAGTATTGGTACCCAACCGCTGGATGTAATTCCAGTTTGACCTGAACTTTGTTGTAAACTCCCATATGGTTGTTCTCCGGGAGGGAACAATGAAAAGGCATACTGCCCTCCATATGGTGGAAATCCAGTACTTAAAGGGAAGATTGGCCTTTGAAGACACATTGGATCAATTTGTTGAGTTTCAACATAAGAAATACCATATGATAATCCGGATGAAGAAATAGGAACTAACCATGTCGTCGAAGCAGTCCCTGATGGGACTCCGGCTTGTTGTTGATAACTTGCCGGGACAGATGGTATACCATCGAACATCGTTGGGGTAGCAGCAGGAGGCTCTGCCGCTGCTGTGTCGGATGACACAGTCCTGGATGTCGATGGTTGTTCAGACATATCTAGTCTATCCAAAAGATTTTCTAGCGATTCTACAAGAACTTACGATGAAAAGAGACTAACTTCGAAGATCAACGAGGGAATGGTGATGATTATTCCGTTTAAAATAAATTTTAACGACGCTTAGACACAACCTACTTTTTCAATTTTAAAGAGTCGAGAAAAAGCAAAAGATGACTCTAGTCTCCTTCGATGTTTTAACGAGCCCGAAGTGACAAATGCTCGGATGGACTTTTTCCGTTATAGAGTCTGAAAAAGGCCAAAAGGAACTGCTCTGGAGTTCTAGGTAGAGGGTGTGCCAAACTTTTCGCAAAACCGCAGAATACTTTTTAAGGTACGGGCGGTCAATCTTCCTGAATGTTGTGTTCAGTGCATTGCGATCAGTAGGGCGGTCGACACGGCTTCCTAAGGATAAAGGTTTTATGCCTATAGGGGTCTCCCAATATATACTTGACGGTACATGGGAGCACAATCCGTACTGGCGCTATCGTCCCTCAGGAGGAATCACCCACCATCAGCGAGATCGACAGTCACCAGGCTTTACGACGCCGGAACACGTCTCTAGCCTAGACCTCTATGTTGTGCGTTAAGTTACAAAGCGTTGTTAAGTTCATTCAATTTATTTTAGGTTGATATTTCTTAGAAGTTTGCCTTTTTGGATCACCACGAGATGTATGATACAATTCCTAAATGCAGTCTAAAGATGATAAGCAAGCTTTTATATCTTTTCAACAATGAAAATCCTAGCTACAAAGGGAAAAGAAAGACACCATCTTTTCTCAAAGATCAATCAGCACACTCTAAATGCACTTTTCCTAAATCAAGCATGCAAACTATCAAGATGAAAATGCACAATGCAGGTGTTTGTTTTCCGCTCTCTTAATATTGATGCCTAAAAAGAAAGCTTTTTGTACAACTTTGAATTTGCTTTTAAATGACAAATACAAACAAGTTTACTTTTTCGAAATCAGAAAGGGTAGAAGAGATTACAACACTTAACGATTTTCGAAATGAATACTTGTTTTGACACTCAAAAGAGACAAACTCAAACCAAAAGCAAAAATGAATGTATAACCAACTGTAAACAACCAATGAACTCTCTCCTAAGATCACAATCAACAAATCTGAATCAAGGGCTACAGGATGACTATTTCACTCCTGCAAAGGAAAACTGTAAATGACGCCACAAACACATAAAAACACTCACAGTCTTTTTGTACAAAAGGAGGTGGAATTTAAGCAGAGAAAAGGAGTTATCAGACAGGTACCTATGCTGGTTACAGGCTGCAAAAATCAGAGATCAAAACAAGGCAAAACAGAGCAGAGAACCCCAGCTGCACAAGGCCTAACTGGATCAGCGCACCCCTAACACAGAGGTTTTGACATTCAGCGCAGGTAGCCTTCACGGGACCTGCGTTGAAATGCAGAACCTCTTCACAGGGTCTGCGCTGAAGGAGAAACGAGAGTTTCTCACTGGGTTCTGGGTCACAGATTGCTGAATAATATACGGTTTCAGGCCAAATCAAAGCAACAAGCAAGGTAAAATCAAAGGGATGCTTTGAGGGGGCACTAAGATCTATCACAAAGGATCATCAAATCATTTGTGAGTCCATTGTTCAGATCATAAACAAATCCAGTGATTGGATCAAAGCAGCAGTTGTCTACTTTGCATCTGAGAATAGCAGATGCAGTTTGATTGTTGTTGTTGAGTCTATGAAATAAACAATGATAGAAACACAAATAAAATGACTAAACAGATCTCCCCAGTGGGGTCGCCAATTTGTTGTGGGGAAAAATGCCTATGCAGGACGATCCTATCCACCTAAGGTGTGACAGTGCCTTAGCAACAAACAGAGACAGCTATTCTAGTATTCTTCCTTTATGAATTAAGAATGAAGAGAGATGGATGGACTAACCGGTGTCTTCCGTTTGTCCCTCGATCCGGTTTCTCTTCTCTTTGAGAGTTCCCAGCTACTTGCCTTCTCGCTCGCCCAGCTTCAGGAGGTTTCTGCAAGATCACAAGAAGAGAACACTACACAAAGACATAGATTCATATTCATAACTAGTTCAGGATTAGAAATAAACTAAACATACTAATGCAATCATACATCAAAGATACACCAGTATATAGGAGAAACCAAGATAGCTTTATTGATGAATAACAAGGTTCAGGAAGAGATACAACCCAGAGGGCTCCAATCCAGCATCTCCTTCCCAGCAAATGGAATTCCTATCTTCACCCCCTTCAAAGCATTGAGCACCCAATGATTCCAATCTCAAACCAACAACAATTCTTTGCAATAACAAAATTCCAGCCTCCAACCCCCGGATCTATGGGATGAGAGATCTATATATAGATATTTGTAGAGGTGTGAGTCAACTTTGGGTTTTTTATTAGTGTCTTCTCTCTGATAGTTCTTGATGCCACTTGGAGATCTCATTGATCTCTTACTCATCCTTGGGCGATTTTGAGAGGCAAGTGTCCCATGAGAAGTTTCTAGAAGATTCCATGATCATCCACCTCGCAAACTGTCTCCGCCACTTGTCTTTTCCTGATCAGTGCACCCTCACAGTGTATTTAGGTGCACTGAAACGCAATTCCCGTGTGTACAACCTGCGCTGAATGTCAAAACGTTTGTGTTGAGGGTGCACTGATCCAGTTTTGACCAATTTTGAGTAGTTTCTGGTGGAGAAATTCTGGGAGAAGCTGTGGTTTGTTAGCCTTGTTCCTCTAGGGGTAGGAACAACATGTTTAGGGACTTTGGATCCCTTAGATTATGGACATTTCATGCTTATAGCTGTAAGGCACAAAAATGTCTATAACACCGTGTTGCACCATGTTGCACCCATTATCACTATGCTGCATCTCATCACGCTTCACTAATCATGATTGTACCCATCACTGTACTGCATTATGTGCCATTGCTACACCATGTTGCCATCCTGTCCTATTTGTTGGCTGCACCTTGCTTGCTTGTTATCCTTTGCTTGCTTGTTGTCCCTAGCATGCTTGTTGTCCTTAGCATGCTTGTTGTTGCATGCTAGTTGTCCCTTGCATGCTAGTTGTAACATTGCATGCTTGGTGTATTTGCTACTAAGTACCATACAACTGTCCCAATGTTAGTTAGTTGTCCCTTGCATGATTCTCCCCTTCGGAGATAGATGCTCCAGCTATTTTGGCAATTCCCAACAGTTCTGGTAGTTCTGACTGTTCCCAGCAGTTCCATCAGTTCCGGTTGTTCCCGGCAATTCCATCAATCCCGATAGTTTCGACTTTTCCAGCAATTCTGGCTTTTTTGGCAGTTCCAACTTTTTTGGCAGTTCCGGCATTTCTGGATTTTCCGGCTTTTCTGACAGTTCCGACTTTTCTGGCATTTCCGTCTTTTCCGGCATTTCCGGCTTTTCTGGCATTTTCTGCTTTTCCGTCTTTTCCAACCATTCCGACTTTTTTGACAGTTCTAGATTTTCTGGCAGTTTCGACTTTTCTGGCAGTTCTGGCTTTTCTTGCATTGCTGACATTTCCGGCATTTCCGGCTTTTTCAGCAATTCCAGATTTTCCGGCAGTTCCAGCTTTTCCAACATTTCCGGCTTTCCTGGATTTTCCAGCTTTTCTAGTAGTTCCAGATTTTCTGTAATTTCTGGCTTTTCCAGCTTTTTTGGTAGTTCCGGCTTTTCCGACTTTTCCAGCTTTTCCAACTTTTCTGGCAGTTCCATCTTTTCCAGTAGTTCTGTCTTTTCTGGCAGTTCTGGATTTTCTAGCTTTTTCGGCAGTTCTGGCTTTTCTAGCTTTTCTGGTTGTTCCAGATTTTCCAACATTTCTGGATTTTCTGACATTTCTGGCTTTTCCGGCAATTCCAGCTTTTCCGACAGTTCCAGCTTTTCTGGCAGTTCCGACTTTTCCGACAGTTCCAACTTTCTGCCCTCTAGATCAGGGCAACGTTATTCCTTAGGATCTCTCCTCCTACTAAAACCGAAAGACAAGTAGAGAGAGGAAGAGATCCCAAGTTTATTGAAATGACTTGAAGGCCACCTCTATTTATAATAAAACGTTGAGCACATGTGGCGTTTATTTGGTTGTTGGCTGACCTTGATGAATTGTCTTATAATGCAAATAAATTCATAACTCCATGAATACTTATCGAAATTGGATGATCTTTAGATCAATCCTACACCTCTCGATGAGAGGGATCCAAGAAAAATATCAACTGCTATAAATAAGATGACCCACATGGAGTTTGGCCCTAGTTTCCAATTTTAACACAAAACTATAAAGGAAATCATACATAAAACTTGATACCTACAAGTAATCCCCCTGTAACCGCTTGATCCCGCTCTTCCTTGCTTGATATTTTCTTCCCTTTGATTTCGTGTCCTTCCTTTGCCTTCCTTCCTCCAATGCTAGAGTTCTCCAAGGATGCTCTAAGTGTCCAAGAGTATGAGAGAGAGAGAGAGAGAATAGAGTGAGAGCTCCAAAATTGAACTGACAAAAAAGGTTTTGAACTGATCCTCGGGATCCTTTTTATTAATGAGGACTTTTTTTTTCATTTTCAATTATTTTCCTTCATTTTCCTCCTCGCATGCAGCTTGTGACCTTTCACCTTCCTTTTCTCCTTATTTCCGTGACGTGAACATGAAATTTCATATCAGCACCTCCACTCTGTCTGTCCCGTCACCCGTCAATTTTTCAAAGCAATCAGATTCATCCCAGGAATACAAGATCTTCCATACACATCAAAGAATCCAAATACCACTCCCACATGATTTTTTGTCTCATAAGTGGAAGAAGAAGTTCTTGCCACTCTCGAAAGTTTGGCAGAAGCTGTTGATAACGAAGATGAACCTACAGTCTTTTGACAGGGAGAACATGACACCATCGTGGTCTTGGGCTCAGACTCTGATACAAGAGGCGAAGGGGAAGGAAGTGGAGGAGGTGGAGGCAGAGACAAGCCAACCAAATCAAAGGAGGAACCATCAGATTCAGATGAAGAGGAGGAGGATGAAGAAGAAGAAGACATAGCTGACCAAAACTTGGAATAGATGACTAAGTGACCATTGGCTCTCCTCGGTGATTTGCACAAGATGCCAAAGCATTTGGAGAGGATGTTGACAAAGTATGACCTTGACAGAACAATGAAGGCAGAAGACCACTTGGACAACTTCTACATGCAACTGTAGACACTCAACGTACGATATGACAATGTTGCATGTAGAATGTTTCCATGTACCTTGGATGGCCAAGCAACGGAATGGTATCACAACCTTCCTATCAACTCCATCCAGAACTTGGGTATGTTCAAAAGACTATTTTTGGAAAAAATTGTTCATTACAAGAACCTTGCCATGTTGCTCAAAGAGTTAGGTAGACTCAAGATGGAGTCGAAAAAGAAAGTGAAAGATTTTAATTAGAGGTTTTTACACATATTGAACAATTTTTTAGCAAACACAAAACCTCATGACTCCATCATTGTCGACTATTATGCATCTGCACTACCAACCAATATTGTGAACTTCGTCAAGCGAGCTACGGAACCAAGATTACTTGAAAATTACGAAGAGGCGATCATTGTGGAAAAGGACCTACACTCGATTGGAGTCATCAAGGATGACAAACCAACAAAATACTCCAATAATGTGAGCATAAAGCCCCAAGCTACTACGACTAAGGTGAAAGACAAGGAAGCAAGCGACATTGAAACCCTTACTCGTCTTGACAAGAACTTCACAATAGAGGTGTCTGATCTAAATCAACAAACAGTCAAGACATAGGCTAACAGTCGACCTCCCAGACAACAGAAGAGGAGCATATCATCAGGAAGCAACATCTTCCTAGTTAAAACTATGCAGAGCTCCAACTCAGTGTTCTAGACGGAAATATTTGTGAACCCCAAGTTTTTTTCATTCCATAAACATCGTCACTAGGAAGGGACATGTTTGGAATGGAAATAAATTGTGGACTCGGCATTCAACATCAAGACAAACATGGTAAACAATGCACAGTGTCAACCAGAAGACGAAGATGATGAAGAAGATGTTGCATCTGATGAGGCACCAAGTACAAGGCAGGGGATTGACATGTATCAATTCTCTCACGCAACACAAAAAATGAACACCGAGAAGCAACCCCCAAAGAAAAATGGTCGATACAATCTCAGAAGTCAAGTTTCTCCTCTTACTGTTGACGAGATGCAAGAAAAGATCAAACTAATAATGAGGAAGGTTGATCCACCAGCGTTCCCAAAGTAGAAATCCCAAAGCAAGCCTGGGAACACAGCTACAAACAAGAGTACATCCATGAGTAGTAAACTTTAGAACACTCTACAAGACAGTACAAACACGAGTATAACCCCAAACACCTCGGTGAATTTACCTACTCTTGACTACAATATTGTGGAAGATATGAAGAAAACTCGTGCAAACATCTCTTTGTTCAAGTTATCTAAGCTCATGGGTGAGCATGATATTCTGCTACACACATTGGGGAAAACATCGGCAAATAGTACAACCCCTACCAGCAATGGAGCAAGCACATCTCCCAGTTCACTCACTACTTTGCTCGACACACTCCAAATGGAAGAAGAAAACTCTGTTTTCCCTCCATTCTTGCTCTCCTTTGAAATTTTTAACTGAAATGTTCACAATCGTTTGGTTAACTCTAGTGCATCAACTAACGTCATGCCACTCTCAATTGCCAAGAGAATCAATGCATAATGAAGCAAGACATTTGCGTAGATCATCCAACTAGATCGAACATACGTATCAGCCATTGGTGAACTTCAGGATGTGATCATCCGGTCATCTCATGATGGTCATGTTCACCAATGCATCAACATCATCATTGTGGACATAATGGAAGTGTATGGCTTATTGCTTAATAGAGATTGGTCCAACAAGTTGAATGAATACTTCACCACAAACTAGTCACACTTATGGCTTCCGTACCGGGGAAAAGCAATCAGATTCGGGTGTTATCTGAGAGAAACATGAAACATAATGTCACTCCCATCAATGGTGAGAACGAACCGTTGGCTTTCGCAGAACTCATGTTCGAAAACTGACTCTTGGAAACAAAGGTGGCGTGTTATCTAACACAGCCAACTCCAACCCCACTAGACACACAGTTGGGGCTCCTTCCTTACCCGACTAATGGTAATGAAACATGTAAAGTACATTGTAACGCTAGTAGCAGCAGTGGTAGTAGTACTAGCACATCAAGCGGTCCGTGTATAGACAAGTTTTGGACCATGTATTTTGATGGATAAAAGACACAAGATGGCTTTGGAGCTGGGTGTGTTTTGATCGACCTAAATCACAGGAAACACTTGATCTCAAGCCGCTTAGAGTTCAAGTGCATGAACAACACTGCTAAATACGAAGCACTCGTATTGGGCTTGCACAAAGAGCCTCAATGTTGCTACGCTCAAAGTGGTAGGTGATTTAGAAATCGTGGTACGACAAGTACGTAACACCATACACTGTTTTTCACCTCATCTCAAAATTTATCAACAAGAGGTATGGTGATTGATCTATAACTTCTAAGCTTTCAATATCATTGATGTGCCAAGAATGTGTAATGCAACTGTCGATGCCTTAACTAACGTGGCTACTTGGATGAAACCGCTTAGAGATATGTTTACTATTGAAATTTTGTATAGGCTTTCTATCCCTGATAACATAACTAATTTACACATTTCTGACAATGATCAATAGATACTGCACTTCATGGCCATCGTTGATGTCTTCAACAATGCAACTATTGACAAAGATGAGCAAGAGCAGTCTCTACAAGCCACAGTTGATGACAAGAAAGGAAATCTCATCCCCAAGGATGTGGTATCTCTCGAAAAGCTCTATGAATTGCATAATAACTTCCAAGGGCCAAGGAACAATAAAACCCATAGTTCCACCATGAGGCACGAATAGATCAACTTGGGAACAAAACAAGATCTGAAGTTCATCAATCTCAGTACTTGTTGCACAGCACAGGAGCACTAAGCTTTTGTCTACTTGTTCAAATAGTACCAGGATGTGTTCATGTGGACATATGATGATATGAAGGCATGCAACACATGAATAATCCAACATGTGATTCTGATCAAAGAAGGGGTCAAGTCATTTCAACAGAAACTGAGAAAAGTACATCCGTCACTTGAACCCCTCATATAGAAGAAACTGACTAAGTTGTTGAATGCTTGGATCACTTACAGAGTTTGTCATTTTACATGGGTTTCTAACTTAGTTCCTGTATGAAAGAAATCTGGGGAGCTACACTTATGCATTTATTTAAAAAACTTGAACCATACCTCAGACAAAAACAACTACCTCATGCCATCAATGGAACATATTTTACAAATAGTATTTGGAGCAGGAATGTTTTATTTTCTCGATATTTCTTTGGGATACAACTAGGTTCTAGTATCGGAACCTGATAGATTGACATTGTCCATGAAAATCTTGGCCCACTCATGTACCATTTGCAATCACTTGACGGGATGATTGACAACCTTCTTGTTAATGACCAAGACTTAAAGTATTATTTTCAGTAAGTCGAGGCCGTGTGCCGCACTATGTACATAGTTTGTTTACTGCTTAATGTCTTTTTGCTTTGCTTTGATATTTTTGCTTCGTTTTGTTTTTTTTTCTTAATATAATGCCATTTTTATTTTTTCCAATAAGTTTTTCCCTCTAACGAGTTCTGGATTTTGAATGAGTATGGGGCTAAGATCCAAAGAGTCTTGTGACACTGCAGCACTTGGCCAGTCCTATGTTTGTCTTCTCTTTTCTTGGTTATAACCTTTGGCCGATGAAGTCTTGACAAAAAATAGGAGTCGTCTATAAGGGGAGCTCAGGTCCAACCATGAACCTGTGTCCACACTAGGAAACCCCATGCTTGTACTCAGTCTTCTACTCTGTGTGTTCAAGCTCATCAAACTAGTAGAAACGAAGAAGGGGGAAATCTAAACGAGCAAACCTAAATCAGAGATCTTACATGCT
The DNA here is from genome assembly GCA_031772625.1 of Pinus tabuliformis. Taxonomy (NCBI): domain Eukaryota; kingdom Viridiplantae; phylum Streptophyta; class Pinopsida; order Pinales; family Pinaceae; genus Pinus; species Pinus tabuliformis. Next base: position 863,889,143 of record CM062820.1, read on the forward strand.
TCTTTGAAGGAATAACCTCTTCCACTCTCAATAAGTCGAGATCCATCTTCTGCCCCAAAAATAAATAAGTGCCTATGCATAATCCTCTTTTCAAAAAAAAAAGGTGAAAGAAGAGAAAGGCTTCCTGCATAGAGAGGTGAAGCATGCAACTCCACCGGGGTACTGATCAGGCTCGATGTCATTGGAGCAATGTGTGTGTTCCTGCATGACTATGTTGGGGTACTACCCAGACCTACTAGCAACGAAGCAACACTAGAGATGAAAACTTATACTCTGAAAATTTTAAACTCATGAACCAAACTACCCTTTCCATTTTCAAAACACTTTGATCAAGCAGAATCTTGTTGTTGTGTTTGACTGAGTTGGCAAAAGTTGAACCATGTATGTCCATGGGGTAAGTGATCCGAATTTAAATAGGAATGCAACAAATTATAGATATAACAATAAATACGGAGATGTGGTAGACGTAACACTTCATTTCATTAATATCAAATACTGAAATATGCTTACAAACAAGATGGAAATAAGACTAGCTCGGGTGACGGTAGCTTATCTCTGAGAAGAGATGCGGTGGCGAAATGCCTCTAAAATGAGTTACAATGAGGATCAAGGGCCTTTTTATTATTGAAAAATAAGATAAAACCATAAAAAATCAAAACCCTAACCTAAGGAGAGGTAACACTAAGAGTTTATGGACCCCGTTGGGATTAGTTGGGCAGCCAACTTCCTGGGGTGATAACTTGGTCATATTATCTCTATTTGATGTGTATGATACCTCACTAGAAAGATATCTCCAAGGACTACAGCTACTATTGTGATTTCTATTGCAAACATTGAAGGCATTTTCCAAAAAACTGCCATTTAGGGCTTGAAAATGACTCTGGAAGTTTAGGACCCGAAAAACTACCAAAAATAGTAAACTGTGCTACAATTAAGTAAACTGAAAAACTGAAAGAGAGTGGTGGGAGTCCAAGTGGGATAGGTTAATGGCCACCAACATCCAACTGGATCAGTAAGTGGGGGAACCGAAGTAACCCACACAATGATTCAATACTCCCTAATGGACCAACGCCCTGTGCTGTCAATGAACCGAAACAGAGAAACTAGTATTCAACTAGTGTGTCGCCAAGTGTTGTAGTGGCTGCAACACCCTCCAAAATTTTGGTTTGCATCTAATTTTGGAGCCTTCCTTGGTTTTTTCCTTGATTTTTGCAAATTCTCGAGCTCATCGCATGACCTTGTGTCGATTCTTTACACCCTCTTTGCTTGGTCATTCATCGGTCATCTTTTAGCATGATGGTGGTAATGTCATGCTTGCGATCTTGTTATAGCTATGTTGAAGGTCTGTCTTTGTGTGTACAAGTTTTGTTCGCTAGGTAAGCATCTTTCACACTTACAAACAGAGTTGTATGCAATGTCGTGCAAGTGTCATCACATTCATTTGATGATCTATCTCAAGTGTCGCACTTGTCGCTCGCACCCTTCAGTCAGTCACACTGAGCATGTTTTCTTGTTGGTCTGAGGTGTCTTGTTGTCGAGTCATGTTGAGTGTGTGTTCGCATGGTCATGCATACACAAGTCACTCGCTCATGCACTTAACCATTTTGCTGAAGATCTACTAACATGACCACCCTCCATTAGTTGGACCTCCACTGAGCTGCACTGCGCAGTCTCATCCCTCATTGACCAAGCACTATATCTCATAATTGTGTAGAAATTTAGGCTGCCTGCAGGAAGCCTGCAATGCGCAATCCTGGAATCAACCTGGCTGACTATCATCCATAATAGTGTAGAAGCTATCCGAGAAGCTATCTCAATCTGTGCTTCCAGCAAGCCTATCCATCAAGCCTCCCGCTGGTCAACTGGAGAAGTTAACAGGGCAGTGACCTCGGGCTTCACTCCTCCTAAAAATTATGGAGAAGTTGTCAGCGTTCCTACCTCCACTGACTGAAGAAATTGTGCAAACATGAGGGATAGGCACCCACTATCTGTCACTGCACTCTCTCTAAAAATTGCACAGTTTTGTCAGTGAGTCCCGCTGTTGGTCGGCTTGCTGCTGCTCCTAAAAATTACACAGTTTTCTTAGACTGTCAATCTACTACCTTACACCCTACTCAATCTGAAAACTATAGGGGCATGTCTTGCATGAATGCCTCCCAGATCTGTGTAGTTTTGGCCAGCAAACTCCCGTAGTGCATTCCTAGCCTCCTCTTTTGCTTCAAGTGCCCCCTGCTTCCCGCACTTCCTTCCCTAGAAAAATTGTGTAGTTCTTCCTCCCAGTTAAGCCAAATCCCAATGAATGTCAATGTTGTCCCGGACTACTCAACCCCAGCCTCTCAATGACCTCTACCAGTGAATGGATGAACACATGAAGCATGCCAAGTACCAGTGAAGGGGATATATGCACATGCAACATCAAGCGAAATCCAAGACCATCGAAGACTTTGCACACCTTGTCATGCAAAGGTTAAGTTATGATACACCAAGAGCACACTCCTCATTCAAAAACACTACAGCTTGACATGGACATAACCATCAGCATGAACATACCAACACTGTCATGTCGACTCATGTCATGAGTCGTCTTCACCACATCACTATTGTGGGCCATACTATTGTATTCAATTTAATGTAATGCGAAATTCCAAGAGACCCACATACAAAGTTGAAGAGTCATGTAAGTCAAACAATCATAAGGGAAGTTGAAGAGTCACAAGGGTCAAGTTCACCCTTGGCTATATATACCCCTCATTTGTACATGCTAACGATTTTTCACCTTGGTTCCTCCCACATAGCCTTGAGAGTCTATAATATTTTCTTTGAGGAGCGAGCAGTGGCTCCAACTCTCCACTATTAGGGTTAGTGATGTATGGTGTATGAATGTGTCTTGGAACTTTCGCTTAATTCAGAAGCCTATCACAGTCCAACACATTTTCACACCTGTATTGTATTTTTTTGTAAGACTATACTTTGGATGCTTGTAATGCATGTTTCTTTAGCTTGTACTAAGATAGTTTAACTATTTCAGTTGCTTTAGTGCATATGTTGTTGGGAATGAGTTTTATCAGTTCTTATCATTGTCTTGCCCATGTGGACTACTCTTTCAGACACTAGAGAGACTCATTCTTGTAAACTTGTTATAACGATCATCACACTCATGTGGACTACTCCAGTGGGTGTTGTATGTGCTATCTGTTCACATTTGTGCATGTGACTATCGCATCTGTGTTGACTACTCCACCAGAAGCTGCATAGACCCTGTTGTGTTGTGTGTCTCTAACTGAATTGGGACTATTCACATTCGACTTGAGACTCACTCTCATCCTCTCCATCTACAATGAAAGAACTTAGGCACAAGTTACACTAAGAACTCACTAGGCACTTGAACCCCGTTGTTTGAAGACTAAGTATACCACTCTCATGTGCTGACAAGCAAGAGCTAAGGCATATCTTTAAGATAATGTCAATTGGGCCATCATACTAGATGGGACTCCTACACCAAACAGTTTGAGGTCTAGTTGGGACTTCATACTAGGGAGATCCCCTAAATATTGGTAGGTCCAACACCATCAACAAGGTCATAACCACATATATGAGCATAGGGGTCTCATACTTATCTAAGAATATTCAAGAAGGATTGATGCATTATCACAATAGCTACAATATCATCTATTAGTTCATATATTAATTATTAATTCATTTACTAATCCAAACATGATGAAATCCATAACTAAGGTCTGTCATTAAACCATTCCTATAATGAACATATATCCAATATAATAAAAAGAGAAACATGCATAAAATGCACATATTAACCAGTACATTTACACGTAAAACATAAGAGTAAAATATCTCTTATTAATATATGCAAAATCCGACAAAGCCAAGGACTTCCACTTACCACCTGACCATACATTGGGATGAACCAAATATTTCTTTCACTCAATCACCCCTATGCCATATTCCAAACATGAATGTTAGACTGACAACAAAACCAATCAATTTTTCCTCAGTCTTTTACCGTATATCCACTAAGCAATTCCTAGGCCCGAAACCCTCATCAATATATCTAGGATTTACTGCAGTCCCACCGGATCACTAGGACCTAAACAAGCATCGATGCCTTTGAATCTCTCCAGCTAAACCATGTGGAATTTTTCTATCTCTACCTCTAGGCTTTACCGTATATCATGCCATTCACCGGTCGAGGATTCCTAGGCCCAACAAGGCTCAACCCTCTAGGATTTACCTTATATCATGTCATTCATCAGTTGAGGATTCCTAGGCATAATGAGGGAATACACAATTAGGATTTACCGCAATCCCATCCTCATCGGACCAATGATTCCTAGGCCTTTTGTTTCCTGCCTAAGACCACCCCACTCAGTTTTGAAAAACCATCCAGAAATCTAGCTCAACCAAAACAAGAGAGCCCCATCACACCATGGCTATTTCGAAATGCTAAGGAAAGTCTAAAAACCACTGTCAGACGTAGAAAAGCCCATGCCAACTATAGAAAGAGAACCAAATACACACATGCATGTACCATGCATGCCAAAACTGGAAAGGAAATCATACATAAAACTTGATACCTGCAAATAATCCCATTGTAACCGCTTGATCTTGCTCTTCCTTGCTTGATATTTTCTTCCCTTTGCTTTCTTGTCCTTCCTTTACCTTCCTTCCTCCAAAGCTAGAGTGCTCCAAGGATGCTCTAAGTGGCCATGATTATGAGAGAGAGATAATAGAGTGAGAGCTCCAAAATTGAACTGACAAAAAAGGTTTTGAACTAATCCTCAGAATCCTTTTTATTAATGATGCCTTTATTTTTTCATTTTTTATTATTTTCCTTCATTTTTCCCCTCACATGCAGCCTGTACCTTTCACCTTCTTTTTCTCCCAATTTCCATTATTTTTATAATAGAATTCCAATTAATGCCACTTTTCCTTTCCAAATCCTTTGCCATTTCCTTTTCCAATTTCATTAGCCATAATAAACCAAATGAATTCCCAGAATAGGACGTTTTGCCCAACATTCAGCTTAGAATACATGTCCCATGACCTTGTTTATTATTTTTCCTTTATTAACTTTATTACATGTATTTTTTGACCAGGTTTGTTACAATCATGTAGAACTTCACATCATAAACATCAAGCACATGAGCAACATATAAACAAGACACCAGACATATTTTTATTAGAAGATTCAACTTGATTACATCATGGAATCACAAGATAGTACTTGTAGGTTTATCAACTTCTGCTGAAACAAACTTGTATCCCTGCTCGTTTATTATCTACCACTGAAAGGGACTTCTGCCCCTACTCGTTTACTAGTACTCATTAGAAGGGACTCTTGCCCCTACTCGTTTATCAGTCTTTACTGAAAGTGACTCTTAACCTTGCTCATTTACTAGCACCCACTAGAAGGAGCTACTACCCCTGATCTACAACCTACCATTTTCCAGTCTTGTTGATCCATTTTTCATCTATTTTCAAACTCAAATCAATAGGCCTTCTCTACTTTCAAAATAATTATATTTCTTAATCATTAACACCTACAACATCAATCATTAATACACTCTTTTCCTTCTCAAACACCTTTGAGACACCAAGGTTGCTCTTTGATTCGCCTTTGATGCATATCAAGATTATTATGCATCATGTTGCATCAAAAACTCTCATCCACACACTGCTCTACACACTCATAAAATTGTTTTTTCAAGCCTGCTTATAAAGAATTTGGTTTGATATTTTTTGGCTTCTCTTTATTTTCTTTGATTTCTACCTACATCCTTATTTTTTTTCCTTTGTCCTATTAATTTCATCCCTGTAACTGTGTTCACCAATTTATCTAGTCCCAATCATCCTTTTCTTCCAATTAAATTGAGTTTATTTTCCTATTTTAGCATTCTAGTCTTTTATAGCATTTAGTAGTGCTTCTATTAATTTTAGCTGCAGTTAATTTTGGCTTAAGTGCCAAATTTACTACCAGAACTCACAATTTTGTGTTTCTAGGCTTAAGGTCCTTTTCACTAGCCCCTTTACCTATTTTCCTCCATATAAATAGGTTTCCATGACCACTGGCTAGGCTTTTTAGGCACTAATCCCTTTTAAGCCCTTCATGGGCCAAATCCTTTTGTTAATGGCTCTGCACCATTGGTTTCATTTCTATGTAAAATGACCAAGAGTTAGCGCTTAGCTGCTCTAACAAACTTTGTAGATCATTTCTCTTTATAACCTTTGTGCCCTAGGGTTTGACCTATTGCATAGAAACCCTATGCAGGTGCTTAGCCCGTAGCTCTCCCCATCCCAACATTTTGTTTGTTTATGTCTTTATTCACCCGTCAAGGTCTTTTTGTTGGGTCAATGTGTCCTGTGGGGACCACCTAGCCTCATCCTCATTCATTGTTGCTTTATCGTTAGTTTCGATGTGTCTTGACACCTTCTTCTCAACTCTTTCACTTGCACACCACTAACAACCCGTCGGTCTCTTCCTTACGGGATGAGTTGTTCCATGGGGTCAACCATTGCCACCAAGAGACAATAAAAAATCTCTTCGATATGAGTCAAGTCCTCATCATCTTGATTCCCAGTCATCTTGCTAATTCTCTATTGTGCTGCACCAAAACCTTTCGGGCTCCTGCTAGCGGGATGATGTCTTGTTGACATTACACCTACCACGTGTCGACCAATGATTGGTGACACATGTCACTAAGATATGAGCCATTAGGGTGCCAAAAATTCCAAATCCACCTTCCACATATTCATCACCGATTGGACATGATGACATCACCATTTTCTGCCATTTGGGCTAATCACCTATTGCCACCTCTCCCTGTCAGGGAGGAGAGATAAAGGTCCTTGGAGGCTTATTTTGCAACCTTTTTCTTCGTTAAATTGGAAAACCACCAAGTCCAAGAAACCGGTCTTGACACCACTCCTGTGTGGTTTGTGATTTTTGGAGGACAGGTCCCGAAGTCATTCTTCATCATTGATCTACGCAATTGGCAGTGTGGTAAACTAGCTCCTGTGATCACCAAGCCTGTCTATAGGGTCATCTCAGGTGTTGTCAGAAAGATGCCACGTGGCCTGACACTTACCTCCATGCACTTATTTGTGCTCTATCCAAACAAATCTTTGGGAATTCCTTTTTGGGCTCGCCTGTGCCATGCTGATTTGTTGGAGTGGGGGCCTCCACATGCTTCCCATTGGTCAGTTTACTATTGTCATGTCCTGACATCAATAGCTTGACACTTTTGTTTGGGCACTAAATCTAATCCATCGGGGTTATGCCTCCATGCTAGCACTGTTGGGTGGGCTTCACCCACTCAATGCATCCAGGCGCTTTTCACTTATGCCACATTTGAAACCTCCAGGCTGCACCCGTCGGGGTACCACCATCGAGTGGGTTCCACCCACTGTCAAATGATCCATTGAAAACACTTTCTATTGTTATTTTGTCTTCCACATTTTCCCAAAGTTTTGCGTAGAGGCTCTGCTAGAGTTTCTATCAATTTTGACCCTTAAGAAAACTTTGGCTACATGCCAAAGACTCATCGAACCACCTTTAACTCTGCTATGAAGCCCTTGGGGTCACAAAACTTTGACTAGCTCTATCTCACAATCTAGGAGTCCATTTTTTAACTTTTGTATACCACTGGAAATAACTTTCAGCTCTCTATCCATGAGAGTGGTTACCATCTACTCTTGAGATCATATGTTTCTCTAGAATTGGCTCCAAATCCTATGCACCTTTCTGCTACCATCTTTGGCCTTTTCTTTTCCCATGCCACCTATGTCATTTCCTTTGCTTTTTCCTCTTCCACCTCTATTATTTCGTTTGCCATCAATATTTACATTGGCCACCAATGGAAACATATTTACCAATGCAGTTACTTTTCCTTTTCCTTTTCCTTTGCATTTTCTTTTCCATTATCACCTTTTCCATTTCCTTTACCATTAATGACAACATATTTCAATAGTTTTGGGTAATCCAATTATAAAATCTAGCGATATTACCTCCCACTTCTATTCTGCAATCATGTTGGATGTTCATGCTCTCCCTTCACCAACTGACATTCCTAGCACTTTGCCAAGTATTCTACAATATCGCTCTTCATTCTTGGCTAGAAAAATTCATTTTTAAGCACAAATTATAGAAATCATTTTCTAATATTTTGGATGTGTTTCTTATGGTTTTTTGTGATATAGAGTCAAGATTAATATTTTGATTTCATCTCCATTTAGAATATAAAGTCTTTCTTTATATACCAAAAATCCATCTTCATTTATTTTATATTCCAGTTGTGTTCTTTGTGAAGTTCCACTTCTCAAACTATCACAAATCAAACTATAATGCTCACCATTTAATGCTGCCTTTTTAATTGTTCAGCAAAATATGTTTCAACTTTACTCATTGTTATCTCACACAATTGTTTTCAACTTTGAATCAACAAATTCCCCACTTTTTTCTCCTTCCCTGTTATATGTTTTATGTCAAAATCATATTTTCTTAGAAATTCCATACACCTAGCTTGCGAATTCATGTTATATTCACTAAAAAAATATTTTATACTTATTTGATCTATAACTAGAATTAATTTCTTACCAATTAGGTAATGTCTCGACATCTTAAGGGCATGAATAATTGCTTCCAACTCCAAGTCATAAACCAAATAATTTTTTTCATGTTCCTTTAATTTGTGAAATTCATAAGCCATTGTGTGTCCTTATTGCATTAATACTCCTCAAAGAACCTCCAAAAAAGCATCGATACACACACAAAAAATCTTTATCCAGATCTACTAACTTTAACACGAGTGCTATTGTCAATAGATGTTTTAATTTTTCAAAATTTTCTTGGCACATTTGCATCCATTCAAACTTCACTCCCTTCTTTTGTAAGGAAGTTATGGGATCTGTTGTTCTTGAAAAATCTTCTATAAATTTGGGGTAATACCTAGTAATTCCAATAAATGACCTTATGTCTACCACGTCCTTCGAGACTGGCTAATCAAGTATGGCTCTCTCTTTCTCTAGGTCCACAACTATGCCCTCTTTGGATATCACATGACCAATATATTGTTCCTTGTAGTGGTAAAATTAGCCTTTTCTAAATTTGGCATATAACTGGTAGTCGCATAGGGTCTATAACACTATTTCCAAGTGTTGTTTGTGCTCATCCAATGTCTTGGAATATATTAATATATAGTCTCTTAAGATCAATACAAACATAACTAAAAAATTACAAAAGACAAAGTTCATCAAACAAATGAAGGTAGCAGGTGCATTTGTAAGTCCATAAGGTAATACTATAAATTCCTAATGCTCATATCTTGTTCAAAGAGTTGTCTTTGGTATGTCTTCCTCCTTAATCCTCAAAAAGTGGTAACTAGATATGAGGTCTATTTTCGAAAACAATGTCGATCCTTTAACTTTATCAAACAAATCATTGACGCTCAGAAGAGGAAATTTATTTTTAATGGTCAACTTATTCAATTGGTGGTAATCAATGCATAGTCTAAAAGTTTCATTTATTTTCTTAACAAAAAAAACTGGTGCACCCCACAATGACACACTAGGTTGGATACATCCTTTAATAAGAAATTCCTACAAATGCAATTTCAATTCCATCAGCTCCAATACACTCATCCGATAAGGAGCATTCAATACCAAAGCTACTCCCAATAATAACTCTATAGAGATATCTATCTCCCTTTTTGGCAGCAGATCTAGAATGTCGTCTGGAAACACATCCAAATATACTTGAATTACTTCCAACTCATCTACAAATTTGTTTGTTTTAGCTAATGAATGATTCTCAACTTAGATGGAAAAGAGTTGGCATCCTTTTCTTGTAGCTCTTTTTAGCTGCAACGTTGATATTTTCCATATAGAGATAGGCCTAGTTATGCCCTTTATAACTTGCACTTCTCCATTTTCTATTGTACAAGTAACAATTTTATCCAAACAATCGACAATTTCTCGATGTATTTCTAACCATTCCATCCCTATCAACACATCATAGGATCCCAAAGGTAATATATTCAAATTTATGGTGGTATGAATTCCATTTAAAGACATTGGACATGTCTTCACCCAATTTTTCACTTCTCTTTCTGTTCATGTGGCCAACTAACCCAACCGCAAATTCCAATATTTTTTAGATTTTCATTTTCATTTCTATATTACTTGGGGGATAACATAACTCAGGCTAGTGCCAAGATCTATCACTACAGAAATAGATTGGTTAAGAATGGTACCTTCCAACATTGTGGATTGATGCTCTACTTGACGTCCTTCGAAAGATGCATTAAAGTGTGGCATATTATTGGCTACATCATTGACTATAGAGGCCTCTAGCAGGTGTTATAGATTTTTCACAGTCTAGTTATTGCAAGGACAATTTCTCAATAAATGGGGTTCTCCACAACCCCAACACTTTAGGGGTTCTCTATCCTTATCGTTGCCCCATTTATTGGCTTCCACTTGTTCAGATCCATATTGGGGCTGATTCTCTTATCTAGATGTATGGTTTTTATTTCTGCACCAATTTTCACTTTGGCTACTCTTTCTACACTGTTTAAACAACCTAGATTTTCCACTTTTTACTGCTAGAGTCATTATGTCTTTTTTCTTGCTCAAACAAGATTTCATACCTTTATTCTCTACATGGCCTGTTGATAACAAATTTGAGATTTTTTTATTACCTTTTCCATAGTCTTTAGATTATCATACTCATTTCTCTCTTTAAATGAAAGTAGAAGAAAATTTAGAAAAAAATGTACTTTTTCATTCTCGTATTTAAGGTATGGCACATAACGCAATAAATGGGTAAAACTAATTACCAATTCGTCCATTCACATTTTCCCCAATTTTAAATCATGAAATTATTTATCTTTTTCATCAAAGTAGCATTCAATTAAATACTTCCTCTTAAGAAACTTCAAAAATTCCTCCCAGTCAATCTCCTCCTACCACCATAAAGACGTTGTAATAGCCCTAGTTAAAAATCCATGTAAAAATATATGAGACCATGCTCATGGGATACATATTCCAAGATGAATGGTGGGAAAAACATCCTAGTGGGATGTCACTTTGGTTTATTATGACTAAGGAAATTGGCAAAGGCTTTGGAAGGAAAAGCGGCATTAATTGGCATTATTATGAAAATAATGAAAATTAGGAGAAAAGGAAGGTGAAAGGCCACAGGTTTCATGTGAGGAGGAAAACAAACTAAAATAATTGAAATTGAAGAAAAGTGAGGCCTCGTTGATAAAAAGGTTTATGAGGATCAGTGGGTAGGGTTGGTAAGTGTAACCTTTTGTCAACTCAGTTTTGTAGCTCTCTCATTATTCTCTCTCTCTCTCTCTCACTCTTGGACACTTAGAGTTTTCTTAGAGTTCTTTGGCATTGGATCAAGAAAGGAAAAAAAGGCAAGAGGAAGAAAGGAGCAAGCAAGGAAGAGCAGGATCAAGTAGTTACAACAGTACTCTTTGCAGGTATCGATTTGCATGTGTGTTTTCCTTGCTAGATTTGGCATGCATGGTATTTCATGTGGTTATTTGTTGTTATGGCATGGCTTTTTCCAAGCATGTTAGTGTTTTCAACCTAGCCTTTCCGTTTTTGCATAGCTATGGTGTGATGGGGTTCTCATGTTTTGGTTGAGTTGGATTTCCAGATGGATTTGAAGTTGAGTGAGGTGGATCTCCGAATAATAGAACACATGGCATAGTAACCCCTGAATTGGATTGTGGGTTGCGGTAAACCCAAATTTTGTTTTCCCTCTGTGGGCCTAGGAATCCTCGACCGGTTAATGGTGGGATACATGGTAAATCCTAGAGATGGTTTCCCTTGTTTAGGCCTAGGAATCCTTGTCAGTGAATGATGAGATATACGATAGATCCTAGAGGGTGGTGTCTCGGTTTAGGGCCTAGTGATCCCTAGATTGGACTTTGGATTGTGGTAACACATAAGAGACTAGGAGACAGGAAAATTGCTCACGGTGTAGGTGGAGAAATCTAGTGGCATCCATTTTTTTTTTTGGCCTAGTAATCCGGTGAAGATCATGGAAAAGCATGTTATTACATGTTTATTGTGTTGGCATAGTGACATAGTGTAGATTACGGTAAAGCCTAGTTTTTATTGATGAGGGTGAGGTGGCTTAGCCTTGGAATGCCCTGGTTGGTTCTTTTTGTTTGAGTTCCATATTCAAGATTTGAATATGGCACGAGGATGAATGGATGAAGAGAGAATTGGCTCATCCATTCTATGGTCGGGTGGAACATGGTAGTCCCATCCCGGGTTGGATTTTTCATTCATTAATAAGAGGTTCTTTCCTTGATATCTTATGTATAAATGTATTGGTTTATATTTGGATTCTGGCTGATATATCCTTAATGTTTGTGTTATTATTATGTTGGTTATAAGCATGTTTTATGACAGTGATGATGTATGGCTCTCCTCATGTTTTTATTTGTAAATGAATGGATAATGTATCTATGACCTGATAGTTGATAATGTAGCTAATGATATAAGGGAAGAATGCTTCTTAGCTATTCTCATATAAGTATGAGACCCCTATGCTTAAGTCTGTTGTTTACACCTGTAGATTACATATTTGTGATATGTTTGACAAAATTCCTGTCATGGCTAGTAGGGGTACATTCAAGCTTTTGTTCGAGTAATTGTATTGGTATCATCATTCCCTTGTTACCTTTCTATTTTAAAGGTATCATTTAGTTCTAGGCAGTGACCTGGGCTCTGGGCTTGAAAAAGTGGTTCAAATCCTGGCGACGTTACCACAACACTAAGTAGAAAACTCCCCAGATGCTGGCATACCATGTTGTGGGAGCGTTTAGAGCCTTCTGGATGCATGCATTCCCATATCATGGGAGTATATGAGGGTTAATTGATCTAAAAACTTAGTAGAACCCATGGGTTGGTTACCTATGAGGTTGGGATGGTTCCTGAGAGTCTTTTTGGTGATTTGGAAGGCTTTTATGGTGTTTCTCCATCGATTCCACTTCCTTAAGGTCATTTAGGAGGTTGAATCCCATCATAGTAGCCTCTCTTCACATTTTTAACTTGGTTGGTCGGTTACTTAGGTAGATGTTGGAGGAAGGTGTTATAGAGTGGTATCAGAGCATGGTTCAACCCTTGGACTGGATGGGTGGTGTGTTGGTCATGAATCTATGTCAGTTGTATATGTGTTCCTCATGCTTGTAGTCCATGTTCTTGTTTCATTTGCATGTTGTTGATCATGGTTGCAGTGATGTCACCATGTGAAGGTTGATGGTATTTTTGTGGGATGTGTCGTCATGAGTGTATGGTTGTATATGAATTTATCATGCATGTTAGTGTCTGTAGGTTCTTGTGCATGCATTGTTATGGTTATGGTTATGCATGCATAATAGGTTAGATATGCATTGTGAGGTCATTGGATGTAGTTATGTCATCATGATGTAGTTGTTATGTTATGATTCTAATGTGTTGACTGAGATAGATAAAGAGATGTAGACCAGCAGAGTGCATTTGCAACATTAGACGTCGAGGCAAGAGTATGTCATCATATAGGTTTGTATGTTGGGCTTGCAAGTATGTAGGTTAAGTCTTGTTATATGCATTATGGTTATGTGTATTCCTTTCGTTTTATTGATGTTATGGTTACATACATGATAGATGTTAGTTGATTAGTCTAATATGAACATGTGTAGGATAGTCATGAATGATAGTAACATGTGGTTGTATGCATTGATATTGTTGTCTTAGGTTAGATAACTTGATGATTGTGTTATATGTTTTTGATGAGTATGTTAAAGGTTAGCTTGTTGTTGTTATATGATAGTTAGCTTGATGATTATTTTATATGTTGTTGATGAGTATGTTATAAGATAACTTTTTGTTTTTATATGATAGTAACTTCATTATTAAGGTTATAACATTAATATCTTGATGTTATATGTATTTGGATTGGCCTATGCAAATGGTTATGGTTATGATATTCAGATATGAGTCGACTTGTTCGTGACATTGTGTTGTACTAATATAGAATAGCTATGTTTATGTGATTGTTATGCATGAATGAAAATTGTTTATGAGTTATGATGTGAACATGTTAGCTATTTATTGTTATGGATATCATGACCTTATTTATGGTTGAGTTGATATGTTGTGAAGTTATATCATGCTAATCTAGATTCATTGTGGAGACAAGATAGCCTCCCCTAAGATACATCAAGGTATGAGCTTGCCTATGTCATCTACTTTGTGCTTGAATGTTTGATTATGTTGTATATTTGGTGTTTGAGTGTTTGGTGTCTATTATGTCGTCTAGTTGATTTATCTAACACGGTACATTTATAGTTGTTTGAATGTTTGATTAATTGCATGATATGATTATGTGTCTGTAAGATTTCGTGAAGAAATGATCTTATTTTAAGATGGTTTTACTCACACATATGTGTTCAGAAAGCTGATATGTACTTGAGTGTAAGTAGGTGACATTTGTAGCATTATGTCTAATGACTATGAGTTGACTATGGATTATGACATGATTGTTAGTCTTGGTAAAGGTTGATTGATATATATGATTGTTTTGATATTTGGAACATGGGTTTGACATGTATGAATAGTTGCAAGAAACATGATTGGTATTAGCATGACAAGGTAATAGTTGATGTGTTTATATAACTAACAATGGGGTGATGTGATAGTATGTAGTAAGACTCGGTTGTAGCAAGGTAAATGGTAAAAGAAAGGAATTGGGCAAGAATTCCTTTGGCTATGTTTGGAAACTGCAATTCCAAATGAATGAGTGCTTTGCATACAAGAAGTCTTCTTAACCCTAATTTATCTGAAATTATGTGGATTGTGATATATTTTGGTGTCTAGTTATAGCTAGATCTGTCAAGGGAATTTGAAGTCCCTTGATACATGACACAAATGTGTTTAGCTACAAGGCAACGTGTGTGGCATAACAAGGTAAGTTAATTGGTATATAGCTATATTTATTTATTCACTAACAATTATGTGTTTATGGTAGCGTGATGCACGGAGTTGCATGGAAAGAGAGGTTGCCATGAAATATTGAAGAATGATCGGGTTGAGATTTCCTTAGGAACCATGGGATTGAGTCATGGTGTCTATTGTTAGTCTTGTGCTTTCAGTCTTTTGCAATTTTAGTGGGCTTGATTTGTGGTTTGTTTATGTCTAGTTTATAGTCATGCCACTTTGTTTGTGGTGTCGTATTGTTGTTGGTTTTCCATGGTTTTATTCTTGTTTCTTTCTTGGTATTTCCTTTTATGTTTTGATAATATTGGGAATTTGTTGGGAAAGGAGGGAGTTAATGGAGCTCGGGGAGAGCTGTGTGGTACCCAACAGGTAAGGCAAGACCTGGATGAATCTCGGTGCATGAGTAAGGGCAGTTAAAGGTATGAATATGACAATCTGTTGGAGTGGTATGGTCCATTGGTGCTAATGGACAGTGGCAGTATAGTCATGAGCAAGGTAACAAAAAAGGAAAGTAAATGTATCTGAGGTGTCATATGCCTTGGCTATGTTGGTAATGATTGTTCTCAATGTTGTGCATGGTGTGCACAGATAATGGGAGTTCTCTTAACCTTGACCTTATGCTATTTGGTGGTCATGTTGTGATCATGATTATGTTAATGTCTATATATGTATACATGTATGTATGTATGTATGTCGTTGTTTGATAGGATCATGGTTGTTTATGCTAATGTTTATATATATGCATGTATATGTGTATGTATGTATGACGTTGTCTGACAGGATCATGATTGTTTTATGTTGATGTTTATATGTGTGTGTGTGTGTGTGTATATATATATATATATATATATATATATATATATATATATATATATATATATATATATATATATATATATATATATATAGATATATGTATGTATGTATGTATGTATGTATGTATGTATGTATGTATGTATGTATGCATATTGTTGTCTGATAGGGTCATTAGGAATTATTCTTGTGGAGGAATGATTGCTTACACAGGTGAATGAGATGAAGAGGTTCTTGATTTATGAGGAATCAAGTGGGAGAGTAGTCTTGACAAATCTAAGAGGTTAGTATCAAGTGGTTATGAATTGATATTATGTGATTATATTATGTCTATGTTATGGACAAGCTATACCGAGGGATACATCAGCGAAATGAAAGCAATGTGGTCTATGGAATCCTGGGACAAGCATAGATAAGACTCTAGAAGAAAGGTTACTTGTTATAGACAATGTAGTTTTTTATATGCGGTACTATTGCTGTGCATATTTTGTATATGTTGTACATGTTGCATTTGTCATGTTGTGCGCATGCAGTGTTTTGTATATATAGTGTGTGTACATGTTTACTCAATGTTATGTATAGCATGGTACAAATCGTGTTATGTGAATAATGAATATGCAGTGTTTGGTATAGATAGTGCTATGCACATATTGTATTGTGTGCGTGATGGATATGCGACATTGTGTGCATATGGTATTGTGCACATGTTGGATATGCAATTTTGTGTACTATGATGCTATGTAACTGTTGGATATGGAGCGATATGTACATGTGGTGTTGCGTGCATGTTTTACATGTGGTGATATGTGTTATCACTCCATAAAATCCGTTCAGGCTGAGAAAAGGGCTACAGAGGTAAACGCAATCTGCTATGGGATAGAAAACTGGCCTTTCTAGCATGAGGGGGATCCCTCAACTAATGAAAACTAAGGGTTTGAATCTATAGTATAAAGAGACCAATTCTAGGAGTATTTGAATTTTAATAATGAAGGTGGTAGAGGATTTCTATGAAAAAATATTGACAGTAAAAGTGATCTCTCTATTGTGACATGTTGATGTATTTCCAACCATCTTCATATATGGAGGCTTAATTAACACAATTTTCAGAATGAATAATGAAATTGTAGTATAGGAAAAGGTAAGAGCATCAAGAAATTTATCAAAAGACAATGAATAACAACATTTATCACTACAACTCAGATCAATGACCATAAAGAAGAAAAGACAATACTTTGAAAGGAATACATACTCCATTTGCAACTGAAATATACTCTGTTCAACTAGACATGAGCATATAATATGAATTCAAGCACAATTTTCCCCTACACCTTTAAAATGGTATGAAGAAAATAGACAAGATAAAGGCACATAAAATGAGAGAGAAAAACATATTCGAAAAGCATTCGTACCATAAGAATCTCCATAAATCGATTGGAACCCCTTCAACATTCATGCATGTTCATTTAAACCAAATCAAAAGAATAACAACAGTAACTCCTCTAGAAATTGAGAAACCAACAAAAAACTTGTTTATATTCATTTATCAAAATATATAGTAGATACATGGATGAAATTAACTTCAAGTTCATTGCATCTACGATCTCTTAGAGGATCGATTCAAAACTAGAAAACATAGTAAAATGTTGTTTTTTTACATGATTTTCAACCAAACATAAAGCATAAAGAATATTTTCGTATTTTTAAAAGAAAAAAAACCTATTTAAATACAAATTACCTTAAAAGGGTCTTCGGATTGATCAACATGACTGAAATAGAAAAAAAACATAAAAGTTACATTTCTGACTACTGAAAAGCCTGCACAAAACCCAAAAATTCATTCTTCTAGAACTAACATGTGGAAAGAATTTGGGGTGATGAGATGGACACCATGTGTACTCCATGCCAGTATCTTCAAAACCTGATAGGTGGCCATCATACTATGCACATGAGATGGTCAGAGCATGGGCTGCGTAACAAGTGCGTAGTGCTTGCATAGCACCTGCGTAGAAAAATTGTTGCAGTTGTTCTTTAAATTCCTTTCATTTCTCCTAAATGTTTTCATGACACTATATGCCAATCATATACACTTCAACATATCAAAAAATTAAAATAAAACTTGAGAATAAGAAGGAAAGCCTGATTCATTACCTTTTCCTCTTACTTGAAAATTAGTGCTAGAGGCCTTGATGTTGGGAGTCTTGGACTTGGGACCTGGAGTAATGAGGTCCTGTTGCTTCATAGGTGGTGATATAATAAGTGTGGCTTTGGATTTAGGATCAAATTTAGGCATTTTTATGAGCGGAGGTATTACAACAGCTCCCTCATATCTCTTCAGCAATTTATGTGCCTCCTCTAAATCTTGCCTCATAGTTCTCAGCTATGCATTCAAGACCAAGTTTCTAACATACAAAATTTTGCATTGTCTCCTAACTGGCTATGACCACTTGACAAAATTTGTGTTCCTGTCAAGAGATTTGGATGCCTCTTTGACTTCATGGTCACAGTTTTCAAGAATATGTTGAATAGAATTCTTATACTCCAGATTTTGTTGCCTAAATTAATTGAACTCGTCTTTAATTTCTTCTAACTCCTCTAGGAACCTCTGATACTCTTTCCATTGACTGAATGGTGGTCTACTAGGGGATTTAGCTATTTCTTCCATTTGTTTCACATATTTAAACTTCGATTTGAACACCCTGGCTGCTAGTTCATTATACCCCACTACAACATTCTTAGCTTGTTCAGCAAAAGAAACCTATTTTTTCTTCCCTTTGGCACTTGTTGAAGGTGACTCTATCTTGTATTTTGCTGGTTTAATGGAATGATTTATGTCTTTGTTATGTTTCTCCAGAAAATTTATTCTCACCTTATTTTTAAACAATCTCTCTCATCTTTATTATCTTGGGGTCTTCATCTTTGTACTCCACAACACCTATCTCTAGTGGTGTTAAGTCCTCCTCATAATCTTATTTTTCCATTTATGGACGCTTGACCTCATCCACTTTGTCATCCACCTGTACATTCGTATGCTTTTCTTCATAGCTTTCCATAATTTCTTGAGGGGATCCCTCTTCCTTGGTTTTTTTAACTCTAGACGTTGTTCTTGGTCTCATCACAAACTCATCGTGGACCGTGTCTTTAATTTTGACCTTAAGTCTGGCTTGTTGAGCTGATGTCACCTTTTCTTCTATTCGTTTGTCTGCCTTATCATCCTCTATGCTTTACAATTTAGTTTTTTGGCTCAACTTGCCTGCAAGTTTCTTGCCTGGCTTGGCACCTTCCTTCTTTATGGGCTTCATTTCCATGGTTGAATGAGTGCTCTCCTTCTTTGGATTTTCTTGCTTGGGCTCTTCTTTATCTGCCTTGATTGATGGTGACCCAGTTTGTGGAAAGAGGTCAATACTTGCAAGAAAATTAGACCAAAGCATTTTCTTTCTTTCAGCAGCATGCTTAACTAGGATTTTTATCAAAGAGAAATGGAACATAATTGAAGCATGGTTATCCTTTTGAATCTGTACTTTAGTGGCCATCATTTCTAGACTCTTAAGCAAGAAATAACGGAGGTTGATTGGCTTGCTTTCAATGAAATGCCAAAGTAACTTGAGATGGTATTGGTATATTCTACTGAACCTACCCTCACAAGTGAAATATATTTGGATAACCTTCAAAAGGTCTACATACTTCTCTTGAAGATAAATGTTGGGAAGGTGGAAGCAAACTTGTCAAGATACTCTAGTTTCACAAGCTGATTGTAAGCCAAAATGTCTAACTCATCCCCCTTGAACCATTTCTACCCTATTGTTGGGAGATTGGTTGCATCAGCTATGAACTTCTGAGTTGATATAATCTCTAGGTTTCCCAGTTTCACTCCATTTTCTTGAAAATTAAGGGAAAATAAGCTAGCCAATTTGGCATTGTGACATACTTTTTGTATCTTCTGGTAGAAAGAAATGCACAGTGTTCTCAAAAGACACGCTAATGGTAGGGGATGAATTGAGCAGACTCAAAGTACTAGGTTCGGTGTGAACAAGGTCTCCTCCCTTTTTGCTGGTAGAAGGGGCCATCCTATCTCAACACCTAGCCAATTGATTTTGAATTTTTAATTTATGGCTATGTGTGGACACCCAAAGGAATTAACATAGGCTCAAGTGAGAGCAAAGTTCTACTCAAGCAATTTTAACAACAAGAGGATGACAACACAATCTATGTGTGGAATACAATCATAAGGCTTTGAAAAGTTAAAATACATTTAACATTAAACACTTAAGGAAGCATTCATCATCCAAAATTTAAGTTTAGAGTAATGAGACAGTGAACTTAGAGGCAAGACTGTGTTTTAAAAAAGAACAGAGTGTGCAAAGCACGTGTTTTTAAACAATGACAGACATGCTTTTAGCAAAACATCCAGGAGAATTAGCAATGAGAATTTAGAGGGAGAGCGACTGACTCCCTACCTCTCCAATCTCTGCGTTGAATCTTTGTGTTAAAGACTAGCTTGAAATGTAACTCTTCTCTATGCAAAAAAATTCCTGCGTGATGCTCAAATTGTTTTGCAACCTATAAACCTCCCTACGACTCCTGAGCTTATCTACACTTTCTAAACTCTCTTGCAACCTTTTCTTTGGAAATGAACCACTCATATCATTATCTACATATTTCCTGCAAGAAATCATACAGAAAATTGGCGGCCTTCACAATGATTTCAAATTATGGTGTTGATGTAACAAGATTGACGTGAAACCCGTGTTCCTTATGAAAGTTCACATGCTTGAAAAAGCGTTGTTCAAATGTTGTAGGGTGGCGGAGAATTTAAATATGATAACTTTGATAACCAAAGTCTGACGGAGGTGGAAAGGATGATGGGTTCAATCATGGTGGGTAATGATGTTTAGGAAAGGGGATATTTTTAGGCCTAGGGAAATGTGGTTAGGTGAAAACAAAAATAAGGGTTTAGGCCTAAAATAAATCGATAGGAATAATGTAAACATTAGAGAATGAGGGCAATAAGGGGAATGAGGGGAAGTAATGAAATGAGGAAAAGGAGATAGGTAGAGGGAATAATATGATGTTTAGCAAAGGTATAGGTAAAAACATTAATGTTTAAGACTTTTTTGAAATCATTTTCTCAATAGCTGACACTTCGACCGTATTACCAACCTATTGTCACCTAATACCCAGACACAAAAAAATTGTTACAAAACCTTCCCAAACATTAGACACTCGTTCCTAATGACCTAACTTGATGACCAAAGTGATAACCAGGGAAAATTTTAAGAACCACCCTAAATTTATATGTATAATAAATGGGCAAATCCCCGTGATACATAGGAAAAATTGGAGGCGATTTTATCAATAATATAATATGTATATATAATTGTTTTGGCGAATCTCTCACTAGATTATATTATCTTGTAATGCCATGGCGAATATTTCACTGAATTATAAAATCTTGTAAGATCTTGGCAAATATTTCACTGAATAATAAAACATTGTGAAGTCTTGGCGAATGTTTTGTTAAAGTATGAAACCATATATGATAATAGGAAAACATATTCATTAAACTGTAATATACTAACATACTTGTTTAGAAAAAAGAAACATAATTTTCTCTTCCTACAAACAATGTTGCAAGTTTTAGTGGTCGTGTTTGTCAAGGTTCTTACTATACACTCTTTCATATCCTTCTATTAGTTTTGATAATATTCTACAACAAAGTTCTTGTAAGTTTTGATCTTGAACACCAGTTCTATCAAGCTAGGAGAGATTAGTCTTTTCTCTACCACTTTTGTCAATCTATCAAATTTCTTTCTTATTCCATAGGCTCCAACTACGAGATTAAAAAAAACACATCAAATTTGTTTATGCCAACACGTCAACAAGTAGAAAGCCCCAACTATATAATATAAGAAAGTAGTAGGTATCCCAAAGGCCTGAAGCAGATCTAATGGAAAGAAGTGACCATTGTCATAAGCCTTCCAATCAAGATAGAAATATATAAATGTAGATTTATTATTATTTTAATTGGAAATATTCAATTAAATAATAACATTTAATTACATCTCTCCCAATCTAAATTTCTTATTAGCATAATTCACTACCTTCATATGTATTGCATTTTTTAACAGCGTTGTAACATGTGGATTAATTTCCTTTTTGGTGCACAATCTCGGCCTTTTAGGACAATATGATACAGTGGCCCAACCCCTACAGATCATTGCGACAAACTAAGAATAACAGAGAAGATGAAAGGTTGTACAAACCAACATATTTTTCAAACAACTAATCCAACATCAATACCTTAAATTTTTCATGAAGATATCATATTGAGAACATTTGAAAAATGGTGGGAAATCAGGAGCGACTATCTCTCTTCTGCGAGGGTGATGCAGAAAGAGTGATAAGATTTCACTATTTTGAATTTTTTTGTTAAATCAGAAAAAAACCAATATTAATGGAGATATTGGTATTTTTTACTAAATTTTGTGAAGTGACTAAATGTAGGTTTAACCATTCACCTTAAGATGTTTTTTACAATATAATTTCCTAAGTCTAATTAATATCCTCATTATCATAAAAAACAACCTATATCCATTTTAACTCCACATCTACCACTCTTAGAGGGATGAAATCTATTTATCCCTCTCAACACTTGGTAGACCCGAAACTAAGATGGATCTAAGCTGATAGAATTTCCCCTTTAAATATTCTATGCTCACATGAATACCATGGTATTACCATGGGTCAATACCATGGGTTATCATAAACCTAGAGCTTAAAAACTACTATTAGTAATTTATAAAAATTAATCAAATTAATAATTGGTTTTTATTTTAACCGAGTTAAAATGTTTAAGTGAAATTAAATTACAAGATCCATTTTTACTCTTGATCTACCAAGCCCTGAGAGGGATCAGATATTTTTTCACTCTATCACAATATTTGGTACCATGGGTCAATACCATTTGTCATATTTATTTTTATTAATACTAATATTAGGGTTAATAATGTTTTTTTGCATGGTATTAATAATAATTTGACCCATGGTATTTGGCCCATAGTATTTGGGCCATAGGCTTCACCTAAATATAACACATTTTTTTAGTGTTCGTAAATATAAGGTGACTTATGGAGTAAATATAAAAAAATGTTTTATTTATTTACCATACCTCTCATTTATTTATATTTTTATTAATTTATCATACATTATTTATAAATATGGTATTTGGCCCAAAGGATTCACATAAATAAAACCTGCTTTTTGAGCCTTCTTAAATAGAAAGAGGGTTATGGACTAAATATAAAAGGAGGTTTTATTTATTTACCATACCTCCAGTTTATTTATATTTTTATTTATTTACCATACCTTTGGAGTAAGTATAAAAAGAGGTTTTGTTTATTTACCATACCTCCACTTTATTTATATTTTTATTTATTTACACCCTTGCGTGTTTGTAAATATAAGGTGACTTATGGAGTAAATATAAAAAAATGTATTATTTATTTACCATACTTCTCGTTTATTTATATTTTTATTAATTTACCAAATTTATTTTATATTTTTATATAGGGGCAAATTTTAGCACAAGGGGGAAATTTAAGGGGTTTTTCATTTTATAGGGGCAAAATTTTTATAAAACACCCATAACTTTTATTTTATATATATATATATATATATATATATATATATATATATATATATATATATATATATATATATAAAATAAAAGTTATGGGTGTTTTATAAAAATTTCGCCCCTATAAAATGAAAAACCCCTTAAATTTCCCCCTTGTGCTAAAATTTGCCCCTAAAATTTACCATGGTGATAACCTGACTAATGATGACTTTTTTTAGCAGTGACAAGTCAAAACATGACAATGAACAAATTTATGATTTTGACCTTCTTCAAAACAACAAATAAATAACTCGAGGTACTTTTCGACTTGAAAAATAACATAATCTAACATGGGCTCCATTGGGGATGGAAGCCTCCCTGTGAGGTGCCAAGAATGACACCGTAGACTAGTAGCCTTCCCATTGGGAAATACGGTCATAACATGCAAAAACTGATATATAGAATCTGAATCAAGAAAACTAATCGACTAAACTGACTGTAATGACAAACAAAATTGACTGACTGACTCAAATATTTATGGCAGCGATTAGTTAAGATCTCATGGCCTTCACTTCAAGCTTCAAATCTTAACTATAACTACCCACACTTGCATTATTCAAAATTAAAATGGTATAGACAATGAAATGATCTTCTAAAATCCAACCTAAGAGAGAAAATGGCTTAGCAGCCTGTCATTCACAAACCCTACTCCAACTGGATGATCAGACAAATCTTCAAGTAAATATGAATTATTCCCTCTAAATGCAAAAAGTTTAAAAGGCTCCTTCCACAAGCTCTCAAATCTCCCATGCTTACCCTTATCCTCATTCCGAGCAACCCATTTCAACAACAAATCTCCAATCTGAAAATATGTTTCCTTTGTTCATTTGTCATAGATCTTTTTCATCTAGTCTTATAAAAATTGTGTATTCCTTAATACGGCTTCTCTTGACTGTTGGAGGTGGATCATTTGGCCAATTCTCTGATGCGTGTCTTTGGGCTCTGCTTCTGATTCTTGTAATAATATCATGACCGACACTCCAAGAGATGAAGGAAAAAGTGCCTATGTTCCATACACCAACTCAAATGGAGACATGCCTATGGATCTTTTAGTACTCACACGATCTTCCCATAGTGCATGGATCAGTTTTTTGTGCCAGTTCCTTTTATTCTCTTGCAACAACTTTCTAATAATGTTGACCAAAATCTTGTTGGATGACTCCACCAAGACATTTGCCTGAGGGTGATAGGTTGTGGAATGATCCAAACTTATGTTATATTTGTAGCATAATTCAATCATCCTTTTTGACTTGAATGCAGTAGCATTGTTCGTGATAATATTTTGCGGACAACTGAAACATGACAGAATGTTGTTTTCCAAAAATTGAATGATAGTTGCATCTGTAGCCTGCCTAGCAGGGACTGCTTCAATCCATTTTGTAAAATAATATGTTCCTGTTAAAATCCATTTATGTTGCCCAGATGAGTTAGGATGAATCTCTCCAATGAAATCAAGTCCCTATTGTTGAAACGGTGACTCGACTTCTATAGGCTTTAGAGGCAGGGGAAGAAACTTCTTTCTACCCTCGAACATTAGACATTCCTTACAGTTGGCCACCTTCTTATACACATCAGTAAATAACATAAGCCAATAAAGGCTAGCTCTTAAAATCTTATTTGCTATAGTTTTCCAATATAAGTGACCACCATAATCCCCCTTATGGAATTCCTCTATTTTTGTTTGGGCCTCATCTTCTAGTAAGAAAATTAAGCAACATCCCACCAAGGTCTTTCCAGTATAAGAATTGGTCAATAATACAAAATTTCACTACTTTTAATTTTAAAAATCGAGCTTTAGTTTTGGGCCAGTCTGGCGGTGCTTGCAAATGTTGTAAAACATATAGGATATTTGCATACCATGGTGAAGCAGTGAATTTCTCCAACACTTGCTAAACAACATTTGAGATTTCTTCCTCTATTAGGATAGCAAGAAAAATAATTTGAATGGACTGCAAATTTGATTCTACCATCATCGGAGCCAAACCCTGACCATTAATGAACTTTGTCAACTTAATTTCTATGTCATATTCAATAATTGTTGCAATCCACTTGCCCCTCCTTCCATCTAGGTCACTTTGAGTCAAAATATTTTTAACTGCAATAGTAGGCACATAAGCCACAACATGAGAATGTTAAATGTACACCTGAAAGTCTTTCAAGGCCTTAACAAGTGAAAAATCTTGTTTTCAATTATATCATACTTGAGCACAACATCTCTGAGCACCCCGCTAAAAAATGAAATAGGTTGTTCATCTCCCTACTGATTTTTTTACAAAAGAACTGCAGCAATATTGTTCACATGAAAAATAAAACACTATGGACTAGCCAAGGTAGGATCATGGGACAAATCTGCTTTGACTTCACTGAATGATTTCTTACTGTCTTCATTCCATTTCACCTCAATGTCCTGCTTCAACATGTCTGTAATTTTCCCAGAGATCTCAGCCAAATTGGGAATGAACCTTCTCAAAAAATTAATTCTACCAAAAAATGATTAAATCTCCTTTTTCCTCCTAGGAGCATTCATTTTTTGAATAGCTACAATTCTATTAGGGTCTATTTTTATGCCATCTTTTTAAATAATATGGCCCAACAGTTTTCCATCCTTTAGGCCAAACAAGGACTTTTTAGGATTTAATGAGATGTCATATTTCCTGCACTTTTCTAAAACTGCTCTTATGTGCTGCAAATGTTCCTCATCAGACTGTGATTAAACAATAATTTCATCCAATTATATGACAAGAAAATTATCTTCTACAAGAGATATGTCCATCACCCACTAAAATGTTTCTCTCGCATTCATCAAACCGAATGGAATATTAGCGTACTTCAAAGTACCCCAGGGAGTTGTAAAGGTGGTCTTATCTTGGTCCTCTAGGTGACCCAAAATATAGTTATACCCAGAGAATCCATTCAGCAATGACATTCTTCTAGCACCCACCACTTTCTGGAGAACGTGGTCCATTTTTGGCAGTGGATAGTTTTCCTGTAGGGACAGCCTGTTTAAGTTCCTTAAATTTACACACACTCTAATTTCACCCATTTTCTTTCTGACTGGTACCAAATTGGACTACCAATCTGAAAAATGGAGGGGAACTATAATACCAGCATCAAAAAGTTTCCTTACTTATTTTTCAATTAAGGGCAGTAATACCGGATTGGTCCTCCACAGCTTCTTCTTGAATGGCTTTTGATCCTTTTTTATTGGTATTTTATGCTGAATGATTTCTTTGTCATACACCTTCAAGTCTTCGTATCCCCAAGCAAAAACATCAGAGAACTTAGTAAACAATTCCAAATATCTTCTTTTCATATCAAGGCTCAAGGTTTTGGACAATTTTATCATCTTTGGGTATTCTTTTGTTCCTATATTACATTCTTCAATTCCTTCTCCAGCCGCGCTAATTTTGGTCTTTTGGCCACATCATTTTGGTCAAACAATTCTTCCAAAGGTACCAAACCTCTTGGAAGGATGTTGTCCTTAACATACAATATTTTTAGCTCAGATCCTTGCTTATCCAATTCCTCCATCATTTGATTTATGAAACTCTCCTTATTTGCATCTTCCCACTCACTGTCCCTTTCTGATTTCATTCTAGAAAACTCTTCTTTCATTAGCAAGACATTTTTGTCCTGCTTGTCATTCTCAAATACTTGCCAATGACCATTGTTATCAATAACATCAGGTCTATGTCTTACTTCTACCCTGTACTTTCCTTTAACATTACTGGGCATGTCAAAATCAGACGCTGAAGTAGCCAATGCATCTACAACAACATTGTCTTTCCTTGGAACCACTGAAAATTTGTATTCAACAAAATTCTGCAAATAATAAAGTACAACATTCTGATAGGCTCGCATGCAAGAATGCTTGGCCTGGTATTCACCTTTAACTTTCCTAACCACCAACTTAGAATCACCGAAAACAACAATTATTTTAGCCCCTGATTTCTTTAAATTCTTCAAACCCAAAATCAGAGCTTTGTATTCCACCATATTGTTGGTACAATCAAATTCTAGTTTATATGAACACAACTTTGAACTACTAATTTCTAGACTGATAATCCACACCCCTGCTCTAGCTCCTTGTCTGCTTGATACCCCATCAAAATGCATGGTCCAAACTTGATGTTTCTTCCTTGCTTTGCCATCTATTTCGACTTTGAAATTTGCATATTTTTTTAGGGTAGACTGGCTAATCTGACTCTCTTTTTCATTGTTGTCCTACCCTTTTGTTTTAAGGTTGTCTTCTTCAGAAGTTTGTTTTGCAGATATCTCTTTATCCTTACTCAAAACATCAGAATTCATTTCTATGTCTTCCTTCTTTTGGACATCCAATTTACTTTGGATGTCCTACCCTGAATCCTCATGCAAAAATTCTTTTTCCTGAGTGTTGTCCCCTTCTTCTTCAATTTCTGAAACAAGACCTTCATCAACTGGATAGCTCGAATTAAACGAAACGAATGAATCTACATCAGAATGGAAAGCATAAACTAGATGATTAACAAGATTTTCATTATTGCTGATAATATACTGCATGAGAGGCTCCTTGTATAACCTTCTCATATGTCCTCCAAAAACTGGAATTGTAATGTATGACATGTCAGTTTGTAATGCTCCATTCAGTTTTTCCATCCAGGATCTAGACAACAACATACCATACCTAGGAGGTATGTCTGCCACCA
The DNA here is from genome assembly GCA_031772625.1 of Pinus tabuliformis. NCBI lineage: Eukaryota > Viridiplantae > Streptophyta > Pinopsida > Pinales > Pinaceae > Pinus > Pinus tabuliformis. The sequence continues at coordinate 863,917,328 of CM062820.1, forward strand.
CGATGTCCATCACCATGCATTTAGAAGGAATCTAGGTCAAGGATATTGCTAGATCTTTAATTAAACCCAAACATTTCACCTTACTAGAATCAAATGAATAAAGGTCCTTGTATGGTCATGTAATGTCTAATCCAAACCTCTCCATAATCACCTTTGGCATTAAATTATGTGATTCCCCAGAGTCCAACATAACATTGCGTAGGATTTGTTCATGTACATTTAAACTAACTTAAAAGGGAGGAAGATCACCATCCTGTGTTTTATCCTCAATTTTTGGCCAAAATATGATAGCTGGATGATCATCCGCTATATTAACTGTATCATAGGTTTTATCTACTTTAAGTGCCTTTAAAATCTGAAACCTATATTGATCATTTCTCACTAATTCACCAAGAGGAATAGAAATATTCAACTTAGCAACTTCAGCTTCAAGATTAAATAGACTTGTTACCTTTTTAGTCTCCTTGTGAACAACATCCTTCTTTTCTGCAACTTCTTTGTCTTTGGGTATGTTGTCCTTCCATTGCAAAATAGTGATAGGAGGCTCCTTCATTTGGGCACTTGTGCTAGGAATATCTTTCTTCTGAGCACTTGTACTGGGGAGAACCTTTTTAACACCATTAGTAGGCACTTCTTTCCTTGTTGCATTGCTGATTGGTGCATCCTTCTTTGTTGCATTACCTCCCACAATCCTATTTCTCAAATTATATTTTTGCTGCACTTGCATTATAGAATTTTGGAAACCCTTTCTATATTCCTCTGATTCAATCATTAATGCATCATTTTTGGATTGGGACAAAAATAGTTCTTCATCTTCCGCTTCAAAATTTTCAAGCTGCTCGTATTCTTGATCCTCTTTGGTCAGATAAACCTCCTGTTGTCCATCACCAAAAAATAAAATCTGATCTTCGGGAGTTTTCTCATCTTCCTTATCTTGATCTTAAGAAAAATTTTGTTGGAACCGTGTTCTTATTTGTTGTTGTGATTGTTCCATACCTTTCTTTTCCCGAGGTTTGTTAGGAAACTTTGGTTGCATTCGGAAACTAGGATTTCTGATTTATGGACCAATCTGGGTCTTTCGAACTATTGTCTGGACAGCTAGGGAAATTTTCTCCATCATCTTCTCCTTTTTCTTAACCAATGTATCAAATTTAGCATATGAGGAAGTGGCAGGATCCTCCTTTATAATGAATCCCTCTTGGACTTCAACTTAGACTTTTTTGCTAATAGATTAGCCTCCACACTGACTGCATTATTTTTCATGTGCTCCAATGTTGTCGGATTTCTTTCTCTGAACTCATATGCCATTTCAAGGTCAAAAGCATATGAATAATGCAGTAAGGCCAGCCCAAGAGGAGGCTCTATGCATGAATTGAATTGTACAGTTTGTTTAAGCTTGTAGAAAATTATTGAATAGATTCTCTGGGTTTTCTGTTCAAGTTGTTGTACTTAGCCAAGATCTGCAAAGGGTTCTTCTTTTCACCCCACCTTGCAAGGAAAGCATATTCTAACTCCTGATAATTTGCAAAGGCTCCTAAGAGAGAAATCCTGAACCATTTCTTGACATCACTGGAAAAACTCTGAGAAAATAATTTGATTTTAACATAATCATGGTCTACTTCCTCCAAATCCACGAAATCATTGACCTTGTCAACATGTTGCTTAGTAGTGATTTCTTCTGTGCCATCATACTATGGAAGCCTCTGCCCATAATTGAGAGGTAGATCATGAAGCTGAGCAGGTGAAACCAAAGGAGCATACCTTGTTGCCATAAATACTACTTGAGTAGTTTGGTGATTGACAGGCAGTGTAACAACAACAGTAGAGGATGGAAGAACTAGGTGAATGAAAGTCAAAACTGACGATGAAGGCTTTTGAAGTGAAGTCAAAACAAAGCTAGTAGTGAAAACAGATTGAACAAGAATATTTCTTTGAGAATGGAATGTGTTTTCAGAAGCTTTCTGAACTTTTTCAACTAGACCTAGGAGTTTACAGAACTGTTGAATGATATTTTGACTAAACTCAATCCTGGGGGATGTTACACAAGAACTTAAATTGTCTGAATATGCTATAATTTCAGGGATACTAGAACAAGACCTCATTCTAAACAATGGGATTTCAAAAGAAATTTCAGATGAGGAAACTGATTTCCTGATAGGACAATAACTAGCTTGACTTTCCATCACCACTCTATCCTTCCTTAGGAGTTTTCGGGATCAAAAACCACTATAGGAGGATTTGGGTCAGGTTTTTGCCTAGTGAACCTCCTAGAAGCCATATCTTCTCAAACAAGGATGCATGCAATGAAAATTTCTAATAATCAAAAGGATAATTACAATTAAGCCTATGATGTTCATTTTGGACATGAAACTTCCCGGGATAATTTAAACTTTTGAATCCTTGGAAACATCGCCACTAGGTTATCATTCTATAAAATCCATTCAAGCTAATAAAAGGGATACAGAGGTAACCACAAATGGCTCTAGGCTAGAAAAATGGACTTTCTAGCCTGAGGGGTCTTCCTCAACTAATGAAAACTAAGGATTTGAATCTATAGCATACAGAGACCAGTTATGGGAGTATTTGAATTTTAATAATGAAGGTGGTGGAGGATTTCTATGACATTAAAAGTGATCTCTCTATTGTGACATGTGATGTATTTCCAACCAGCTTCATAAATGGAGGCTTACTTGGCAGAGTTTTCGAAATGAATAATGAAATTGTAGTATAGGAAAAGGTAAGAGTATCAAGACATTTATCCAAAGAGAGGGAATAACAACATGTATCACTACAGCTCAGATCAATGACCATCAAGAAGAAAAGACAATACTTTTAAAGGCATACATACTTCATTTGCAATTGAAATATACTCGGTTCAGCTAGACATGAGCATATAAGATGAATTCAAGTATAATTGTCCCCTACGCCTTTAAAATGGTATGAAGAAAATAGACAATATAAAGGAACATAAACTGAGAGAGAAAAACTTATTCCAAAAACATTCATACCATAAGAATCTCCATAAATCGACTAGAACCCCTTCAACATTCAGGCATGTTCATTTAAACCAAATCACAAGCATAAAAACAATAACTCCTCTAGAAATTGATAAATCAACAACAACCTTGTTTATCTTCATTTATCAAAATATATAGTAGATACATTGATGAAAATAAGTTCAAGTTCACTACATTTGCGATCCCTCGAAGGATTGATTCAAAATTGGAAAAACATAGTAAAATGTTGTTTTTTTACACGATTTTCACCAAACATAAAACGTAAAGCATATTTTTGTCTTTTTGAAAGAAAAAGCAACCTATTTAAATACAAATTATCTTAAAAAGGTCTTCGGATTGATCAATATGACTGAAATGGAAAAAATCATAAAAGTTGCCTTTCTAACTTCTGAAAGGCTTGTGCAGCAGATGCGCAATGCCCAAAACTTCATTCTTCTAGAACTGACATGTGTTGATCAGTTGGGGTGATGACCTAGACACAATATGTACTCCATGCCAGCATCCTCAAAACCTGAAAAGTGTCCATCATACTTTGTATGTGAGATGGTCAGAGCATGGGCTACGTAGCGAGCGAGCAGCACCTGCGTAGAAAAATTGCTACAGTTGTTCTTTGAATGCCTTTTATTTCTCCTTAATGTTGTCATGACACTATATGTCGATCATATCAACTTCAACATATCAACATATTAGAAAATTAAAAATAAAAAATAAAAAAAACCTTGAGAATAAGAAGGAAAGCCTCCTCATTTCCTTTTCCTCTTGCTTGATATAATTTACTGCTAGAGGCCTTGATTCTAGGAGTATTGGACTTGGGATCTGGAGTAATGAGGTCTTTTTGCTTCACAGGTGGTGATAGAGTAGGTGTGTCTTTGTATTTAGGATCAAAGTTAGTCATTTTCATGAGTGGATGCATTCCAGTAGCTCCCTCATATCTCTTCAACAATTTATGTGCCACCTCTAAATCTTGCCTCATAGTTCTCAGCTGTGCATTCAGGACCAAGTTTCTAACAGACACATTTTTTCATTGTCTTCTAACTAGCTATGACCACTTGACAAAATTCTTACTCCTATCAAGTGCTTTGGATGCCTCTTTGACTTCATGGTCACAATTTTCAAGAATATGTTGAATAGAATTCTTATACTCTAGATTTTGTTGCCAGAATTGATTGACTTGGTCTTTTCTTTCTTCTAACTCCTCTAGGAACATTTGATACTTTTTCCATTGATTGAATGGGGGTCTACCAAGGGCTTTAGCTATTTGTATCATTTGTTGCACATATTTAAACTTTGATTTGAACACCCTGACTTCTAGTTCACTAGACTCCACTACAACATTCTTAGATTGTTTAGCAAAAGAAACATGTTTGTTGTTATGAAACCAACTCACAAAAAGGTAGAAAAGAAAGAGAAATGCCTTAGAATTCAGCCTCTTCAAGGGGGAAACCTCCTTTACATTACACAAATGAACAATTCTTGGATGATACAAATGACAAGACCTCCTTTCTATATATAGGAGTCTAAGGGGTCATAATATAATCAGAGCTGACATAACAATAATAATTTAAGGGAACAACAATAACAATAGTGGGTTTCTATGGGGCACAATAATAACAGTATGGGTACTACATGGGCACAACAATATAATAATGGGGTTGCACTAATAACAATAAGGGGTTACAATAGTAGTATATGGACCTAACATGCCCCTCTCCTTCAAAAAGTGTTGTCCTCAATGCTTGAGTAGTTCTGGATGATTCTACATAAAATTATCATCCTTCCGTGTGGAATATTCTATGAGTAAGTTCTTCCACTTGATGACATACTCTGAAATTGATCGATTTCATAGCTATAGATTTCTCGGTTTCATGACTGCTTCGAGTTCCAATATGATTTTTCCTTCCTTGTCAAGTTCTCACAATATTGTTTGAACTGGGATCTTCTGCAACTTTTGAATGAGTTCCCACCCTGCTTCGTCATTCTTCCATTCATCCCTTTCTTCATTTATCGAATTTGGTTGGATAATTATACCAACCTCTAGCATTTTGGCATCCATACATTCAATTTCACTCCTTCAGGCATATGGATATTTGTAAGGGCAGATGTTTGGAGAAACACTTCCTGGAATCAAATGAATAGCATGATCATGATCATGAATAGGTGGGAGGCCTTTGGTAGTCTCAAATACCTTGGAATGATTTTCCAAGACATTTTGGAGATCTGGAAAAATAGATGATTTTGATGTGGGAACCTCTAGCGAACATAATTGTGCAATTAGGCCTCTTTGTTCTTTCTTTAGAACCTTTGTCATTCTGTTAGAGATGATTATCTTTCCCGTTTTCCCTGTGATACTCCTTAATTCAACTTCATTTCCTTCCAAATAAAATTTCATGAAAAGTTCTTGAAAATTAAAAGCTATTGTACCCAGGGATTGTAGCCTTTGGAATCCTAGTACAACATCAACACCACCCATTGGAATGGAAAGCATTGGTCTATTCAATACATATTCTCCCATGGATAGCTTGATATTATGGCACTTTCCAGAGCAATTTATGGTTCCTCCACTTGCAATCATCACTTGAAACTTTGGTGATGGATATAGGAAGAAATTCAATTCCTTAGCTATCTTACAATGAATAAAATTATGGGTACTGCCCGGCTCAATCAACATTATTAGCTTTTTCTTCTTGATTTTTCTATCTTGATAGTTTGAGAAGTGGTAATTCTAGCCAATGCATTACAAGATATTTTTGGATTCATTTCTTGATGCTTGATGTGATCTTTCACTTCTTGAACCTTTTTCTTCTTGATATGTCCTTCTATATTGATAGTTTGAGGAGTGGTAATTCTTGCCAATGCTTTACAAGATATGGTCAGATTCATTTATTCTTTCTCTAGGGTTGGTTCCTAGTGTATATCCTCTTCTTTTGACATTTCTTGATCATTTTATTCCTCCTCTTCACAATCTATGTAAAATAATTTCTTCTCAGAACACTTATGATCTTTAGTGTATTTGCTATCACAACTATAACAAAGCCCTTTTTGTCTTTTTTCTTCCAATAGTTGTCATGTAAACCTTGTAGGTTATGGAAGGCTAGGAGAAAAAACACTTCCATATTTATATTTTTGAGTGGTAGGATTCCTTGTTTCCATCATTCCACTTTCATTTTTTCTTGCCAACCTGAATGCCTTCTCCAATGAATCAAGTTCCCAAAGACGAACCTCATGTTGAATGTTATTCCTTAAACTACCTATGAAGACATCAATCCTTTTGTTCTATGGAATGTCATTTACCCTTATATTCAATTTTCAGAAGTCCTCAATGTGCTCTGCCATTGAATCATTTTGTTTGAGATTTATCAATTGGTTAAAGAAGGTGTTACTTTTTGTATCCTCATAATGTGTTATCAATTCTCTGTGAAAATTGACCAAGTGGCAAGTGCTTTACGAGAACAAAGCCCTTTATACCATAAAAATTGATTCGGTTCTAAATATAAAGATGCAATATGTACCTTTTGTAACAGTTGTACCTCATGTAGATCAAAATATTTCTCCATCTGTAGTATCCAATTTACCATATCCATATCGCCTTTTCTTGATTCTAGGAGCTCGATCTTGAAACGACTGTAACTCTGTAATTTCAAATCTTTAAGTTCTAAAATTTTGGTCTGTGATATTAGTCCGAGTCCTCTTTCTAACCCCATAAGTCTGATCTCAATTGGATTCCTGAAGAAAGTGTTATTCCTAATCTCCTGTGATGACCTAATTATAGTCTATTTCAATAGACGAACTTGTATGACGTGCCACACATCACTGTTTCACCCTTAGGTTTTGAAAATAATATCAAAAAAACTAAATTCGGTCTCCTTTCTGTCGCTTTTTACGAAATTTGAATCAAGTGCTCAGCGAGAGAGTTACGATGATTTTACCAAGGTCACCTGTTTAGAATGTAATTCTGGCACTTGTAGAAAGCCTAAATGTCTTGGACACTATATCCGAAAATATAGCGAAACAAGATCTGAAATTTGGGCCCAAGCTTCACCAAGCTTTTGGTTCAAATGTTTTTTAATTTTAGAATCTAAACCTTTGTATAAAACAAATTATAGTTAAAATTCTACAATGACCTGTTCAATATAGAATTCTGGATCTTGCAAAAAACCTAACTTCCTCGGATCATATCTCAGAAAATATAGCGATACAAGATCTGAAATTCAGACCCGAGGTTCAGAACGATTTCAAATCAAATGTGTTTGTTTCATAGCTTTTGAAACTTTGTAGAAAAAATGTTATAGCGACAATTCCATGATGACATGTTTTGGAGCAGCGAAACCTAGAATCCAAAGCTCTAATCCCAAATGTTATTAAACCATCGCACGAAAAGATAGAAAAGAAATATAAATGCCTTAGAATTCAGCCTCTTTGAGGGGGGAACCTCCTTTAAATTACACAAATGAACAATTCTTGGATGATGCAAATGACAACGCCTCCTTTCTATATATAGGAGTCTAAGGGGTCATAATATAATCAAAGTCGGCATAACAATAATAATGTAAGGGCACAACAATAACAATAGTGGGCTTCTATCGGGCACAATAATAACAATATGGGTACTACATGGGCACAACAATATAATAAGGGGGTTGCACTAATAACAATACGGGGTTACAATAGTAGTATAGGGACCTAACATTTTTTATTCCCTTTGGAACTTGTTGAAGCTGACTCTGTCTTGTCTTCTACTGGTTTAATGGCTTGTTTTATGTCCCTGCTATGTTTCTCCATAAATGTTATTCTCATTTGATTTTTAATTAGTGCCTCTCTCATCTTTATTATCTTGGGTTCTTCTTCTTTTCACTACACAACACATGTCTCCAGTGATGTTATGTCCTCCTCATAATCTAATTTTACCATTTATGGACACTTGACCTCATCCACTTTGCTTCTTGTCTTCAGAGATTTCCACAATTTCTTGAGGGGTTGCCTCTTCTTGGTTTTTTTAAATCTAGACCTTATTCTTGGTCTCGTCACAAACTCATCTTGAAATGTGTCTTCAATTTTGACCTTAAGTCTAGCTTGTTGAATTGATGTCACATGTTCTTCTATTCCTTTGTTTGCCTTGTCATCCTCTGTGCTTTTCAATTTAGTTTCTTTGCTTAACTTGCCTGCAAGTTTCTTTCCTACCTTTGCACCTTCCTTCTTTATGGGCTTCATTTCCATGGTTGAATGAGTGTTATCCTTCTTTGGATTTTCTTTCTTGGTCTCTTCTTTATCTGCCTTGATTGATGCTAACCCAGTTTCTGGCAAGAGGTCAATACTTGCAACAAAATTAGACCAAAGAATTTTCTTTCTTTCAACAACATGCTTAACTAGGATTTGATCCAAGAGAAATGGAACACAATTGAAGCATGGTTATCCTTTTGAATCTATACTTCAATGGCCATTCTTTCTAGACTCTTAAGCAATAAATAAGGGAGGTTCATTGGCTTAATTTTAGTGAAATGCAAAAGTAACATGAGATGGTACTGGTACATTCCACTGAACCTACCCTCACAAGTGAAATATCTTTGGATAACCTTCAGAAGGTCTACATACTACTCTTGAAGTTAAATGTTAGGGAAGGTGGAAGAAAACTTGTCAAGATACTCTGGTTTCACCAACTGCTTGTAAGCCAAAATGTCTAACTCATCCCCCTTGAATCATTTATCCTCTGTTGTTCGGAGATTGGTTGCATTAGCTATGAACTTCTCAGTTAATACAATCTCCAGGTCTTTTATTTTCACTATGTTTTCTTGAAAATTAAGAGCAAATAAGCTAGCTAATTTGACATTGTGACCTACTTTATGTATCTTCTGGCATAAAGAAATGCACCCTATGTTTGTTGGAATATAATCCTAACATCTAGATTTATTTTTTAGCCTAAGTATCCTTGACTTAGCCACATGTACTAAAATTCATGTTCACACTTTGTTTTTGGTAAACTAGCTCGGTGGACCAACTTTTCCTTGTTTTTTTCCTTTAAAGGCTTAATATTATGGAAATATTGGTCCAACCACTTTCCTAAACCATTTAGACATATAAGTGCATGTTCACACTAACCACACCTCATTCACTTGAGTTATTTGAGGATTGGCGTCCCACATGAAGATTCCCCCTTAAATCAAGGGATTTCGTCCCCCGGACCATTTTAGCATGTTTTAAAGTTGCCTTCCTTGGGAAATACACCCCTCCTCATGCTTTCCTCATGGCTGATAGTTGGAATAGGTTGTCTTGAGTCATTGTTTCTATTTTAGGCCTCCCTTTAGCTTTTCTTAGCCTTTTCTAGTTTTTTACTAGTTTTCTAGATTCGGCAATTTCTATATGACCACCCCCCTGTGGGATTAGAGGTTTGGTTGCTCATGTATTACTATTGTTCATTAATTTAATACATTGATTTTATGGAGCAAATTCTTTCTCTCCTCTCTTGAATATCAGCAAATTACTTGTGTTTAATTTAACTAGAATTCTAGATCTATTGGAGTTTATGCGGGAATTCTACATGGTATCAGAGCTAGTTCGAATCTAGTGGATTGTATACGATTTTATTTGCATGTATAGATCATAAGGAGGCACAGCAAGCAGTAATGTATCATCTCTCTCAACCCACAAAACTCGTCCTAAATCCTTTCAATTACTTCGAATGGAAGACAGAGATCACTCTGCTCCTCCGAAGCAAAGGGCTTTATAGGGTAACAATGGGATCGGAGACTGAACCGACTTCTGCAATGGAGAAGATCAAGTATTTCAATAAATTAGATGAATCAATTGGGTTGATATGCCTATAAATTTCCAGAGAACTCCTCTTTCATGTCAGCGGAGCCACTACTACCGATGCGGTCTGGACCACATTGGAAGGACTATTTGGCAAGCAGGATGAAATGAGAGTGCATCAACTGGAGATTGAATTCATATCCCTCAGTCCAACTCATTTTAGAAACCTGCAAGAATAATTCACCAAGTTTAAATCCCTCCTCGTTGAACTTGATGCATGTGGAGTCAAGAAAGAGGAAGATCAACTCATCCTTTCGATTCTCTCGAAATTAGGCCCTGAATATTTCGTATTTGTATCGTCTTTTCAAGCATCTAAATTGACTCAGGAAAAATGGAAAATGCCTCCATTGAATGACTTCATTGTAGCATTGACTCAAGAGCAAGCTAAGTTAGTCCAAATGGGTTCCATCAAGCATTCAAAGAACCAAGCACTTGCGGCTATTGATGCTCCAAAGAGTAGTGGAAGAGACAAGAAAAAAGGGAAGGGTAAATTTAATGAATCGAAGAAGGAGAGACCCGTACAATCTTCAGAGAGCTCTTCTTTGCCTAAGGGTAAGAAGAAGAAGGAAAGAACACTTTGCAGCTATTGTTCCAAAGGTTTTCATCCTGAAGAAAATTGCATGAGGAAAATAATCAATGAGATGGCTAAGCAATTGTAGCAGCACAATCTCACCATGCCCGAGAATGCAAAGAAGAAGGATGATAACAGAATGAGAGATGGGAGAGGGAGAGCATGAGATGGTCATGCTTTAATGGCTATCACATCCACTCCATCAGCTTGGATCCTTGATTCAGGTGCATCAAACCATATGGCTACATCAAAAGATGAATTTTCCTCCATCGAAGAAAGCACCAGATCCCCAATTTACTTGGGAGATGCCACACCCGCAAAGGTGTGCAGAGAAGGAATTGTAGACCTTGAAGGGGGCTACTTCACAAATGTGCTTCATGTCCCATTCCAGATCTGGAAGGAAGGTGGAGTTCACTCCGGACTCCGTAGTTATTACCGACATTTCCATGGGCTCACAACTTGCACATGGAATTGCATATCACGGTTCTCATTTGTATTTCTTCTCCCACTTTGTTCCTAAATGTATTAGCATTGTATTTTTGTCACAATCTAATGATATCAGCAGGTTATGACATGAAATATTTGGCCATCTAAACTATAAGTACCTGCATCAACTCAGTAAGGAAAACATGGTAGAAGGATTACCCGCTATTAAATTCACAAGTGGTGTATGTCAAGGATGCATTCTTGGAAAGCATCCGGAGCAAAATTTTGACAAAGGGAAGGCACGGAGATCTTCTTCACTTCTTGGGCTGATTCAAAGTGACATCACGGATGCATTCTCATAGCCTTCAATCAGTAAGGCTCAATATGTACTCACCTTCATAGATGATTTCTCTCGCTTTACTTGGGTATTTTTTCTGAAATCAAAATCAGAAGTATTTGAATGCCTTATAGAATTTAAAGCACTTGCTGAGAATGAGTCTAGGTGTAAGATTAAGATACTCCATACTGATAATGGGGGGTATTATGTCAAAAAAGATGTGCAGCAACTTTGTATTGATGCAAGAATACAGCTACAACACACAGTGTCATATACACCACAGCAGAATGGTGTCACGGAGAGGAAAAACCGATCATTAAAAGAGATGGCCAATTATATGCTACAATCCAAATCATTAGCTCCTAAGCTATGGTCTGAAGCTATTAATTATGCATCATACATTCATAACTGCATTCCTCACAATGCACTCAAAGGCACCACTCCATTTGAATGTTGGACCTGTAAGAAACTGAAAGTGTCGCACTTTCGCATTTTTGGTTCATGAGCATGGGCTCACATTCTGACAGATAAGAGGAAGGCTTTGAAGCCTGAAAGTGTTGAATGTATCTTTTTTGGATATCCTGAAAGTGTCAAACGATATATATTTTTGGACTCTCACACTGAAAAGTTTCTTCTAGCTCGAAGTGTGAAGTTTGAAGAAGAATCACTACATGATTTTTCAGCAGACCCTGCCGAGGAACCGCATGTTGCCACTGATGAGGAGGAGTCTGAAACTTCTTCGAGCACTTCAGAGAAGCCATAAGAGAAGCCTCTTGGGTATGATTTAGAGGATTAGGAGCAAGTCATGGTTGTTCCAACTCAGCTACCAACTTGGGCAGAGAAAGCCATACAAGATGGGGGTGAACTAGTTGGTGATCCTGCGGATGCGAGAAGGACTACATCACAGTTTTTTGGGGCTCCTCAAGACATGGATGCCACCGAACCATTGCTTCTCATAAATTTCTATATGACACATTTTTCATATCCATAGTCACACTCTGAGGCTGCTAGAAACCCTCTTTGGGAGGCTGCCATGAATGAAGAGTACTCTGCTCTCATGGAAAACAAGACATGGGACTTGGTTCCACTTTCGAAAGGAAGAAAGCTTGTTCGATGTAGATGGATATATCAAACAAAGATTGCTGCAGATGGTGAGATCAGAAAGTACAAATCTTGAATTTTTGTAAAAGGATACTCACAGGTACATGGCATAGACTACAGAGAGACATTTGCACTTGTTGCAAAAATGGACTCCATTCGACTAGTTTTAGCCATTGTTGCTCTCGCAGATGGGAAGTTCATCACATGGATGTGAACAGTTCATTTCTTCATGGATATCTCAAGCATGAGATATATATGGAGCAGCCATAGGGATACATTCATAACTCTTGCCTCGTTTGCAGATTAAAGAAATCTTTGTATGGCCTAAAACAAGCTCCCAGAGCTTGGTATGCAAAGATGAATTCTTTCCAGCTTTCCATTGGATTCATTCGATGCAAATATGATCCGAATGTTTATTTGTTGCAACATGATGATTCCCTTTTGCTGATAGTACTTTATGTAGATGATTTACTGAGGAGAGGGAACCTTACCTCAGCTATTGATTCGGCAAAATCAGCATTGCACGATCAATTTTCCATGACAGATTTGGGACTGTTACACTACTTTCTAGGTCTTGAAGTTTCTCAATTTACTTCAGGGGTCAAGATGGCATAGTCTAAGTATGCATCAGATCTACTTGTCAGATTTCAGATGATAGACTGCAAGCCAACAACATCTCCCTTTCTTTTTGGGATCAAATTTGAGGATGCAAGTACTACACCTTTGGTGGATAGTACACTGTATCAACAGTTGGTTGGGAGTTTGTTGTATCTTACTCACACCCAACCTGATATATCTTTTGCAATAGGAGTTTGCTCCAGATATATGCAGGAGCCCCATGAGCTTCACTAGAAAGTTGCAAAGAGAATCCTTAGATATGTGAAAGGTACTTCCAGTTTTGGTATCTTTTATGCTGTAGATTGCCCACTTTCACTGATTGGGTACACAGATTCTGATTGGGCTGGCGATGGTACAAACCGCAAGTCCACTTCTGGTTATGTTTTCAACTTTGGTTAGGGCCTTTTTTTTGGTCTAGCAAGAATCAATCCACGATTTCTTTATCTAAAACCGAGGCAGAGTATAGAGGTGCAGTGAATGCAACTACACAGGCTATTTGGTTGCAAGGGCTTCTCTCCGAGTTTGGTATTCAGTATCCACTTCCGACTATCATATTTTGTGACAATTAGGGTCCATTCAGATATCAATTGATCTAGTTCAGAGGCAGAGGACCATGCACATCGAGATTCACATGCATTACATCCACGAGCTGATCCGTGACCGAGTCATATCACTGCAGTACTGCCCCACTAAGTAGTAGGTTGCAGACATCTTCACCAAGTCTTTCACTGAAAAGAAATTTTTAGAACTGAGAGCTATGCTTGGAGTGGGGGAGACAGCTGAGTAGGCCCTTCTGTCCACTTAGCCCTTTTTTCTCTTTTGGAGGGGGGGGGATTCCCACGAGGTTTTCCCTCTTTCTTTATTTTATGAGGATCTTTTATTTATTATACCTGAGTACCTAACATGGCATCTTGGCTGGGACTCAGTTTAGATAAGTGAGTTAGGATGAAGGGGGGTGTTGGAATATACTCCTAACATCTACATTTATTTTTTAGCCTAAGTATCCTTGACTTAGCCACATGCACTAAAAATCATGTTCACACTTGGGTTTTCGTAAACTAGCTCGGTGGACGAACTTTTCCTTGTTTTTTGCCTTTAAAGGCTTAATATTATGGAAATATTGGTCCAACCACTTTCCTAAACCATTTAGACATCTAAGTGCATGTTCACACCTAACCACACCTCATTCACTTGAGTTATTTGAGGATTGGCGCCCCACATGAAGATTGCCCCTTAAATCAGGGGATTTGGTCCCCCAGACCATTTTAGCATGTTTTAAAGTTGCCTTCCCTCGGAAATATGCCCCTCCTCATTCTTTCCTCGTGGATGATAGTTGGCATAGGTTTTCTTGATTCATTGTTGCTAATTTAGGCCTCCCTTTAGCTTTTCTTAGCCTTTTCTAGTTTTTTACTAGTTTTTTCCTAGTTTTCTAGATTCAGGAATTTCTATATAACCACCTCCCTTTGGGATTAGAAGTTTGGTTGCTCATGTATTACTATTGTTCATTAATTTAATACATTTATTTTATGGATCAAATTTTTTCTCTCCTCTCTTGAATATCATCAAATTACTTGTGTTTAATTTAACTAGAATTCTAGATCTATAATTCTAGAGTGTTCTCAAAAGCCACTCTAATGGAAAGGGATGAATTGAGCAAACTCAAAGTACTGGGTTCGGTACGAACAAGGTCTCCTCCCTTTTTTTTGGTAGCATGGGCCATCCTATCTCAACACCTAGCTAGTTGATTTTGACATTTTAGGTTATGGCTACGTCTGTAGACCCAAAGGAATGAACATAGGCTTGAGTGACAACACAATTCTACTCAAGTAGTTGTAACAACAGGATGATGACAACACAATCTATGTGGTGGAATACAAACAAGAGGCTTTGAAAATTTAAAATATATTTAACATTAAATTCTTCAGGAAGCATTCATCATCTAAAATCTAAGTTTAGAGTAACGAGACAACCCACTTAGAGAATTAGCAATGAGAATTTATAGGAAGGGTGATTGACTCCCTACCTCTCCAATCTCTATGTTGAATCTATGCACAGAAGACTAGCTTGAAATGAAACTCTTCTCTGTGCAAAAAAATGTCTACGCGATGCTCAAATTGTTTTGTAACCTATAAACCTCCCTACAACTCCTGAGCTTCTTTGCACTTTTTGAACTCTCTTGTGACCTTTGCTTCGGAGATAAGCCACTCATCTCATTGTTTGCATATCACCTGTGAGAATTCATACAGAAAATTGGCAGCCTTCACAATGATTTCAAATTATGGTGTTGATGTAAAAAAATTGGCGTGAAACCCAAGTTCCTTATGAAAGTTCACATGCTTGAAAAAGCGTTGTTCAGATGTTGTAGGGTGGTGGAGAATTTAAATATGATAACTTTGATAACCAAAGTCTGTCGGAGGTGGAAAGGACGATGGGTTCAATCATGGTGGGTAATGAAGTTTAGGAAAGGGGATAGTTTTAGGCCTAGGGAAATGTGGTTAGGTGAAAACAAAAATAAGGTTTTATGCCTAAAATAAATCAACAAGAGTAATGTAAACATTAGAGAATGAGGGAATAAGGGGAATGGGGGAAGTAATGAAATGAGGAAAAGGAGATAGGTAGAGGGATTAATATGATGTTTAGCAAAGGTATAGATCAAAACATTTATTTTTACGATCTTTTCGAAATCCTTTTCTCAATAGCTCACACTTCGACTGTATTACCAACCTATCATCACCTAATACCCAAACTCCACAAATGTAGTACAAAACCTTCCCAAACATTAGACACTCCTTCCTAATGATAAACCTTGATGACCAAAGTGATAACCTGACTAACGATGGCTCTTTTGAGCAGTGACAGGTCAAAACATGACAGTGAACAAATTTATGATTTTGACCTTGTTCAAAATAGAAAATAATTAACTCAAGGTACTTTTCGACTAACAAACTAACCTACTCTAACACTATGTACATATGGTGTTGTGTGCATGATTGTACAAGTGGCATTGTGTGCATGTGGTGTGGTGTACATGTCGTGCATATGGTGTTGTCTACATGTGGTGTCGTGTATATGTGCATGTGGTTTTGTGTACATCTAGCATTTTGTACACATTGTACAAATGGTACAATGTACATGTGGCATTTTGTAAACGTTGTGAAGGTGGTGTCATGTACATGTGATGTTGTGAACACGTTGTGCAGGTGGTGCTTTGTCCAGGTGGTATTGTTTACATGTTGTACATATGGTACTCGTGTACATGTGGTATTGTGTGCATGTTGTACACATTGTGTTGCAGGCATGCAGTACTATGTATGTGCATTATGCAGTTTTTGTATCATGACATGTGTATTCATTGTGTTGTATTGTGTATGTATTTGTGTCCTGTTGTACACCTGATGTAGGTGTATGTATTGTGTTGTGTTGTACACTGGGTGTAGATGTATGTGTGGTATGTCAGGTGTACGTGCATGTATTGCATAGTGTTGTATGTCGTTTGTTGATGTATGTGTGTGATGCACACTATTCGTATGTGCATATGATTGAGGAGAAAGCACTGGGTGTTTTTCGGGTGTAAACTGATCCAATGTGTATATGGAATAAGGATAAAGGTAGAATTTAAGGATTGATTAAAGAATAAGTATTAGTATTTTATTTCAGTTTTATTATGCATGTGATCTATGATTCTGGTTTATGATGGTTACATGTGATTTATGATTTTGATCTATGATGGTTGTTTTTTGAGCTAACCTGTTGTGATATGTTTATATGTGATGATTTGGTCAAAGATGTTAGATTGACTTGTTGTGATAGGAAGTGAACAAAATTGCAACTACACCTTATTGACAGGCCACCAATGAGGTATGATTTGAAGTTATTTCAATCTATTTTGAATCTAATGGAAATTATGTGCTTGGTACAGGAAAGCTGCAAATGCCCGGTTGGGTGGTTGAAATTGACTATAAGAATTAGCGACAACAGCAAAATAAATTAGAACAAGAAAAAATATGTTGGTAAAGCACTTTAGGAGAAGGTCATTGTGGGACACTAGTAACCAATAATGTCCATTGATTTCCACAAGCATGCTATGACCAGTATGATGGTTTTAACGTAGGGATATGCCTTGGTTTTTGTATATTTTGATGCGAGGAAGCCTTGCCAAGGGATGGACTTCCTAGGATGGGGGTGCCAACAAAACTTGGAAGGTGTGTGACTACGCTGAAGGGAGTGACCAGATTTCCCAAGGGACTGTGTAACAGAGAAGAGAAGTTCGGGGATGGATTTTTTTTTGGTCATTAGCATTGCCAGATGGAATCAAATGCACATCGGGAGTGTGCCCTAGAACAATGAGCTGGTAACTGTTCACTAAGAGGACAAGTGGCGCTGGATTGTAGTGATCGACATTGGATGCAGATTTGACCCTGTAGTAGATTCTAGACTTCCTGGGAAGGAGGTGAATCCTGATATTACTTTGAGGATGGAGGTGTGAGCCTCTTGATTCCCTTGTTGCGGATGCACACATCATATCCTTTTAATTTTCTGGTTGAGCACATGTGCATATGTGTATTTTATTGTAAATATTGCATCGAGTTGGATTTATTAAGCTCCATAGACAGTATGATTATTTCTTGGGTGAAGAAAATGTGTATGTGTGTATATGTGGTTATTATTGTAAATATCATAATGAGTTGTGTTATAAAGCTCCAGTAAACAATATGTTTGTCATGTTTTAGTAGGTGGTCATTGTAAATACTACAACGAGTTGTGTTATAAAGCTCCATGGGAAGTATGTTTTGTTTTTAGTAGTTTTCTGGTTTTTACATGTCATTAAACACTGAGGACGATGTTCTCCTAATGGGAAGGGTTCTGTAATAGCCCAAGTTAAAAATCCATGTAAAAATATATAAGACCATAGTCATGGGACACGTATTCCAAGTTGAATGGTGGGTAAAACATCCTAGTGTGGTGTCATTTCTGTTTATTACGGCTAAGGAAATTGGCAAAGGCTTTGGAAAGGAAAAGTGGCATTAATTGGCATTTATTTATGAAAATAATGGAAATTAGGAGAAAAGGAAGGTGCAAGGTCACAAGTTGCATGTGAGGAGGAAAATGAAGGAAAATTATGGAAATTGAAGAAAATATAGACCTCATTGATAAAAAGGCTTATGAGGATCGGTGGGGAAGCTTGGTCAGTGTAACCTTTTGTCAGTTCAATTTTGGGTTTCTCTCATTATTGTCTCTCTCTCTTTCTCTCTCTCTTTGACACTTAGATTTTTCTTGGAGCACTTTCGCGTTGGATCAAGAAAATCAAAGAAGGCAAGAGGAAGGAAGGAGAAAGAAAGGAAGAGAAGGATCAAGCAGTTACAATAGTAATCTTTGCAGGTATCGGTTTCATGTGTGCTTTCATTTCTAGATTTGGCATGCATGGTATTGCATGTGGTTCTTTGCTATTATGGCATGGGTTTTTCCAGGTGTGACAACGTTTTCAGCCTAGCCTTGCCATTTCCGGATAGCCATGGTATGATGGGGTTCTCATGTTTTGGTTGAACTGGATTGTAGGATATATTTGCAGCTGAGTGAGGTGGATCTCTGAATAATATAACACATGGCCTAGTAACCCCTGAACCAGACTGTGGGTTGCGGTAAAGACGGATTTTGTGTTGCCTCGGTGAACCTAGGATTCCTAAACCAGTGAATGGTGATATATACAGTCATCATAGAGGTGGATTCCATTTATTATGCCTAGGAATCCTTATCGGTGAATGGTAGGACGTACAGTAGAGCCTAGAGGGTGGTGTCTCAGTTTAGGGCTTAGTGATCCCTGGATCAAACTCTAGATTGTGGTAAAGCTTGAGAGACTAGGAGACAAAAAAATTCATTACGGTGTAGGTGGAGAAATTTGGTGGCATCCATGCTTTTTTTGGCCTAACGATTTGGTGGAAATCATGGTAAATCCTATTATTACATGTTTATTGTGTTGGCCTAGTGATCTGGTGTGGATTGCAGTAAAGTCTAGTTTTTATTTATGAGGGTGAGGTGGTTTAGCCTTGGGATACCATTGTTGTTTCTTTTGTTTTGGGTTCCACATTCATACTTGGAATATGGCACAAGGATGAATGACTGAAGAGAGAATTGGCTTAGCCATTCTATGGTCAGGTGGAACGTGGTAGTCCCATCCTAGGTTGGATTTTTCATTCATTCATAAGAGGTTCTTTCCTTGATATCTTATGTGTAAATGTATTCGTTTATATGTCGATTCTATGGCTGATGTGTCCTTCATATTTATATTTTTATTATGTTGGTTATAAGAATGTTTTATGACAATGATGATGAATGTCTCTCCTCATGTTTTTATTTGTAATTGAATGGATAATGTATCTATGACCTAATAGATGATAATGTAGCTAATGATACAAGGGAACAATTCTTCTTAGCGATTATCATATAGTTATGATACCCCTATGCTTAAATCTGTTGTTTACACTTGTAGATTACATATTTGTGATATGTTTGGTGAAATTCCTGTCATGGCTAGTAGGGGTCTAGTCAAGCCCTTGTTTGAGTAATTGCATTTGTATTATCATTTCCCTATTATAATTCTATTCTAAAGGTGTCATTTAGTTCGGGGCAGTGACCTGGGCTTTAGGCCTGAAAAATGGCTCAAATCCTGGGGACGTTGGCATAGCACTGAGAAGAAAAGTCCTTGGATGTTGGGATACCATGCTATGGGAGCATCCAGAGCCTTCTGGACATATGCATGCCCATATCATGGGAGTGTCAGGAGGTTAATTGGTCTAAAATCTCAGTGGGACCGAGGGGTTGGTTACCTCAAAGGTTGGGATGGTTCCTAAGATTATTGTTGCTAATGTGGAAGGTATGTATGGTGTGCTTCCATCAATTTCACTTCCTTAATGTCATCTAGGAGGTTGAATCCCATCATAGTAGCCTCTCGTCACATGTTTACCCCAGTTGGACAGTTACTTGGGTAGATGTGGGAGGAGGGTGTTACAGAGGCCTTTCCTTGTAAATGATAAGTGGCTAACTTGGCCTTTAACTATGTTGAGTAATCATATACTTGAAAATAACTATTGATGTTGAGAAACCAAGATTCATTAGCTTCATCTATCTCCCTATTGAACGTTGGGGGTTTGATTTTTATGAACTTGCCATAGAGTTCTACTTTGGACCTTTTCCATAGTTTTTTCTAAGTTTTTGAGGAACTATGCTCCTCTAATTCAATATACTTTCCCTCCTTACTCTCTTCCATTTCTCCAACATTTTTTTGTTTAGATGTTTCACCTTGATTTTCCTCATCTCTTACAATTTCTATTATTTTGTGGTTTAATTTATGAGTAAAATTGTTAATCAATTGTTCTTGTTTGGAACTAGATTTTAATAATTATTGGTGTCCCACATGTAAATTTATCAATTCTTCTTGCATGTTCCTAATCATATCTAGTGGCTCTTTGGTACGTATTAGTGCTTGTTGTCCCAAGTGCATATAAAGTTCTTCTTCTCCAATATGTGTGTCTTGTGGTTCAATCATTCTGTTGTCCTATATAGTTCCACTACTACTCTATTTGTCTCCTACCTATTTGTAAACAAAACATTAAGTAATCAAAAAAAATGTAGTCAACTCAAAGGCCACAATATTGTAACCTTTGATCTAATACCATCTGTAACATCCCCCTTCTCTAAGGTACTAAAAATTTATCTAATGAACTGAATTTTGCACATTAATTATTGTCTTTGTTAAAGAGAAACATTGTCAAGTATGAATCACTTTTCCTTCAAGGCTTAGACCACACACATTATTGGCATAATAGTTTCAGCACACATTATCTCCCATGCACAACCACAGACTCCTTTTTAGAACTTTCACAACCTTCCATGGTTTATTCCTTTTATTCTAATTTATTTCTATAATATATTTCTAATACATTTTGTTTAACTTTTCCCTTATTAATATTATTCTTAATAATATGCTTGTGTTTCCACAATCATTACTCTTATGTTCATATGGCCTCTCGGGTCATCTATATATATATATATATATAGAGAGAGAGAGAGAGAGAGAGAGATATATATATATATATATATATATATATATATATCTATATATATAACTCTTTACCTAATGAATCCCACAATTTATAGAAAATATATTGTTTGAACCATCTAGTATTCGACCTTTACCCAAGCTATCGTTCCACCCGATTTCAGAGGAAGGGTTCTCTCAAAGGGTTACAGTGGATCATAAGATTACTTTCCTTAAGGCTTATTATGTCAACAAAGCGACTCCGGTTTGTTCTTTGATTTTCACTCCCTTTTCGGTTTTGTTTTCCTTATGTTCTCAATTCGAAACATAATGTTCAGGAGGTTTTTTCACAAGTTTCTCATATATTTTATGTCATCTTTGTTGACAGGAGTTATGAACTTATTTCTCATAAAAATATTTCCCTCAACTCAATGGGATAGTTCCATAGTTGGGGTTTTCACTCCCACTACTCCATAAACTAATGTAGTAACCCTCCCAGGTAATTTGGTTCTCTAAAAACCCTTTTATGCTATGAGAATTATTTTACTTTTTATCATCTCAACTCACAACAAGGGTTTATTGCCATGTTATTTACATTTTCGTTCTATATTTCCTCTTGTTTCTTGGTTACCAATAACAACACAATGTCTCTCTTTTCATCTAGCATAGGTACAAACTTCAAACCCTAGCATATGGGTTATTTTCTCTTAGTAATTTGTCTTAAAAAATTTCTATGCTATAAGAATTTTATTAACCCTCCTCACTTCTTCTTAGGTATGACCAATAATTTCCAACTATGTGGTGTGTACAAGAAGTGGTTATGGAAAGGGTTTCACTTTTGTGCAGTCTGTTAGTGGTAGCATTGGGTTCTCATGATTCTTTAAAAGTTCCTTTGTCAAGTCCTGGCTTGAGAAAACACCTGCATTTATCTTTTGTGTACTAATACACTTATCTTAACTCTGAGTTTTCTTTCAAAATATATTTTATACCTATTGTTCCTTACGAAACCAATTTCTTGGTTGTGGGGAATTGTGCTTAAGACATTAATAAATATTATTTACTGTCACTTATTGTTTGTTGTGTTCTCAAATGAAGGACCTAGAAAACTTGGTCTTTAACTCTTAATACATCTATGACCAAAAAATCTTAGAATGCCATTTGTTGCTAGATATAAATGATTAAGGAAGAAAGTTTGAAGGAGAATTTAAAGATAGTACATTGATCTTTCACAGAAACTACTATCCATCACTTAGAAGAATTATGGAAATGAGAACTGAATCATAGAGAATATGCTGCTTAACACAAAAACTACCATTTGTGACTCTGGGAGAAGTTAAAGATAATATGATGGTCTTTCACAAAAACTATTATCTATAACTTATAAAAGAAGGTGGGAACTTCAAGTATAGGAGCGCTCTTTCAAGGAATTTTAACTTTATCTACATAAGCAAATAAAGACCTGCAACTTCATTACTATTCTTGAAAGAAGAAAACATAACATGACACATAATAGATAAGGTTACAAAATTATACCCAACAACTCCTGGAAACCTCTTATTCTTTCATTGATCAACGATGATATCAAGAATACAGTGGCCTAGTCTCCATGTTCTCCAAAATTCCAACAACCAACCCTTTCTCTGTAAATTTTCCTCTTGTGAAACAGTTGCTAATCTCTGAAACTGTCAAACTACTAAATTGTTTCCCTAACTATTTGAATTAAAAACTATTACAGAATTTATAGATGGTAAAAGACACCTCAAAGAACATGAAACAACAGGAAAATAACTAAACTTCGAAGATGACATTAACTGTTGGCTTGCTCTGTTAATCAGCCGCTGGGTTCTTTTGTAAATGCTTAAATAATGATTAATTCATTTTATTCATGATAAACTATGTTAGCTGTGCTTAAATCTGGACTTATGTATGTATTAGGCGTTTTGATTGGCCAAAACACCAAGAAATTTGACCAACTTCCTTTTTCTTCAAATTTGGCTTTAACACTGATTTTTATGTTTACACAGCAAAATCAACGCAAAACACGCAAAGCAGAACTGAAAGGAATTAACCCAATTTAATAAATCTATAGGATCCGCCTATTTAGTGCTCCATTGACTTCCCATTATAAATCAAAATCGACCCTTTTATTGTTATATCAACCCAATCCTTAATAAACTGCGGCATGACGGATGCGACGGAAGTTATAAAATGTAATATATATCATATCGAGTCTGAAACCCATCGCAAATCGTAATCGGCGATATCGCAATCAGCGATATGGCAGACCCATCGGAAATATAAAACATCGCATATATCATATCGGGTCCGAAATCCCAATCGCAAATCGCAATCGGTGCTATGAGCCAACACATATACATAAGGCACTTTACGAACCCGCCAAACTTTATAAAACACAATAAATATGTTTTCGGGTCCAGCCCGCAATCACAATCGGCATAGCCATATACACATATATAATGTGTTATGCGATGGTCGTGGACCCATCGGGGCTTTTAAATATAATATATATATTTCAGGTCCGGTTTATAACTTGTTCAACGCTTATTTTTGTTATAATCCTTTATAATGGAAATACATATAAAATGCGTAACCATACCTTTTTCCACCTTTTCCAAAGCCTTTTCACAGTTTTCAAGAATTCCTCTATCGCAATCGGTGATCGATGATTCCCGTGGTAAATTTATACAAATGCCCACCGTGTTTTGCGATTTTGATTTAATCACATCACTAATATATATATATATATATATATATATATATATATATATATATATATATATATATATATATATATATATATATATATATATATATATATATATATATATATATATATATACATACATATACATATATTGATTATGGCTTCATATAATTATTTATATTGCGATTTAACTTTATCGCATGGGCCAATTCTTTTTGTGTTTTGACTCTGATATGTCATTTATTACATTTCCCTCTTGCCTTATCCTTTTTTATGATATTTTCAAGTGATTCTTGAATGAAATATGAATATTGTAAACAATAAATATGCATGTTACAACATCTGGCTCCACCTGGGGATAGTGCTTCTACCACAAAAACACTAAGAACCATAGATTAGTGCCTTATCCATTGGGCATGGAGTCATATATTGCTTCACCAAACTTAACTATGTGAAATTTTTGTAATATCTGCAATGATAAAATGCTTGTGCTTTGATAACAAAGTATTGAGAATCATAGATTAGTAGCCTTAGTTGGGCATGGAGTCCAAAACTGCGAAAACCCTGAAATTTGACAAACTGGAACCTGACAATCTTGAAGTCCGAAAATTCTGCAAACCAGTTTCCAACTGGGAAAGTCACCCTTATTCATCAATTAATGATAAAACTGAAAGAAGTGCAACTGGAAAACCAAATGCTCAACACTTGATCTTATTTATGTACAATTTCCTACATATGTACATGATTGATCTCCATCAAGTGAAGTCAATCTTCCAATGGTACCAGGTTAGCATTTGGGTGCTTAATCTAGAACCATTCTTCCAGTGAATCTTGAAAATGAAATTCATCTTGAATAAAAAATAAATTATCCATAAATGTAGCTCACAACAAAAATTAGAAGTATATCCACAAAATGATATGTGTAGACTGCTGATAAATTCCTCCATGTAATCTGCCACAGGATCTTCAAAAGTATGAGAAAAAATATGTTCTTGATCAGCTCCAAAAAATAAATTCTCTATGTATGAAGGTTCCTGCTCATTTAAACCTTTTTTGGGATAATATGTTCAACAGAACAATCAGCAACATATCTAAGAAAATGATCTATGTCACTTTCATGTCTCCACTTTTCATCTCTAAGCTTTGATTGAAAATAATTTGTAATTTTAACCTCAGGAAGAAAAGGAATTTTTTTCACATTACTATATGACATATGGTCAACTTCAAAGAGATTATTTACCTCTGATCCATGGGCATCCTTATGTTCTTCAATGCACTAATATACCATCTCTTTATCATCTTTCTTTTCACATAAGATAACCTCTTTTGCTATGATAGATGGCTCAATATATTGTTGTCCAACATATTCCACTTGCTGGTTTCTTCCTGTATGTTCAACACCCAACTGATGAAGTTGAGGAACTTCATCCTATTCCCCATTTAAACCATTTTCATTATAGATAGGAGGATCATCAAATTTAACAAATAAGAACTCTAGGGATTTATTTGCAACTCAATCATTTCTTCCTCTTCTTGACTGTTGAGCAGAAATTATTGATGCATGTTTGAACTTTCCTCCATTTGAATACTCTCTCGATTTGCTTGGAACAGGGTCATCCAATTCCCTACTTGGGATATCATTGGGGAGAAATTTTTTACAAACTTCTCCATATCATTTTGAGAAAATGATGCTCGATCTGCTTGGAACATAGTCAACCAATTCTTTGCTTGGGAGATTATTGAAGAAGAATGCTTTATAAACTTCTTTGCATCAATTTGAGAAAATGAAAGTTCCTCGCTTTCAGAGACTTGCTCATAGTTAATCTGGCTATAATCTATCTGAATGCTTTATATATTATCAATAATATCATCAGTTTCCTCGACAGGATTATCTTGAGCTTTTAAAGTTTCTTTAAAATCATAATATTTACAATAATTTTCAAAAAGAAACTTGTGTGGATAATAAAATCTACAAGAAGAATTGAATACTGAATGGAAATCTTTCAAAGATGAAATTCTTGAACGAGGCAAAGACCTAAACCAATCCCTAGCTTCTAGGTCCAAAGAAAACATAAACAACTTCATCTTCACATCTTCATGAATGATGCCCTGCTGCTCCATGCATTCATGAAACTCTTGGAGATGCTGAGCTGGATCTTCATATTCCTTTCTACTAAATTTTGGAAGATACTCATCCCAGACATAAAATGCAGGCACATCATAAGGATAGCTGGTGATCCCAATAAAATCAAATGGATCAAATTTATGGAATAAGAATGCAGGGAGAGCCATTAAAACCCAAAAAAGAAAACTTCAAAGTATAGTGGAATCGTCAATCAATGTGGTAAGTGAAAATCACAGGTGTGAATGTACAACCAACTGCTGAAACTTGTCATTCTCAAGAATCAGCTTCAAACTTAATAAATTCAAGAAAAGTGTTCTTATTCTATTGCTTTGCAGTCTGTGGTCTTTGTTACAATGGAGTCGCCTTTTATTGCTTTTATTCAAAACAGCCAAGTATTTCCTCCTCACTGAACAACCAGAGGAAAATCTTAAAAACCCAAGGAAAATTGTTCTTGTCTTCTCTCCCTGGCGGCAGCGCCAATTAATGTTGTTCCTTAAGAAACCAATTTCCTGGTTATGGGGAAATTATTCTTAAGACATTAATAAATATTATTTACTATCACTTATCGTTTGTTGTGTTCTCAAATGAAGGACCTGGAAAACTTGGTCTTTAACTCTTAATACATGTATGACCAGTACATCTCAGAATGCCATTTGTTGCTAGATATAAATGATGAATGAAGAAAGTTTGAAGGAGAAGTTAAAGATAGTATGTTGATCTTTCACAGAAACTACTATCCATCACTTAGAAGAATTATGGAAATGAGAACTGAATCATAGAAAATATGCTGCTTAACACAGAAATTACCATCTGTGACTCTGGGAGAAGTTAAAGATAATATGTTGGTCCTTCACAGAAACTATTATCTATAACTTATAAAATAAAGTGGGAACTTCAAGTATAGGAGCACTCTTTTAAGGAATTTTAACTTTATCTACATAAGAAAATAAAGACTTGCAGCTTCATTACTATACTTGAAAGAAGAAAACATAACATGGCACATAACAGAGAAGGTTACAAAATTATACCCAAAAACTCCTGGAAACCTCTAATTCTTTCATTAATCAACGATGAGATCAGGAATACAGTGGCCTAGTCTTCGGGTTCTCTAAAATTCCAACAACCGACCTTTTCTCTATAAATTTTCCTCCTTTTATACATTTGTGAAACAGTTGCTAATCTCTAAAATTGTCAAACTACTAAACTATTTCCCTAACTTTCTGAATTAAAAACTATTACAGAATTTACAAAGGGCAAAAGACACCTCAAAGAACATGAAACAACAGGAAAATAACTAAACTTTGAAGATGACATTAACTGCTGGCTTACTTTGTTAATCGGGCGCTGGGTTCTTCTGTACATGCTTAAATAATTATTAATTCATTTTAGTCGTGATAAACTGTGTTAGTCGTGCTTAAATCTAGACTTAAGTATGTATTAAGCATTTTGATTGGCCAAAACACCAAGAAATTCGACCAACTGCCTTTTTCTTCAAATTTGGCTTTAACACTGATTTTTACGTTTACACAGCAAAATCGACGCAAAACACGCAAAGCGGAATTGAAAGGAATTAACCCAATTTAATAAATCTATCGGATCTGCCTGTTCAGTGCTCCGTTGACTTCCCATTATAAATCGCAATCGGCCCTTTTATTCTTATATCAACCCAATCCTTAATAAATTGCAGCATGACGAACACAACAGAGGTTATAAAACATAATATATATCATATCGGGTCCGAAACCCATCGCAAATCGCAATTGGCGATATGGCAGACCCGCCGGAAACATAAAACATGACATATATCATATCGGGTCCGGAATCCCAATTGCAAATCGCAATCGGTGTTGTGAGCCAACACATATACATAAGGCACTTTACAAACCTGCCGAACTTTATAAAACACAATAAATATGTTTTCGGGTCCAGCCCACAATCGCAATAGGCATAGCCATATACACATATATAAAGTGTTATGCAATGGTCGCGGACCCGCCGGGGCTTTTAAATATAATATATATATTTCAGGTCTAGTTTATAACTTGTTCAACGCTTATTTCTGTTATAATCCTTTATAATGGAAATACATATAAAATGTGTAACCATACCTTTTTCCACCTTTTCCAAAGCCTTTGCACAGTTTTCAAGAACTCCTTTATCGCAATCGGCGATTGATGATTCCCGTGGTAAATTTGTACAAATTCCCGCTGTGTTTTGCAATTGCGATTTTAGCGCATGGGCCAATTCTTTTTGTGTTTTGATTCCGATATGTCATTTATTACATTTCCCTCTTGCCTTATCCTTTTTTAAGATATTTTCAAGTGATTCTTGAATGAAAGATGAATATTGTAAAAAATAAAAATGCATGTTACAACAATACCCATGCTTGGTTTCAGTCGTAGAGTATAGGAGACCGTGTGTATAGATTTTAGGGCCAGAGCCTTGTTTTCCTTCCATACATTCATGTGTTAAAATTGTAATGAATTTATTTTTTTCAACATGATGTTTATCTTCCTCATCAAAAATGTCGTTTATGTAAATTATATTATCTTGAGGCCCAAGAAACCTAAGGGTTTTACTGAAGTTTTTTCTTAATCCACATATACCTTATATATATATCTATATCTATATATATATATATATATATATATATATATATATATATATATATATAGTATGCTTTCTTTGCATATCTTGGATTGTTTTCTATGTATGGTTCTTATGCTACCTAATTATGGGCTTTGGATTCAAACCCTATCTTTATTTTATATGGAAGGAAACTTTCCTTGTGATAGAGAAGAACAGTGATGTATGAATTTTGGTTTATGAATTGTTGGGTGTGTGTTATATTCTGTCCACAACTAGTCGCATGCGCTAAAGCTTATTATGGAAGGGCGGACTCTATAATAGGTGGGAAGACCTACCTATGGTTTTGTGCATGGCTTTTCCACATGGTTTTGGGCATGATGGTTTTCTGCCATGGTATTTTGTAGATCCGGTCAAGGGAACTATGGTTATGTTCTAATCCATGGTTAATGGATTGAGGTTTATGAATGCTTCGACATGTATATGTATGTATTGTAACATTGGAAGGAATATAATGAAAAATCAATTTGGTAGTCCCGATTTTGGGCTTTAGGGGAATATCTCTATGCATTTGTTTTATGTTCTCACCATTATATATTTATGTTTTAAGAATTCATTTGCAGGTAATTGTTGTATATGGTTAAGACCTACATTTGGTATCAGAGTTGTTTCAGCTTCAAGGGGATGCCATTGTCGCTGAGGGGTTTTGCTTGGGCCTATAGTAGACCTTGTTTAGTGGGAGATCTGTGGGATCGATTCTTGCGGTAAAAGAAGATGGAAAGCAGTGGAAAGATAGATATTGATAAATTTAATGGTCAGAGTTTTGAGTAGCGGAAGCTCAATACGGAGGATTTGCTGGTGGGTAAAGATCAGTGGATCGCGGTAGATCCGGGTACTAAACCAATGGCAATGTTAGTAGAAGACTAGGCATAGTTGGATAGGAAGGAAAAGAGCACATTACAATTGTGTATCTCAGATTTAGTATTGTTGAATGTATCAAGGGAAGCTACGACGAATGATTTGTGGGTCAAGTTAGGGACTTTGTACCAATCTAAGTTTCTGGTGAACAAATTGTTCTTGCGGAAAAATATGTATAACCTGAGGATGAAGGATGAAGACTCGATGATTAAGCATCTGAATGCCTTTAATACTGTGGTAATCTAATTGTTATATGTCGATATAAAAATTTTAGATGAAGATAAGCCTATCAGTTTGTTTTGTTATCTACCAAATTTGTGGGATAGTCTGGTTGTTGTTATAGGTAGCAATAAAAATACCTTGAAGTTTGATGAAATAGTCTCATCCTTGTTGTCGGAGGAGATAAGATGGAAAAATATGGAGAGCTAGAATGGATATGCCTTGTTTGTACAAAGACATTCCCAGAACATAAACAAAAATAAGTCCTCGAGTGGGAGATCTAAATCTATAGGGAGATCTAAATCTCCAAGAAAACCTCTAAAGGTCTGCTAGAAAGGAAAAAATGAAGGGCACTACAAAAATGGATGTCGATCTAAATATCCTAAGAAAGGATGGGGATTTGATGATGCTCCTTATATAGATGGGAAAACCACCTCAAATGAAGGTGGGGATGTGTACTTGTCTTCTTCTTCAAGTACACATGTAGATCATGAGGCATGGTTGATTGACTCAGGTGCATCCTTTCATTTCACTCCCCATAGAGATTGGTTCTATGAGTATGAGAAATATGATGGTGGTGATGGCTTCTTAAGGGATAATAGGAAGGTCAAAAGTTGTATTTGCAAGGTGGAAGGATTAGAACACTTCCTAGTGTTTTGCATATTCCTGCATTGTCCATAAATATGATTTCTATAAGAAAGATGGATGATGCAGGTGTAAAAATAGTGTTCGAGAAAATACCTACAACATGGTACAGGGAGCACTAGTATTTATGCAGGGAGTTAGGATTGTAACTTTGTACAAGCTTCTGGGTAGCACTTTTATTGATGGGTGCAACAATTTTGTGGTTCCTAAAAGTGGAGCAGAAAATCTAGTGGTCTCTGGAGAAAAGATCATGTTATGGCATCAAAGGCTTGGACATATTAGAGAGAAGGGCTTTTGAATACTGCATGGTAATGGTATGGTAGAAGGCATTTCTAATTTCTCTCTGGATTTCAATTTCTGTGAACATTGTGTATATGCGAAGCAAAATCAGGGGAGTTTCCGCTCTAGTGCTAAGAGGGCGAAAGGGATATTAGAGCTTGTGCATAGTGATGTGTTTGGACCTGTGTCTTTTCCATCACTGGGTAAGTATGTGTACTATGTCTCATTTATAGATGACTTATCAAGGAATACATGGATATATTTCCTAAAGAAGCAATCTAAAGTCTTTAATTGGTTTAAAGAATTTAAGGCTCTGGTGAAAAATCAGATAGAGAATAAGATCAAGGTGTTGAGGAAAAATAATGGTGGAGAGTTCTCCAAGAAGAATTTGAAGAGTTTTGGAAGAAGTGTGGTATATCACAACAGAACACTACTCCATACACACCTCAGAAAAATGAAGTTGCAGAAAGAATGAACAGGACGTTGATGGAAAAGGCAAGAAGCATGCTCAATGGGGTCGGGTTAGGATAGGAATTCTCGACAAAGATAGTGGAGACTGCATGCTACCTGGTTAACATATCACCTTCATTAGAGTTGGAGGATAAGAACCCACATGAGGTATGGATTGGTAAGAAACACTCTCTTTCACATCTAAGGTTATTTGGCTGTGATGCATATGTACATGTTCCAAAGGAGAAAAGAACCAAGTTGGATAGTAAATCTGAAAGGTGCATCTTTATTGGGTATAAGGATGCTTTAAAAGGTTATAAGCTTTGGAACCCAAAAACAAGGAAGGTTGTGCACAACCGAGATGTGGTGTTTATAGATGTTAAAGATGTTATTAAAGATGAAGTCCTACCAAAGGAACCTGAGAAGATAGAATTTGAACTAAAGGAGGAGGAATCAGATTCTACAACAGAACAAGAATCATAAGAGGAAGAGCCACAAAATCCAACCTTGAGAAGATCAGTTCGAAAGAGAAGGCATCTAGAAAGGTCTATTCCATCTTCTTTCTATTCAAAATTTTATTTATCTATTATTGATTATGATCCCAGAACTGTCAGGGAGGTAGTAGATTCAGAGGATGGAAAACTCTGGAAAGAGGCCATGGTTGATGACATGGCATATTTGGAGAAAATTAAGGCTTGGGATCTAGTGGAGTTGTCGGCTGGAAGGAAACCCATCAGAAGAAAATGGGTTTTCAAGAAGAAGATGAATGCATAAGGAAAGGTGGAGAAATACAAAGCTTGGTTTGTAGAAAAATGTTATTCCCAGGTGTCGGGAATTGATTTTCATGACATTTTTTCTTCTATTTCCAAGTTAGCTTCTATTAGATTACTTTTATCTTTTGTTGTTATTTCCGATTTTTAGGTAGAACAAATGGATGTGAAGACAACATTTCTTCATTGCGATCTCGAAGAAGATATCTACATGAAGCAACATGAAGGCTTTGTAGTGAAGGGTAAGAAGGAACTGATATGTAGGTTAAAAACATATATGTATAGCTTAAAACAGTCACCAAGGATGTGGTATCAGAAATTTGATACATATATATGGGGACTTGGCTTCACTAGAAGCAAAGTGGATCATTGTGTGTATTTTGAATTAATTGGTGACCATGTTATTTATTTGGTCTTGTATGTGGATGATATGTTGTTGATTGGAAATGACAAATAAATTATCGAGGATTTGAAGACCCAATTGTCCTCCAAATTCAACAAGGATATTGGTGATGCAAACTATACGTTGGGCATGGAAATTAAAGGAGATTGGGCAGAGAGGAAGCTCTAGTTAAACCAGAGGAAGTATGTCAAGACAATACTACAGAGGTTTAATATGTAGGATAGTAAATTGGTGAAGGTTCATATTCTTGTAGGTGTAAAGTTATCTATTGAACAATGTCCCAAGACACAAGAAGAGGAAAAGGACATGTACCGTGTTCCATATGAAAGTCTAGATGGTGTCTTGATGTATGAAATGGTCTGTACTAGACAAGAAATTGCACATACAGTGGGAGTATTGAGCATGTTTATGTCAAAACTAGGGAAGGAGAATTGAATAGCAGTGAAGCGGGTTTTCATGTATTTGCGTGGCACTAGTGATTATGGTTTTTGCTACCAGGAAGACCGGGATTAGATGGAGTTTTGGACATCTATGGATTTGTTGATGAATGTTGGGCTAGAGATATGGATCGAAGAAGATCCACAAGTGGTATGTGTTTAACCTATTTGGAGAAGCAATCATTTGGATGAGAAAGAGACAGTCTATAGTGGCACTTTCAACTACAAAGGCAAAATACATGGTACCCACTCATGCAATCAAGGAAGAAATTTGGTTGCAAAGATTGTGTTCAAGTATGGGTTTAGTACAACGAATTACAAGGATAGACTGTGACAGCCAAAGTGTAATTTTATTGGCAAAGGACCCTGCTTATCATTCAAAGACAAAGCACATTGATGTTCACTATCACTTTGTGAGGGATATGGTTGAGGACAAAAAGGTGTTGTTGGTAAAGGTGGACACTTTGAAGAATGTTGTAGATGCATTGATGAAATATATGAGCACTAAGAAGTTTTATTCGTGTATAGAAATAATGAGAATTGCAGGACTGGACTAATGACAAAGTTCTCCTATGACCCCCTATGTGGAAGAGAAAACAACAAGTGTGAGAACATTGGTTGTCTGTTATATTCTTTCCACGACTAGTTGCACATGCAACGAGGGGGCAGAAGTGCCCCCTTTCAAGGGTTTATAGGGGGGCGGTAGCCCCCCTACATGGGGTCTGGGGCAGCACACCATTTTTTTTTTTGGACTCTATAATAGGTGGGCAGACCTACCTATCGTTTTGTGCATGGTTTTTTCACATGGTCTTGGGCATGATGGTTTTCTGCCCATGGTATTTTGTAGATCAAATCAAGGGAACTGTGGTTATGTTGTAATCCAAGGTTAATGGATTAGGGTTTATGAATGCTTCGTCATGTATGTATATGTATTATAACATTGAAAGGAATATAATGAAAAATCAATCTGGTAGTCTTGGTTTTCGGATCCAGGGGAAAATATCTATGTATTTGTTTTATGTTCTCACCATTATACACTTTTTGTTTTAAGAATTTGTTTGCAGGTAATTTTTTTATAGGGCTAAAACTTACAAGAACTAGCCTTGTATTATTCCCATGCATTTTTACAGTATTGAAACATAAATTTAACTACCCATTTCTTTGGTTAAATTCAATTTTATTTTCTTTGAATAATAAATATACCACCTTCTGGTTTATTTATATTTATATGAATGCATACTTCTTTTCCTGCTCTAGAATTGTCTTTCTTTCTCTAAGAAATGTATCTACTCATTCACAGGTTAATATATATTCATAGATGCAACTATATACTTATATGGTCCAAAGACCTAGTGTACTCTTGTAACAAGGGACCTATGTCAGTTCTTTCAGTCCTAATCATTTCCTTATTCAAGACCACATGTGTTGGACTTAAGAATGAAATATTGTTCTCACATTCCAACATACAACATCAACATTTTCCCGAACTCAACCATATTATTATATATGATTATATAAATAGATATATTTCTTCTTGTAGCTTTTTTGTTCAGTCATAGAGCTCTTTTTCTTTAATTTTCATTTTCTCAGGAACCCTCTACAGGGTTCCTGAAACCTTTCTATTTTAACTCAAGACTCTTATGTTAGAACCTATGCATCTTTTGGTCACTTGCAAAGACATAGTTATCCTATAACAACATAATTCCATATACTTTATATCTAATTTCAACAACATAAATCTTTCATTCATATACAAACACTTATATCTTTAAATCACTGACATAAACAAGAATCTTCTACTCTACCTTTCTTACATATTTCTATCGACATTTCTAATACTCACTACCTCTATTACTTATTGCACTCCTTCTAGGAATAATCCAAGGCTTTAACATTTCACTCAACATTGAACCCACTTTTCTTTTCATTTCCCCCTAAGATTTCCTATATTTGTCAGGAAACAACTATACAAAAAACTTATTCTGAATACCACATCCTAAACCCTTAGAAACCTCCTCCTAATCTTTTTGAGTTCAACCAATCCTTCTCTCCCACTGGTAATGTAACACCCTCCTCCCACATACACCCAATAAATCGTCCAGTTGGGGTAAACATGCGACAAGAGCCCACTATCATATGATTCGACCTCCTAAGTCACGTTAAGGAAGTGGAAACGATGGAAACACACCATACAGACATTCAACGGTAGCATTAGGACCCTCAAGAACCAGTCCAACCTTTCTACCAATCACCCCTTGGGTCCCACTAAGCTTTTGGACATCTTGACCTCCGGACGCTTTCATACTATGGGCATTCCAATGTCCAGGGACATCTAGATGCTCTCACGGGCTTGCAAGCCAATATCTAGGGACTCTTTTTTCAGTGTTGTGCCAGCATCCTTGGGATTTGAGCCACATTTTCAGGTCCAGAATCCAGGTCACTGCCCAGAATTGAATCACATATTCATAACAGTAAAATAACAAGGAAATAATAGTTTAAATGTAATCACTTGAATGAGACCTTGACTAGACCCCTACTATCCATGACAGACATTTCGTCAAACATATCACAAATATGTAATCTACAGGTGTAAATAACATAGCTGAGTATAGGGGTCTCATACTTAGCTGAGAATCGCTAAGAAACATTGATGCCTCAACAAATTAACTTCCATTTCATCCATTAGGTCATAGATACATTGATCATTCATTTACAAGTAAAAACATGATGAAAGAAATACATAGCTATTGTCATAAAACACATATACAACCAACATAATAGCAGCAGAAATACCAATGAAATCACAACCATATAATCCAATATAATACTCATAGAAATACAAGGAGAATTAATCTCATATTTATGATGCAAAATCCAAACCTAGTATGGGACTTCCACATTCCACCCGATTGTGGAATGGCTAAGCCAAATCTCTCTTCAACCATTCACCCACATTCCATATTCCAAGCATGAATGTGGGATCTCATAGAACACATCAATCCAAAACCATCGAAGACCTCCAGAGTGTTTTTCCAACAGAGGCTTCCAGGACTAGTAACTCAACCCACAACTTTTACCAAGATTCCAGAGTGTTTGTCCAACCGAGACTTCCAAGACTAGTAACTCAACCCACCAAGGGCTTCCAGAGTGTTTGTCCAACCAAGGCTTACAGGACTAGTAACTCAACCCAAGTATTTACAGGGCTTCCAGATCGTTTGTCCAACCAGAGCTTTGAATACTAATAACTCATCCCAAGCTAAGGAAACATGAGAACCAACCAAAACAAAACAAGGAAAACAAATCCACCATCACCATGGCTATCCGAGAAATGGAAAGGCTAGGCAATCCACTGTCAATCTCGGCCATCCTCAATGCCCATGACAGATCACAATCAACAAACCACATGCATATTCCATGCATGCCGAAACTAGTGAGGAAAACATACATACAACTCAATACCTGCAAGAAAATTTCAATGTAGTTGATCATTCTAATGTCCTCTTATGCTTTACTACTCTTCCTTTGCCTTCTTGCTCCAAGAATCCAAGTATGCCACCCCCTCCAAGACTGCTCCAAGAAAAATCTAAGTCTCCAAGAATATGAGAGAGAGAGAGAGAGAATAGTGAGAGAGCTCCAAAACTGAACTAAAAAAAAAATAAAAAAAATTGCCAACTAGTCCTCAGAAGCATTTTTATGAATGAGGCCTTTATTTTCTTCATTTTCCATTACTTTCCTTCATTTTCCTCCTCACATGGAACCTATGACCTTTCACCTCCCTTTTCTCCTAATTTCCATTATTTTCATAAATAAATGTGCCAAAAATGTCATTTTTCCTTTCCAAAGCCTTAGCCATTGCCTTTTCCAATTTCCTTAACCATTAGTAACCAAATTAACACCCACACTAGGATTCCTTGACCAACATTCAGCTTGGACTGTAAGTGTCCCATGAACCGTGGTTATTATTTTCCCTTTATTAGCTTTTATTACATGGAATTTTCACTAGGGTTGTTACAGAACCCTCCTCCTTAGGGGAACACCATCCTCGGTGTTCAATAACACTTATAACCACAAAAAAATTGTAAGAAAAATATATTGTCGATGGAGCTTTATAACTCAGCGTGCTACAGTATTTACAATGATCAACCAGCTAAGAAGCAAACAAACATGAAAACTTAAAAACTTAATATCATAATGACATGACACCCATACCGCTTATTTGATATCTATAACAGAGCTCATGGTGGTATTTACATCCATATACATATGTACATATACCAAAATCACCAAACATATACCAAAACATATACCAAGACATATACCAAAACACCATGCCAAAACTTGTTTGCCTCAATGGGAAAACAAGGAAGGATACATAACCCACATC
This sequence comes from Pinus tabuliformis, assembly GCA_031772625.1. Taxonomy (NCBI): domain Eukaryota; kingdom Viridiplantae; phylum Streptophyta; class Pinopsida; order Pinales; family Pinaceae; genus Pinus; species Pinus tabuliformis. Next base: position 863,954,178 of record CM062820.1, read on the forward strand.
TGATCCATCATCTCCCATGTAGCTTCATCTGGCCCAAAGTGGTTCCATTGCACCTTAACTTTCTTGATTTCTCAGTTCCGGAGCATGAAAACCTTTTTTAGAAACATTCACTGAGGCTATGGCGGGAATTCTCCATCTGGTTCCACCTACAATACAGACCAGTCAATCACATTATCAACATCTCTAACATACTTCTTAAGAAATGACACATGGAAAAAATCATGGACTTTCACTATTGGAGGTAGTGCAAGTCGATATTCTACTAGCCCAATCCTCTCAATGATACTAAAGGGTCCACAAAATCATGGTGCCATATTGGCACATGATCTAATATGTAAGGAGATCATTTTTGGTTTGATCTACAAGTACACTTGTTCCCCAACCTAGAACTTCTTGAACAACCTGTTTCAATCTGCATAGCTCTTATGCCTATCATTTGTTTCCTTTAGATTCTTCTTTATAACCTACATTTCTTGTTCCATGTCAGCCAACATGTTTGGTCCAATCAACATCTTGTTAACTGGATCACTCCACCTGACAGGAGTATTGCGACTTCACCCATACAATACCTCAAATAGGCTCATCTTCAGAGATTCTTGATACCAAATTTTGTAATCGAACTCTACCAGTGGAAGATATTCTTCCCACTTTCATTTTTTATGCATCACATACTTCCTCAATATGTCCTCCAATATCTTGTTGACCCCCTCTATCTACCCATCGGTTTGTGGATGATAAGTTGTACTGAAGGTAAACTTTGTGCCCAAACCTACAAATAACTCCTTCCAAAACTTGGAAATGAACTTTACATCCCTATCTAACATAATCTTATTTGGAACACCATGCAATCTGACCATATCTCTAATGAATATCAATGCTACATTGCTAGCTAAGAATATAGACTTAAATGGGATGAAGTGTGAAACCTTTGTCAACCTTTCCATAACAACCATGATGGAGTCATGTTGTCTCACTGTCCTCAGCAACCCTATGATGAATTCCATGGAAATGACCTCCCATTTCCATTTTGGAATCGCAATTGGATATAGCAGTCCTCCTGGATGTTTACACTCTGCCTTCACACACTGACAATTAAAACACTTAGCCACAAACTCTGTTACATCTCTCTTCAGGTTCGTCTAATAATAAAATATCTTCACTGTGGTTAGTGTCTTATGATAACCTAGGTGACTCGAATATGGTTTCACATGAAACTCTCTTATGATCACCTTCTTGAGCTCACTAATATTCGACACATGTATACTATCTCTGAATCGGACCAATCTACCTGTTGTAAGGAAATATTCCACATCCCATGCACCTGAACCTCTACATGTACCCATACTTTGCTGCAACTTGTGCATAATCCTCATATATCTGACATCCTGCTGACCTGCCTGCAATATCTTATCCTGTAAGTCTATCCCATAGGATGTCATAGCTTCTAAGTGATTTAACTATATCTGCCTACTAAGGTCATCTTCCACTTTGTTCTCTTTACCTTTGATGTATCTAATCTCAATTCAAACTCACTAACCGTAGCCAACCACGAAGCCTGCCTACCATTCAGATTCAGTTGGTCAAATAGGTATTGCAAACCATTGTGATACCTATCAATGTAAACCTCTTGCCCAGAAGATAGTGTCTCCATATCTTCAATGCATGTATAATCAATTCCAATTCAAGATCATGCATGGGATAGTTTGGCTCGTGCTCATTCAATTTCTGCGACTCATAGCATACTACCTGTCCATCCTGAATAAGGAATCCACCAAATCCCTTCTTGCAAGCATATTTGCATAACACAAACTCTTTGTCAAAATCTACAATCTTTAGCATTGGTGCATGTGTCAACAACTACTTAAGCTACTCAAAACTAGCCTCACACTCCTTCATCCATTCAAAATTCTTACCTTTCCTATGCAAGGACATGATAGGATAAGAAATATGTGAGAAGTTCCTGGTGAAACTCCTATAATAGCCTGCCAACCCCTTAAAAGATCTCACCTCATCCTAACTCTTAGGAGCTACCCACTCCATGATGGCCATTATCTTTTCTGGATCTACTACAATGCCCTCCTTGGAGACAACATGCCCCATGTAGTGTACCTTAGTGTGAAAGAAACTATAATTGTTGAGCTTAGCATATAATTGATGCTCTCTCAACAACCTCAACACTACTGCTAAATTCTCGGCATGCTCTTCTTAATTTTTATAATATACCAATATGCCATCAATGAACACAATAAAAAATTTATCCAAGTACAGATGCAATAAACTATTCATCAAACACATAAATGTAGTTGGAGTGTTAGTTAAGCCGAATGGAACTCCAACAAACTTGTAATGCCCATACCTAGTCCGGAAAGTTTTCTTGTAAATGTCCTCCTCTTTGATGCGTACCCAATGATATATGGATCTCAAATCAATCTTTGAGAACATTGTTGCTCCCTTTAACTGATCGAACAAGTCATCAATCCTCGATAACAGATACTTGTTCTTTATGGTTACTTTGTTCAATTGCCTGTAGTCAATGCATAATCTAACAGTACCATCTTTCCTCTTCACAAAAAATATCGGTGCGCCAGATGGTGATACACTTTGCCTAATGGACCACATTTCCTTCAACTGTAGCTTCAATTCTACGAACTCGAGCATGCTCATCCTATAAGGTACTTTAGATGCTAGAGCTGCCCCTGGCACCAACTCAATAGAAAATTCTACCTCCCTGTGAGGCGGAAACTCTGTAATGTCCTCAGGAAATACATCCTTGAAATGTTGTAGAACTGGGTACCTTCTCAACACATCTTCATCCTCAACTTCCTTACCTTTGTCACTAGAAATGTGCACTGCAAATATCACACGCCCTTTCCTGCAACTACTTTACTTGCATAACTATCACCATCCTAACTAATGTGTCTTTCTTCTTTCCTTTCAAGACTCTTGGTTCCTCGTTGTCATCCAAGCACTCAATAGGTTTTTCATAATAATATACCTTGGTTCTATGAAAGTACAACCAATCCATGCCCAACAACATAGTGTATGATCACAACAGTAATACATTCAAATGTGTTGCGGTAGACATACCATTCAAATCAAATACACAAGCTCTTACCCAATGATGCACTCACTTCTTTGTACTTGTAGCCAACTGAATTAATCAAGATTTTACATGCAAATCCTTACTCAAACCAAACTTATCCACCAAGTCAGGACTAACATAGCTATGATTAGATCCAGGGTCAATCAAAATAGAAATAACTTGATCATAATGCTTACTATCCATCTCAATAATAGATGCCTAACGGTCTTCTTTATTATCCAATGCTACATAAATACGAGGAATGCTCTGACCAACATTCCCAACAGTCTATGTGTCTTGTTGTTATCGAGAAATCTAGTGTCCACTCGGAGCTGCTAGTCCCACTAAGACTGGTAGCTATCTTAGAAACAAACAAACTAAAACTACTTTCACTTTCCTTTATGATAAGTAGATAAGAGGGGAACAAAGGACACCAACCTCAGTCCTGCGCTTAGTTCCTTGCTTGGTTCCTCTCCCTTCTGACAGATCCTTACCGCTTTGCCTTCGTCTACCCAACTTCAAAGAGCACCTGTGGAATCAAAGCAGCATAATACTATCGAAGAACAAAGATCTACAATTATAAACAATATAGGACCAGATATATATTGACCACACAAATGCATATATCATCAAACATACGAGAATGTGGAGGAGAACTTGAATAGCTTTATTAATATCAAGAATAGCAAAGAGGATTACAACCAATTGTTCTGACCCAGCGTCACCCTCCCAGCATGAAAGCCCTTCTTCACCTCATGAAAAGCTTAGATCACCCAACACTATGATATTCCACCAAGAAACCAACAGCACTTCCTTACAAGATACAAAATTCCAACCTCTAACCTCTGGATCTCTGGAATGAGGGATCCATATATAGATGATTGCAGGGAGGTGAGTCAGCTTCTGGGATTTTCATTAGTGTCTTCTCTCTGATAGTTCTTGATTCCGGTTGGATATCTCATTGATCTCTTACTCATCCTTGGGCGATTCTGAGAGGCAAGTGTCACAGGAGAAGTTTCTGGAAGATTCCATGACGATCCACCTTGCAAAATGTCTCTGTCATTTGTCTACTCTCGCCCTCGCACCCTATAGAAGGGCTTTCCAGTATGCATCACACCCTTTTCACTGAGCAGGTGAGATGCATCGCACCCTCTGCACTGGGCAGTCTGTATGGTCCAGTTTTGACCAGTTCTGAGCAGTTTTCTGTGGAGAACTTCTGGGAGATGATATAATCAGCTGACCTTGTTCCTTTAGGGTGTGAAGCAACACTTTTAGGGACTTAGGAGCCCTTGGTTTATGGACATGTATGATTGGGTTGCAGTGCCCAAAAATGTCTATAACAGTTGCCCCCTAAAGCATGAGGTCGTTAATCTTTTGATGTTGGGTGAAATGCTTTATCATGAGGATCCGAAGTTTTTTCGAGCTGGAAGGCGACCTGTAATAAGATACAATACAATACATTATCTTCATAATATTTTTCATGATCTAGCTGAGGCGGGCATTCCCATGCTCAGCTTTATAAATTCATTTTCATGTACATAAGACAGACAACTGTCTGTGTGGTAGACTGATGATTCTGATAGAGTCATCATCCTTTGATTCAGATGATCATCTGTGCAGCAATGATGTACATTTGATGTATTTATTTTCCTGAATATATCGCAGCCCGGATGGATGAAACTAGATCTGGGGTCTTCAAACTCGTCCAATCTTCACTCGGAGTACAAGTCGATCCATGTGAAAGATGTCCTGGAGTTGAACATGGAAAGACATCGCTTGATTACCAGCCAATGGTGTAAGCTATTAACAAGCGCAAGAGGAATCACCGATAATGATGATGACCCTCAAGGTATTACAGTACAATTCGCGTGGTGTGAAAAGGGACTTGGTGTCGAACACCATGCAAAATCTTTCGGTCGAAGGCCATTGAAGTAAACCTGTCACCGGAAGTGAGAAACTTGCCATTGAGGCATGCAAGCTTCAAAGTACTAAAAGGGTTGTTCCTAAGTCGGCTTCATGGATAATGAGCTGATGTCGACAAGAAGTGACCCGTCGTAGGAGGGCCTTAATGAATCCCACATCTATGACACGGAACGGAGCAAATGATTTTGGAGATGAAAACTATCCGATGATACAGGGTTCAGGGTGGCGTTCATGAAAGAATGGAGCGTGAATGTATTGCAGCGGATGAGACACAGGTGAATTCTCTGAGCGACTTCTCTTGAACATACCGGTGACACTGACATGGATTGGTAGCGTTAACCCCAAATATGGATGGTGCGATGGACCAATGGTGATATGACTGGTGAACGGAATAACCCAACCCAACTCGGATGTGGAGTGAAAGTGTCATGTTCAAGAGCGACTTGCTACCAATAAAGTTTCTTCAAGTTTTCTTCCCAATTTTTCCCTAGTCATTGCTGACCAGTACCTCTTTATTTTTGTCAAGCTTGAGGAGGATAACATATGCTTGTTCTATAATTTTCCCTTCGGGCAAACCCATCGCTATGTTTTAACGAGCCTAGCGACAGTGAAACTCGTTCTTCTCTATATGGAAAAGTTTCTCGCTATTTGGTTTTAACGAGTTTAACGACAAAGATAACTCGGTCCTTTTCAATTTTAGAGAGTCTGAAAGGGACGTAAAGGAAACTCCAATAATCCTTTTCCATCATATAATCCCTTAAGTCTGAAAAAGTATAAAATAATACGAAAGGGATGAATTTTCGGTAATTTTAACGAGCCAAACAAAACAAGCGCTCAATCTTTTTGTGTAATAAGCCCTCAGGTCCAAAAAGATTAAAATCTAGAAGAGGGATAGCACTCCCGGTAGCTTTAACGAGCTGGAGAGGCCAATTTCTCGATAATATTTTCATATTTTACGAGTCATATGAAAAGAGCTTAAAGGAGACTCATTTTTTGAGGAACGAGTGATAATTTCAGGTAGCAACTGATTCCAGGTAAGGTTTGGAATTTTCCAATCACAGCAGTGTCACAAGGATGGCTAATGGGATCACTCTTCGCAGCTATTCCTCAAAAGGGGTAAACAATCAAATGGAGGTGAATGATCGGCTAAAACAGAGTGGAGGTGATGGTAAGAACACGACCAGGGCTCAAAAGCTGATGATAATGCATTCACAATGGTTATTTACTGGGGATTGGTTCATTTTTTAATGAGCTTAAACTCTAGGGGAAACATTTGCTCATTGCTAAGGTTTAATTTTTAATGAGCTTGAACTTCGCATAAAAATTGCTTGTGCCAGTCGTATAATAAGGATGTCTCATCGATAGGTTCAATTTTTAGGGAGCTTGCACCATTCGAAACTTTGCTCCGGATCCTTTCATTATGCAAGCTAGGAACGACCAATCCTACGAGTTTAAAGGGTTGAGAAACTAAAAACTAAGAAAATAAATGGTCGCTCTTTACTTTTAGGCAAAAAGGTTTGCATGCCCCCAGGTATAGTGAAGTAAAGTTTCCAGGTTACCATCTAGAAGTTCTCGCATTCGTAAGATAGCTTCCATCTGCACAGCATACAAAAACACTTCCTCGGCTTAGTCCATCTGGACAAAGGCTCCAATCACCTAACCTTGACGAAAGAATCTTATCCCGATCTAACTCCCTCTTCCTGTACGGACGGGCGTCGGACCAGTCTTAAATCCTTTGCGGAAACTTACCCTATACCCAATGTTTTCCTACCGAAACAGACCAAGGTGCATGCCCCCTGGGTTTCAGTCATGTCCTCCTGAATCACTCGCGCTCTTCAGGTGGATGGACTGGAGATTGATGAGACATTCCTTGCATGAAAAGACCATTTAGGGATGGCATTTGACTATTAGCTATGTGTGAGCCGGGGAATGAAAGCTAGTCTACGAGCTGGACCACTCGGCCTTCATGTGGAAAGCACATTACTCTAAAGAGTGAGGAGACAATGGCTCCCATGCTATAAATATAGTCACGCCCAAGGATTAGATTATAATCTAGAGGTCCTTGGACTACCATTACATTCATATAAACAGTTTTCCTTCTCAACGTTATGGGCACATTGGGAAGGATCCCTAACGGTCGACTGGTTCCTTTGTCGAAGCCTGTCAGATTTCTCATCTCAGGCAGAAGCGATGGCGAACCAAGCGCTTCCCAAGCAGTTGAGGAAAGGATACTCACAGAAGCCCCTTCATCTATGATGGTACCAACCATGATCATTTTGTAAGCTTGTACAATGATTCAAAATGGTACATTAGCCAGTAAACAGGGTCTGCCTAGTAGATTCCAATCGAAGGAAACGACTAGGTTGCTTGGAGGTGGGACCGAATAGACGGCCGGATATGACTCTGACAAACTTCCTTCCTGCGGTAAAGGAATGGGTAGATTGCCCCCATATTCATTGGAGTCTGTGTTTACGAAAAGAATTTGAATGGTGTCGGTCTCGTTCTCTTCGGTGATTGTATCATTTGAAGATGGACCTTCCGAAGACAAGACCGGGTCGACTACCGCCTCAACCTTTTGACTTTCATCTGGTATGGATTCAGCAGGTTATCTTCAATGACAGATGCTTCGACTGACCACAATGGCGTGTCGGTCGGATTTTCAACTAGCGATGGACTTGGCAAGAGTTTCTTGTATCCAAGAGGAAGCCATAGCGGTGAAGTAGGACGGTCATCCAAGTCTCTTTTAGCTTTGTCTAGGAAGGGACAACGGTGGACGACGTGATCACCTTCACACAGTTTACAAGGAAATTTACATTTCCTTTTCTGTCCAAATGCTTCGCTTTCACTAGTTGATGGTGTACTTTCAACATGATCTTCAGAGGTTGATGACACCGGATTGTGCAAACAAGGAGACCAGTCCCTTAAGATCTGAGGGATGCAAGGACAATCTCGATGATAGTGGTCTCCTTTGCAAATGACACATGGAGATTTAGGCTTGGACGGTGCAGTGTGTGGATATTCACTAGATGATGCCCGGTTACCCCTTTTCGCCTTTGGTTCCTTCTTCTTCTTCTCCTTCCCCTTCTTCTCCTTTTTAGTAACTTGATTTTTGGCTTTACCAGCTTTATCAAGCGAAGAGGAAGGAGGAGAGGGAGAATTGGACAAAGTAGAAGGTTGGGGGGTAACTTTAGTGTCATCTAGTTGCTGACTCGATTGTTCAGGAATCACAGTGTTCTGAACGACGGAGGTCGAGAAGAGCCATATTGGCAAGCCAATCGTCAATCCTGGAAGTGACAATGTGGCCATATGAGGTGCACCAACATCTCCCCAAGAGGAGAAAGGACAAGGATTTCCTCCAAGGGGAAATCCTTGGTTGGTGGACTCCTTTTTTCTCAACCCAAGACCAACGCGGGAATGGTGATATTATTCCGATTAAAATAAATTTTAGACACTTTGAGACAACTTATTTTTTCAATTTTTAAGAGTCGAGGAAAAACAAAAGATGACTCTAGTCGCCTTTGATTTTTAATGAGCCTGAAGTGACAAGTGCTCAGATGGACGTTTTCCTTTAAGGAGTCTGAAAAGGAACAAAAGGGACTACTCTGGAAATCTAGACAGATGGATTACCAAACCAATCGCAAAACTGTAGAATACTTTTTACGGTATGGCAGTCAATCTTCCTGAATGCTGTGTTCAGTGCATTGCGATCGATAAGTGTTACACTAAAAAATGTCACCATGGCTATTCACAGTTGGTATGGCTCTATCAACAGTCATACTACCCTCTTAAGCAAGTCTTATGCCTCTGCTATCCATGTCAAACTCCAAGAAAGAGAGAAAGTCTTTATAAATATGTTTATCTCTGGGTACGCAGGTTCTCTCAAACCTTGCCTGCGAGTACGCACCTATTGTTCATAAGATCTACGTCCAAGGACGCTCTGTATCTAAAGGGGCAGGTGCGTCCCTCTGAAAAGGTTAAAATGCGCAAGTTTTATCTTCAAAAACTTACTTGTGGTCATTTCTAGAGCATTCTAGAAGGTTGTTTGACGTGTATTGAGCGCCTCCAGATGGTTCATGCACTCCTTCCAAAGAGGGGACTATCCCATTGATGGTGGACCTGATTAACTTCCTCTTGAGCACTATAAATACAGGCATTGGGCCAGAAGGAGGGAGGTTGAAAGCTATAGATTTCTAAGGGTAAATGCTGCAGGAATTAGGACTCCCATTTAGAAGCTTGTGAGGAGAGATTGTCATCTTTACTTGTTCTATTTGGAAGTGGGTGAGCTTTGTCAAAGTATAGGAAGACTCTTGTGGACCCTGGAAGGAGCTTGCACAACACCAAGGCTCAGGTTGTAATGGTTCCTTTTGATTACCTTTAATGCAAATTGGTCCATTCTTCTCAATAACTTGTTGTTAATGGGTTATTTCACGTACTCCTTGGTATATGTGTTGAATATGCTTTGTTTTATGTTATAATCAGGTGCTATTTAATTGTTTGACTGTTGGTGATTACAGGTTTTGGAGAAAAGGAGGAGCTCATCCAGATCAACAAAGCTTGGACTTCTACAACAGCGTTTGGACAAAGGTAAGAACGAAACACTTGATTTCTCATATCATAACGTATGTTTAGAGAAGGATAGCTCCAGTTTGTTTTGTTTGTCATTAGAATGTCTTAGACTTCTAGGAAGGTCAGTTGTGTCCGCACCCTTGACTGATTCCGTGTGACAAATTGGCGACTCCGCTGGGGAAATTCCATTGATGAGAAGAGTCTTTTCTTTTGTGTGAACTTTGCTTTGAGAAAATTGGTTTATTTTTCTGGTTTTGGCTCTGTGACTTTGTCTCTGGGTGGGTTAGCTTAGGGTTAGATTCATTTTAGTTTTTCTTGAATTTTCCAGTAGGACGCACCCTCTGAGTATTGCACAGTGCGTCCCTGGACGCACTGTTGCTGTGTGCACAGTGCGGGCCCGCACCTGTTCTAACAGGTTGCCTGCGTCCCCTACTAAAATTTGAGAAAATTCCATTTTTTTGCATTTTTGCTCTTAGATTTTGTTTTTTCTTAGTTTTTACTGCCCAGATCCACTGGTTACCTGCCATAAATCTTCACCTAGGCTTGTTTCCATGGCATTCCTGCTTTAAGCTTTCATCAATTGGGTGTTTTGAGTCTCTTTTTTGAGAAATTCTTGATTTGATTCCCTTTGGTCATTACTTGGAGGTTTCTCTCAGTCCTTTCACAATTTTGCATCTTTTGCTTCTCTTTTTGCAAAAAAAATTTCCCCCTCATTCACCGGGGGGGGCTAAATTGTGTATGAGTGTTAATCGCCTTTGAGTGTTTTTATTTGATCTTTGGAAATCTCACCCAATTTTCTCGACTTGCACTTGATTGGTTCTTGGATTACATTAGAATCATCTTGTGTTTGAGAATTCTCTTGCATAGATCACATTTGCACAATTAGAATTCTCATTTTCAGAATATGAATGAAAAATGTGCATAGATTACATTTGCATACTTTTCAAGTGAATTGTGCTTAGATTACCATTGCATAGTTTACATTCTGAAAAATCAATCGTAGATTTAGATCAGCTTTCTTTGATTTGAATTTACACAAAAATAAAGATAAAAAAAATGGTTTGGAATTGATTTGCATTAGTTTTTCTTGATGAAATTAGTGCATTAGAGAATTTGTTATATTTTCTCTTAGTGATCAATTTTTTGCATTGTTGGAAGTGAATGGAAACTCTCTCCTTACTCTAGTTAGGATTCATCGAATTGAAAGGATTGCATTATCATATTCGATTGCATTCAGTTGAGTCGGGTCATAACACCATTGGTTTCATATCCATTTACCCATTTGAGTAATAACAGCCTTAATAACACAGCGCTTAATTAAAATTCATCTAGTAATTTTTACATTTCTAGGGCTCTGAAGCACCAACATAGCTTAGGCTAGTGTCTTGGAGTAGGTGAGTACTTAACTCTCCAAGACAGTAAAACCAAACAAGTAGCTGATCTTGTGATAGAATCAAATCCAATTGTTACATTTACACTCTGGGAAAGCTCCTCTTAAAGTAGAAGCACGAGCTCGTGTCCGAACCAGTGAGGGGATCCATCCTCCCTCGTTGGGAACGACGCCAGACAGTACGTATTACAAACGGTAAACCTCGGATTAACCATTGTCGAGGAGCCAGGGGTAACTTATCGGTAAACCTTGGATTACTATCAAGGATCCGGTAAGGGGATTGAGCTTGCTGCTCTGCCCTTGCGTGCTGTCGGAGTTTAGACTGTTCCCCCAGGTGTACTTGTTGCCGTTGGTAACCTTAGTGACCATAATCTTTAGGATTCTACCCAAGGTGACGGTGGAGGGAAGGTCCCACTGTACCTGGAGCAGATGTCGGCTATACTCACTTGGATTTTCTGGGGGGTTCACTTCACTCGAGACGGTTAAAGTGGAGGAACTTGGTCCAGTCTATTCATTAAGCAGGTTGTCGGGGTAACTGTTCCACCCACTATTTCTGTACTGGATTCTGCGAGGTTGGGCTTAATCACCAACTAGTGTTTTCGGTCCGGAGAGCTTACTGTTTGTGTGTGGTTTGACTCCTAGATTTGATAACGCGTGTTAATTTGTTTGTGTTTACTTTTAGAGACCATAGGTGTGAATTGTGAATTTTAATTGTTAGGTGTAAATTGTGAATTGTTAATTTTAGTTTAAAATTGTTAATAAAATTCACTGAAGTTGAATATAATGGCAAATGTTCCGGAATTTATCAACCTAGGAACCCCTCCTAATGAAAATCCTAGTACTTTTCCTTACTTTGGAATGTTGGTCCTCCTTATATGGCTACTTTGTCATTACCTAGATTTACAATAGGATTACCGATATGGTTATTTTCAACTTCGTTGGCCCAAAGTACTCCAATTGTTCCACCTCAACTGGATGCTTCACCTCAACAGAGTTCACCATCTCAACATCACCAACCTTCTGTTGACCCTTTACCTTCTTCGCCTAATTTTTCTTCCTCCATTTCTTCCTCTTCACCTGGTAAAAGCCTTGATGCTAATAACCAGGAGGCTAAGAAGAAGAAGAAAGGGAAGAAGAAGAAGAAGAAGAAGAAGCAAGATAAGAAAGAAGTCAACCAACCAACCATGGTTGTAAGTGTTAGTTGTGTTGAAGAAAATTCCGACATGCATCGTAAACCCAAATACCCTTGCAGGCTTTGTAAGGGTGACCACTTCCTTGTCAATTGTCCTAGTATTCCAAAGGTCTTGGAAGTATGGTCAGAAAAATCTCATCAACTTTCCATTGATCCATCAACCAGTGATAGTCAGGTTCCTGGGAAAAAGGGTAAAGTTAGGTTTCCTTGTAAGTTATGCAAAGGGAGTCATCAAACTCACATTTGCCCTCACATGGATGAAGCCTCAACATTGTTGTAAAACCTTCCTGTTCCACAGCAAGAATTTCCAACTGGTCACCGTAAACTTTCTCCCAACCTACCGTCAACTGACGGAGTGATTGATCTAAATTCAAGTACCGTCAATCACACTCTTCCATTGGAGAGTGAAACTCATGTCACTCAGGTTGATGATCCGTTAGTTGATCAAGTGGTTGATTCAATTTCACATTCAGTCGATCCCACTTTCCCTTTAGAGAGTGAACTTCATACCGCTCAGGTTCTTCTTGTTACATCAGATTCTTCTATGCCGGGGGGCATTTCACCTGTTTCTATAGAACCCCCTCCAAGCACTGAGGTCTTTTCCTTTGATTGGAATAGACTGACAGAACCTCGTCTTCCTTCCTCCATCCCTTTCCAAATCATTGTCAAAGCTGGTGGTAGGGACATACATCGTACTCAGGTAGATGAAGGTGCTTCTGTTAGTATTTTATCCTCAACTGTTTGGAAAGCTTTGGGTTCCCCTCAGCTTGCACCTATTACGCAGAATCTGAAAGCTTTTAACAGAACCATTAGTGAACCTTTAGGGATCCTTCCTAAGTTTTCCATTACCTTGGAAGGTAAAACTGTCTGTATTGATCTTGTGGTAGTTCGAGGTCCCTTGGATTTCAATTTACTCCTTGGGCGAGACTATGTTTATGCAATGAAAGCCGTCGTATCGACACTCTTTCGCGTGATGTCTTTCCCTCACAATGGCAGTATTGTGACTGTAGACCAGCTTTCGTTCCCTAGTCTTGTTTCAACTACCAATAATATGACACCCCTAAATGTTCCTGATTCTAAAGTGGTATCTACCCTGCCACGGGTTAATTATGTGGCAACCGGTCCCATGTTTTCAGTTACCGATGTAAGTGAGCCTCTCACTGTTGATTTAGATCTGGTAATTGACATGGAAAACTCTACGGGATTATTTGAACACGATGTTCTTATCCCTTTTGAGTCCCTTGACGTGTGTTCCTTCCAAAAAACTATTCTTCCTTCGGATGAAGACCTTTTGGAAGCCATGATCAAGGTGTGTCCATTGACATGTCTTTCTTCCAGTTGGAAGCCATGATCAATGTTACGAGGATAGTTTGTTCCTCTCTCAACCTCGTTAAAAAATGAAATTGGATGTTATGAGGATAGTTCCTTTTACTGTGTCAACCTTGTTAAAAAAGGAATCAGTGGTTATGAGGATAGTTCTTTTACTGAGTCAACCTCATTAAAAAATGAATCAGCTAGATTTTAGGATATGTAGGTAGATCGTAGAAAGTAGGGTTATGAGGATAGTTCATGTTACTGAGTCAACCTCGTTAAAAAATGAATCAGGTATGAGGATAGTCCCTGTTACTGAGTCAACCTCGTTAAAAAATGAATCAGGTATGAGGATAGTTCTTTTCTTGTGTCAACCTCCTTAAAAATGAAACAACTCCCTTTTCAAGTTAAATATTGAAAGTAAACCTTCATTCCATCCACCTCATTGAATGCGATGAAGCTTGGGGGGCATGTACCTCGCTTTGCATCATTATACTGGGGGCATGCGAACTTCTTGAGCATAGTTCGTTGTCTTGTGTCAAGCTCTTTAAAAAATGAAACAAGGGTAGGTTAAGTAGGTAGATTGTAGAGTAGTTATGAGCACAGTTCTTTGTCTTGTGTCAAGCTCATTAAAAAATGAATCAAGGGTTTTAGAGCAGAGTTCCTTGTCTTGTGTCAAGCTCGTTAAAAAATGAATCAAGGATTCATGAGCATAGTTCTTTGTCTTGTGTCAAGCTCATTAAAAAATGAATCAAGGATTTTATGAGCATAGTTCCTTGTCTTGTGTCAAGCTCGTTAAAAAATGAATCAAGGTTTTTAGAGTAGATTTTTTGTTAGGTAGATTGTAGAGAGTAGTTATGAGCATAGTTCCTTATCTTGTGTCAAGCTCGTTTAAAAAATGAAACAAGGGTTTTGAGGATAGTTCTTTTCTTGTGTCAACCTCACTAAAAAATGAAACAACTCCCTCAAGTCTTTCCAAGATCTTGAAAGTAAAGCTTCAATCCATCCAACTCATTGAATGCAATGAAGCTTGGGGGACATGTACCTCGTTTCGCATCATTATGCTGGGGGCATGTGAACTTATAACAAGCATAGTTTTTCGTTTCAAGCTTGCTTAAACATGAAACCGAATCCAAGCATAGTTATTTTCCTGTGTCAAGCTCGTTAAAAAATGAAACAAATCCTCCTCTAATTGAGTCGAGTGTTTGACTAGATCTCGTAAATGTTAAGTTGTATATTTAGATTAGTTATTTCAGTTTTAGGTCGAGTCTTTCAAATGATCTCGTAACTGAACCTTCATTCCATCCAGCTTGTACTTAGTTGAATGAAATGAAGCAAGGGGGGCATGCGCTCTAGCAGTTACGCTTAGGGGGCATCAAGCACAGTTTCCTCTCTGTTTCAAGCTTGTGTAAAAATGAAACTACTCTGAAGCATAGTTTTTTCTCCGTTTCAAGCTTTTGTAAAAATGAAACCTATCTCGAGTCAATTTCAGTTATTTTCAAGACTCGTTAAACTCATGAAAATACCGAGATTATTTTGCTATTTTTCATTCTCGTAAAACAAATGAAAATGCCGAGTTCTTTCCGTCTTTTCCTGCTCGTAAATTAAATTGAAAATCGGCCATATGAGTACATTTTTATCATTTTTTCGAACTCATTAAAACTTATGAAAAAATGAAAACCATGAGTACATTTTTATCCCTTTTTCGAACTCGTTAAAACTTACGAAAAAGTGAAACCTTGGAGTTCTCTTTTAAGCCCTTTTCAGACTCCTAAAATATGAAAAGATTGCCGAGCGTTTCTTTTACACTCGTTAAAACGGAATTAAAAGATGGTCCCCTTATAGCCCTTTTCTGACCGTAAAAACAGGAAAAGATTGTCGGGTTTTTGTCGTTTCAAACTCGATACTGGAAATAAAACGACGTGTCCTTGATCGCTTTTTACTTTTCAGGTCAATGGCACTAATTATGAAAGTACTCCTTGGTCGCAAGATCAAGCGGTTCCCCCAGGTATTATTTTATACTTTTTCGGGCTTGAGGGACACAAATTTACGAAAAAGTTCAACTTGGAGTCTTCTTAAGTTTTTCAGACTCTCTAAAATTGAAAAACGTCGAGTTTCTCCTATACTAGGCTCGTTAAACATTTCACAGTAAAGGACCTGTTCAATTACAAACAGGAACGAACCACTCCTTCCTAGGGTTCGAATCAAAACTGGGTTGGACTCATCCGAAGGATGAGCTTATAATCAAGCATATGTTATCCTCCTCAAGCTTGTTAAAAATAAAGAGGTACTTGCCAGAAATGGTGGGGGAAAAGAGAGAAGAATGAGCCTATTTGTTACCTTTTGTCTCAGAAGAAACTTTATTACCACTCTTGGACACGACACTTTTCATTCACCTGGGTTGGGAAATCCTTTACCTCACAGTTGATCAAACTACTTTTGAAAGTCTTCAGCCGGGTTCCGGGGATTAACTTTGAGTTATTTAGCACTAAACCATCTGTCGTGTCGTTATGTGTTCAAGAGGTCTGCAAACAAAACTTTCATCTGCAAAATACTTGTCATCCATTTGACCATCCCTGAGTCAGTCCTTACAGCAACATTTCTTCAACTTGAACAATGATTTCGTGTTGTGGGCTTGCCTGCAACGGGTCGCTTTCTATCGACATCAGCACATTATCTAGAGAGATGACTTAGAAATCGTCAGTGCCTTGAAGTCTGCATGCATCAATGGCAGGTTTCTCGCCTTTGACGTCAGTTTACATCATTGACTTTCGATCGAAGGATTCCGTGAAATGTTCGACATCAACTCATTCATTCACATCTCATGGATTGTACTGGGTACTTTGAGAACCATTGACATTACTGGTGGTCTCTCTCACGCTTGTTAACAGTTTACATCATCGACTGGTAATCAAGTGGTTTCTACCATGTTTGACATCGACTCATTTATTCGCATGGCTAGAATCGTACCAATTCGAGAAGTAGGAATGAAGACCCTGGATCAAATCTTTACCATCCAGGCTGCGAGGAGTTTTGTATTCATTATCTAAGTAGACTAATCATAAACAGATGGCTGCGTCCATACTGTGTCTACAAAAGTATATGATTATGATGTACTGCAAAATCATTCCTGTATCAGAGTAGTTAGTCTGTTAGTTAAAGTTTTAATCTGAGTATGGGAATGCCTACCTCAGTGATGATATAATCTTATACATGTATTTTGTGTTGAAAATTGCAGGTTCTGACCAAGTTCTCCACGAGATAATCCTCGAAATGATAAAGCGCTTCACCCTTCCTAGATAATACAAAACCCTAATCTATTCCAGGCTTCGCACTTTAGGGGGCAATCTGTTACACTAAAAAATGTCACCATGGCTATTTACAGTTGGTATGGCTCTATCAACAGTCATACTACCCTCTTAAGCAAGTCTTATGCCTCTGCTATCCATGTCAAACTCCAAGAAAGAGAGAAAGTCTTTATAAATATGTTTATCTCTGGGTACGCAGGTTCTCTCAAACCTTGCCTGCAGGTACGCACCTATTGTTCATAAGATCTGCGTCCAAGGACGCTCTGTATCTAAAGGGGCAGGTGCGTCCCTCTGAAAAGGTTAAAATGCGCAAGTTTTATCTTCAAAAACTTACTTGTGGTCATTTCTAGAGCATTCTAGAAGGTTGTTTGACGTGTATTGAGCGCCTCCAGATGGTTCATGCACTCCTTCCAAAGAGGGGACTATCCCATTGATGGTGGACCTGATTAACTTCCTCTTGAGCACTATAAATACACGCATTGGGCCAGAAGGAGGGAGGTTGAAAGCTATAGATTTCTAAGGGTAAATGTTGCAGGAATTAGGACTCCCATTTAGAAGCTTGTGAGGAGAGATTGTCATCTTTACTTGTTCTATTTGGAAGTGGGTGAGCTTTGTCAAAGTAGAGGAAGACTCTTGTGGACCCTGGAAGGAGCTTGCACAACACCAAGGCTCAGGTTGTAATGGTTCCTTTTGATTACCTTTAATGCAAATTGGTCCATTCTTCTCAATAACTTGTTGTTAATGGGTTATTTCACGTACTCCTTGGTCTATGTGTTGAATATGCTTTGTTTTATGTTATAATCAGGTGCTATTTAATTGTTTGACTGTTGGTGATTACAGGTTTTGGAGAAAAGGAGGAGCTCATCCAGATCAACAAAGCTTGGACTTCTACAACAGCGTTTGGACAAAGGTAAGAACGAAACACTTGATTTCTCATATCATAACGTATGTTTAGAGAAGGATAGCTCCAGTTTGTTTTGTTTGTCATTAGAATGTCTTAGACTTCTAGGAAGGTCAGTTGTGTCCGCACCCTTGACTGATTCCGTGTGACAATAAGGCGGCAGACACGGCTTCCTATGGATAAAGGATATAGCCTATTGTGGTCTCCCAATATATACTCGACGGTACGTGCGAGCACAAGTCCGTATTGGCACTTGTCGTCTCAAAGAGGAGGAATCACCCAACCAATAGTGAAAGCGACAGTTACTAGGCTTTACGATGCCGGAATACGTCTCTAGCCTAGACTTCTAGATGTTGTGTGTTAGGTTCCAAAGCATTTTTATGTTCATTGAATTTATTTTACAGTTGATCTTTCTTAAGAAATTTGTCTTTCAGGTTCACCGCGTGATGTAGATATACAATTTCTAAAATGCAATCTCAGATGATAAACAATCGTTTAATCTTCTTTTTGCAATGAAAATCCTAGCTACTAAAGAAAGAGAGATGATATTCTTTCAACATAGAGCAGAGAGCACACACTAGATGCACTGTCCTAAATCAAACCAACAAGCAGTCTAAATGCAAATGCACATGCATGTATTTGTTTTCAGCTTTCTTAATGTGTGAATGACAAGAAGAATGCTAAGTACAAATCTGAATTATCTTTTCAAAGCGACAGTACTAACAAATTTCTCTTCAAAAAACGAAAGGAAGATAATGATGACACTTTGCTATTTTGAATTGAAAATTGCTTTCGACACTTGAAAAACTACTAATTCAAATCAAATACAAGAGTAACTGTATAATCGACCATCAAGAACAATAGAATTCTTTTCTTTGACTGAAAACGACACTTGCGACACTTTCAAATCAAAAGACAACAGTTCAATTATGCTACTTTTTTGTAAAAGAGAACTGTAAATGGCGCATAATACATAAAAACATTCACAATTCTTTGTACTATGGAGGCAGAATCATGCAAAGGAAGGGAGTTTTTACAGTGGTATACTGATCACAGACAACAAAAATCCTTAATAAAGCTTAAGAGAGTGAACACAGAAACCAAAATCTGAGAGCAGAAGAGGTCTTGTCTGATCAGCACACCTGCAACACAGGGCAAGTGCAATTCAGCACACCTACTACACATGGGAGGTGCGATGCATCCAGATTCCCAAGAGGAGAAAATGCGATGGTCCGGGGACGAGACTTCAACTTGGTTCCGGGTCACAGTTTGCAGCTTAGTTCAAGGATTTAGGATGAGCTAATGATAGTCAGTAAATAGAAATCACAGGGTTTGATCTAATGAGGTTACTAGAGCCAACACTAGAGAAATTAGAAGGTTTGCAAATCGATTGTTCAGCTTATAAACAAAACCCGAAGATAGACTGAAGCAGCATTGATCTACTTTTCACTTGCATAGCAAATGCAGTTCGAAGGCTAGCTGGCTTGACTTCAGGCTCTGTCTATAAGTTTATAAAACAAACAAATATAGACAAGCAAACAATCTATTCGCTCCCCAGTGGAGTCGCCATTTTGTTATCGGGAAATCTAGTGTCCACTCGGAGCTGCTAGTCCCAATAAGACTGGTAGCTATCTTAGAAACAAACAAACTAAAACTACTTTCGCTTTCCTTTATGAGAAGTAGATAAGAGGGGAACAAAGGACACCAACCTCAGTCTTGTGCTTAGTTCCTTGCTTAGTTCCTCTCCCTTCTGACAGATCCTTACCGCTTTGCCTTCGTCTACCCAGCTTCAAACAGCACCTATAGAATCAAAGTAGCATAATACTATCGAAGAACAGAGATCTACAATCATAAACAATATAGGACCAGATATATATTGACCACACAAATGCATATATCATCAAACATACAAGAATGTGGAGGAGAACTTGAATAGATTTATTAATATCAAGAATAACAAAGAGGATTACAACCAATTGTTCTAACCCAACATCATCCTCCCAACATGAAAGCCCTTCTTCACCTCATGAAAATCTTGTATCACCCAACACTATGATATTCCACCAAGAAACCAACAACACTTCCTTACAAGATAAAAAATTCTAGCCTCTAACTTCTGGATCTCTGGAATGAGGGATCCATATATAGATGATTGCAGGGAGGTGAGTCAGCTTCTGTGATTTTGATTAGTGTCTTCTCTCTAATATTTCTTGATTCCACTTGGAGATCTCATTGATCTCTTACTCATCCTTGGGCAATTCTGAGAGGCAAGTGTCACAAGAGAAGTTTCTGGAAGATTCCATGACGATCCACCTTGCAAACTATCTTTGCCATTTTTCTACTCCTGCCCATTGCACCCTACAGAAGCGCTTTCCAATATGCATCACACCCTTTTCACTGAGCAAGTGAGAGGCATCGCACCTTCTGCACTGGGCAGTCTGTATGGTCCAGTTTTGACCAATTATGAGCAGTTTTCTGTGAAGAACTTCTGGGAGATGATATAATCAGTTGACCTTGTTCCTTTAGGGTGTGAAGCAACATTTTTAGGGACTTAGGAGCCCTTGGTTTATGGACATGTATGATTGGGGTTGCAGTGCCCAAAAATGTCTATAACACTTGTGCATTATGTATCTGAGGCCTACCACCCTGATTTTGCAGACAATATCTCCTGTAATGATCTTTTCCACAAGTCCAACACTCTATAGGCTTCCAACATGCATCCTTATTTTACTCCGCATATCGATGTCCATGTCCTCTATCTAATGCATTCAATATCTTATGTGGTGAAACATTTTCCTTATTACCTAAATCTTGTGGTCTTACTCGCTTCTTATCATTTTTTCCTTTGTTCTTTGCATTTCCCTTCTAGATTGGCTTGGTCTTAGAGCTATGATTTGATTATTCATAGCAATTCTTTAGCTTTTGGATGGCCTCCTCCAATGATCTAGGCTCATCAAACTCAATCCTATATTTGAATGCCATTGGTAACCCACTAGTGAGTCTCTTAATCTTGGCATTCTCCTCCTTAAGGTAAGGCACATACCTCAGCAGCTCCAAGAACTTGCTAGTGTACTCATCATATGTGCCATCTTTAGCTCATAGAATTATTTTGACATATCATCAAAGTATCTCTCCGACAAATACTTCTTCTTGAATAGCCTCTCAAACTCACTCCAAGTCAAATCTTCCTCGTGTATACCTCTGACATTCTTCACAACTTCCCACTAAATGTTTTCTTTACCTTTGAGACTGAATGTAGCTACTTTGGATTTAATTTTCTCTGAACAATCATGCAACCTAGATAACTTCTTCATAGTAAGCAACCATGTATCTACATTGGTTGAAGGGAAAGTACCCCTAGGGTCCTTTGGGCTAAGACTCTACCAGACTGAAAATTGCTTATTCAAAGAAACACACATACAGCCATTATCTTTACTTTAAGCAAATTCTAATGTTAAGGGTACATACCTAAGGTCCTACGTTCGAGAAGGCCTTTAGGGTCCAAACCCTTCTTGGAGTTCCCTTCTTCTTCCTTTGACCTGTAAAACAAAAAAATCAAAGAACACAACAGTACATGGACCAATACTTATATATAAACCATCTTCATGCTATAAAGTTAGTTATAAAAATCTTTAAGTAACTACTTGCATAAGAATTCAAGACAAGAATCTCATAAGCATAAAGAAAGATTGTTTCGGGAACCAAGACGTGTTTCTTTTATATAAAGGCAAATAAAGTACATATAACAGAAAGATATCACCTGAAACACCTTCAGTAGGCTCCAAGAAAAGCTTCCTCCCAGATTCGTTCCAGCCTCAAGCCTCCAACAAGAGCTCCTTCCAAGTCTTACTCAATGATGACATAAAGGATGAATGATCACCAATACACATGGAAACAAGGGTTTCCTATGCAAAATGGGGGAAGTGCAGAAAGCACCAAGGACTTCAGACCTGGTCTATGGGGAAAATCTCAGCATAATAATCTTGCTCTTCTTTTCTCTCTCCCTTAGGCCTTCCCTTTGATGTCTTTTTATACCATCTCCAAAGTAGTTTTTTAGTTAGGAGTTGGTTGGGAACAGTTGGGCCACGGGCACTAACAGGTGATCAGTAGGTAAAACCCGCGATCTCCGCCCGAAAATGAGGAATTATATATTTTTTTAAGTGTTTTAATACATACACGCGGGTTGGGTATACACAGACCCGCGTGTACACGCGTTTAACTCAGGGAAATGTCCCGTATAGGGAATAAAACACTGTTTTTTAAATTTTTGGACCAGGTCTGGAAGGAGGGGTTGCCCTAGGCCATGAGTGCAGCATCACAAACCATAAGAGTGAGATTTGGAGCTATAACAGATGCCCCCTAATGTATGAGGTCAGAAGGGGAACATGATGGCCGAAATATATTATGTAAGCACATGGAAAGGAACTCTGTCGAAAAACCGAGGAGGACTGCACCAGAATTCAGCCTGCCAAGCCACGAAAAGGAGATCAGAAAGAAACACTGTCTGAGGCAGGCATACCCATGCTCAGAAAAAGTAAAGCATGTCCGCATATCAAGTACAAGCGGATCCACTAAGTATACAAGTATAAATGACTGGAAGATACATAATGGATCATCTGATCATAATGAGTAAGTACATGTCTGAATATCACATATAAAACTGTCAATGATGCTGAAAGATGCAACGGATCACTAATATCAAAGACTGATCCCAAAAGGTACCAACTGAACATGATGGAATAGGATGGTACTACACTGAAAACTCAGGTGCCAGCATATAGAATGTCGCCATGACTGACTGCAACATATAAGGTGGAGTGGTATCAACTAGCAGCAACAAGAGCAACTGTCAAGTGAACCAATGAATGCTGATACAACCTGAGGTCTTCACCGACCGCCGTGGTACATTTCTACACCATGGGAATAAATGATCTGAAGTCGACCATGTGAGAAATCGTTTGATTACCGGTCATTGATGTATACCATTAACAAACGCGAGACTACTCACCGATAATGATAATGAGCGTCAAGGTACCCAGTACAATCTAACAAGTGTGAATAGATGAGCTGAAGTCGAACACCTGTAAGAATCTATCGATCAGGAGACAATGATGGTTTCCCACTGTCGATAGCGAAGGATCTGCCACTAATGACTGCAAACCCCAAGGTACTGCCAAATGGACTCTAGATCTTTGCCCCAGAGCAATGATTCGGAGTCGATAGGGAAAGATCCGCTAGAAGGAAGGCATTAAGGCATCCTCCATCAATCTAGCGCGAGTGTAACCTGTAGGTCAATAATGTGGAAGGAATCGGACGAAAAAGATGTAGTAACCCAACCGAAGTACGTTTCCGGCGTACACAAGATGTGGCTAGCGCATGGCAGAAACCCTCTGAACCAACCAATAATGAAAGCTGACACAGAGGCGAGGTATCCACCAATAGGGTCAAATGGAAACCAAGGTACTGCACGAATCCCAATGTGTGATAATGTATGCTGACGTCGAACACAAGGGAAACCACTCAGTCAAAGACCCATGATACTGATCGATGCTGAGCACAAGGTGACCTATCAATAATGAAAATAGGGCCAGGGTGCGGCTCTAGGCCTGTCCTTAGAGCAAGGTGTCGTCGTCGATAAGGACAAGACCCGCCAGCAAGAAGTCAATGGGGACATTCTCAAACTGGCATGAGTAAAGGACCAATATAACTGATGTGATGATAGACATGATACTGACAACCAGGGATGGCCGACTGAAAAAATGAGTCAAGAGACACCGCAGAAAGGCCGACTCAGGCTAACTTCCCTTGAACAAAAGCACGACTCAATGTGACTATGTGGCAGCATATGATGAATCTGTATAAGTTCGTCATGCAGGAGGCACGAACGAACCCTCCATATGATTGGAAGAGATAACCAATCGGGGGAGAACTGACTCGATAACAAGGTTATGGCGTACCTAAGTCAAACTAAATCCCACCCATGCGGAGGAGACTTTGGTTTGAGTGCTTTCTTCAAGGGCGACATGACTGACTCTAGCTGCCAACAATAAATGGAAATAATGTCCCTGTTCCCGCTCTTTTTGGAATATTTAATTTTTTTGTCTTTTTCTGATAAGCCGGAAAAAGAATAAAAGAATGCTATGGTACAGTGGAAAGAATGAGTGTCGGTGAGACAGATGATCTAGTTCCTGGGAAAGGAACGTTCCTATGCTCAATGCAGAGAGGTGAAAACTGGTCAGTGACACTCAGAGGTATGTTCCTTCCATGGATCTGGGAATGTCAAGCTACAGAAGTCAAAGGTATGCAAGGTTGATTTTGCAGACGTCATGGTCAAAAGTTGGCTTAAACACGAGTCCAAGTGAAGCCGACTCTAAGCCAAAAAGGTGCAAATGGTCAACATGCAATGCAAAAGTACAACTCGACACTCATAGGAGCCTCTAGGGTATAAGGCCAGAACGAAGCGAAGAAGCAAAGAGGAATGAGTCTTCAACGCATAAGTCATGGCGGGACTACAGAGGACTCCTGAGCCTACTCAAAACGAAGCAGCATGGGTAACAAATGTCAGTGAGGTGCTAACTAGGATGCCCATGTAAAGGATGGCTCTACCATCGTGTCATGATTTAAAGAATCGGCGAGTGAAAATGGCTAACGAACCATAACACGATGGGGTCGACCCTATGGTAGATGTATCGGTCAAATGGAGGCTAGTATGCATAATGCAACGAAAAAATGGTGTCCCTAACCTATATGCCAGTGAGAACACGATACCTGCCATGACGGGTTAGCAGTCATGGAACCGTCTCGAACCGTCGAAAAATGTCCAAAATGTCCTGAAAAACAACCCAATCTCAACATTCCAAACTCCCAAGTTAAAAGTGACATGAAACCAAACAAAATAAAATTTTGAAAAAATTTTGCATTTTCAAAACATATAAAAAGAAATTTGGGACTTACCATTTTCACCGTTTGACTTGGAGAGCAAAAATTGTGGAGCAAAAGGAGCAAACTTCCCTGTGACTTATTCAACCGTTCAAACTTGCCGAAAACTTCCAGGTAAGCACTAAACTTGTCTTGCAATTAATTGTGATAGTTTTTAGGAAGTTTAATTGATGTTTTACCGTTGGATTTTTGCAAAAAATTCCTTTGCGGCGTACACGCGGGTTGGCTATATAGAACTCGCGTATATGACGGCCCTACACGCGACTGTATACAAAGGAACCCGCGTGTGCACAACAAACTAATTTTATACACAAAACTAACGAATGGAAATGATTTTTTCTTCTAGGATGACTCTCACATGGCGTGAAAGAGAGCACTCAGCCGTGGATAATGAAGTTATGAACAATGATGAGGCACTAGATGCCCTAAGGGGATGCGGGTTGCTAAAATTCTTCAAATTGCCAAATATGAAAGCCAACACGCGTTTGCTCAAGAGACTCATTGATTATTGGGATGTCGATGAGGAAGCATTCATCATTGATCAGATGCCACTCAAGGTAGAAGTGGAAGATATATATTTTATCACGGGCCTTTCCCGAAGGGGAGAGGTAGTACATTCCCGAGGCAGGACACGGAATAGCCTCAATGTAGACGACTATGTACAGATTTATTGCCCGGGTCATCGGAAAGTCGGGAGTCAGATCTCTATCCCACATGTGGCGAGTTTTTCACTCAGGATAATCTTGTTCACCATAGGTCGAGTGAACAGATCATCCTCACTACATCAGGCGTCACGGGTAAACATGAGTGTGGCAGTGGACTGTCTCACTACAGTGTTTGACTGGTGTACTCCTCTCCTTGCCAACATGAAGGAACAACTCACTTCTATCAGGAGGGGACAGACCAAGAACTTTGGGTTCGGAACCATCTTGTGCACTTTCTTCTTCGAGAAGGTTCCCGCACTCCGCCCCAGGGTAGCAGTTTCCATCAGTAGTCCACGTAATCCACGCATGGGCCGGTGGGCTGACTTGATGAAACGTCTGGGGGGTGGGGAAGTCCCTAGGAATGCATTCGACGATGATTTCTTTACCTGGTGGGAGCAGCAAATCATCGCCGTGGATGATTACCCCTATGCCGGACTGGATTTCCGAGGAGATCCTGATCTAGTGTTACCACCGGATGCAACATGGGGCGAGATTGGTAAGATTTTTTATTTTTATGATTTTTTGGATTTTTCAAATATAATGATGAACTTTGAAAAATATTTTTTGATGAGATTCAAATGACTAATATGATGATCATGTTCCAGACATTGGGCCCGTACGACCAGATGGATTCCCGCGGCATGGACGGCGTGGCCGAGGAGCTGAAGAGGCGGCTGCGGATGCGGAACGGACCTTAAACAACGTCTAGCGACACTTGGCGAGACTGAGCTGCCAAGTAACGACGGCCGAGATAGAGGACCTTCCTCCGGATATGCAACGTCATGTGGTTGGCATGCCACGTGACTGGGTTCGCATCTTTCGGCGCGTGGCCCACGCTATAGTGACATACTTAGATGCTCATCCTGAGCCGAGGCGCTAGATATGCCTGACATGATTATGGGCATTTGAGTCCCAATTTTGTATATTTTTGGACACACATATGTACACTCGAGACGCTTTGCGATATATATATATATATATATATATAGTTTGACTTTTTGATGCATGATTTTATGATGATGAATGATTGATATGCCAGTCTAATGCTTGATTAGTGATAGAATCAGCTAACCAATTTTGAGATCTTGGAATGTGCAAATAATTAATGTAAATAAATTATCTTTGCAACAACCTCACCCTTAAATATTGGCGATATAATAATGGATCTCTAACCCGATAAATGTTATTTAACTGAGACACTATCAATTGAGAATCAAGATATACTACCAACGAGTCGATCCCATAAGAGATTGCCTCGGATAATAAATTGATAACAGCTGTATACTCGGCCATATTGTTTGAAGCAGGACCGATACACACGCCTCTCGATATCATCAACTGACCAGTTGGGTAATAAAGTACCCAAGCTGCGAAAGCAAGATTCCGAGTGTGCCGACTAGCACCATCGGCGAACCCAAAATAGACCAAATCATCCATCAGCACCTGCCACAGCAGACCAAAAAGCACTGATATCAGAAAACGCTCGACAATATATGTATAAATATATACATAAAATACAAAGAAGTCATCACCCATCCTGAACTAAGCAAAGTACTTCTTTAGGTAGAGCCCATTTCGGGGCTCCGCCAGCTTGTTTCCTTCGAAATCAATTAACTCATACGATCCTTTTTCTAAAACTCGTTTGATAATGAAAGGACCGTACCACATAGGCTTAAATTTGCCTGCCCCCAAGGCGTCCTTATCTTGGTCATAGACCAAGACAAGGTCACCTTCAGAAAAGACACGAGGACGGACAGACTTATCATACTGTGTTTTGACCCTTTTCTTATGAGCCTCATTCATCGTGGCGGCATCTCGACGCTGCTCATCGAGATGTTCCAAGTGAACTAGGCGCTCCTCGAGACTTGAAGTCTCAGGAAGAAGCTCAATAGCCAACTTTAGAGATGGGATTTCACATTCAACTGGAAAGATAGATTCCATCCCGTAAACCAACTGAAAAGGAGTGAAACCAGTAGCCGTTTTGACGGAGGTTCGGTATGCCCAAAGAGCCGAATACAACATAATGTGCCAATTGGACCGATTTTTATCGATTGTCCATTGGAGTATCGTCTTAAGAGTTTTATTGACCGCCTCGACCTGTCCATTGGCCTGAGGATAATAAGGGGACGAATGCTCCTGACGAAAACCTAATTTAAGAGCCAATTCGGACATTAGCTGGTTTTGGAAATGACTGCCATGGTCAGTGACAATCTCCCTTGGGATACTGAATCTTGAGATAACCTGATTGAAAAGAAACAAAGTTGTCGTGTCACTGTCGTTCTTATAAGTAGGCATGGCCTCAGCCCACTTCGTGAAGTAGTCTACAGCCATGATAATGTACTTGTGATTCGCCGCTGAAGGCGGATTACAAGTCGTAAAATCAATACCCCACTTAGTGAAGGGACCGACGGTGACAACAGGAAAAAGGGGAGCTGGATGCGCGCGCATCTTGCGAGTAAAAATTTGACATGGGTGGCAGCATTTGACTGCTTCCACACAGTCTTTAAAGAGTGAAGGCCAAAAGTAGCCGGCACGTAAGATGCGTTGGGCTATAGCAAGCCCTGATAGATGACCACCACAAGCTCCACTGTGGCAGTCATTAAGAATAGACTCTGCTTCCTCTAAGGTTAAACAACGTCGAAGAATTGAATCAACCCCTCGACGGTATAATGTGTCACCAATGATAACATAGTTTTTAGCCAGGTGACGTAACTTGCGACGTTCATCCTTGGAGAAAGTAGAGGGAAACTTCGAAGTCTGGAGATAAACAATGATATCTCCATACCAAGGGTCTTGTGAAGAGATGAGGAATATATGTTCGTCGGGTAAACTTTCCTCATAAACAATATTCTCTCCACAAGGAAGCTCAGAAATGAGCTCCGCGAAGACCATAGATTTCTTAGACTTGGCGGACAAGAATTCGAGATCAAATTCTTGTAAAATGACTATCCATCTATTATATTTGCCCCCAATCACTCGCCTACTGAGGACAAATTGAAATGGATTGACCGCCGCTAAGACAAAAGTTTTGCGTAGCAAAATATAATGACGGAGCCTCTGGACAGCATGGACAGCTGCCAAGGCCAATTTCTCAACCGGAGAATAGCAGAGTTCAGGACCTATTAAGCCTCGGCTCAAATAATAAATCACGTGCTCGACAAGAGCATCGTCCTCCGGAACTAGAACCATACCAATGGTAGATTCTGTTGCAGCGAGATATAAAAGGAAGTCTCTACCATAATCCGGTGGACTCAGAAGCGGGGCAGAGACTAATGCCTTTTCAAAGCATCAAACGACCGCTGCGCAAAGTCGTCCCACACAAATGGAACTCCTTTTCGTAGCAAACGCATGAACCCTTTAGTGATCTCGGCATAATTTGCTATAAACTGTCTTAAGAAATTAGCCTTCCCTTGAAGACTTTGAAGTTGAAGAATTGAGGACGGGGGTGGCAACTGAATTATTGCCTCAACCTTGAAGGGATCAACCCGAATCCCTTCATTGGACACAATAAACCCTAACAGCCGACCGGATGTAACCGCGAAAACGCATTTACTGGGATTCAACCGGATTTTATAGAAACGACATCGCTCAAAGACTAATCGAAGATGACTAGGATGATCAGTTCTCTTTCGAGAGCGAGCAGCGAGATCATCTAAGTATGCCTCGATGACATGTTTGATGTCGTGGAAAGCGTATGACATGGCCCACTGAAAAGTGGCTCCAGCATTTTTAAGACCAAAAGGCATCTTTCGATATGCAAAGGTACCCCAGGGACATATGAAGGCTGTCTTATGTTGGTCTTCAGGACGGATAGAGATTTGATTATAACCCGAAAAACCATCCATGAAGGAAAAAATTTCATTACCCACACACTCGTCAATAATCTGATCAATGAATGGCGTGGGGTAATTGTCTTTCGGAAAAGCCTTGTTTAAGTCCCTAAAATCAATGCATACTCGGATTGTTCCTTGATTTTTGTCCACAGGGACTGGGTTAGAAACCCAATCCGTAAGAGGAACAGGGTATATAAAACCCGCCCTTAGCAGCTTCTCAACCTCAGCTTTGATAGTTGCTGCTTTCCTAGGGTTAACCGGCCAAAGCCTTTGACAAATCGGTTTTGCGTTTTCGTACGTCTTGATCTCATGTTGGACTATAGAAGGATCAATGCCAGGCATTTCCTCATAAGACCAAGCAAACACATCGTGATATTCCTTGAATAGGTCGGTGTAAATTTGAATTTCTTCAGGGGAACACTCAATTCCGATGAAGATATTCTCGATGATGTTAGGATCCTTAGAGATGTTTATAGGTATCGTTTTTTAAATTACCGACATATTACCTTCGACACGTACGTGTGTTGGAGCCAAAGGGTTCGACACCGTACAAACATCACTACCAACGAACTCGGAGAATCTAGATTCTACTTCCCGCAATGGAGGAAGAAAATATGAACGATGGTGTAAGTCTTCCCAAGGTCGATCTATACCCATCATTACTTCGAGGATTGCTTCTTCAGAAGGTAGAACCGAATCTAAGCAGTCCAAGGCAGAGGTAGAATCAAAGCTCCAAGCCGGGGCCACATGACCATAGGTCGAGTGAACGGATCATCCTCACTACATCAGGCGTCACGGGTAAACATGAGCGTGGCAGTGGACTGTCTCACTACAGTGTTTGACTGGTGTACTGCTCTCCTTGCCAACATGAAGGAACAACTCACTTCTATCAGGAGGGGACAGACCAAGAACTTTGGGTTCGGAACCATCTTGTGCACTTTCTTCTTCGAGAAGGTTCCTGCACTCCGCCCCAGGGTAGCAGTTTCCATCAGTAGTCCACGTGATCCATGCATGGGCCGGTGGGCTGACTTGATGAAACGTCTGGGGGGTGGGGAAGTCCCTAGGAATGCATTCGACGATGATTTCTTTACCTGGTGGGAGCAGCAAATCATCGTCGTGGATGATTACCCCTATGCCGGACTGGATTTCCGAGGAGATCCTGATCTAGTGTTACCACCGGATGCAGCATGGGGTGAGATTGGTAAGATTTTTTATTTTTATGATTTTTTGGATTTTTCAAATATAATGATGAACTTTGAAAAATATTTTTTGATGAGATTCAAATGACTAATATGATGATCATGTTCCAGACATTGGGCCCGTATGACCAGATGGATTCCCGCGGCATGGACGGCGTGGCCGAGGAGCCGAAGAGGCGGCTGCGGATGCGGAACGGACCTTAAACAACGTCCAGCGACACTTGGCGAGACTGAGCTGCCAAGTACCGATGGCCGAGATAGAGGACCTTCCTCCGGATATGCAACGTCATGTGGTTGGCATGCCACGTGACTGGGTTCGCATCTTTCGGCGCGTGGCCCATGCTATAGTGACATACTTAGATGCTCATCCTGAGCCGAGGCGCTAGATATGCCTGACATGATTATGGGCATTTGAGTCCCAATTTTGTATATTTTTGGACACACATATGTACACTCGAGACGCTTTGCGATATATATATATATATATATATATATATATATATATATATATATATATATATATAGTTTGACTTTTTGATGCATGATTTTATGATGATGAATGATTGATATGCCAGTCTAATGCTTGATTAGCGATAGAATCAGCTAACCAATTTTGAGATCTTGGAATGTGCAAATAATTAATGTAAATAAATGATCTTTGCAACAACCTCACCCTTAAATATTGGCAATATAATAATGGATCTCTAACCCGATAAATGTTATTTAACTGAGACACTATCAATTGAGAATCAAGATATACTACCAACGAGTCGATCCCATAAGAGATTGCCTCGGATAATAAATTGATAACAGCTGTATACTCGGCCATATTGTTTGAAGCAGGACCGATACACATGCCTCTCGATATCATCAACTGACCAGTTGGGTAATAAAGTACCCAAGCTGCGGAAGCAAGATTCCGAGTGTGCCTACTAGCACCATCGGCGAACCCAAAATAGACCAAATCATCCATCAACACCTACCACAGTAGACCAAAAAGCAATGATATTAGAAAACGCTCGACAATATATGTATAAATATATACATAAAATACAAAGAAGTCATCGCCCATCCTGAACTAAGCAAAGTACTTCTTTAGGTAGAGCCCATTTCGGGGCTCCGCCAGCTTGTTTCCTTCGAAATCAATTAACTCATACGATCCTTTTTCTAAAACTCGTTTGATAATGAAAGGACCGTACCACATAGGCTTAAATTTTCCTGCCCCCAAGGCGTCCTTATCTTGGTCATAGACCAAGACAAGGTCACCTTCAGAAAAGACACGAGGACGGACAAACTTATCATACTGTGTTTTGACCCTTTTCTTATGAGCCTCATTCATCGTGGCGGCATCTCGACGCTGCTCATCGAGATGTTCCAAGTGAACTAGGCGCTCCTCGAGACTTGAAGTCTCAGGAAGAAGCTCAACAGCCAACTTTAGAGATGGGATTTCACATTCAACTGGAAAGATAGATTCCATCCCGTAAACCAACTGAAAAGGAGTGAAACCAGTAGCTGTTTTGACGGAGGTTCGGTATGCCCAAAGAGCCGAATACAACATAATGTGCCAATTGGACCGATTTTTATCGATTGTCCATTGGAGTATCGTCTTAAGAGTTTTATTGACCACCTCGACCTGTCCATTGGCCTGAGGATAATAAGGGGACGAATGCTCCTGACGAAAACCTAATTCAAGAGCCAATTCGGACATTAGCTGGTTTTGGAAATCACTGCCATGGTCAGTGACAATCTCCCTTGGGATACCGAATCTTGAGATAACCTGATTGAAAAGAAACAAAGTTGTCGTGTCACTGTCGTTCTTATAAGTAGGCATGGCCTCAGCCCACTTCGTGAAGTAGTCTACAGCCATGATAATGTACTTGTGATTCGCCGCTGAAGGCGGATTACAAGTCGTAAAATCAATACCCCACTTAGTGAAGGGACCGACGGTGACAACAGGAAAAAGGGGAGCTGGATGCGCGCGCATCTTGCGAGTAAAAATTTGACATGGGTGGCAGCGTTTGACCGCTTCCACACAGTCTTTAAAGAGTGAAGGCCAAAAGTAGCCGGCACGTAAGATGCGTTGGGCTGTAGCAAGCCCTGATAGATGACCACCACAAGCTCCACTGTGACAGTCATTAAGAACAGACTCTGCTTCCTCTAAGGTTAAACAACGTCGAAGAATTGAATCAACCCCTCGACGGTATAATGTGTCACCAATGATAACATAGTTTTTAGCCAGGTGACGTAACTTGCGACGTTCATCCTTGGAGAAAGTAGAGGGAAACTTCGAAGTCTGGAGATAAACAATGATATCTCCATACCAAGGGTCTTGTGAAGAGATGAGGAATATATGTTCATCGGGTAAACTTTCCTCATAAACAATATTCTCTCCACAAGGAAGCTCAGAAATTAGCTCCGCGAAGACCATAGATTTCTTAGACTTGGCGGACAAGAATTCGAGATCAAATTCTTGTAAAATGACTATCCATCTATTATATTTGACCCCAATCACTCGCCTACTGAGGACAAATTGAAATGGATTGACCGCCGCTAAGACAAAAGTTTTACGTAGCAAAATATAATGACGGAGCCTCTGGACAGCATGGACAGCTGCCAAGGCCAATTTCTCAACCGGAGAATAGCGGAGTTCAGGACCTATTAAGCCTCGGCTCAAATAATAAATCACGTGCTCGACAAGAGCATCGTCCTCCGGAACTAGAACCATACCAATGGTAGATTCTGCTGCAGCGAGATATAAAAGGAAGTCTCTACCATAATCCGGTGGACTCAGAAGCGAGGCAGAGACTAATGCCTTTTTCAAAGCATCAAACGACCGCTGCGCAAAGTCGTCCCACACAAATGGAACTCCTTTTCGTAGCAAACGCATGAACCCTTTAGTGATCTCGGCATAATTTGCTATAAACTGTCTTAAGAAATTAGCCTTCCCTTGAAGACTTTGAAGTTGACGAATTGAGGACGGGGGAGGCAACTGAACTATTGCCTCAACCTTGAAGGGATCAACCCGAATCCCTTCATTGGACACAATAAACCCTAACAGCCGACCGGATGTAACCGCAAAAACGCATTTATTGGGATTCAACCGGATTTTATAGAAACGACATCGCTCAAAGACTAATCGAAGATGACTAGGATGATCAGTTCTCTTTCGAGAGCGAGCAGCGAGATCATCTAAGTATGCCTCGATGACATGTTTGATGTCGTGGAAAGCGTATGACATGGCCCGCTGAAAAGTGGCTCCAGCATTTTTAAGACCAAAAGGCATCTTTCGATATGCAAAGGTACCCCAGGGACATATGAAGGCTGTCTTATGTTGGTCTTCAGGACGGATAGAGATTTGATTATAACCCGAAAAACCATCCATGAAGGAAAAAATTTCATTACCCGCACACTCGTCGATAATCTGATCAATGAATGGCGTGGGGTAATTGTCTTTCGGACAAGCCTTGTTTAAGTCCCTAAAATCAATGCATACTCGGATTGTTCCTTGATTTTTGTCCACATGGACTGGGTTAGAAACCCAATCCGTAAGAGGAACAAGGTATATAAAACCCGCCCTTAGCAGCTTCTCAACCTCAGCTTTGATAGTTGCTGCTTTCCTAGGGTTAACCGGCCAAAGCCTTTGAAAAATCGGTTTTGCGTTTTCGTATGTCTTGATCTCATGTTGGACTATAGAAGGATCAATGCCAGGCATTTCCTCATAAGACCAAGCAAACGCATCGCGATATTCCTTGAATAGGTCGGTGTAAATTTGAATTTCTTCAGGGGAACACTCAATTCCGATGAAGATATTCTCGATGATGTTAGGATCCTTAGAGATGTTTATAGGTATCGTTTTTGAAATTACCGACATATTACCTTCGACACGTACGTGTGTTGGAGCCAAAGGGTTCGACACCGTACAAACATCACTACCAACGAGCTCGGAGAATCTAGATTCTACTTCCCGCAATGGAGGAAGAAAATATGAACGATGGTGTAAGTCTTCCCAAGGTCGATCTATACCCATCATTACTTCGATGATTGCTTCTTCAGAAGGTAGAACCGAATCTAAGCAGTCCAAGGCAGAGGTAGAATCAAAGCTCCAAGCCGGGGCCACATGACCATCTAACTCCTCTTCGGAAAAAGGAGTAGAATGGTTATCTGCAGAGTCTACGATAGACTGATATCTAAGCTCAGCTGCAGATATAGGAAACGCCATTCCATTAACTTTTCCTTCAACTAATCTGGTCGTAGGTGAAGGCAAGGTCCAAGGGTCAGAAAAATAATGAGTTCGGAAGAACTCTTCTCGAGAAGACGCCTTGGATGATGAAATAGCATTGATTCTTGCAAAAGGAGAGGGAAGATCAAACGTATCCATCAATGAGGAATACATCCCTACTCCTAAATTCTCAGTCGGCGGGCGAGGGTTATCCACCAAAGGAATAGTAGAGTCGGAGCTTGCTTGAGGATCGATTGGGGAATAGTTCAATTGATCAACCTTAACGATTTTCCCCTCATGAGGAAAGCAAATGACACGAAAGAGAGTCGACACGACGGCTTCCATTTCGTACACCCAGTTCCTTCCTAATAGGAGATTATAGTCTAGGTTAGCATCTACGACTTCAACTTCGATATTAACGACCTTCCCTCCAACACATATAGGAAAGGTCGGGATAATCCCATGCGGCTTGTGAGAATGGCCATCAAATGCGGTTAAGACGGTTGGTGAAGGAACAGCCGAAGGTGAACCAATAGCCTTCCAACATGACATGGACATGACACATGTGGAAGCTCCTTCATCTATAACGGTGTGAAAAATATTGATTTTGCGGTATGTAGACTTTATCTGAAAATCCATATGATGAGGGAGTCTCTTTTTGACATTTGACATGTCAAAAGAGAGCACTAAAAAATTAGCTGGATCAACTGCTCCAATTGCGGAGAGTAAAGCACTTCTCTGAGACGGACACGACTGGAGAACCTCCAAAGCGGACATAGCACATGGGCTTTGAGCCAAATCCTCCACAATGGAGTAATTTTGGGCGGCCCTAGCATTAGGGTTAATCGTCGCGCGTTTGGCGGAACCTTTCGGTATCCTAGGTATAGTCTCAACAGGGGGCCGCTCAATATGAAGGTCATTACCTCCGGGAACAGTTTTATCCTTAGATGTTTCGGCTTCACCATAATCACGTGACCGAGTAGTCACATGGACATTTGAACCCATCATAAAAACATTTGATGCTTTTTCCCCTTCCTGGTTGCCCCCTGAGGAGGTCCCAGGATTCGAATTTGCGCCAGCAAGAAGTTGCTGCCCTTGGGGAAACGGGTTAGTTAACACAGCTTGCGAACTAGAAGTCCCTTGCTGTCCTAACAAGTGCTGAGCGTCTTCAATTCTAGGGCAGAGATGAGTTAGATGGTCCCCACTGCATAACTTGCAAGGAAACTTAACTTTCTTTCTCGACTCACCTTTACCACCACCAGCGTTGTTGCCGGATTTATTTGCATCGGGCTTCCCATCCGAGTTATTTTTCTTACCACGTCCTTTCTTTTTCCCATTGGAATTTTGATTTCCTTTGGGGTTATCGGATTGGACGGCGTTAATTGAAGAAGTTTGGGAAGCGGGAGGATTAGACAATGTGACTTGGTTGTTAGAAGCAGTTTGCAAAGATAACTGCTGCAATTGATTCAACAAGTTCACTGTAGATGTGTCTACTGACCCAACGATACCGTCCGCGTGCGGACCTGGCTTCGGCTTAGCTAAATCAACCTTAGATCTAGGAGCATCTGGCAAGTACTTTTGGAGGATCCCAGACTGAGAGTAAATCAATTCTAACTGTTGGGCCCTAAAAATGGCTTGCTCCTCAGAATAGACCCCAGACATGGAGACATCCTTGGAGATCTCAGGTTGCAAAGACTTTAAAAACCACTCTAGACGGTACTCCGGAGGGATTTCGACTTTAATAAGCCTCTTTCTCCGTCTCCATTCCTGAATGTGATCAGAAATGTGGGTTGCCTTATCCTGATGAAAGGTGGCCAGAAGTTCAGTTCCGGCATCATAGCGGACAGGCAACTGGAAGTGATTTAAGAAGATATTGGCTAAGTCAGCGAACGATGTAAAACTGCCCCCTGGCAACTCTATGTACCATTTAGCCGCATTACCAGTCAAGGTGCGCTGAAAGAGTCTCAACCTAATCGAATCCTCGATGAGGGAGTTGGATGAGCACCACAAATGGAATGTGGTTACATGATCGCCCGGATCTTCACCACTCTTCCCTTCGAATTTTGGAATGTCCGAAGGGAGTTTGGTTGGGACCGGAGGCCAGGCCGGATTATACCTGATTGGGTCGTTTGTTAACTTTGTGAGATCTGGCAAGTTTAACGTTGCCAGAAACGGAAGCCTAGGAGGACCTAGGGGATTCCACCCAGACTGGGCAGAACTCCCAAAGTTCTGAAAAGATTGTCCTGGGATTTGGGAGGCACCAGGCTGCCCGAAGTGACCAGTAGAACCAGCTGAACCAAAAGGCAAGCCTTGTGGTCCAGCAAAATTCGGAGTTTTACCAACTCCTGTCGTATAACCTGCATAGCCCACAAAGTTTCCTCCTAACGAATGGTAAGGAGTTGATAACCCCTGATATGGGTTCCAAGCCGAAGCAAGGGGAGGAATACTCTGGAACGAACTAACCGTGGTGTACAGCCTATTCCCTTGTTGGCCGCTAAATGGATTCCCAGTTCCTGCACTACTAACCCCAGGGTTATTCCAACCTTGGAAAGGATTGCTGCTTTGTCCTATAGAAGAAAAAGGCATGGATCCTACCGTCGGGTTGGAATGTGGTATATGACCACTTCCGAAAGGAAAACCCTGGAATGAGGCCGATCCGCCCATCATGGGCGTAGCCGCACTAAACGGAACCGATGGAATACCTTGTGATTGGGTGCCAAAAGAGAAGAGTCCAGTACTAAAAGCATTGGTTTGGGCATTTCCACTCGTGGACGGAATGGAGGTAGACCCAAGTAGAGATGTGCTCGCAAAAGATCCAAACAAGGAAGTGGAGGGGATGGAAATGGTTCCTCCCCCTTGCACCGATGTAGGGGTTTGCATAGTCGCAGCACTCGTAGAAGCCATGCTTCCAGTAGTGGTCATGAATGGTAAGCGCGTAGCGTAACCTGGACTTGCTGGTCTATGTGACGGAGTCCCAACGTATTGCAATACGTCTGGATGACTAAATGGTAGAGGAGAATTTGGAACCACTAATGATTCTGAAAGTTCTTCTACCTCTACGTTATTCTCCGCTTGAAAGCGAACTCGAGAAAGGACTGGAGTGTCCCTCTCTTGCTCAGAAGTACCAGGCCTTGCTTGGCTGCTAATGTCCCCGAGAGGAGGATCAATCCCCGATGCGTCAACTGGCGTGGGACGAACCCCACCGGTAGTACTGCCTCTGCGCCTTCTAGGAGAAGGCTCTAAACTTGGTGGCGAGAGACCACGAAGTCTTCGAGACCGTCTTGGAGATCGGTCAGCCACTTTGAATTTTTTGTTATGATCTAACTAAAGACTCAAAAAATTAAAAGCTAAGCCGACTAGGAGCACAGAGCACACACTATAAAGTCCCTAAAGATACAGTCAGTCAAACAACTTCCAAGTATTTCCGCTCCGGGTGATTAGGACCGGACACCAAAATACGAGAAAGTGAATCAAGGGGCCTTCCGAAGATAGTCTGGGATGATGAAGGCCCAGTCCTATCAGTGAAGGTATCAGAGGAAGTTACGCTGACCTCCTAACAACAGCCTGCGCCGGTGCAAGCCCCCAAGCTTCGCAAGGGTGCCCTCCAGTAGTACTGTCGAGAGTGATACAACGTCGACCTCAGGTGCCACAGGATTCCCCTCCGCAGCCACCTATGCAGATCCCTAGGAGAGGCAACTATGGATACCAACTCGTCACAGAAGCCAGGCGGAACAGTCGTGAGGTAAGTTCGGACAAGTAGGAGAGGGGGTATCTCTCTTCCCTGTCTTCACAGACCCTCGTGCTTAACTCCCAGATCCGGAGCTTTCCTGGTCTTCCTAATGCTATTGGATTTACTCTCGTTAATAAGACTCTTATGTTTGATGTTTTATGTGGCCTTGGAGAGTTAACTCTCCACTCGCCTAATCCAAGGCCCTAAAATCCTAAACTTGTTGGTGTAACTGACTAAAACAAAAAAGTTCTAGTGGATTTTAATTTAGCGCTTGATTTTATTAGGCTGTTCTTTAAGTCACAAGGTAACGGAGATGAAACTTGTGGTGTTTTTATGGACGCAAAAGAAATTAATAAAACTTAGCTACATGCACATGCACTTTTTGTTTTCGATGAAGAGCAATTTCTATGAGGTTCAGAGGTACTTCTAATATAAACAATTTTTCTTTTTCTTTTCAGACTCCACACTCACAAAAACTAACAAAACTAAATATGCCTAAAAAGAGATGCAAATCTATCCTAGTGCAAGAACTATATGTGGATGCAAGATTTAAAGACTACTCTAAAAACAAAGAAGGAAAGTTGTTGTTTTACCAATTTTTGTCTTGCCACTAAAATGCTTAGATAGAAGATGATGTGTTACCAATCATTTCGTCCAAACAATAAAAACAAGTTCTAAGATAAAAACAAAGCACTTTCACTTCGCAAAAAAGGAAATCAAATGAAAAGCAAGTTTAAGAAAGCGAAACTCAAAACTTTCAAAAGATTTTCTTTTCAATCAAACCAAAAAGTCTTTTTCAAAGGAAAGCTCTCAAAAATACTGACACCAATGATTGATAAATAGGCAACCAAACACTTTTGTGAATTGACACCTTTCAAACGATGAAAACTCAACAAAAATAAAATGTGTTTGAAATCGCTTTTGACAATCAGAAGCAGCAATGAAAGTCCAAAAGATCAAAAGACAAGTTTCAAGAAAATGGTAACAAACAACTTTCCCGAAACGAAGGAGCAAATGGTCACAAAAATGGTTTTGTTAAGCAAACAAAAGGGTCATCAAAACAAAAATGAACACAAAGGTTGAAATCCAATCTTCCTACTCTGCCAAAACAGAGCAGTCAAGATTCTTAACCAGAAATCTTGTGTGTCAAAAATCAATGACGCTTGCAATCAACGAAAACAAGACTAATACTCCTTATAACTAGAGAGAGTTCAGAACAAGATGCCCCCTGTTAAACAGAGGACTGTTACTGGAAAATGACTGCTTGAAACTGACCCAAACCACCAGACAAACATTCAGCAAAAAGAAAATTTATAAATCTTGAAAATTATATGGTATACGCGCCTGCAGTGATGTGCAGAGTGCGTGTACACGCGACTGTAACTGAGGAAACCTGCGTATACGCGGGTTCACTTAGTACAACTTGCGTATATACGCTTCTGTAATCCAGCAAAACAGCGTATATGAAGACTTTCAAGAAAAATAAAAAACACAGACTGAAAAAACTGGAAAAGCTTAGAGTTCAAGAACAGATCAGACAGTCAGAGCCAACAAACAGAGGGGCTGAGCCTTGATTGGCTTGAAGACTACCCAAACTAGGAACAACAAGAGTGTTGTCCCCAGTGGAGTCACCAATTCTGGTTGAAGGGAAAGTACCCCTAGGGTCCTTTGGGCTAAGACTCTACCAGACTGAAAATTGCTTATTCAAAGAAACACACACACAGCCATTATCTTTACTTTAAGCAAATTCTAATGTTAAGGGTACGTACCTAAGGTCCTACATTCGAGAAGGCCTTTAGGGTCTAAACCCTTATTGGAGTTCCCTTCTTCTTCCTTTGACCTGTAAAACAAACAAATCAAAGAACACAACAGTACATGGACCAATACTTATATATAAACCATCTTCATGCTATAAAGTTAGTTATAAAAATCTTTAAGTAACTACTTGCATAAGAATTCAAGACAAGAATCTCATAAGCATAAAGAAAGATTGTTTCGGGAACCAAGACGTGTTTCTTTTATATAAAGGCAAATAAAGTACATATAACGGAAAGATATCACCTGAAACACCTTCAGCAGGCTCCAAGAAAAGCTTCCTCCCGGATTCGTTCCAGCCTCAAGCCTCCAACAAGAGCTCCTTCCAAGTCTTACTCAATGATGACATAAAGGATGAATGATCACCAATACACATGGAAACAAGGGTTTCCTATGCAAAATGGGGGAAGTGCAGAAAGCACCAAGGACTTCAGACCTGGTCTATGGGGAAAATCTCAGCATAATAATCTTGCTCTTCTTTTCTCTCTCCCTTAGGCCTTCCCTTTGATGTCTTTTTATACCATCTCCAAAGTAGTTTTTTAGTTAGGAGTTGGTTGGGAACAGTTGGGCCATGGGCACTAACAGGTGATCAGCAGGTAAAACCCGCGATCTCCGCCCGAAAATGAGGAATTATATATTTTTTTAAGTGTTTTAATACATACACGCGGGTTGGGTATACACAGACCCGCGTGTACACGCGTTTAACTCAGGGCAATGTCGCGTATAGGGAATAAAACACTGTTTTTTAAATTTTTGGACCAGGTCTGGAAGGAGGGGTTGCCCTAGGCCATGAGTGCAGCATCACAAACCATAAGAGTGAGATTTGGAGCTATAACATACATCCTATGACTTCTTCATCTCTCCATCAAAATTAGGTGGCTTTTCTTTCTTAAACTCATATGGAAAATATCCCCTATCACTCCTCCTGTAAGGATGATAACGATATTGATCATCATGCCTGTCAGAACCATAACTAGAATGGTACCTGTGTCTATCCCTCCTCCTATCTAGAGTGTCCAACAATCTTCCATCTATGATCGTGTCACCACCATCTAACCTGCGACCACCATGTGACCTACTACCATATGCCCCATTAGTTTTTTCCTCCTGCTCATGACTGATCTGAAGTGGTCCCTATCGCTGCAAATCTGATAAATTTTGAAGTATCATTACATTTACCTTTGTTAGCTTCTCTTGTGCCTATATGATTCTATCATTATCTGCCTTAGAACTCCTTATTTCTTCCTTTAATATTCTTGGTGTATCTGTCAAATCGGAAGAGTTCCCAACAATATATCACTCTTTTGATTCATAGGGAGAGTCTTTGTAGTCTACCATCTTGCTATCCATTTGATATTTCTTCCTACAAGGTATATCATGTCAGCTAAACCAAATCACAATAAACCAACGTACCTTAGTATAGCTTGGGGAGGATACCTTTTCTACAAGATCAACAAATCAGTGTGATACATGTATAACATAATCATGATAGCATATAGAAACATAACACATAAGCATATAACCATGCAACCATCATTCTAGCTAGGGTCCAGTCATCAATGCATGACCTTATCAACAACTCATACCATGACCTCATGCATGAAAACAACCACTACATCACTGTACACTTGACCACATGAAAACATTAACATGCATAAGAAATGCATAACCAACCATACACATACATAAACACATGTAATCAAGCATAAACAGATAATACTTGTAACCAAACCTACAAGAATGATACATGTAACCAAACATACAAGAATGCAACCAAGCGACATATAACAACATGTAAGTGACATATAACAACATGTAACCAGTCATACACTCATGACGATGCACTCCATAATAACAACATCAAGTTCCTCATGACGACATCATTACAACCATGATCAACATTATGCAAATGCAACAAGCATAAGGAATGCAAGTGTAAGAGACACACATGAAACTATCATGCATGCATGACCAACACACAGCCCATCTAGTCCGAGGGTTGAACCATGCTTTGATACCACTCTATAACACCCTCCTCCCACATCTACCCAAGCAACCAGCCAACCAGGGTAAACATGCGACGAGAGGCCACTATGATATGATTCGACATCCTAAGTCACGTTAAGGAAGTGGAACCGATGGAAACACACTATACATACATTCAACATCAACATTAGGACCCTCAAGAATCAATCCAACCTTTCTCCCAATCATCCCCAGGTTCCCACTGAGCTTTTGGACATCTTGACCTCTGGGCACTCTCACAAGCCTGCAAGCTAGTGTCCAGGGACTCTTTTTTTAAGTGTTGTTACAGCGTCCCCAGGGTTTGAGCCACTTTTTCAGGCCCATAGCCCAAGCCACTACCCAGAATTGAATCACATTTTCAGAATAGTAAAATAACAAGGAAATGACAGTATAAATGCAATCATTTAAATGAGACCTTGACTGGACCCCTTCTAGCCATGACAG
This sequence comes from Pinus tabuliformis, assembly GCA_031772625.1. Classification (NCBI taxonomy): domain Eukaryota; kingdom Viridiplantae; phylum Streptophyta; class Pinopsida; order Pinales; family Pinaceae; genus Pinus; species Pinus tabuliformis. The sequence goes on from CM062820.1 coordinate 863,996,759, forward strand.
ACATTTCATGAAACATATCGCGAATATGTAATCTACAAGTGTAAATATCATATATGAGCATAGCGGTCTCATACTTGGCTGAGAATCGCTAAGAGACATGGATGCCTCAACATATTTACTGCCATTTCATCCATTAGGTCATAGATACATTGATCGTGCATTTACAAGTAAAAACATGATGAGAACCATACATAGCTTTTATCATAAAACACATATATAACCAACATAATAGCAACATAAATACTAATGAAATCACAGCCATATAAACCACATATAATCCATTATAATACTCATAGAAATACAAGGAGAAGTAATCTCATATTGATGATGCAAAACCTAAACCCGGGATGGGACTTCCACGTTCCACCTAACCGTAGAATGGATGAGTCATATCTCTCTTCAACCATTCATCCCTGTGCCATATTCCAAGCATGAATTTGGGATCTCATAGAACACATCAATCCAAAACCATCCATGGGTTCCAAAGGCCATTAACCTCAACCCATCAAACAGTTATTCCACCTCACGATCGGACATAACAAAACCGTCATCATATCAGTCTCTATCTAAGCCTTCTAGGGCTTCCAAAGAATTTGTCCAACCAAGGCTTCCAGGACTAGTAACTCAACCCACAACTTTTACATGGCTTCCAGAGCATTTGTCCAACCAGGGCTTCTAGGACTAGTAACTCAACCCACCAAGGGTTTCCAAAGTGTTTTTCCGGCCAAGGCTTCCAGGAAAAGTAACTCAACCCAGGCTGTTACAAGGCTTCCAGATCGTTTGTCCAACCAGGGCTTCCAAGACTAATACCTCAACCCAAGCTAAGGAAACATGAGAACCAACCAAAACAAAACAAGGAAAACAAATCAACCATCACCATGGCTATACAAGAAATGGCAAGGCTAGCGAATCCACTATCAATCCTAGTTATCCTCCATGCCCATGGCAGATCAAAATCAACAAACCACATGCATATGTCATGCATGTCAAAACTAGTGAGGAAAACATACGTGCAACTCGGTACCTGCAAGAAAAATGTGATGTAGTTGCTGATCCCGACGTCCTCTTGTGTTTTCCCACTCTTCCTTTGCTTTCTTGCTCCAAGAATCCAAATATGCCACACCCTCCAAGAGTGCTCCAATAAAACTCTAAGTCTCCAAGAATATGAGAGAGAGAGTATAATGAGAGTGCTCCAAAATTGAACTAACAAAAAGTTACCAACTGATCCTCAGAATCCTTTTTATTATTGAGGTCTCTATTTTCTTCATTTTCCATTATTTTTCTTCATTTTCCTCCTCACATGCAACCTATGACCTATCACCTCCCTTTTCTCCTAATTTCCATTATTTTCATAAATAAATATGCCAAAAATGTCATTTTGCCTTCCCAAAGCCTTTGTCATTTCCTTTGCCAATTTCCTTAGCCATTAATAACCAAATGAACACCCACACTAGGATGTCTTGCCCAACATTAAGTTTGGAATAAGTGTCCCATCAACCGGGGTTATTATTTTGCCTTTATTAACTTTTATTACATGGAATTTTCACCAAGGCTATTACAGGTAATATTTTCATAGGAACCGTTTTTTTCTCCCATAACACTTTACAGAATCCACCATATGGAATTTCTCTCCAGCCATATCAATTTTTTGGTTGTGGTTTATAACTTAGTCAGTTTTCTTGTTTTTATTCTCTCTTGTCAATTACAATAAAAAGAATAGAAGAATGACAAGATGATTTTTGTTTTTCTACCACTCTAGGCATAATTGTTTTTACCTAACATTTAAAGTTAATATCTCATGTTTTCCTTAACATTTCCCTAAGAGGATTAACACATCAAAAAATAGTTCCTAATTTCATTATTAAAAATAATAGATAGATAGATATATATATATATAGACACACACACATGCATATATATATGTATGTATGTATAATTTCTCCAGCTAGTAATTAAATAAAAAAAATTCATATAGTAATTTTCCAGGGGTATTACATTAAACTTGTAATTTCAATAAACCTTTGCAGGATCTCATACAAAATTGATATCAACATATGCCTAAAAAATGAGCTAAAATATAGAATAATTAGACTATTTCAAATGTTTTAACAATAAGATTTTAGTTGTTTTAATATCTTTATATAAAATATAGATATTTTTTTATTTAACTATATATATAGTTGACATTGAAATATATTTATTTAACATAGCATCGAAATATTTTATCTATTTTTGCATTAAATTTTTTTATCATTAGTAATTTTTTTAAATGCCACATATTAATTTGCTACTAAGAATTGAATGAATCATATTTCTCCCTCTTATTATTCTTATTAAAAAAGTAATTGAAATTTTTAAATTTCAATTGTTTATATATATATATATATATATATATATATATATATATATATATATATATATATCAAATTGATCTTAGTGAGTATATATATTCAAATATTTTATTCATGTTGTATTGAAATATTTTAAAGATATAAGAATTGTGCACCTTACTCATAATCAAAAGTAAAAATATAAGGTGTTTTAACTTTTAGTTACTTTATCTCCCTCTAAAGATAATATAAAAAAATTAAAAATTAAAAATTAAAAAAAAAAAAAAAAAAAAAAAAAATTACTTCACATAGATATCTAAATATTTTCTTTATGGTTGAGAGTGAGTGAAATATTTTTACCATGTCTCATTCATATCGTACTCATATATTAATAGAATATTTTATTTTTATATTAAAAGGGACACCTATCAACTCCATGTTGAGCACAAGTGAAATTACCCATCGCCCTCATATTAAGTTGTAGATTGTGCCTCTCAGTGAAAAAATGAGGCCACTTATGCACTTAAAGCCACCTCTCTTAGCGAAACTATGGGTTTTGTGATCAGTTCTGAAAGCTACCTTGGATACATTCTTGTGCTTCTTCTAATTAGATGTGAGTTGATAATCCTTCTAAAAAATTATTATTCAATGGTTTTGTTATTCATTAGGGTGTATATCATTCAATACGTCCCAGAATGTAGAGAACAATAGGCATGGGAGGTGAAGGGATTTTGCATGAAAGGACCTTGAGACACTTACATTTTAGAGTGTGAGACTAGGCTTGTAAGGATTTTTAAGTGGAATGGGTGTGCATTATTATTTCAAAGAAGTTGAAAGAGTGAATTTTCTAAGGTTGCAAAACTATGGAAATGATTGAGGGAATGTTAGACCAGATCAATCATAGATTTAATGGGATTTTGAGTGTAACTAGGTCCAAGGCCATAAACGCATGGCTCTAATGCCACTATTGGATTGCATCATAAAAATATAAGTGTGAATTGCATTTCATTAATAAGATACACATATAAATACAATGTTCTTGACCCTTGGATTCATTTTCCAAAAATTCTCTTGGACACCATGAGGTTTTGTGTTCTTTACCATAACGCTAACAAATTAGGTGTCTAATGCAACTAAATAATAGTTCACTCTTATTTTTGTGTAAAGATAGCCTTCTTAATATTAAGGGCTAAACAATTTGTGCATAATAACAAATAACTCTTCCCACAATGAGGAATCCATACATATTACAAACAAAGACATATACATACATATATTATGGCTATTAACAAATCCATGGTGTTTTATCTCTGTCATATAGTCTCTCTTTGTATTTGAAACACAACCATGTGTACATAAATGAGTTTTCTATTGATTACAAAATAATATTTTAACACAAATATGTATAAATGCAATTATTCATAATATCATGAAAAAAATTCAAAATTGGTGATTCATGCTTCATGGTTTAATGAGAATGGATGAGTAACATATTACCTAATATAAGCATTTGATTTTATGAGGCTTTGGTCCTAGCATCAACCAATGCATGAAGGTGAAGGATATTCCTAAAAGATCTAACCAATACAAATGGGTAAACACATGGCACAAATGTTAACCATGAAAGTTCTTTTAATTAGACAACATGTGGACATATCCCCCAAGTGGCACTAATGAATGCGAAGAGAGAGGTGTAGCAATTACAGGGTAGACAACCATTTTCCTCTTGTAGATATAGATATTGAGAAAGAAATGTTTTTCACTTGCAAGTTAGCAACATGTTTCAAAAAGTGGTAGCAATGAGGTATGTATAATAGCCTGGTAATAAGGGACCACAAGGTTTTGAGACACTTAGTAGAATTAGGTTGAAGGAAAGCACTTTATTTCTATCGATTGTGTTTGATTACTAAAAGTTTTAAATGAAATTGTTGGGGTTTGATTCTTTGTCTCCTTTGATCCAACTCCAACACAAATCAGGTGCCTAGCTTGTGATATTTTTTTTGTGGGAATTTCTATCGAATATTTATTCTTTAGGGAAAATAATTTGGTGATGGGGAAGGAAAATGTACCTAAGTATGAGCTTTGTGGAAACAAAGCCTCATTACAAAATGATATATATTTTGAAAATATTTGTTACAAATGTGATGATTATGTCCATGGAGTTCATTTCGTGGTGGCAAGGCATGATAGGGCAGCTTTATCTTGTGTATGCCAATAATATAATGGAAGAAATGTTTTTGTGCCTAGCCCCCATGATAGTGAGTGACTTTTTCCTACCTATTGCAAGTCTTAGGACATCAAACAAACCTCTCACTATTATTCCATAGTATAATATGTCTTTCTTAGGTTTGCTTATACTACATCTTGTAACCATAGTAAGGAATGTGATGTGGGTATTGATTACAACATTGTCAATGGTTTAATAATTCTAGAAGGGAACATGAAGGCTTATTCTAGGAGAGAAGATAATGGTGGCACTAGGATTATTGAGATGTTTTAGGTTTCTATCAAGTAAGAGGATAATGAACGGATGTGGGCTATTGAGAGGTTTGAAATTTCTATTAATGGTTGATCTTACATTGATGGAGTGAGAACTACCAACAACTTGGGTAATACATTTATAATTGGCAACAAACCCCAAGTGAATGCAAATTTGAAAGCGGAAATATTTTTGAGAAATTTGTGCAAACAAATAAATCTTAGAAGCCCTTCTACAACATTGAACTTTTGGCTAAATCCACACTACATAGACTTGTTAGATTGAAGATGCGGGAGAAAGGTTTAGTAAAGAGCTCAAGTTGAGGGATATTTCTTGCCTTCCTTTATATGTTATTGGTAATTTCAAAGCTCATGACATCATGGCTTACCATGCTTATGTTATTTACTTTGTAGGAAACATTAATATAATTTCCCTCAATTTCCTTTGCTATTTTCAAACCCACTATGAAATAAACTTAATTTTTACTCTTCATTGAATTATTTCGCATATCACCATCTAGTAACCTTATCACCTAATGCACAAATGTTTGCATAGAGTTATTATCTCTTAATGTATAAACATTTACATTCAACAATTTCATAGGTATAAAAGGACATTGTGGATGTATTTATAGTTTCTAACTCAAAAGTAACAAGGACTCAACCTTGATTTACAAGCTAAATTAAATGTTTTGTTAAAGAGACAAAATTTTGATTTAATGACTTACATTGCATTAGTATGGTTCTTCTAGTGATAGATGTCTCACCATTTTCTCTAGCATGGATTTACTTCTCCAACTAGGTGATCTCAAAATTTGATTTGAAAACCAAAGTCATGAGTATCGTTGCGGAAGTTTTGTGAAGACAATGTTATCAAGACCATGGAGATAATAGTTACAAGTGGTTGCATAGTTATTTAAGGAAATTGGCAGATTTATTTTAATGAAAATCTCAATATTTGATAACTATGTTGTAGGTCTAGTAAAAATCCATCATAACTCTAGATATATCAAGTGCAAAACTTGAATAAAAGTTTACATCGCAAGAGATTTGATCCCTCTTAGTACTTGATAGATCGAGGGTTAAGATGGATCTAAACTCCAAGCTGAACATGGAAGTGACACCTCTCCTTTATTTTGAAAAAGACAACAATCAAATGTTCACATTGTCAACATCATTTATATTTTTTATCTTTATTTTTTTTAAATTAAAATATTTGTAAATAAATGTATCTCTTGTATGAAAAAGTATCTCTCAATCAACACACACACATATTTGATTCTCAAGTATTTTACTTAAAGTACATTTTGAATTGTTTTTAAAATAGCACATATCAACTCCATATTAAAAATTTAATGAATTACACATCCCTTATATTAAGAAGCAATTGAAATTTTTTATTCTCAATAACTTTTTCTCTTTATGTTTATTAAATTGATATAAAATTATTTTATTAAAAATGAACATTTGAAATTTTTTATTTATAACCAACAATAAAATATTGTTTTCTACTTTCTCATTTTATAATTATATTAAATTGATATTGAAATATATAAATTAACATAGATACTCATATATTTCAAAATGTAAAAATAATTACACATCTTCTTCATAAATATAAGATTTGTTTTCTATTACAATGATTTTATTTCTTTATAAATAAAATTGATATGAAATTATATTGTTTAATATAGACATTTAAATATTTGAGTTTTAGTTAAGAGTGAAATATTATATGTGTGTGTGTTAATTTTATGTTAAACATGGAAGTAACTACTCATCTTTTTCATATTGGGTTGTAATATCAATAATGTTTTTAATTAAAACTAACCAATATGTATTTTGTTTTTATTTTAAAATAGATAGTACCAGTTTTAAGTTGAGCACAAAAGGAATTATACATCTAGAGCATATTGAGTTGTATAATGTCTATGTAGACTCATTAATGCGTCAAATGTTTTTTTAATAACTAGATCGAGCCTAGGTGTGGGCCAATGAGTCTATGATGCTATCACTAGGATTGTATAATGATCTACACATGGTGGGATTCTATTAGGATGTTATCACTCATTAATGAATAAGCTAACGAGATGATATCACCGACTAAAGAAAGATATATCCATGATGTTATCACTAGGATTGCATAATGATCTACACATGGTGGGATGTTAATAGGACGCTATCACTCATTAACGAATGAGCTAACGAAATGATATCATCTATTGAAGAAAGATATACCATGATGCTATCACTAGGATTACATAATGATCTACACATTGTGGGATGTTAATAGGATGCTATCACTCATTAACGATGAGCTAACGAAATGATATCGTCGATTGAAGAAAGATATATCCATGATGCTATCACTAGGATTGAAGAATGATATACACACAGTGGTATGCTATATGATGTTATCACTAGGATTGAAGAATGATCTACACACATAATGCTATCACTGGAATTGAAGAATGATCTACCCATAATGGGATGCTATCGAGATGTTATCACCAATTGAAGAACGAGTTTTGGATATGTTATCATTGATTGAAGAAAAATATATCTATATGATGTTATCACAAGGATTGAAGAATGATCTACACATAGTGGGATGCATTCATCATGATTGAAGAATGATCTAGCCATAGTGGGATACTCTTGGAATGCTATCACTGGTTGAAGAACGAGTATTGAGATGTTGTCACCAATTGAAGAAAGATCTATGCATAGTGCGATGTTATCACCAGGACTGAAGAACGATGTACCCACAGTGGGATCCTATCACTAGGGTTGTGTGAATTTTGGTCCAGATTGGACACCACTTAGGATAGTTTAATTCCCCTAAAAATTGTTTATCATCCTCAACCCCTTTCAATCAAGTTTGACCCTTCCAATCAGGTTTGAACGTGGGACTTAGTGGGGACTAAACCCCACTCAACCCAACTAATGTACACTTCATGGGTATAATGTTTCAAATGTTAATATTGTAAACAGATAACTCTAGCATATTTCAAGTAATTATGTATATAGGCATGTCTATTTTGGAATACAGCTCCCATAATTTTAATTTAATTATCAATAACTATTGGGTGAATGATAGAGATTTAACCTCCATGAAATATTCTAGATTATAGTATACACAAATCAAAGGTTATGGGTTTTTGGGAAGTGGTATTGATAAGTCATGGTATTGGCTCATAGCATCATAACAAAACCTACTTACATATTAAGAATCTCCCTAGTAAAATTGGGATAAATATCCATAATTAACAACCGTGTTCCATATTTTTTTAAATGTATATATATTTAACTTATAGATTAACTTTTTTTATAACTAGCACAATCACATTAATAAATATGGTTAATATAAACCAATAAAAACATAACATTCAAAATTATAATTAATATCTTCAAATTAATAACCAAATTAAATATTTTGTAAATCCTTTAACTTCATTCCCTATTTATTTAATATAAAATTCCTCTATGGATTAATTTATTTTATATTTTATTATTATTCTAACTACTTAATAGGAGATACATAGCATATGCATCGTTGGATTAATTTATTTTATGTTTTATTATCATTTTAACTACTTAATAGGAGATACATAGCATATCCATCGTTCTTAATTGACCGGTCATGAAAAAAAATTTAAATCAACAGAACCACATTCATAGTAAATGTTGAGTAAAAAATAAATCCATAAATATTTTAACGAATCTAACCATTCAAGAATTCCACTGTGTAGTACGAAATTGGAATTAAACTGTTATTTAAATCGAACATTGGTTCCTTGCTGGATTTAGTTAATTTAAAATGAGGAAATCATACTTACGGGAACCGTAATTTAAAGGGTCGATTTAGTTAGTTGTTGAAAAAAACCTGCAAAATTGAACCTCAAAAATATCAAAACGAAATCAAGTGAATCGACCCTATATAAAAAATGAAATCAAACCTTCCACATCGAGCTTGTCAAAGCGAACCTCGGTGCATTGACTATAAAATCGGAACTGAAAAATATGAAATCGAAATGGGTATATTGAGCTTGTAAAAGATGAAATACAACACGTGTTGTATGAAAGATACCATTAACCCAATTAATAATCTTCTAGCTCAGTTGGTTACAATATCTAATAAAATGATATTTAGTATCAATGTGTTTGGTCCTCTTATGAAAGACAAAATTCTTTGACAATGCAATCGTGGAAGCGTTGTCGTAGAAAATAGTTGTCGTCCCCTCTTGGTCGTGGAGAAGATCCCTCAACATCCTTCTCATCCAAACTGCTTAACACGCTATTGTTGTTGCGGTGACATATTCAGCTTCTGCTGTTGACAGTGACACTATTGGCTGCTTTTTGGAGGCCCATGAAATGGACCCGGAACCCAAATGAAAAACATATCCTGACGTGATTTTTCTGTCATTCACATTTCCTGCCCAATCACTGTCAGTGTAACCAACCAGCCTGAAATCATCTATTGTGGAGTATAAAATACCATATTGTTTTTGTTGGAAATAATACTGAGAGGGGGGGGGGGGTTGGGGGTGAATCAGTATTATTAGATCAATAAAACTTTTTCATTTCATACTTAGAAACATATACGCTACTGTTGGAAATAATACTGAGAGGGGGGGTGAATCAGTATTATCAGATTAATCAAACTTTTCAAATGCCCAAAACATATACGCTACTTCAGTTAAGTGAACCAGCGTGTACACGCTACTGTGACGAAGTAAAACAGCGTATAAGCAGAAAACTCACAATTTAGTTGACTTATTCTTCAATTAAGTGTATCAGGACATTATTCATCATATTAACAGTAAACATGTGCAGTATAACAGAACAGATAAAAAGCCACACACATGAACACCAAGATATAAGGTGGAAACCCAATGTGGGTGAAAACCACCTGCTGCAAGTTGTCCCTATCTTTCTTAATATGAAACTTCAGTTTACAATCTTTTGTACTGGTGCAGACTTATACCAGTACGCAGGCTACAACCTGCAGAAGGCTTCAACCTTCTCTCGTTCTCCAAACTTCCTTGGAAGGGAGCTCCAACCCCCTTTTGCTTTTGTACTAGCCAAGATACTAGTACGTAGGTGCTGACCTACAATCTTCCTTCTTCCAGGTATCACTTTTCATACATTTTCAGACTTGGATATTCCTGAAGCACAACATTACAATCTGAAGACCACAATTCATTCAATTTTCACAACAGATCATTGAAGCATAAAACAACCAACTTTGAATCACTGAACCACTGAACCCTGTCAATCACCAGTTACCAGAACACAGAGCAGACTACAGAACTCTGTAATAACAGTCAGATCCCACTGTAAACCCAAATCAAGCTTCAAAAGATATACGCTACTTTAATGAGCAGAAACCGCGTATACACGCGCTTTTACCGAAGCCAACCTGCGTACAGATCTAAAAATAAACTTTCTCAACTTGCAGCTGTACCAGATATTAGTTAGACTCAGAACGTAACATTGCGACAATATGCAGATCTAGAAATACGCATAATCAACCATAACATGATAGTGCATTTCAAACCATTTGATCCCGATCTCTCCTTAGATCTAGTTCTCCATCAACCGATGAGATCTCTTCTTAGCTCAGATCAACCAACTCAGAACCTGCATATCAGATCTCTTTCTCTCTTAGATATTCATGCCTTGTCGAAAGATGATCTTTGCCTAATGATCTTCTTCTCCTTATATAGCCTTAGGCCTTTCTCAATACCAAGAGCCAAAACCATAGTAACACAATACCATCAACTTTTAAAACTAGGGATCGACACGCCCGTCGAGACATAATGGTCCGAAATCATAGGCACAACTTCCAAGGTCTAACCACCATGAACCAAAGGAACCTTTCCACATACACGCGCTTTTTCTGAATCGAACTTGCGTGTACACGCGACTTGGGCTTAACGAAACAGCGTGTATGAGCTTTCTTGCCATGCAGTACTGAGATCTGTCTTCTGATTAAGTTGCCATCACCTGTACTAACCTTTGAGCACCTGTACCATCCACTGAGTGAGTTGCCATCAAGGACAACACTTGAACCATAATGCCAACAGCTACTTCAGTTAAGTGAACCCGCGTGTACACGCTACTGTGTTTATTGCAACTAGCATATATCAAGAGATCTTATGATTCAGTTAGCTTATCTTCAGTAATTGCATCAGAACATCATTAACCATATTAACAATAAACAGGTGCAGTATAACAGAACAGATCATCACACAAAAGCCACACACATGAACACCATGATATAAGGTGGAAACCCAATGTGGGTGAAAACCACCTGTTGCAATTCGTCTCTTTCTTCTTTAATAAGAAACTTCTTTTACAATGTAGTGGTGCAGTCCTTTACCAGCACGCAGGCTACAACCTGCAGAGGGCTACAATCCTCTTAGCTCTTGTACTAGCCGATCCATTTACTAGTACGTAGGTGCCTACCTATAGAATGCTCCAACCTTTACTTCCCTTGCTCTTGTACTAGCTGATATGTTTACTAGTACGTAGGTGCCGGCCTACGATCTACCCGGGACCACGTTTCATACATTTTCATACTCGATCCATAAGACAATCACCTTGTAGTACAACCTGCATCATTAATCACTGAAACACTGAAACACTGAAACTCTGTCAACAACACAGTCACCAGAACACAGAGCAGACACAGAACTCTGCAATAACCATCAGACCCATCTGCAACTTCAAATATCAAGCTTTACAGTGTACACGCTACTTGGATGAACCCAACCTGCGTGTATACGCCCTTTTTCCAAGGCCAACCCGCGTACAGATCTAAAATTATTTCTTATAACTTTGCAGCTGTACCAGACATCAATCATACTATAACACTTATAGAATATTATTTGCGTCAGTATGCAGATCTAGAATAAGCATAATCAACCATATAAAGATAGTTCATTTCAAACCATTTGATCCCGATCTCTCCTTAGATCTTGTTCTCCATCAACCGGTGAGATCTCTCCTTAGCTCAGATCAAGCAATGCATCATCAACCCATAACCTGCATACTGGATCTAATACTTCATCAGATATTCAAGACTTTTCAGATACATTTGCCTAATGATCTTCTTCTCCTTATATAGCCTTAGGCCTTGCTCAATACAACGGGCCAAAACCATAGAAATCCAATACCATCAACTTCAAAACTAGGGATCAACACATCCGTCGAGACACCATGGTCCAAAACCGTAGGCACAACTTCCAAGGAATAACCGCCACGGACCAAAGATAAGTTTTCCACATACACGCTCTTTTACTGAAGCCAACCTGCGTGTACACGCGACTTGGTATATAGCGAACCTGCGTATACGCGACTTGGTATATAGTGAACCTGCTTGTATACGCGACTTGGTATATAGTGAACCAGCGTGTATATATTTTCTCTTCATACTTGTAGTCTGATCATCAATTCCTTGCTGCTATCCTTCTGCACTATGATTTGTCATCAGTGTGATTTGCCATCAAGGACAACACTTGTCTCATAATGCCAACAATCTCCCCCTTTGGACTTGATGGCAAAGCTGACTTGTTACACTTAGAACTATCATCTGATTCCTTTGAGTTGTCCTCCATCAGTCACATCTGACATCTCTTCTGAAGATTCATCCAGTTATACATAAGTGAGATATTCTTCTATGAGAGGGTTGCCATCAAGTACAACACATGCATCATAATGCCAACAATCTCCCCCTTTGGACTTGATGGCAACAACACCAAATCACTCTCCCCCTTTGACATCAAGGGCAAAGGGTGGACCAAGATGTTCTCTTCCTTTGCTGAACATTTCGCTGTCCATACTCCCCCTGAGTATCTGTTAAAATCTCTGAATGATCTCCCCCTTTGTATATGCCAAAGTGTACCAATCTGTCAATGCTCCCCCTGAGTACATGTTGAGTCTCTGTACTGCTGAAGTGTGTTGTTCATGCTCTTCCTGACTGTAGGAAAGATCTGCAAAAGATGTTCTTCAAAAAGAACCAAGCCTTATACAACATAAAGGACCTTCCTATCACCAAAAGACTCAATACATACATCCATACTCCCAACCAAGAGGGGATACATCATAAATTTACATATAATAGCCAATTACATTACATCATTCATCCCAGGCATAGTGGGGAAACCAACATAGGCCGTTACATGACCTTGACACCATAGAAGAGATATCACAAAAGAGATACATGACATAGAGACGAAAGAACTAGACCAAGACTTATGAAAGTCACCAGCAGCATCTGATAATCATCATTTTAGATCAGCAACCAAGATTTCCTTCTGTGCTCCTTCTTCAACAATAGTTGTGAACTAGGACCAAAAGCATCTAAATGCCAACAATGCTTTATTAGACTTTAAGTTGCTCCCCCTGAAACTGTGCCAGATGATCTCTGTCAGACCCATATCAGACTTTCTGCAACCAACATCTGTCCCTGCTGATTTCCTTCAAAACTCCATATACGCGTCTGCATCCACGTAAACAAGCGTATATACGCGGATAGGCCTTATGAAACTCGCGTACAACTATTTTCATATCAGCAACCTGTAAATGTCCTGCAGCAAGGTATGTCTGAACATAGATGTCAACTCCTCCTTTTAAACATCATCATGAAATCATTCACATTACATGTGAAACCACCATAGCCATTACATCAACGTCAAGATCTACATGATCCAAGTATCATTACTTGGGAACATCTGCATCAACCAACATATGTAAGTATAAACCTATCATCATATAGATACGAACTCATCATCATGTCTCCAACAAAGTGACTTTGAGGAGTCATCCATGTATCAGCACTATGTATCTTGAGCTCAAACTCTTTTGACAAAGCTTCTTGATATCATCATCAGCAACAATCCTTATCCACATGAGTGCCTACATCATAACTGTATGATCTTTATGCATATGACAACAACAATATATAAGTGACTCATCATCAGGTGAGGAAGATGTGTATTCAAGCTTTGTACTTCTCCTTGTCCTTATGAAGAACACCATGTAAGCACCATATATGCATCATCAAAGAATCAACCATAAATCTGATCTGAACATCTTCTATGTAACTTCAAGAATCATATGAGAGTTTATCATAGACAACTCACAACCACATCATAGCAAGATATATCATTTAGCCATATAAGAATCATCACCAAGGATTATTAACCATAATGCCAACAATGAATTACTAAAGGCATATGCTCCCCCTCAACCAATGCCATCTGTTAGATCTGATCATGCATATATCAATAATAAGCATCAAAACATCATCATCCTCAAGTTAGGATCAAAACACTTCTAGACATCATACAAGTAACAAAACATTTCCACACATCCTCAGCAGACTGTAACCAATAGAGCAAATAATAGACTGAATCATATCAGATCCTTTTTCTGATCCTGTCCCCACTGCTTTTCCTCAGACTGACATATACGCGACTTTGCAGTGTCTAACTCGCGTATATACGCGACTTCCCTTTAAGGAACTTGCGTATGAGATTTAGAACACTGAAGTTTTACACTTTCAGCTCCCCCTGAGTCTGATATGTCTGTGCTGTGTTGTGTCTCAGTACATTGTGCTGACTGTACTTCCTTCTTCCTCCATATCTTCAAGTGTGATGAGGTTTTCTCCTTTTGGCGTGATGTCCATCCTTTGTTCCTGCATTCCTTTGCTATATGTCCAAGCTTGTTACATGCATAACATCTTACATGTTTCATATTCCTCCTGTAGCAATCAGCAGCTTTGTGACCAAACATATTGCAAGAAAAACAATATCCATTAAAATACCTTGAATGTGATGATCTTTCTACATGATGGTCTTGAACTCTTCTTCTTCCACATCTAGCTGCAACATGTCCAAGATTATGACATACATAACATTCAACATTATTCATAGGAGGAGTAAAAGATTTTCTTTGAGGAGTCATTTTCCTTGATTGTTGATGGGGTTGACCTTTCATCTCCTTGTTGATCATTTTAGTTTTCTCTTTAGAGTTCCTTGCCTCACCTTGTGAGCTAGATTCACCTTCAACAGATTCATGAAAACCAAGACCAGACTTGATGGCAGGAGACCTTTGACTACTAAGAATATCATCCAAGGCTTTAGTACTATCTTGAAATCTCAAAAGTTTATCCTTTTCTTCTAATTTACCTTTCAAGATATTTACCTCGACTTGAAGTTGTTCCTCCTTTTCTAGACATTGCTTCTTCATGTCTTCTCCATCTTTCCTTCCTTCTTCCAACTGATGCCTTAGTTTGAAAATCTCCTTTTCTTGTTCTTCATTCAGATCCTGCTGCATTTGACGAATTCTGAGAGCACATTCCAGTTGAGATTTTAAGCTGATATCTTCGTTTACCTGTTTTTCAATAGCTTGGAGTAGATCTTTATTCTGCTTCTTTGATTCTTCAAGATCTTTCTTTAGCGAGCGGATCGTGGCTTCAAGACTTTCATAGTAACTGGATCTATCTCTGAGTTTCTTGATGGTTGTGCTTCTTTCATTGATTTCATCTCTTAATGATGTCACTTCACCCTGCAACTTTTGACATTGATTTTCCTTGTCCTTGAGTAACTTTCTTACCTTGTTTCCTTCCTCTGATTGAGCTTTTAGTTTGGTAACTTCTTCTTTGAAAGCACATTCCCTTTTGTTCAATAGATCTTGTTGATCTTTAACTTTGTCTGTAAGCCTTCTAAATACTGCCTCTATTTGATACTTTTCTTGCTCACCCATAAAGGCATGTTCAGTAGTTTCACTATCACTTCCATCACTTTCACAAGGAAATATAGCAGGAACATCAGAGGATAACACATCCATACCTGATAATGATTCTGAATCTGATTCTGAATCTGAAGAACTTCTTATACCTAATCCCCAATCGACTCTCCCACTGTCATAGATCTTCTGAGATGTCTTCTTCTTCTTATGAGCTTTCTTCTTAAGCTTCTTTCCCATTGTTCCACGGATCTCCTTCAAGCGATCAAGCTTCTACCAAAGGACCTGCTCTGATACCAATTGTTGGAAATAATACTGAGAGGGGGGGGGGTGAATCAGTATTATCAGATCAATAAAACTTTTTCATTTCATACTTAGAAACATATACGCTACTTCAGTTAAGTGAACCCGCGTGTACACGCTACTGTGTTTATTGCAACTAGCGTATATCAAGAGATCTTATGATTCGGTTAGTTTATCTTCGGTAATTGCATCAGAACATCATTAACCATATTAATAGTAAACAGGTGCAGTATAACAGAACAGATCATCACACAAAAGCCACACACATGAACACCATGATATAAGGTGGAAACCCAATGTGGGTGAAAACCACCTGCTGCAATTCGTCTCTTTCTTCTTTAATAAGAAACTTCTTTTACAATGTACTGGTGCAGTCCTTTACCAGCACGCAGGCTACAACTTGCAGAGGGCTACAATCCTCTTAGCTCTTGTACTAGCTGATCCATTTACTAGTACGTAGGTGCCTACCTACAGAATGCTCCAACCTTTACTCCCCTTGCTCTTGTACTGGCTGATATGTTTACCAGTACGTAGGTGTCGGCCTACGATCTACCCGGGACCACGTTTCATACATTTTCATACTGGATCCATAAGACAATCACCTTGTAGTACAACCTGCATCATTAATCACTGAAACACTGAAACACTGAAACTCTGTCAACAACACAGTCACCAGAACACAGAGCAGACACAGAACTCTGCAATAACCATCAGACCCATCTGCAACTTCAAATATCAAGCTTTATAGTGTACACGCTACTTGGATGAACCCAACCTGCGTGTATACGCCCTTTTTCCAAGGCCAACCCGCGTACAGATCTAAAATTATTTCTTATAACTTTGCAGCTGTACCAGACATCAATCATACTATAACACTTATAGAATATTATTTGCGTCAGTATGCAGATATAGAATAAGCATAATCAACCATATAAAGATAGTTCATTTCAAACCATTTGATCCCGATCTCTCCTTAGATCTTGTTCTCCATCAACCGGTGAGATCTCTCCTTAGCTCAGATCAAGCAATGCATCATCAACCCATAACCTGCATACTGGATCTAATACTTCATCATATATTCAAGACTTTTCAGATACATTTGCCTAATGATCTTCTTCTCCTTATATAGCCTTAGGCCTTGCTCAATACAATGGGCCAAAACCATAGAAATCCAATACCATCAACTTCAAAACTAGGGATCAACACGTCTGTTGAGACACCATGGTCCAAAACCGTAGGCACAACTTCCAAGGAATAACCGCCACGGACCAAAGATAAGTTTTCCACATACACGCTCTTTTACTGAAGCCAACCTGTGTGTACACGCGACTTGGTATATAGCGAACCTGCGTATACGCGACTTGGTATATAGTGAACCTGCTTGTATACGTGACTTGGTATATAGTGAACCAGCGTGTATATATTTTCTCTTCATACTTGTAGTCTGATCATCAATTCCTTGCTGCTATCCTTCTGCACTATGATTTGTCATCAGTGTGATTTGCCATCAAGGACAACACTTGTCTCATAATGCCAACAGTTTTGTCCCATTGACATACCTTAGGATCCTTTTCATTACTTGCTAATGTGTTTCCTTGGGTGTCTCCATGAACCTCAACACCAAACTCACTCCATACATTATATCCGGCCTAGTGGCGGTCAAATACATCAAGTTGCCTATCATGCTTTTGTGTAATGTCGCATTGACATTGTTGTTGCAATCTTCTTTGCTCAATTTCAACCCCATGACAGTTGGAGTTAGTGCGGGCTTGTTGTTCTACATATTAAACCTCTCCAAAATTTCTGCTACATATTTTTCTTGAGAAATAAAATTGCCATTTTTTGTTTGTTTCACTTCTATGCCCAAAAAATATCTTAACAATCCCAAGTCAGTGATTTCAAATTCACTTGTCATGACTTCTTTGAAATCAACGATGAGGAAATCATCACTGCCTGTAAAAATCAAATCATCTACATATAAGACAACAATAATAATCTTACCATCGCTCTCTTTGATGTAGAAAGTAGGCTCACCGTCACATTTGTTGAAACCATTGTCCAACAAGGAAGCATCTATCCTTCTATACCATGTACGTGGTGCTTGCTTCAGCCATATAGAGCTTTCCTCAACCGATACACTTTGTCTTCTTGTCCTTCTACCTTATAACTAGGTGATTGCGCAACATACACTTTCTCTTTCAGCACTCCATTTAAGAATGTTGATTTTAGGTCCATTTGATACACTTTCCATTTATGTTGTGCGACAATCGCCACCACTGTATGCACTGTCTCTATCCTCTTGACTGGAGCAAACTTCTTCGCATAGTCTCTTCCATGTTGTTACTTGTATCATTTGACAACTAGTTTTGTTTTATGCCTTTCAATCTTATCGTTGACATTGCTCTTGGCCTTATAGACCCACTTCACTCCAATAACATCTTTTCCTTGCGCAAGATTCACTAACTCCCATGTGTCATTCTTTTCTATTGCTTCTATTTCTTCCTCCATTATTGCAGCCCATTTTTCTTCTTTGATTGCATCCTCAAAATGGATTGGGTCATCTACATGACAAAATAATGAAAATAAGGAATTCAAACCAATGCTACTATCAACTTCATCTTGCTCATAAATTTCATTTAAATTTCTGAATTTTTATCTTCTTATGCTTGTGGAAGATGAGCTTGACATGTCACTTGGTGTTGTGCTTTGTGGCATGTTTGGAGAAGCACTTTCTTGACTGTGCAACGTTGTCCTATTATTTGTTGACGGTGTTACTTGTTGCCTGCTTTGTTGCACTTGAATAGGAGTAGAGGGAGTCACTATTGAGGAATTGTTTGCTGCTATCAATTCCTCTTTGTCCTCATGTGGTATACATGCTTTCACATTGACTGTCTTCTCTAAACTTCCATCCCATCCTTCCTCTTCTACGAACTACACATATCTACTGATTGTGACCTTGGTTGATGGATTGTAGAGCTTGTATGCCTTGGATTCATCACTATATCCAACAAATATGTATTTCTCCCCCTTGTTGTCCAACTTCTTCCTCAACACATCTGAGACATGTGCATAAGCCACACATCCAAAGACTCTCATGTGAGTGACATTATGCTTTATTCCACTCCATGCCTCTTCAGGAACCACATTCCTCACACTTTTGGTTGGACACTTATTAATGATATACATTGCACAAGTTATGGCTTTAGCCCAATAATCATTTGGCAAATAATTTGCCTTTAACATACTCCTTACTATTTCCATAATGGTCCTATTCTTCCTTTCCGCCACACCATTTTTCTGAGGTGTATACCTTGTTGTAAATTTCTTATGAATTCCATGCTCCTTGCAAAATCGAAGGAAATCATTTGAGATGTATTCGCCACCTCTCTCAGTCCTAAGGACTTTGATGTAGTGTCCATTTTTCTTCTCAACAAGAGCCTTGTATTGAGGAAAGCGCTCAAACACTTCACTTTTATGTTTTAGGAGATAGACCCATGTCTTCCTTGTGTAGTCATCTATGAAGGTTAATAAATAGTGGTTTCCACCAATTGATGGTGTCTGCATTGGTCCACATAAATCTGAATGGACAATCTCCAAAGGTGCCTTTTCCCTTACTGACTTTCCTACTGGAAATGTCTCTCTATGTTGCTTGCCCAAGATACATCCTTCACATAGGTTGTCTGGTTTTTCTATGAGTGGCAACCCCTTCACCATGCCTTTCCTATGCAACAAATTCAAACCTCCAAAGTTGAGATGACCAAATCTTAAGTGCCATAACCAATTTTCATCTTTGACCTCTGCTTGAAAGTTTACTTGTGTGACAGTTGTATCTTTTCTTCCATCCTCTTATGAGTTCATTGATAATTGAGTTTTTTCACCTTCTTCCTTTAAATCTGATCTTATTTTTAGGGGAAACATTCTATTGTTTGTCATCTGAACCTTTGCAATCAACTGTCTGCTTGGAGGCCTATCCAAAATTGTGCACTCATCATTTTTGAAAAAAACATTGTAGCCATTTTGCATGAGTTGTCCAATGCTTATGAGGTTATGCTTCAAACCGGGGACAAAGTAAACATTTGAGATGTACTTCTTCTCCCTCTTCTTTCTTAGCATATTAACTCTTCCTTTGCCCATGATAGATACTTTGCTATCAACCCCTAATGTCACTTCATATTTCACACTTTCATCTAGATTGGAAAACATCTCTGTGTTCCCTAACATGTGGTTGCTACACCCTGAAAACATCTCTATGTTCCTATGTTGCATTACAAGCTAAAAACATGTTATCATTGTTCTGATTTTCTATTATGAAATTTACACTTGGTTTGTTACTAATGTCGTATTGCTTCTTTCTATATTCATTTGCATAATGACCATACTTCTTACAGTAGTGACATTGGACTTGAGATTTATCATACATCTGACCTTGTGCTTGATTTTGGCTTGGGCCTTGACTTGGATTTTGATTGCTGCCCCTTCCACCTGAGCTTGAAAGGTTGCTTCTTCCACCTCTGTGTGGGCTTATTCTTCTTCCTTTAGCATATGATCTTCCTCTGCCTCAACCTTGACCAAATGAAACTTGTGTCTTGAAGGCATGCTCCAGTGAGGAGCTTGTTGCTCTATTCATTCTATGTTCATGAGAAACCAATGATGCTTGAAGCTCATCCACTGAAAACTGTGAGAGATCCTTTGTCTCTTCTATGGCCACAACAATGGCATTAAACCTTGTTGGCAAATTTCTCAAAACTTTCTCAACTATTCTCCTTTCCTCAAGTGTCTCACCATGAGACCTGATTTGAGTAATCAGTCCAATTACATGTGTAAAAAACGAGTCTACATTCTCAGACTCTTTCATACAAAGTGTCTCAAAGTCTCTCCTTAGCATTTGTAGCTTTGTTGTCTTCATTTTTGCCATGCCTTGATAGATTGTCTAGAGGGTGTCTCATGCTTGCTTGGACTTCATTGCTATTGCAACCCTTGGGAAAATAATTTCATGAACTGCTTGAAAAATGTATAAGAGGGCTCTTGCATCCTTCTTCCAGTTGTCCCTCATATGCTTGAAACAAGGCATTGTATGTTGCATCATCTGCTCGTTCTTGAAAACCATTCTCCATCAAATCTCAAATGTCTTGAGAAGAAAACAAGGCCTTCATTGTAATAGTCCAATAATCATAATTTTTGCCATTAAATTGAGCTATCTGAGGATTAGTCAAGCTTGTGCTCGATGTTGTCATTTCTGAGTGAAAAAAAAAAACTTTCTGGTAAATATACTTAAAAAATCCCTCAAAACAATTTTTAATTGCTAGTAAAATCACTTGTTTTTACACTAAGAAAGTTTAACCTGCTCTGAGACCATGTTAGAAAATTTGAAAGTGGTAGAGTCTGGCTCAAATTGGTTGGGGCAAGTTAAAACCTCAGTTGCGGCAAGGATATTGCAACTACAGAGAGGCTTAATTGAAACAGAAATTAAGCACACAACAAATCAAAGTAAAAACCAAAATGGTTATGGTAAATCTACTGATGAAACCAAACTCTGATTCTATTATAAAGCATATGTAAATACATTCACATAATAAATTGGAGGTTGTTGCTCCAAGTAAAAACAGAAAAAACTTCTTGTGCTTTACGCGTTAATGGGTTGCGAAGTAACAACTCATAAAACTAGTTTTCACTCGCACACCACAAATTTCCTCCACGATTTTCTCCTCACTACCTTTCAAACTTACACACTCCACTCCTCTCAACTTACTGAACCATACAAATGAATTTTTACATTCATATTTATCTCAACATACAAATTTGGCATTAATACATGACAGAGCCAATCATTAAGACACTGGATAGGAAATTTTACATAATAAATGGTTTTCTGAACTTGGAGGATTTCCTCCATGATTTTTTCCTCACTACATCTCAAACTTACATACTCTATTCCTGTCAACTTACTCAACCATAAAAATGACTTTTTACATTCCTATTTATCTCAACATACAAATTTGATGTTAATACATGACATAGCCAATCATTAAGACACTGGATGGACAATTTTACATAATATATGGTTTTCTCAACTTGCAGGTGTTGTGGAGTGTGGGTTGTTGGAGTATCTAATTCCTACTTGTCTTAGTTGTGATTCTTACAAAGTAAAGGAGTCTGTTCCTAGTAGTTAGGATCTATTTCCTAGATTGGTGTGTGATTGAGATAATTTCTCAACCAACAGATTGTGTGTCCAAGATAGTGTACCTATCTCGAGACAACACTTCTTGTATATATGTAATTGCATTTGATTAATAAATTAATTTGGATTCTCATATTTTATCATGGTATCAGAGCCATGAGGGCTAGCCCCTCGTGGGCTTGGCCCGTCTTGGGCTGAGGGAAATAAAAGTTGTGTGAATGTTTGTTTGTCCATCTCCCTCTGTCCATTGGCCAGGGCAGCAGTAGTGTGGTGATTCATCAGTCTGGTGAATTATGGACCGACCTGCCAGATGTAGAAAGAGCTACGGTTTTCTTTGTTGTGCGCTATGAACTAGACATGAAGAGTGGAAGCCGACTGGATCAGGAAGCCTATCTGCCGAGAATTGCAGAGAACCTGTACGGCTTCAAACCTGTGTGGCCAACACTTGCAACTTCATTGAAGGGAAGGCAAGAGGCAGAGGAGAATGGGGTGGGAAATTGCCTTGCATGGAGGAGCAAGGGATATTGCTCACACAGTAATATCAGAGCGCAGTGAAAGAGCCGAGGTATGGAAGCTCTGTCAAGTTTCAAAAGAATATTTCTCAATCTACTGAATTTATTGGAGCTCGAGGTGCCTATAAAGATATGTAGTGATATACATGGTTAATGTTCAGACTTGTTACGCCTGTTTGAGTATGGTGGCTATCCACCACAAGAAAAGTATTTGTTTTTTAGGGGATTATGAAGATCGTGGAAAGCAGAGCATAGAGACAATATGCCTTCTTTTGTCATACAAAATAAAATTCCCTGAAAACTTCTTTCTCTTGAGGGGAAACCATGAATGCGCTTCAATAAACAAAATTTATGGTTTCTATGATGAATGTAAGCAGTGGTACAATGTTTGGATATGGAAGGCTTTCATAGAATGTTTCAACTGTTTGCCTGTTGCTACTCTTATAGATGAAAAAATTCTATGTATGCATGAAGGTCTATCCCCTGATTTGAAGGACATGAGGCAGATCAGGGATGATATTCCATGACCTTTAGATGTGCCAAATCAAGGTCTATTGTGTGATCTTCTTTGGGCAGATCCAGATAAGGATATTAAAGGAAGGGGTGAGAATGACATAGGTGTCTCATACACCTTCAGAGTTGATAAAGTTACTGAATTTCTACAAAAACATGATCTTAACCTAATATGTCATGCTCACCAGGTGGTGGAGGATGGCTATGAATTCTTTGCCAAAAGGCAGCTTGTAACTATCTTTTCAGCTCCTAATTATTGTGGAGCAGTCTCTGGTCTTTCTACAGTGGTGAATCCAATTTCTCTCGCTCAACTTGTTATGGATAAGACTCCTCACATTTATTTGGCTTTTTATGGAGCAGAGAAATTCGTAAGAGAACAAGGCGTCGATATCTGCGAAATCGCTGAGTCTACAGTGGTAGCACTCGTAGCTGTAGATTGACCCTAGAATCGGCGGATCTGGCGATACAATGATCTGCAGTATTGTGGATCTAGCGTACCAAGGCTTTTAAAGGCATCAAACAGATCAGAGTCATTGGTTGGGATTCTCAGGATCCAACCCAGGCTCAGAATTTGAGGGATTCTTTGGTAGAAGCAAAATCAGACAATATAGTGAAGATTTGCTTGAGTAAAGGCTCCAAATCCTTTGTTGAGGCACATGCAACAGGATTTTCAGAAGCCTGGAACATGTGGTTCCATCCCAAGGGGGATATTTTGGTTGTAGCTGGAGGGGGTAGCACCTCTGTGAAGCTGTGGGATACCACTTCATGGCAGACATATGTTTCCCTTAAAGTTCCTAAAGGAGAGGGTACTAACACAAAATCATCAGAAAAAGCTGGAGGGAAATTTGTTCTAGCTTTTGTATGGAGTCGAGATGGAATTCGTCTTACATGCAGCACAATGGACGGGACGATTGCAATATTTGATGTGACACATGGCAAATTCTTGTACTATTTGGAGGGTCATTACATGCCGGTGAGATCCCACATTTTTTCTCCCACTGATTCTCGGATCTTATTCTCTGCTTCATATGACAAGCATATTCATATCTATGATGTTTGATAGCAAGAGCCTTATCTATGCTATGTCTAGGCATACAATTTGTGTTCTAAGTATCGACGTAAGCTCATATGGTTTAGTTGTTGCCATAGGATCCAGTGATAGAACTCTGGGTAGTGTGTTGCTCATGCAACTAGAGGTTTACCGCCTTCTTCTTTCTCTTCGGGTCAACTTGATAGAATTGGAGTTTGGGAAGGTAAACGCATTGAGCCTGATCAACTCAATGTAAAAGTGAAATTTGTTAGAATTTCACATTTAAAAAAAAAAAACTCCAATGAGAAACAAATTAATGTGGTATTTATAAATGTTTGGAATTAGAAGCATTGAGCTTAGCTAACTCAATGGAGTGGTTTTGTTAGAATTAGCTACTCTAACAAATCATGCAGGTAAATCCAAGAAAATTAAATCAGAAATAGAAAGAAAAGACAAAGATGCCTAAGATGTAATCAAAAGATGAAGTGCACAAGCAGCATCAGAGATTGGAGGATGATGGACAACTAAGTGAAAGTTTGTGTGAGTTAGTGTGAGTTTGTGGAATAAACTCACTAGCATGTTATTTTATGAGTCACATTTTATTAGTAAGAAAGTCTAGGGTGTTTTGTGTAGAATTTTGTAGAATTTTTCCTACAAATCAGCTAGCTTTGATACCATGTAGAACTTTTTCTACAAATCAACTAGCTCTGATACCATGTAGAAATTTCCCACCTGTAGATCAACTTGGTAATGCAATGTACTAAAGCAAAACACTTGATCTACTTCTACAAACAATTTAGCGGAAGCTTAATCAACCATGAACAACATCAATAAGAACACATATAACTGATAAGAAGGAATCAATCACACATAACACAGAAGAATTTACCCGGGGAAAGCACCTGCCTAAAACCCCATCTCTGTATTATCATACAAGTGGAAATATGTCTGGATTACACAAAGTCTTAGCCCGGAAGCTATCTATCTCTCAGTACAATCACTCTGCTGCTCATAGATAGTCAAAGGCTTCTCACAAACCTTCTCCTCTGCCCTCCAAGCCTCCTATTTCCTTGTGCAGTTTCCTTGGGGTCGAGTGATGTCACATGTGTGAATTGGCCTCTTCACACACTCACTAACCTCTAATCTAACTGCACAAACCTGAAGGAGATAAATCCTCATCATGGATGAGTTTCTTTTATAGGAAAAATATTCATCCAACTGATAGTACACTGTCCCTTCTCTAATCTCAACTGGGTCTTCGTCTGAACTGACATGCATGAGTTATTTAAGCTATAATATTTAGTTATCTAAAAATACCAGTTGTTATATGCATGCAAGCATTAACAAACTGAATCTCATTAATTTAACAACTTGTTAAATTAATCTAACTGGACTTGACTTAGTTAACTGAGCCAACTAATTACAACTCATCCTTATCTCTTTAACTGATGGATAAACTCACCAATTAATAAATAAATGTTGCATGTCCTCACATAGACTTCAAGTTTGTTTTTCCTTAACTAACTAACTGATGGAGATTAATTAATTAATATTTGCTTTTAAGACCAAATTCGTTTTTACTTCCTATAGATAGACTAGGGACTGCTATAATAGGAAGGGACCTAGGAATGCTATTTTTAGAACTTTCTATTTTTAGCAGTTTCACCTCTCACCCAAGGTGGCCAATGACCTCACTGGCCAAACTGCTATTTTTAGACATGCTATTTTTAGGAGTCCTATTTTTAGCACATTCTAAATTTAACATTTCGTGTTGCACATTTTTCAACATTTTGTAGTGGTCTTTGTAAACTGTGTACCTGGGAACTCCAGAGTTGGAGTGTGAAATGTAAGCCTTGTAAGGCATGTGTATCCCCATACAGTTCATGGTAATCTAAAAACCACTTTGTATTTGCAGTGTCGGTTTGTGGTAAGCCAGAAACCACATGTAATAGTGAAGTGGGATAGAGA
Source organism: Pinus tabuliformis (assembly GCA_031772625.1). Taxonomy (NCBI): domain Eukaryota; kingdom Viridiplantae; phylum Streptophyta; class Pinopsida; order Pinales; family Pinaceae; genus Pinus; species Pinus tabuliformis. The sequence goes on from CM062820.1 coordinate 864,022,826, forward strand.
TTCCTGTTGGCATGGTTTAGGGTTAGCCGAGAAAACCCTCTGCCTCGTTTAGTTGGGTCTTTGGAGTGCCCTAGTGGCAAGTTTGTAACCCAGAGTGGCTGGAGTGCCCTAGTGGCAAGATTGTGGCCCATAGTGGCTGGAGTGCCTTTGTGGCTGAGTTAAGCCTTCATGGCTGAGTTGAACCTTGGTGGTTGTGTTTAGCCTTGGTGGCTGAGAGCCCTTGGTGGCATGGTTGAGGGTGATTCGATAAAACCTAGAGCATGGTTACGGGTAATCTGATAAAACCCATGATGATATTGGAGGGGGATTTACAGGTACAGGTATAGGTGTGCAGTTATAATGGTTGAAAGAACCATGTATGCGAAGGACATCCTACAAGACTGGCGGTTGCAGCAGTTAGTACCCATGCATTCTGGTGGATGGTTGCTCCTTTATATGGACATCAACATATTCTTTTTGGTATATTTGACCACAACTAGATTTTACAGATTGATATGGAGACAAGTACTCTTTAAGGAGGAGTGTTGGAATATCTAATTCCTACTTGTCTCACTTGTGATTCTTACTAAGTAAAGGAATCTGTTCCTAGTAGTTAGGATCTATTTCCTAGATTGATGTGTGGTTGAGATAATTTCTCAACCAACAGATTGTGTGTCCAAGACAGCGTACCTATCTTGAGACAACACTTCTTGTATATATGTAATTGCATTTGATTAATAAATTAATTTGGATTCTCATATTTTATCATGGGTAACAGTCGCAGAGTGAATGTTTGCCCATACGTATTTACCAAAATTCATTAAGTGCCTTAAACTCTGTGATATGTTGGGGAATGGGCAACGTTGTAGCTCCGACTTTAGTCCTTCCCTGCAACCCTGTAGTAGTTGACTGGGTCAATGTGTTTAAGGCGGTGGTTGGGATTAATATTTCCAACATAAATGAAATGATGGACCAAGATTCCAATGGAGCAAGTGGAAAGGAAACTTGTTGATTGAAACTTGCTCATTGACATGAAATGATGGAAAACTCCTAAATTTGAATTTTCACAGGCCCAAGCTTAACTTTAATAATTTAGGTTTTAAATGTAGTTCATTTGTATTTTTCATTTTGTTCGTAATTTTTTTATTTTACCCATTAAATCATATATAACAAGAAAAATATTCTTGGTTTAATAAATAAAAATTATTTATTATTTATTATTTATTATATTTTAAATATTGGAAATTTATAAAGCCCAATTCTAATATATATAAAGATAATTAATGATAATAGTAATTTAAAATAAAATTATAATTTAAATTTTTTTTTTTTTTTTTAAACCAAATTTTTATATATAATGAAATGAATTAAATAGTAAGATGCAAACTGAAGTGATTAATACCTATAGACCCTCATTTAATTTATATAAGCGTAATAGTGTATAAAGCCATTTCATCAAGGTCATTGAACAAAAAAATGTGTTTTCCTCGAAAACTTCTTTGGTAACCAATTATGATAACCGATAGTATTTTAAAGAATTTTTTTTAATAATGTTTAATACAGGTTAAAAAGTTCTGATAAGAGGATTTCTTCTAACTGAAAACGAAAATAATGTGAAGTCAAGGGCGCAATCATCGTTATAGTACATAGGGTTGCCATTATGGCATTTGGGCTTTCCCTAAGGCCAATATCTGAAGCCATATATTGGCAATGAAGCCCATGAGACAGCTACTGGACCATGTTGCTTCGATTGGATGGCTCTCTCTTCGGCAGAGCAAAGCGTTGTATTCATTACCATCTGCTTTGGCGTCTTGACAGTCTCCCAACGTAGAAAGGGGAGTTTAGAATCAGAGAAAATGGAAACCAAACACGACGGAGCTATTTAAACGCAGCTAATTGGACGTGTGGGTTGACTATTTCCCCGTAGATATAGATAACCTCTGGGGCCGACTGTCCGCCCGGGACAGTCTCCCACGGGCCACCGGGCCGCAGACGCATGCCGATGTGTGCGCCGCTAGCAAGCCAGGGAAGGTTAGGTAGCCATAGACGTTAGGTGTGGGTATGTGAAAATAGTAGACGTTTTGGTAATATGCAGCGTGGGAATGGCAACTAATTTTCAAACTAATGCTACCCGTGGGTCCTTCAAGAAATTGGCCATCTTCCTAACCATCACTTTAGTTTGGAGGAAGTTTAATGGCGTCAGCTCGTCTCGTTTCATTTATGGTTTGAAAAAGGATTACTATCTAACATCCACGCGACCCGGAAGAAAGTCTGTTGGAGAAGTTTGGTAGCCAGACACGTTGCGGTCTCAGCGGCCCTTCAAATATCTGCTTCCCTGCCTTTATAACTCACTACCCTTCACAATACCTGGTGTACCTCGGTTGAGGAAACCCTCTTTCCTGCTGCCGATCATCCAAGGGAGGTCTTTTGAGAGCACCGATTTTCCGAGTCTTGCTGCCCAATTTGTACTCAGCCAGGAAACAATGGCGCCCACAACAGCCGTGGTTAATGATCGCCCCGATTTCCTTGTAACGGCGGAGACGCCGAAGTCCCTGCAGTCCATTTTTATCCGAGACGAGGACGAGCGCCCCAAGGTGGCTTACAATCAATTCAGCAAAGACATTCCCGTCATTTCCCTCTCTGGTATCGCCGGGGAAGAGAGGGGCCGCGTGAGAGACGAAGTGAGCAAGGCCTGTTCTGAATGGGGAATTTTCCAGGTGGTTGATCATGGTGTTCCCCAGGAGCTCGTGGAGACCATGACTCAGCTTTCCAGGGCTTTCTTCGCCCTCCCTGCAGAGGAGAAGCTCAAATACGACATGAGAGGTGGAAAGCGTGGAGGCTTTGTGGTGAGCAGCCATCTGCAGGGCGAAGCCGTTCTCGACTGGAGAGAAATCTGCACTTACTTCTCTTATCCCCTTCACCAGCGTGATTACACAAGGTGGCCTGTCAAGCCCGATGGCTGGAGGTACCCCCATCCATCCCCTGTATCCCCCATATAAATTGATTTCAGCTTTGTTTCATATGAATTGAACACTAAATTGTTGTGTATTCGCAGGGAGGTTGTGGAGAAATACAGCGAATCCCTGATGGGTTTGGCATGCAAACTGTTGGGGATAATATCAGAGGCATTGGGATTGGAAACTGAAGCAGTGACCAAGGCTTGTGTGGAGATGGACCAGAAAGTGGTGATAAACTTCTATCCCAAATGCCCACAACCAGACATGACATTGGGGCTGAAAAGGCACACCGATCCGGGCACCATCACTCTTCTCCTGCAAGACCAAGTTGGAGGCCTACAAGCTACCAAGGACGATGGCAAAAACTGGATTACTGTGGAGCCCATTCAAGGAGCCTTTGTTGTCAATTTGGGAGATCATATGCATGTAAGTGCATCAAATTACCCAGCAGTTATATCTTTATAGTTTCAGTTTTTCTTTTTATTTGGGTATTTTTATTTTCATTGCAGATTTCATGTATTTAAAGAACACAAAATATTTATATGTCATGAAGCAACTGTTTTAATTACAAGAAATCTGCAATGGGCATAAACTCAAATTTTTATTAATAACATTATAGTATTTAGTGATTTAACCATTATGATGTAATAATATTGTAGTATCTGAGCAATGGCAAGTTCAAGACCGCGGACCATCAAGCGGTGGTGAATTCGAACAGCAGCAGGCTGTCTATCGCGACGTTTCAGAATCCAGCGCAGGAGGGCATTGTGTACCCGTTGGACGGAGTTGTGAAGGAGGCGGAAGGCGAGAAGTGTTTCATGGAAGAGCCCATCACTTTTGCACAGATGTACACCAGAAAGATGAGCCGAGACATCGAGCTCGCCCGCCAGAAAAAGTTGGCCAAAGTCGCTGAGAAGGAACAATCAGAGATTTCCAAGTGATGTGAAGATCAATTAAAGAAAAATGCATCGATGTAGATTTTTATGTGTGTCTGCCTGGATGCTGTCTGTGTTCATGTGTCCTCGGAGATCTTAGTAACAATAAAAGCTTCCACCGACTTGTCTACATCTTATATTTTGAAGTTGGATTGTACAGCACACTTCCACAAGTTAACTATAGTAACCGTTTGTGTTCATTTCCCGTTTATCTATAGTTAATTTATCGAACTGCGTGAGTAAATAAAACATGTTTCTGAGTGGTTCTCACTAGTGCGTTGACATTGTACATAGTTTTCAGTTTTTTGGCAATCCTCCTCACCCATATTGAATTGATACCATGTTCTTATAATGATAAAGCTCTTCAAAAGTCATCTACCTACAGGACCAAGGATTGGTCATCTGAATTTAAGGATGAATCAGAAAGCAAGTTAGTCACATGTTGTCTCTAAAAAAATATTTGAAGTTATGTATATGAAGCTGTGGAATTTTCTGCGAAGTGGTGCAATTATAACCAACTAATTCTTAAAAATAATTTTTAGTTGTGTAAATGTAGCTGCAGAGATTTTCTCTAAAATGGTCCAACTATAACGACTGATTTGAGAGCGCCCAGAGAACTTTGGCCTGAGCGGGCGCAACATTTAATGTCTGGTGGCCAATGAAATCATTGAGAAGACTACGTCACCATCTGCGAAGTGCAATAACGTTATCTAGTGTTGGCAAGTTTGTGACCCTGTCTTTAAGGGGGAGTTGGTGACCATGTCTTTTAAGGCAGTGGTACGATAAATTATTGTCTGAACACATGCAAGCGAAATTTTAGGCCTAAAATTAGACAGACGACCATGCCTGCAATTGAAGTACTCTGTTATAAATTTGGGAGGTTTTTGTTTTAGTCTAGCGAAAAAATGGGTCATAAATCATATTTTATGGTTTAATTATCTCACAATTTTTTATTGTTTAATTATCTTACAATTTTAATATATTTTCTGGTTTAATTTTTTCATAATTTGAAAATAGAGGTGTATTAAAATTACAAATTTGAGTTGTGAACTCTCCACAATGTGAGTGTTTTAGGGGTTTTTCAAGATGTTGAATCCATATAACATTAAAGATTAAGGTTCACCAAAATATTTTTTTGCTAGATTCCAACCAAAAATTCTTTCAGCTAGATTTCAACCAAGAACTCAAAAACACATTTTAAACATCAAAGATTAAGATTCGACCAAAAAATTATTTTGCTAGATTCTAACCAAAAATTATTTTGCTACATTTCAACCAAGAACTCCAAAACATAATAGTTAAACAACACCCAATAAAAAATTTGAGTGCATTTCATTTCAAGGTTTTAGCGATTTTGGAAGAAAAAAAGAATTATATGTTTTTCTTTATGCAAAGTGAAATTAGTATTTTCCGTATAAAAAGAAGTTAAATAATATGGAAGATGAGCGATTTTCTAAAATTGCTTTTCATTTTGATAGAAACCACCATTTTCAACTCAAGGAGCAATGGCATCAGGGATCCTAGGCTTAACTAGACTATTGAAAGATAAAAAGGGAGTTCATTTTATAGAATATGGATATTGTTAAAAATATTATTACATCAAAACAATAAATTGTGAGGTGATAAAGAGTTAGAGGGAAACAACAAATAAAGATATTATAAAGTGATTAACCCAAATCTTGAAAATAAAAAATATCTCTATCTTAATTAGTGCAAAGAAGAAAATAAATATTATTAAAATAACAAATTCTCATCAGTTTCATAGTGAAAGTAAATGTTGGATTCCTAAAACACTTTGGCATGAAAAAGTTTGTCATCTTTGCCAAAGGAAGAGGGTTGAATATGAAAGACTTCTTCTCTTAAATTATCTAGCTTATATCTACATTATATCTAAAAAATATTTATCACATAACCAAACTCCTAGATCTTTTAAGTCAACAAAACTATGATTTTGGAACACTTCAATTAATAAAAAAGAATTTTGAATAATTTTTTACCTAACATTCTATAAACTTATAAACCATTGTATTTTTTTTTTTTTAAATCAACATTTACTATTAATTCATAAAAAATTTACATTGTGAGGAGCTTGGATTCAAAACACCACTAGCCTAATTCCTACTGGACTTGTTGGCCAGATGATAATGTCAAATAGACACTGACAATAGTAAAACAAAGCTTATAGACCATACATAAATTTCCTAGAGAAACTAGAACCGTCCAAGGATCAAAATACAAGCTACATTCATAGTTAACCCATAAGATTACTTGGATTTGGGTCATCCAAACCATTGCCATGTGGTTGGCGAAAGGCTTCATGAACATGAGCCTCCATGTGTGCCATCCTTCCTTCAAAAATGTCTAGCCTCTCCTCAAGCTGCTTCTGACCTTGACAAAGAGAGACCAGTTGATACATCATATGCCGATGATTGTGCTGGAGGTCATTCATGAAAGCGATGACCTTGTTTTGGTCATCATTCCAGTCACAAGCCAGTTGCGCCATAGTTGCAGTCACCTGGTGACGCTGCTCTACTAAAACATCAAATGGCGGAGGTAACTCAACACATCCTGGAGAGGTTTCCCACTACTACTCTAGCTCCTTCCTGTCGTCTTGTTGTTCCAAACGATGAACAACACCTTGACAACGCATACCAGTACCATGACAAACCCATCCACGTTGGCGTTGCATGGTGCTCCAACTAACCATTCTACTCAGATCACACAAATAAATCAACCCATTGTATCTGTTTCCAAGTTGTAAAGCCTGCTAGAACGCCCAACTCACCCAAAACACTTCACTAGCTAGCTTGACCACTCCCCACACAAACAATTAAGTAACAGAATGTTTGTTGGTGTCCAAAAAGTTGCCCTTCCACCTCCAATGTGTGTCATACTTAGATCCCTCTCGGCTGAACCAGCTCCCCAATTGAGACTCCACCAACTCAACCTTCTACAAACCCCCCCTTATGAATAAAAGACTTCTAGACCCACCCTTAGAGAATGTAAATATGCTCCCTATCAGCCTGCCTCCCCACCGACCCTCCAAGGGTGGAATACTACATGAAGGTGTTGGAAACCTTTGAGCACTGTTGGGGGGGTTGAATCAGTAGTGTGTATTATTAACAATTTTAACCAACTTAAACTTCTCTATTGAATCACAAATATCAACCAACAACACATTATATAATCACATGAATATAGACAATGTAAGCAGCTAAATCAAACAACCATAAGAATAACAATACACAACAAAACCATTAAACACAACCACAAAAACCGTCACATAAGAGACACAAGATATTTGATGGGAAACCCTTTACCAGGGAAAAAACCACCCTTATTGTTGTTGTGATGCTCTGAATCTTCTATTAAGTAAATGATGTATTTTATATATATTTGTTGACTCCCATCAACATGGAGACTTGACCTCATACACAATCAGTTGACCCCATCATCCAGGAGACTTGATTCTACTAATCAGCTCGAAAGACTATGTTCTCACACAGATCTACAGACCACCATCTGTTGAAAGCCACCATGATCATTGATCCTCACCCAACTCTGATTGGACTATCCAAATCTACTTGGATGGAGAAATTGTTCATTTCACTGAAACTTCAAAATCAATGCTTCACTTTCATGAAGTCACTACTCCTCTACTCAATGTGAACCATGATTTCATTCATTTTCAAATTGGATCCAGGGCACTCTGCTCAACTATGTTTCAACTCTGTAATCATACTCTCAGTAGTAAGACACCATCAACAAAACAAATTAAATCACCCCAATCATATGCTCTGCACTCAAGTAAAATAATGGCCACAATGTATGCATCCACTCTGAATAACATAATCAACCAATAACATAAACATAGCTCATACCCAATCATAATAACAAACCCTCACTCCAAAAATATAATTACTGCGTAACACCATCAACAACATAAAACACAATGGTTATGTGTCAAATGCACCAACAATACATACAAAATAAATACGGGAGTCAAAAACTTAGAGCTATATCAAACTCTCAATTTGTACCAACAACTCTTTGCATCTCTGATTTGTGATTGAAAACTCTACATCAATACTATACTACAACAAATAGATCTTCTCATTTTATTGCCATTAACACTCATACACAAGCTATCATTACTCTACACTAAGTATGAAACATTCATCTAATTCTCAATCTCAATCTTTGATTTGCAATTAAAAACTCTACATCACTACTATACTACAACAAATAAATCTTCTCATTTTGTTACCATAAACATTCATACACACGCTTATCATTACTCTACACTAAGTATGAAGCATTCCTCTAATTCTCCCAGCCTTCTCACTCACATACTAACTTCATCAATCTCATCCAAAATGAAGTATATAAAACATGTTGGGCGAAATTCACCTTTGGCACAAGCATCTTCGATAAAGTCACGCGTTTGGCCACTGTAAGGCTTTGGAAGGAAGAATTTCAGATTTAATTTATTTTATTTTAAAATTATTTTAATTTAATTATTTTTTAAAATTATATTTTTAATTAAATAAAAATTATTTTTAATTTTTTATATAATTATGTTTATTTTATAAGGTTTTTCACATTTTTAATCTAGTTAGTTGGATGGTAGAAATTTAATCGTCATAGAATATATTGATATAGTCACAAATTAAGAGTTAAGATTTATCACTAATTATACTATTTTCTTAAAAAAAAGATACTATTTTAATTAATTATCTCAAATTAATTAATTAAAAAAATTATATTGGGCATGTAGTATGATAAGCTATTGTATTAGCCCATAGTATTCTAAGAATAACTATTTACTAGAACAACCATATAAATTAAATAGTTGTTAAACACCAAAATGCATGAATTTTGAGAGTTAAATCCCTATTATCCACCTAATAATTTTTTATAATTAAATTAAAATCTTGGAAGTCCTATTCTAAAATAGACATACCTATCCACATAACAAGTTCAAAATTTCTATAATAAAATTGGAGTTGACTTTCCATAATTAAAAATGTTGTTACATGAAAATGTTATACTATTTTAATTAATTATCTCAAATTAATTAATTAAAAAAAATTATATTGAGCATGTGGTAAGATAAGTCATTGTATTAGCCTATAGTATTCTAAGAATAACTATTTACTAACACAACCATATAAATTAAATAGTTGTTAAACACCAAAATGCATGAATTTTGAGAATTAAATCCCTATTATCTACTTAATAATTCTTGATAATTAAATTAAAATCTTAAAAGTCCTATTCTAAGATAGACATACCTATCCATATAACAAGTTCAAAATTTCTATAATAAAATTAGATTGAATTTCCATTATTAAAAATATTATTGCATGTTAAACTCATATATTAATTTTTTATAATTAATAATAATAATAATTTAAAATAAAATTATATTTTAATTATTTTTATGATTTTTTAAAATTTAAATAATATAAAATATATATTAAGCCACCACTAATTTATATAATTGTATTAATAATTAATATTTTAATTTTATATATTCAAATAATAGTGAAAAATAAAGGCTTACAGGAAAGAAAAGTAAATCACTTGTATAAAAAAAATTGACTATCTCGTAGACATATGACTGTGAACCCATCATTATCCCTAGTCCCTCGTACTATATTTTTAAAGGCCTGTCTTATTCCCCAAAGTTTGATCCAATGACATGCACATTACCTTGAACTCTCCCATCGCCCTTCATATCTATCTTATTGGCCTAAGTTTGACCCTCTCATACACACATTACTTTGAACCTTCCTCTACCCTTCATACCATCGTATTATTCCGTTGATATGTATTCGTGCAAAACCCTCGGAAACCTTCATATCAATCTTATTGGCCTAAGTTTTTTAATTTTTATTATTATTATACGGCGTTCCAGAATGTAAGTGTTGATTTTGACTGATAGCACTATACTTTCTCACTATAATTTTTGGGTAGGTTTGTTTAGGCCATCAAAAGAGACACTCGTGGATTTGAATATGAAACTTTATATTCATTGTTATTTGACATTTTTATAATTTTATTAAATGATTTTTTTTGGAAGTTTGGTTTGATTTAATAATTTAATTTTAAATTATTTTTAATTTTATAAAAAATAATATTTTCTAATAATTTAATATTGATAAAATAAATTTTTGATCGAGATGAGAGAAGGTGTTAGAGGCGACATGTTTTGAGGTGATATGGTTAATATCAGGGTTTATTACAACCACTTCCCACATTCTTAAGGCAGGGGGTGCGATTTCCTTAGCCATGAATGCATGGGATGTGGGCTTGCAAGGTGGAAAAGGGAGGAATAAGGAAGGGTGGCGGAGACGGGAATGGTATTTGACGTTGATTTAGGTGGCTCCAAAGACACACACAGGGCAAAGAGGGCTTATGAAAGCTCAAAAATCAAAGTGTTTGGATTATGCTCGAACCAGGTTCATGTTAAAGATCTCATCGTTGTGATCGTAGTGGTGTGAATGGTTTGTCAATTCGAGTTCGGATGAGGAAGATAGAGGCAGTCAAAGTTTTGGTTGACTTTTGTTGGGCAAGTTAATGGAGACACAATTTGGACTTTTCCGGTGGACGAAATCTGATGAAATTAGGCCAAATTCAGGGAAAATTGTTTGCCTCGTTAAAATGACTCCTTCGGTCAAAAATCCAGATTTTCAAAATTGCCTTATTAGTATTAAAATTAAAAAATAAAATAAAAAAGGGGGTGGGGGGGAGAGGGGGGCGGCCACCACCCCCACCACCCCACTCCTCTCAATAAAACCGCAAAACCTCTTAACATAATCGTATGACATTTATGTGAGGCCGGCAGGGATCGAACCTGACCGGCCCACATGGGCCGACCCCCACCGGGCGGCCCCATGATACGTACCATGAACAACCAAACGAACCAAACCATTTACCATTTAATGTGCCATGTTTAACACGCCACCCCATTTAGAGTATGGTTATGAGAGTTATGGGGTGGGCCGCCCAATGCGGACCCAACCCCCCTCTGAAATAAAATGCCACAGTTCCATAAAACGAAAAAAAATGGTTAAACATGGAGGGGGCAGGGTTTGACCACTCGACCTCCTCCACCTAATTCGGCTTTATACCAACCCATCAAACAATTTTTTTGTAAAGTTTTCCCTCAAAATTTATATAAACGTCATTTTGCATAGTGCTCCTAGGTAGCATGGAGGAACCGGGAGCAGGCACGAAAATCGAGATGGATTTTTTTTAATTAATTTATTGCAGGTGGAACCATTATTGAGCAAAATTTCTAGGAGGGTGAAATTTTTGCAGTGTCCAAATTGGACAAACTTTATGTCGATCTTACACTTCTCGACGACACGAACCCAATGGCGCAGTTAGTTTCTTGATATGAGTAGTCGATTTGTAGAGGACCCAAAGGAGGGAATCTTTAAGGAATCTAAAAGATTCCTTAAGCCACAGATTCTCACGTTCTCAAAATTTAGAAATTTGAAAATCGATTTTGCACTATTCGATGCCAAAAATCTGATGGTGCATTCATATTTTTCATTTGATCATTTCATTTTCCAACCACTTTTCTAAGTGGAGTGCAGGTGTCAGCATTCATGTGTGAGCAACCATTTCCATGAGATTCGACGTGTGACCAACTTCAGAAGTTTAACATCCTCTTCTTTAGATGGCCCGTAGATGTGAGGTATATGCAGTGTGTTCATGTACTTCTTTTGCTATGCATTGTGCTGCACAAATCGTTGTTGATGCTTGATGTGGGATCTTGTTTCTTACTCGTTTTCATGATTCCTGCTTAATGTGATGCATAATCATCTGTGTGATGTACTTGTTGTCATGATTCATCATGTTGTGTTTTAAGATCCTTTTTCGTTATGTTGATGGGATACTCATGCTTCGCCATGCATGTTTGCATTGAGATCCCTTTTATGCCATGTTGGCGGGATGCTCATTATCATCATGCACGAGTTTGTGTCATACTAATAGGAGTCCTTTTGACTGAGAGTTCCTGTAGCGGAATATCTCTTGGAACCACTCCTGCGTGAGGGCATTTTTCTTGTATGATATCGACATCACCTCTTATGTACATCATCACTATTGACAACACTTAATGCAACAAACTACACCATCTTGACATCGGGGCCCAGAGACATAGTCCCTCCTGGACGAATTCTGTTATCAATGGCTTATGTTTTCATGTGTTGATGATTATCATGTTCCTATTCTTTACAACATGCAGATGTATTCATTTATGTTATTTTAAAAATGCAATTTAACACATCACGAAAGTAAAAGGTCTTGGAAGGGTCCTTTGTCACACCCGGACCTGGATCAAGTGGTATCAGAGCGATCTTTGCGTGGATGTGAATTGCAGCATGAACAATGGAACGTGCAACGACAGAGGATGAAAAAGCGATGTACGAAACCATCCTCAAAATTTCCCAACGGGTAGAGATAATGTATGAAACTCTACAGAGAAAGACAAAGGAAAAGGAGCGATTGCAGCTTCAGTTGCAAGCCACGAAAGAGGCCTTGGAAGAACTGAAGCACAACAAACATAATCTTCAAATAGAGAACGTCGAATTGAAGATGCACCTACATGAAGAGAAAGAGGAAAAATAAAGTTTGCTACAACAGTTGCAAGCTAAGGACGAGGCCTTGGAAACACTGCAATGTGACCCATGTGAGGTAAAAAGTAATTCTTTGAATTCATGTATGTGTCTTGATGATGATTTCGCTATTTTTGAAAATCATACCATAGGAATTGGCTTCAAACCGTTGAAGAAAATGGGGTATGAAGGAAAAGGCTTAGGCGTTAATGGCCAAGGCATTGTCAACCCCATCAAAGTAGAAGAATTACCCCGTCAGGCAGGACTTGGGTATGTCATAAAGGAATTCGGGGAATGCACTGAGACAGCTAGCAAACCACCAACAACAGATGTTGAGAAGCCCTCATCAGTTCTTTACAAATCGACAGAGGAGGTAAAGGATATTGATTTCCTTTCGGTTTCGTCTTCACATAGTATGATTTCTGTTGGAGATTTGGAGATCCCAAGTACAAGGACAAACATGAGGCTCCTTACCAGGACGAGGAATGAGGAGGAAAAATAACTTGGTGTTAATAACCAAGGCATAACTCAACCATTCGAGATTGTGTAGAGACCTCAATTTGCAGGCTTGAGATACACCAAAGGAGAATGCTCGAAGGTGTCAGATTCTTCCGAGACATCGTCAAAATCATCGAGGAAAGAGAATGATGGGAAAACATTACCATCATCCCATAGCAGTTTCCATCGCAGGGAAAGAGCTAAGGCAAGCTCTCATCGCCATACTTACACTAGAGATGGTAAGGAAAGGTATAACCACTTTCGACATTTGAATGTTCATTTTGATTATAATCATGTTGTTGATGATGAACGTAAAACATGGCATTGAAAAACATGTACCTTTTGTGGATTACATAACCATACATTTTCTAAGTGTTGGAAAAGAATGGCAATACACAAAAGGATGAGGCATGAAATAGCCCCTCAACAGCAGGAAAAGAAACATGTTAAACAGATCTGGAGGAAGAAGATGTATTTCAGTCATTGCGACAAGGGTGGCCATCAAAGAGCCACTTGTTGGAGGCTCCATCCAAAGCAACGCCTTAAAGACAAAGCGTCGGTGCATGAACCAGGTGAAGCAATTGTTCGACAAGAAAAACCACAACAAGGAGGCGACCCATTCACATTGATAAGTGAAAAATGGTTTCTAAATATGTTAGCTTGTCATAGTCATACTTTTGTAAATCATTTGTTGCATTTTAAAATGTAAAAGTGATGATGTGTGTTCCATCACTTGTTAATCAACAATGATGTCTGGTCTTATTTTGAGTTGCATGATAAATTGTGAAAATGATGTCGTGTTTCCATCACTTGTCAAAGCAAATAGTGTTTGGCCTTATCTTTGTAAATCATGTGTTGCAGTGATGATGTGTTTTCCATCACTTGTTGGAGCAATAATGATATGTTGGCCTTGTTTTCGTAGCTGGGGTATTGTGTCTATCTTGATGTAAACTTGACCACCGAGTATGTGTTATAAACTCGTGGCAAGTATGGGATGCTTAGGTCATTAGTTGGTCATGAAAGTCAAGCATGTGATTTGCAAAACAATGTACTACAGGTTGCAAAGGTTGCAGGTGTCGACTCATTACTTGAGGCTTCGAAGAACAAAGGTGTAGGAGATAGAAGTGAGGCCTTTCAGGACGCTTGTGATGCAGACAAGGTACATAAAAGTTGCAGATTGTTTTTCATGCTTTTGGAGGACCAAAATATCCTCAGTGGGGAGGATTGATCCAGGTGGCTCCAAAGACACATACAAGACAAAGAGGGCTTATGAAAGCTCAAAAATCAAAGTGTTTGGATTATGCTCGAACCAGGTTCATGTTAAAAATTTTGTCATCGTGATCACAGTGGTGTGAATGGTTCATCAATCTGAGTCCAGATGAGGAAGATAAAGGCAGTCAAAGTTTTGGTTGACTTTTGCTGACTGGGCAGGTTAATTGAGACACAATTTGGACTTTTCCGGCGGACGGAATCTGGCCAACTCTGGCTAGATTCCAGGCGAAATTTTCACCTTGTTAAAATGACTCCTTCAGTCGAAAATTCAGATTTTCAAAATTGCCTTATTAGTATTGAAAGTTAAAAAAAATATATAAAAAGGGGGGGGGGGGGGGGCGGGGAGGTCGGTGGTGGGCCACCACCCCCACCACCCCATGCCTCTCCATAACACCCCAAAACCTCTTAACATAACCGTATGACATTTATGTGAGGCCGACGGGGATCGAACCCGCCCGGCCCATGTGGGCCGACCCCCATCGGGTGGCCCCATGATACGTACCATGAACAACCAAATGAACCAAACCATTTACCATTTAATGCGCCTTGTTTAACACACCACCCTCATTTAGAGTATGGTTACGAGATTTATGGGGCAGGCCACCCAATGCGGACCCGACCCCCCTCCTAAATGAAATGCCATAGTTTCATAAAACAGAAAAAAAGGTTAAACATGGAGGGGGCAAGGTTTGACCACCCGACCTCCTCCACCTAATTCAGCTTTATACCCATCTATCAAACGATTTTTTGTAAAATTTTCCCTTAAAATTGATATAAACCCCATTTTGCATAGTGCGCTCAGGCAACATGGAGGAACCAGGAGCGGGCACAGAAATCGAGACGAGATTTTTTTAATTAATTTATTGCAGGTGGAACCATGACTGAGCAAAATTTCCAAGAGGGTGAAATTTTTGCAGTGTCCAAATTGGACAAACTTTATGTCGATCTTACACCTCTCAGCGACACAAACTCGATGGCGCAGTTTCCTGATTTGAGCAACCGATTTTTAGAGGATGCAGAGGAGGGAATATTTAAGGAATCTAGGGGGAATCTAAAAGATTCCTTAAGCCCTAGATTTTAACTTTCTCGGAATTCAGAAATTTGACAGTCGATTTTGCACTATTCAACGCAACAAATCTGATGGTGCATTCAGATTTTTTTATTTGCTCATTTCATTTTCCAGCCACTTTTCTAAGTGGAGTGTAGGTGTCAGCATTCATGTGCGAGTAGCCATTTCCATGAGATTTGATGCCGTGAGATTCGACGTGCGACCAACTTCAACAGTTTGACATCCTCTTCTTCAGATGGCCCCTAGATGTGAGGTATATGTAGTGTGTTCATGTACTTCTTTTGCTATGCATTGTGCTGCACAGATCCCTGTTGATGCTTGATGTGGGATCTTGTTTCTTACTCATTTTCATGATTCCTGCTTGATGTGATGCGGAATCATCTATGTGATGTACTTGTTGTCATGATTCGTCATGTTGTGTTTTGAGATCCCTTTGTCGTTATGTTGATGGGATACTCATGTGTCGCCATGCATGTTTGCATTGAGATCCCTTTTATGCCATGTTGGCAGGATGCTCATTATCATCATGCATGAGTTTGTGTCATATGGATAGGAGTCCTTTTGACTGAGAGTTCCTGTAGCAGAATATCTCTTGGAGCCACTCATGCGTGAGGGAATTTTCCTTGTATGATATCGATGTCACCTTTTATGTACATCATCACTATTGACAACACTTAATGTAGCGGCCTACACCATCTTGACATCGGGGCCCGGAGACGTAGTCCCTCCTCGACAAACTCTGTTATCAATGGCTTATGTTTTCTTGTGTTGATGATTGTCATGTTCCTCTTCTTTACAACATGCAGATGTATTCATTTATGTTCTTTTAAAAATGCAATTTAAGACATCACAAAAGTAAAAGGTCTTGGAAGGGTCCTTTGTCACACTCGGACCTAGATCAGACGTGCCAGGCAAGTGAATTCCGAAGTGGAGAAGGAAGGCAGTTCAGAGCAGAAGAGAGGTGGAGGAACTTTGTCTGCGGGCTAGCGACGACTCTCTGGTATGTAGTCCGGTCTCGCTCCTGTTTAATTATATGCTCTGGTGGGGTTCTTGCGGCACTTACATGCGTTGGTGGGGGTTCCGCTGGGGGGAAGGGAGAGGCAAGAGGCCATCCCAATGGGGCTTAGCATAGTCAGGGAGCAACCAGGTGAGGAATGGGAGGGCCATGGCCCGACCCTGCGTGTCATTCATATTGCTTTTAAGTCAAAGTTTTGGCAACGACATGGATAATACACGGTCTAGCCAAGATACAGGCCCCTACCTGTTTGCTTAGACCGGGGGTATTGGGGATATCAGGCAAGTCATGTCTGGGGGGCCAAGTGCTACTGAGAGAGGTAAGCAAGAGCTGTGGGTAGGGGGATGGGACATTAACAATGCCAGTAATTCGCTGAGTAAACCATGGTATTTGCATATGCATGGAAGTAAGAGCGTAGCTAGGGATCCTAGGTGGCATAAGTGGCAGAGGGGCAAGCACAACCATGGCAGGAAACTGGTGGCTGAGGGAGGGGCATGCGGGTATGAAAACAACTGCAAAGTTTGGTTCCAGACAGGCCTGAAGGCCTGGCTCCAACTGCAGGGGGGTGACCAACAACTGCACCATGGCAAGGGGGAGAGGCAAGGTGAAGAGATTGGGGAACTGTGCTTGGAACCCAATTCCCCTGGCCACTTGTCGGCACAAGGATACCTTAACCCGTCGCAGGCCAGGCAGGGTAGAGAAGCAAGGCATTATGAGTTGTGATGGGATGATGCGAACAGAATGATGAATCTAACAGTGTTTGAATGGCTATAGGGCATGGCTCCAACAAAACGAGGACGTGGTCACGGAAGTAAGGGCCAAGCCCCCCAGGAAGCCAAGAGACCCAGCCCAATGGAAGGCCATAGGGGCCATAGGCCTACTGAGCACCTCATAGCAAAGGCAGCCGCGACATACAAGGATGAAACCGATGAAGGTATCTGTAAGCTGATGGATGACTGGGAAGCCGAGATAGAACAGGAAAGGGAATCAAATGACGAGATAGAAGTCTGGAAGATGATGGTTCCTGACCCTGGGAATACATAAGGTAGAATTACACAATTCAAACACACCTTGTACCTATACTTCTTGATGAAAAGTCTGCTTGGTAAAGTGATGGAACAAATTTATGTGGGGATGGCAGTCACACTGCAGGGCCTGCCCAATTACAAAAAAGACATGGAGAAAATCCTATTTCAGTTGCACAAACAGGATATCAGGATGGATCGTATCGACCATCACATCCCTTGCATCGTGGAGCTGTATGGAATGCCAGAGGAAACTACTGAAGATCCTACCCCTGTTGCCTCAGACTCTGAGGAGAAGAATGTCAAGAAGGATTAGTTCCTCTATGCTTAGTTTTTGTTTATGCGGATAGCATTTAAATTTTCTGTTGTTTATGTCAAATGTTATATAGTATTTGGACATGAGACTGAGACTTACCTAGCCTTGTTAGAAAGACTGAAGCAATTTTGTTTTTGGATGGCGTATAATGCTAACCGGTGGCCAACAAACTCGGTTTCCCCTCGGGGCGAGTTGAGGCCACCTGGTAAAACTGTGTGGTGTAAATTTGCCTTATATATATAATAGAAAATGGATGGTCCTACCAAGCATTACAAAAAAAATATTGATAAAAAATTATTTAAAATATAATTTTAAACCAAAATTTTACCATTAAATCTTTTAAATAAATATTTAAAATTTCAAAATTTAATCTTAAACTAAAATTGTTTCATTAAATCTTTTAGGTAGATGTTACAAATTCAAAATATAATTTTAATCCAAAATTTTATTATTAAGTTTTTCACGTAAATGTTATAAATTAAGATGGTAGTGGTATTTTAATTTTTGAATAAGTTTTGTTTTTAAATTAAGTTTTTTTTTTGACAAAAATATTATTATTAAAATGAAATTAATAATAATAATAATAATAATAATAATAATAATAATAATAATAATTCACTTGAATTAAAATTTTGCTAAGTTTATTTTAAAATATAATAATAATCATTGAATTACTCAATATAGATTATTTTATAACAACATGGATCTATGTTAACCAACATCTATTAAATTTTTTAAGATGTAAATTAAGTCACTCGGTTTGGTAAACAAAATTTATTATGGAATGGGTGAATTTGTAAATCTCAAAACCAACATGAACAAGTCAAACATGAACACAAATAATTTCAGGAAATTCCTCAAAGAAAATTAGATTGAAATTCATTTCAAATTCATTATGAAATAACAAGAAATTCAAAAAGGTTCGTAATAAAATAATAAAATAATAAAACAATAAAGCTCTAAAGGCTAAAATCTACTAGGTTAGAAAAATCCAAGTTACTTGCACTAAATTGTTTTTGAATGTCAAACTTGACAACAAGGGAGAGCCTAATACATGTTAGATTAACTTTGGAAGGATGCTAAAAATAATATTGTTAATTTACATAGAATACTAATTTTTTTAATAATCTTTTTTCATTTCTATTTGTTAATTTTTATCTTCAAAATTTTAATATATTAAATTTTTTCTTTATATCATAAATACTTAAATTATATAAATTTATGTATTTATAAACAATTATAATAGAAGTGCGACTTTCCAATAAAATATAAAAATTAAATATATAAAAGAAACATATGTAAATTAAATAAATATTTTAATAGTAAAAAAGTAATATTTAAATAAAATGTAAAAGTTGAATATAAAAAGAAAAATGTACATTAAAAAATATTTTAATTTATAAATTCGGTTGTAATTTATTATTTTTGAATATATATATATATATATATATTTGTAATGTTTCAATAAAAGAATATATATATAGAGAGAGAGGGGGGTTATGGGGGGTTATATATATATAGAGAGAGAGATAACTTTATATTTTATTGAAACATTATATATATATATATATATATATATATATATGTCATTATTGTGTGTATGGTGCAAGGATTGTGTCTAACTTAACTTTTCATGGACACTCCACCCATCTTGGGGACCAATTGAATCTGAATGAATAGAAAATAGTGCATATCATATTAAATAGGTGTTAGAGTTCAACCATTAATGAGGTAATTCAAAAGTCAATGGGAACATTTGAAATAAATAATAAATATTTTACTTTACTAAGAGTAATTAATGAATTAAGATGCATTTTTACTAGAAATTAACCATTAAGGAAAAGAATAGGGATTAATTAATGAAAATACATTTTCTATCAAAGTTAGAGAATAATAAATTACCAAATAGAACATAAATATTTTTTTTTATAACAGATAAATAAATAAAATATAAGAGATTATAAAATTATAGAGTTTGAATTAAAGAATATATTTAATTCAATGATTGAAGCAAAAGATAGATTAAAATCAAGAAATAAATTGAGGGGTTGATAAATAAATAAAGGACAAGGAAAAAAGGCTTGGGGAGAGAGAATTTGTTAAATAGGGTAAAATAATAGAATAGGGATAAGTTAATAAAAGTTAAATTTGTCAAAATTTACGAAGGGATTAGTGATCAAGGTTATGAATGAGAGGTTTCTAGGAGTAACTAAGCTACCAATCTTATAGTCATCTTCATGATTAAAATTATTAGGATGTTTTTCTATTTTAGCGACTTCACATATGATTTTGGTGGAGTAGAAAGGAGTGGAAGCAAGAATTTTATATTCCTTGAAGCAAATAAGGTGCCTATATTTAAAGGAATGATCGACAATGGTTGATTTGGAAAACCAATTATGAAAAGTATCAAATATTTGTTCTTTTGGCTAGGCTTTTACAAATCTATCGATTTGTCCAACATAAGGAACATGGAATTTTATATACACCTAGTTTTTCTAAAGGATCAAATAGGTCTTTGGGAGATTTGAACACTTTCTTTAACGTCTTGCAAGGTTTGAAAATATTTTTAATATCTTTCTTCCTAACCAGGTATCCTTATCCTTAAAGCAACTAAAAGAAATGCCACTATCATCATGCATCATTTGGATTATGAATCTAAAATCCTAGAAATGTTATCTTCCTCTTCTTATAAATCCCTCCCTAAAATCCCTATCAAGTCGATTACCTCTATGACCACTAAAGCGATAAAATATTCTTCTCTTCCCCTCCAAAAGCCAAAGCATTTTATGCCCTCTCAACCTATTACTCCTAGAATATACGAGCAACCAAAAATTCATAAAAAAGGAATCCCCCTTAGACCCATAGTCAGCACCATTGGGGCTCCTACTCGCACCCTCTCTTGATTTGCGGCTGACAAGATTCAACCCTTTATGGGGCACTCTCCTTCTTTCATTAAAGACTCAACTCATATCATTCATCAAACCTCTCACCTTTTTCTCGATCCTTATGACATCAAGGTCAACTTCGACATGGTATCTCTATTCACAAAAATCCCTATGTTGAAAACCATGGATTTAATTACCAATCTGGTTGATCTTAAAACCCTTAACCTCATAAAACTCTACCTTACTGTTGGAAATAATACTGGGGGGGGTGAATCAATATTATCAACTTACTAACCTTTTCTTTTCGTAATCAAATTTATATACGATACTTTAGTGAGAACTTGCTTGTGTACGCAATTGTTCTTAAGGAAACTAGCGTATATATAGTGAACTTATGATTCATTTAATTCATCATATGTTGATATTTAATCAGTGCATCACTACTTAATTAACAATTTAAATAGTAATGGTGTGCAGTAATAACAGAATAAGCAATCACACATAAGCAACACACATGAACACCAAGACTTAAGGTGGAAACCCAATGCAGGAGAAAAACCACTTACTTCTGTCTTCTTTGTCTTCTTTTAATATAAGAAAAACTTGTTTACAATCTTGTACTAGTGCAGACTCATACCAGTACGCAGGAACCCCCCTGTAGAAGGCTACAACCTTCTCTCGTTCTCCAAATTCTACTGGAAGGCAGATACAACCCCCTAGCTCTTGTACTAGCTGATATGTTTACTAGTACATAGGCAACGACCTAGAGAAGGCTCCAACTTTCACTCGTTTTCCAGCTACTACTAGAAGGGAGCTCCAACCCCCTGGCTCTTGTACTGGCCGATATGTTTACCAGTACATAGGCGTCGGCCTACAGAAGGCTACGACCTTCTCTCTTCCTCCAGGGACCACGTTTCATTAATTTTCAGACTGGATACTCCTGGTACACAACAACACAATATGAAGGCCACATTTCATCCAATTTTCATACTGGACCCATCAGCAACATTGAAGCTCAAAATCAATCACCACTGCAATACAACCAATCACTAAAAACCCATCATCGCTGAAGAAAATCACAATCAATCAATATGAACATTCAGAACACTGTCACTAGAACATAGTCACCAGAACATAGAGCAGAACCCAGAACTCTGCATCAACAACTAGAACCAACTGCAACTTCAAACATCATATTTCATAATGTATACTCTACTTTGAAGTATCTAACTAGCGTGTAAACCCGCCTTCACCAAGGCGAACTAATGTATAGATCTGCAAATACTAACTTGAAACTTCACAGCTATTCTAGACTTCAGTCATACCCAGATCATAACATTTACAAAATAAAACATGCGTTAGCAATCATATCTAGCCCAAAAAATATCATATCATTCAATGAGAAGTCATTTTAGGTCTCATGATCCTGATCCAACATTAAATTCAAGGTGCATAAAACATTTTAGATCATATCATAATCATAGCCCTTGCAACATAAAATATACTTCAGATAGAAGTATTCCTAAGAAACCCTTACACTTGCACACTTGGCCCTTTGATCTTATCCTCCTTATATAGTTTGATCCTTTGTCAAAACCTCAGACAAAACCTCGGACCAAAACCTCAGACCAATACGTTGGACCAAAACCTCAAACCAAAACCTTAGACCAATACCTCAGACCAAAACCTTGATTTTCCATCCCATACATGCTTTTCCTTCTATGAAAGTGCGTGCATACGTATACGCTCCTTTTTTTCTATTAACCTACGTGTGTACGCTTCTTGGACAAAGTGAACCAACGTATACTTCTTAAACCATTCTCTTCTTCAATCTCTAGAGTCTGATCTGTAATCCTTTGTGGTTAACCTGTTGCACTATGAACTGTCATCTATGTGAGTTGCCATCAAGGACAAAACCTGTATCATAATTCCAACAATCCCCCCCTTTGGACTTGATGGCAACCCTATTGGTGTTTATTATGTCAAGTTGTAGACCCTGATATATATATCAAACAACACCAAGATACTCCCCCCCTTTGACATCAAGGGCAAAGGGAGGACCAAGATATTCTCTCCCTTTGGGATACACTATGCTATCCATGCTCCCCCTTAGTACATGTAGAGTCTATAGAGATATGTTTCAAAAGAATAACATGACTCTATTACTCAACTAAGTGAGTATGACCTCCCTAAGACCAATGACTCATACATACATCAATCACCCAACCAAGTGGGGATACACCAAATTTGACTCATCCACCCAACCAAGTGGGGATATACCAAATGTTTATACATGACTGAAATAGCAATTATTACATCATCCTTCCCATGCATAGTGGGGTTACAAATTAGGTCTTTATATGACCTTTACAACGAATGATATACATGACATTTATAACAAGGACCAATGATCTAAACAAGACCATGATAGTCATCAACAACTATCATACACCATATATGATCTGTACCATAAGCATCTATCAACAACATCAAGATCAACAACCTGTATATGTCCATCATCAAAAGAGTCATCTGAATCAAAGAAACTATGTGAATCAAGCAGTATAAGTATCATCATGTATAATGCCAACAATGCATTATTAGACGAATATTCTCCCCCTGAACCTGTGCCATCTATTCACTGTTATATCTGATCATTGCATTTGTCAGTAATCATCAAGGCATCATCATCAACCAGTTATTCATCAAGTTATTAACAACTTATGAGGGCCAAAAGCACTTCTACATATCATTAGTGGACTGTAATCATCATCAATCAGAACAAAAAATATAATTGATAATTGTCTGAACCATATCAGACCCCTTTTCCTGAGTCTATCCCACTGTTTTTTTCCTCAAAACACCATATACGTGACTGTGCGGCTTCTAAATTGTGTATATACATGACTTGTCTTCATAATAACTACGTATGAGAATTGGAATACTGAAGTTTTACACTTTCAGCTCCCCCTAGGTCTGTTATGTCTGTATACTGAGCTATGCCACATCTTTCTGGCAACAATTCCTTCTTCTTCAATACCTTGGATTGTGATGATGTTTTCTCCTTTTGGTATGGTGTCCAAAATTTGCTCCTGAATTTCTTTCCTATATGTCCAAACTTGTTACACACATAACATCTTACATGTTTCATATTCCTTCTATCACAATCAGTAGCTTTGTGACCAAACATATTGCAAGAAAAGCAATATTCCTTAAAGTACCTGGAAATTGATGATCTTTCTATGTGACGCTCTTGAATCATTCTACTTCTACATCTAGCTACAACATGTCCAAAATTATGACATATAGAACATTCAACATTATTTGTTAGAGGAAAGAACCGATTATCCCTTCCATAGTTAGGAGGAAGTGATTTTCTTTGAAGTCTTTCTTTCCTTTGCTGTTGATGGGATTGACCTCTTATCTCCTTGTTGAGCATTTCAAATTTTGCATTAAAGTTCCTTGCCTCACCTTGTGAGCTAGATTCACCTTCAACAGTTTCATGAAAACCAAGACCAATGTTTATGAGAGGAGAACACTGAACTTTGATGATTTCATCTAACGTTTCCGATCCTTTAGCAAATCTAAGATTCAGAGTTTTTGTCTTCTCAAGTTCTTTTCTTATACTTGCTACTTCCTATTCTAACACTTCATTGTGCTTGTCCTTTTCAGTGAGTTGATGTGTCATTGTGTCTATGACTGCATCCTTTTCTGCCAAATAGATTTTGAGTTGAGTGATTTCTTTAAGGAAATCTTCCTTTTCTAAGGTGTCATTTTCATATGCCATGAATAGTTTAATATCTTGATCATCTTCATCACTATTAGACATGCCATCACTATCTTCATGAGTATAATAATTTATATTACCTTCTGCAGAAATATTTCCTTTGTCATGAGGGCATTTAGCGGCGTAATGAACAACTCTTCCACAAGAAAAACATTTGAAGGGAAGCTTACCCCTGAATCTTCCAGAACCTCGCTGAAGTTTCTTCACAAAGTTTACATATTCTTCTTCTGATATATATCCTAATTCTTTGAGATATCCTTTTTCTTTTCCTTTTGTAGAAGCTTTGAAAGCGACTTCTCTGATGTCTAATGGACCTCCTTTCCTCATTTCAAAGGAAGTTAAAATTCCATGAAGTTGAACAATAGTAACAGATTGTAGATCTTGCTTTTCTTCAATGGAAGATACTTTTGACTCAAATTTAGAAGACAAAGATCTCAAATTTAGTAGCCTCCTTTATTTCTTCACCGAGATTTATCATATGAATTACAATCCCATCTACTCGCAAGAAATAACTAGAAATAATTTCATCATTATGCATCTTGAGAGTTTCATACTGTATTCTGAGAGCTTGGAGTTTAGCACGTTTTACCTAGGAGTCTCCTTCGTAGCTGTGAATGATTTGGTCCCATATTTCCTTGGCTATGTTGAACTGCATGACTTTGATGAATTTTGATTTTGATAGACTTCCCAATAAAGCATTGACGTCTGTGGCATTGATTTCATATGATTTCTTTTTTGTTGGATCTGTGGGGACTACTGTTGGATATTGGTATCCTCTTTCCACAATTACCCAAACATTAGCTCCAAGTGATTGAAGATAATATATAGTTTGTGTTTTCCAATATACCAAGTTGTTCCCATTGAAGAATGGTGGTCTAATCGATCCCATGCCTTCATGATTGTTCATCTTGAAAGATCCCCCTTCAAGCGATCAAGCTTCTTCTGAAGGACCCTCTCTGATACCAATTGTTAGAAATAATACTGAGAGGGGGGGGGGGTGAATCAATATTATCAACTTACTAACTTTTTCGTTTCATAATAAAATTTATGTACGCTACTTCAATGAATGGAACTCGTGTGTGTATGCAACTGCTCTTAAGGCAACCAACGTATATCCAGTGAACTTATGATTAAGTTAATTCATCATATGTTAATCTTTAATGAGTGCATCAATACTTAATTAACCATTTAAATAGTAACCATGTGCAATAATAATAGAATAAGCAATCACACATAAGCAACACACATGAACACCAAGATTTAAGGTGGAAACCCAATGTGGGAGAAAAACCACCGACTGATGTCGTCTTTGTCTTCTTTTAATATAAGAAAAACCTATTTACAATCTTGTATTGGTGCAGACTCATACCAGTACGCAGGCACCCACCTGTAGAAGGCTACAACCTTCTTTCGTTCTCTAGCTTCTACTGGAAGGGAGTTACAACCCCCTAGCTCTTGTACTAGCTGATATGTTTACTATTACGTAGGCACCGGCCTACATAATATTCCAACCTTCACTCGTTTTCCAGCTACTACTGGAAGGGAGCTCCAACCCCTTTTCTCTTTTACTGGCCGATATGTTTACCAGTACGTAGGCACCAACCTACAGAAGGCTATGACCTTCTCTCTTCCTCCAGGGACCATGTTTCATTAATTTTCAGACTAGATACTCTCGGTACACAACAACACGATATGAAGTCCATGTTTCATCTAATTTTCATGCTATACCCATCAAAAACATTGAAGCTTAAAATCAATCACCATTGCAATACAACCAATCACTGAAAACCCATCATCACTGAAGCAAATCACAATCAATCAATCTGAACATTTAGAACACTGTCATCAAAACACAGTCACCAGAACACAGTGCAGAACCCAGAACTCTGCATCAACAACCAGAACCAAATACAACTTCAAACATCATATTTCATAATGTATATGCTACTTCGAAGTACCGAACCAGCGTGTATACGTGCCTTCACCAAGGCGAACTAGCATATAGATCTACAAATACTAACTTAAAACTTCACAGCTATTCTAGACGTCAGTCATACCCAGATCATAACATTTACAGAATAAAACATGCGTTAGAAATCAGATCTAGCCTACCAATATCAGATCATTGAATGACAAGTCATTTCAGGTCTCATGATCCTGATCCAAAATTAAATTCAAGGTGCACAAAATATTTCAAATCATATCATAATCATAGCCCCTGAAACATAAAATATACTTCAAATAGAAGTATTCCTGAGAAACCCTTACACTTGCACACTTGGCCCTTTGATCTTCTCCTCCTTATATAGTTTTATCATTTTTCAATACCTCAGACCAAAACCTTAGACCAAAACCTCAGACCAATACCTCAGACCAAAACCTCGGACCAAACCTCAGACCAATACCTCGGACCAAAACCTTGATTTTCCATCCCATACACTCTTTTCCTTTTGTGAAAGTGTGTGCATATGTATACACTCCTTTTGTTATGTTAACCCATGTGTGTATGGTTCTTGGACAAAGTGAACCAACGTATACTTCTTAAACCATTCTCTTTCTTCAATCTCTGGAGTTTGATCTGTAATCCTTTGCTTTTAACCTATTGCACTGTGAACTATTATCTATGTGAGTTACCATCAAGGACAACACGTGTATCATAATGCCAACACTCACCTCAACATTGTTTTCCTTTTGTGGCACTTGCTATGAATAGATTGAAGGCACCACAATGGGATCATCACTATCACCTGTGGTCACATACATATTCATGGAGCATTTTGAAGTTAAAGTAATTTAATCATGACACCTCAAGCCTAAATGTCAGTTCAAGTACTTCGTGGGCAATATATTTGTGATATGGTCCCATGAGATTCTTTCCCTTCATGATTTCTTGAACCACCTCAACATTATTTCCCCCACATCCAATTTACTAATAATGGAATTAGAATAAAATTCTTCCTTACCATTTTTGGATGTGTTATTCTCTCGTTGTATTGATGTTTCTCTATCCCATCAGTGTTTCCAAAAAAGACTCATATTGATTGGTATCTTCATGACCTATCCCATCACCATCCTGCCTAAACTTTTGTTGTCTTAAAAATGGTCTTTACTAGGGCATTCACATTTATGATCCCCAATTTCTTTCTAAATACAAATATCATCTCACAAAAGCCCTTAAAATAAATGGTTATGCTTCCAGTCAAATCAATAAGGCTTTCCAAGTTGTTTGGTACCCTAAGCCTAAACATCCTCATGCCCCTCCCCTCAAATGTATGGTTTACCTTCCCTACATTAAAGGGACTACTCACATTGCCAAAATTCTAGCCTAGAAACATATTAAAGCTCTCTTCAAACCTTACAAGATAGTAAAGAAATTATTCAAATCTCCTAAAGGCCTAGTTGATCCTTTGGAAAACCCAGGTGTATATAAAATTCCATGTTCCTATGGGAATTCGTACATTGGACAAACTGATAGATCTATAAAAGCCCGACTAAAAGAACACATAGTTGATACATTTTATAATCGGTTTTCCAAATCATCCAAACATTCCTTTAAATCTAAGCATTGTATTTGCTTCGATCAAGCATAAATTCTCTCTTCTGCTCCTTTCTAATCCACCATAATTATCCATGAATCCCGAGAAATAGAAAAAACATCGTAATAAATTTAATCGTGAAGATGAATATAAGCTTAGCCACTCCTAGAAACCTCTCATTCATAACCTTCATCATTAATCCTTTTCCCTTCCCCTTTGGTCTCCTTATTCTATTCTTTAATTTTATTTTAACTTTATATTCCCCTTTAATATCCTAAGTTTTGACAAATTTAACTTTTATTAACTTATCCCTACCTTATTTAACAATTCCCCTCCTTGTTTTATACCTCATTCTGTTTTCATATTTTAACCCTCTAAGTCTAATTTTATTTCTTGATTTTAATGTATCCTTTTCTTCAATCATTAAATTAATGTGGCTATGAAACTAGCTCACAAAAAGATAGAAAAGATAGATCAACGCCTTAAAACTCAACATTTTCGAGGGGGAAACCTCCTCTACATTACAAAAATGAACAATTCTTGGATGATACAAATGACGAGACCTCCTTTCTATATATAGGAGTCTAAGGGGACATAATATAATTAGAGACGACATAACAATAATAATGTAAGGGCACAATAATAACAATAGTGGGCTTCTATGGGGCACAATAATAACAATATGGGGACTACATGGGCAAAACAATATAATAAGGGGGTTGTACTAATAACAATAAGGGGTTACACTAGTAGTATAGGGACCTAACATGCCCCTCTCCTGCAAAAAGTGTTGTCCTCAACGCTTGAGTAGTTCTTGATGCTTCTGTATAAAATTCTTGTCCTCCCATGTGGAATCTTCAGCGGGTAAGTTCTCCCACTTGATGAGATACTCTGAAATTGATTGATTTCGTAGATGTCAGGTTCCTGTTTCTGTCACTTCTCTAGGTTCCAATATGATTTTTCCTTCCTCGTCAAGTTTTGGCAATATTGTTTGAACTGGGATCTTCTGCAACTTCTGAATGAGTGGTCATACTTCTTTGTCATTGTTCCATGTAGAAAACATGATGTAGGTTAACTCGATAATGCAATATAAATCAAAGCAGAATACTATAACCTACTTCTACTATCAATTTGTGGAAGCTTAAAGATCGAGCTGAACAATATTACCAGAAGAAGAAGAATCAATGCACAATACACATGAAAATACTTTGGGGAAAGCATCATCTAAAAACCTCACTATCTGTATTATCATACAAGGTGGAAATACATAGGAATTATACAAAGACTGAGCTCTCACAACTAGCTAGCTCTCAATACAATCCTCACAGATGTTCACAGGCAACCTTGGTTGCTCTCCTACCTTCCTCTCTGCCCTCCAAGCTCCTATTTCCTTGCACTGTTCCTATGGGATGATTCTAATTCAACCAAGTGTAACACTCTGATCTCGCACACTTGTCAGAACTACGTAATCATCAAGGAATGATCCCTTTACTGCATGCATGAGTTTTATTTATAAGAAAACACATGCAACTGATAGTACACTGTCCTTGTCTTTAATCTCAATTGAGTCTTTCTCAGAATAGACATGCATGATTTTCTGATGAGGGAATATTCAGTTAACTGGAGTACACTAGTTGAGTGCATGAATGAATCAACCGACTGTTAACTCTCTATTACTTCCTCAAACAGTTTGGAACTAATTTAACTGGACTTAACTCAATAAACTGAGTTAACTAATTACAACTCAAATATAACTCAATCTTATCTCCTTAATTTAAGGGATAACTCTTGCATGACTTCAGAAAGACTTCTAACTTGAATTTCTCCAACTAATTAAATTAATTAATTATTTCCAAGTAGCTGTTAAAACTAAATTCAATTTTAATTCACAATTTAATTTAAGGACAAATTAATTTGGAATATTCTTGTTGCCATATTTTAACACTCCCTCTCAACAAGAAAGGGATTATCTGCCACCCTGATCCTGTCTCTATGGAACTCGAATTTACACTTTGACAATGCCTTTGTCAAAATGTCAGCATCTTGCTCCTCTGTCGAAATATACTGCAGCAACATGATCCTCCCATTATCAACAACTTGATTTACCTTGTAAAGCCAACGAGAACTCACAACTGACTTGTTCTCCAGTCTCAGAACCACATCACAAACACTGTTACAAACTATGGAGTCATACTCCTCCACCATAGAATCAACCCAAATCGGCTGCTGCACCTGCTTCTTCAAAGGAAGATGGCTTAGTCTCAACACATTCCCCAACAAGGGCCATGTATCTAGTGTAACTCTTAGGTGACCTCCTCTATCTGCACTGAGAAGATGGTGCTCCCACATTCTCTCTCTGATCCTTCAACATTCTATCAGCTTCTCTTGTGTGCTTCTATTCATCTTTGGAAGACTCTGCTTGAGTGGATGTCTCCA
Organism: Pinus tabuliformis; assembly: GCA_031772625.1. Classification (NCBI taxonomy): domain Eukaryota; kingdom Viridiplantae; phylum Streptophyta; class Pinopsida; order Pinales; family Pinaceae; genus Pinus; species Pinus tabuliformis. Next base: position 864,053,166 of record CM062820.1, read on the forward strand.
CTCTTGGAACCTCTGCATGTGGCTACTTCAAATCAGTCTGAGGCTCCTCCTCCTTAGGAACCAATAGTTCCTCCACAGCCTGTAGTTGGAGCTCCCTCTTAAGGGAAACTCACATGGCCTTCTGCTCATAAAACTTGAGATCTCTGCGAACCACTGTCCTCCAACTGGTAGGCAAGTACACCCGATAATTGTGAGGTGTATTAGTGTACCCCACAAGTATCCCCAACTCTGTTGTCGGCTCAAGCTTCTTCCATGCATCCTTCGTCACATGGCAGTATACCAATGAGCCAAAGATCCTGAAGTAACGCACATTTGGTCTCTTACTGGAGAAATCTTCTTGTGGTGTCTTCATCCCAAGTGTGCGATGTGGGCTTTATTCTGCAAATAGACCGCTGTGTTGCATGCCTCAGCCCACAAGTGAAGTGGTAGGCCTTGGTCATGCAACATTGCCTGTGTTGCCCATACAATAGTTCTGTTTTTCCTCTCGGCCACCCCATTTTGTTGTGGGTTATGAGGTGTCGTCAACTCCCGTTTAATTCCTTCTGCTGCAAAGAAGTCCTTAAACTCTTGAGAGATATATTCTCCACCATTGTTGCTTCTCAAGGCCTTGATCTTCTTCCCTGACTCTTTCTCGACCAAAGCTTTGAACTCACAAAACTTTGTGAAAGTTTGGTCCTTCTTTTGCATGAAATAAATCCAGCATTTACGAGAATAGTCATCAATGAAAATCACATAATACCTTTTCTTCGCTGTGGATGCTGTCGAGAATGGTCCACACACATTAGTATGAACTTGCTCTAAGATAGCCTTTGCTCAGTTGTCTTGATCATGAAAGGAAGACTTGGTGTACTTTCCCAAGGTACAACCTTTGCATTGTCAACTTTCTCAAGTTTACCATTGGGAAGTCCTGTAGATATCTGCTGCATTATCTTTAAAGCCCCATGATGCAAATGGTCCAACTGCCTGTGCCATAAATTTCCAATGTCTTGGCTTTGCACCAATTCTGATTTCGTACTCAATGCTGCACAATCATCTACTTCTAGTTTATAAAGATTCTTCACCCGAATCCCTATCCTCTTGGTCTCACCCATGGCTATGTGTCTTAGGAATGCCTTTCCTTTACTGAAGACAACATCGTAGCCTTTGTCCTCCAACATCGCGACCGATACCAAGTTCTTCTTCAGTCCAGGCACATACTTCACATTTGTCAAGGTGATAGGAGCTCCATGATCCCTCTGAAAATCAACCGTGCCCACTCCTGAAACACTATACCTTCTGTCGTCACCCATCTCTATGCACATCTTGAGGTCTTTCTCCTCCAAGGCACTGAATAAACTTTTATCACCGGTCATGTGGAATGAGGCTCCACTATTAAGATACCAGACACAACTTGTCATTGATGACACCATGCATGCGATGAGGGTAAAGTCAATTTCGAACTGAGAGGCTAATGCCTCACCTTCCGATCCTACCGAGGATCCCTTCTTGGACTTATTCGATGGACGTTTAGTCACATAATGTCCCATCTCGTGACAATTAAAGAATCTTACTTTAGACATGTCACCCTTCTTCCCTCCATGAGAAGAATTCTGTTGGCATTATCATGCATGTGTTGTACTTGATGGCAACCCACTCGTAGAAGAACAACTCACTTATATATAACTGGATGAATCTACAGAAGAGATATCAGATGTGACAGAATACATGGGATGCAGGACAGCTCAAAGGAATCAGATGACAGTTCTCAGTACGACAAGTTATCTTTGCCATCAAGTACAAAGGAGGAGATTGTTGGCATTATGATACAGGTGTTTTCTTTCATGGCTACTCACATAGATGATAGATCATAGTGCAACAGGTCAGTAGCAAAGAGTTGATGATCAGACTACAAAGAATGAAGAAAGAAGAGTATATATGCAGGTTCACTATATACCAAGTCACGTACATATGCAGGTTATACGCAGGTTCACTATGTACCAAGTCACATATATACGCAGGTTCACTATATACCAAGTAGGGTATACACGCAGGTTCACTATATACAAAGGTGCATATACACACGAGATTGCTGATCAAAAGTCGCTTATGCGTATGCATGCACTTTCATGCATGGAAAAGCGCGTACATGTGGAAAAGCTTATTTTTGGGTCCGTGGTATTTAGACCTATGGTTTTGGTCCTTGGTATTGCGTTCGAAGTATTGAACCCAGGTATTGGGTCCCTAGTATTGGTTCTCAATGGTTTTGGACCATGGTATTGAGTAAGGCCTAAGACTATAAAAGGAGAAGAAGATCATTAGGCAAAGGATTGAGAAAGTCTTGAATATATGATGAAGTATGAGATCTAGTATGCAGGTTATGGGTTCATGATGCTTTGCTTGATCTGAGCTAAGGAGGAATCTCAGCGGTTGATGGAGAACAAGATCTAAGGATAGATCGGGATCTAATGGCTTGGAATGAATCATCTCTATATGGTTTGATCATGTTTATTCTAGATCTGTATACTGACACATGTAATGTTCTAATCTGGGTATAACTTAAGTTTGAAATAACTGCAACTAATGAATGAATATTTATAGATGTATACGCCGGTTGACTATGATAGAAGCGCGTACATACGCAGGTTAGATATATCTAAGTAGCGTATACCACATGAGTTATGATGTTTGAAGTTACAAGTGTTTTTGGTTGTTGATGAGTTCTGATGACTGTTTACTGGTGTCAGTGTTCTGCATATTTAGATTGGTTGATTATGTTTAGGTTTAGTATTGATGGATGAGATCTATAATGGATCAGGATCAGAATGACTTATCTTTATGTGATCTGATGAACTAGATCTGGTTGCTAACATATGTATTATCTTTGTATATGTAATGATTTGGGTATGTCTGAAGTAAGGAAGTGCATCGAAGTTATGAATAAGTAATTAATGACATATACGTTGTTTCGCTTTGGTGAAGTTGCGTATACACGCTGGTTCGTCACTTCTGTTAGCCTCCTGTTGCAATAGGGTTTCATCTTTCATGATTGACATTTTTACATGCAAAATATGTCATACTTTGCAGGCTGCAGTTTTCCATATTTCCACAAGATGCCATGAAGTGTGCCAGTCCAAATGGCACTGCTGTTTTCCAATTTTGATGGGTTGTTCCAGTTTTGAAGAGTTTTCATTTAAGGGAGGTCCAAACAGTCTAACCTTGGTTTCCCTAGGTTTCAATTTCCTGTTTTAGAATATAGAGAATGCATCTGACCAAACAGTTTAATCTTGGCAGATCTGTAGATAGGTAGAGAATCAAAGGGACCCAACTGCTTAATCTGGGCCCTGGCAGAAATAAGTGTAGTTTTAGATAGGAAATCATTCAAAAAAGAAAAATTGTAAAGCTGGGTCTGCAAGTCTAAGTGCACCCAAATCAAAAGAAGAAAAAATGTTAGGTGAGTAGGCTGGGTAGATAGCTATGAGGTTGCAGAATGATGATTTATGATCAATTTTGTGTTACAAAGTGTTTTATCTTTTCAGATCACAGTTGCAGACAATTTTTATCTGGAGGAGCTCAAGCTGGACATCACTAAATTCCCCAAGTCAATTACTAATTTCCCAAAGAGGTCAAGATCTGCTTGATTCCTCTTAGTTTCATCATTCTCCATGTCATTTGTCCTGGTGAAGATCTGCTTCACTCAAGGATTCTTTATTTCTCATCTATAACTCACTTTTCCCTCGAGGATTAGCCTAAGGTCTCTTACCTTAGCACCTGCTTATCATCACCATATTAACCACTAACTCTACTATATAACTCCCTATCAGTTTTCCCCTTCCCCTACTAAAACTATGTATATAAAACTCCCCTATGTAACTATCCCCTCCCTGGCAATATAGCCATATTTCTTCTAAGTCAGGGAAAAAATGGTCCATCAGGGGCTGTTTTTAGCCCATCCGTGTCATAGCAGGAGTTAGATGACACCTGGTCATGCTAACAACCTCTCTCCTAGCCCTAAAACCCTCAAAAACCCACATTTCCGCCCTTATCCTAAGTTTTTGTGCATAAATCGTTAAAACCCCGCTCATAAACCCTCAAAAACCCATGTTTTACCCCTTATGCTAAAGTCCCGAACATAAATATATTAACCCGCCTGTTATTAACCCCCCAAACCCACAAAACCTAAGTCTAAACACCCGCCGCGACGTATTAAAATGGGAATATTCCCACGGAATCCCCGCCCCTTATCCCTCCACCACCTCACCTTCACCGCCGACCGTTAGATCGCCTGCCCCACAAATCTACGGTGGGCGGGCCTTCCTGTCCCCCAACGCGCCCGAAGGTTAGCGTCCGGGAGATGGGCGGTATTACCGCCGTACTCCCACCACACGTCACCTCCTGGGCTGTGGCGGAGCCCCCTCCCCCGAAACCACCTCTGTCCAAAGGCGGTGCGCCCAGAAACCACTTACCGCCCTCCCCCTGTGATGTAAGCCCCACATCACCTGCCGCATCATCCGCCTGCGTGGCCTCCTGCCACTGTACCGCCGAGTCACCCTGCCACATGTCCTGCCACCGTCACCTTGCCGTACTGCCACGTCACCTCCATACGTGATGACGTCATCATGCTGACGTCATCCCGCCACGTCATCATGCTGACGTCATCGCTGATGTCATCCATCGTACGAAGTCCGTCATGCTGACGTCATCAACAATTTTAGCGCGAAGGGCGAAAATCGCACTCCGGAGCCCCGGAATCAGTTTCTGAGGCAGTTTTTGATGCGCAATGTGCGCCATCACTGGATAAAATAGGCCTGAATGGGGAATCTTTAGGGAATCTTTTTATTACGCAGCCCCCAGCAAGCCCGAAAGGCGCTGAATGACCCATTTTTCTTCGCGAAGCTTGCCGAAAGGAGCAAAAGACAGTTCTAAAGGAAACAGAGGCCGAACAACAGCCATTAATTTGTGATTAGACCCACAGCAAAGGAGAAAGGGACCCAATTCATTTGTCAAAGAGTATCAGATGGAGAAGAAGAGCCAAAGAGTATCAGCTAAGATTTTTTAGGGGCTCGAAGCACCTGAACATTAATGAGCCCCCAAGAAAGTCAAATCAAGAGGCGTAAGCCCATCCTTGCCCTCAAATCGCAGTTAAAGCTTTAAATGTAGGCAGACAGCAAAGAAGCAGAAACCCATACACATTTATTTCAGAAAACACTGCACCAAGCCACCGAGGACAACATCATTTACTCAGTTTTGATACGGCAGCCCTCAGCGCAGCCCGAGATATTTTTATGCATTTATTTCTGGATAGGATTAGGTTAAAGTAATCATCTTTCTTTCAGACCTGTTTAGGTCAAGTTGTAATAAAAGCAGTTGTAGAGAGTTTTTCCCTATATATACCACTCTCTACATTGTTTCAAGCGTTGGTCAATTGAGAATTTTCACTAGAGACTCGCATTGTATACCTGAGTTTTTTCTATAACCAAAGATTGCTGAAAGCTTGGAGAGCAAACTGCCTGTTGTAAATGAATGTTTTGAAGATATGAAGATGGAATTCTTGTGCTGCAGCCTGAAACAATAAGTGCATCTTACCTCTGTTTTATTGTTTACCACTATCTAAATAGCAGAAAGAAAGAATAGCTTAGAATTTGTTTAAATACACTCTATGCTCAATTTCTGTGGTTTCTTAATGTTTTCCTCTGAATGAATTGGTCATGAATATGAATTCCTTCTGGCTCATATTTACCCCGATTCACCTGTGTTTTGCCAATTATCTAGGGATTCTTCACTGCCCCTAGGTAGAGATCTGTTGCCTCCATCTGTTAAGCTGATTGAGAGATTCTTAACTGCCTCTCGTTACTTAGCTTTCTTTCCATCATTTAAACCTGAAAAATTGTTTCATGCGTAGCTATCTTGCTCCATTTTCCCTATGGTGACCAAGAACACACACCAGCAGTCCTCCTCCTTGACTCCATGCCCAATGGTTTGAAATTTTCAGACTATGCTCTGCCTCTCTACCTGAAACATCAATTTTCCTACCAAAATCAGAACAAAAAACCCCTTAACTCAATAGCTAGCCTAAGATCATTTTCAACAAAGCTAAATCCCAAAGAGAGAGCCCTCTCTGATTGCAGGTGGGCTAGAACCTGCAATCCAAAGTTGGTTTGTGGTTACCTCGGCCGTATCCCTTACTCCAACCTGGCGACAACCTGAGTGATAACATAATGGCGACTCCGCTGGGGAACATCCTCAGTTAATTTCACAAAGAAGGTTGGAAAGATCCCCTGTAAAAAGGTCGATTTTCTAATTGCTGTATATTTCTTAAAACTACAGATGAAGCCTGAATGTCAGCCAGGAAGCCTTTGAAACTGTTTCTGTTTTACATTAGCAGAAGTAAATATACACAGCCTTCAGTCAATCTTCATGCTAGTTTTAAGATATACACAGCCATTCCAAAATCTGATCTGTCCCTTGTTAATTACAAAAATATTCCCATAAAAATACCCAAAAAACAATTCGGAAGCTGGCTCCCAAGAAGAATCCACGATATACAAGGTCAAATCCAGATCCCGACCCTCCAGCTATTTTTGAAAACCCTAACATAATCTCGAAAATCATTAGGAAGCAAGAAAGACAGGAAAATTTCGCTGATAAAACTCCTGAAATAGCTTACCCTAGCTGTATTCCGACTCCTGTCAAGGTTTTGTTTCGTTCGGCCCCTGTTTCCCCTAGTTCATCATCCACACCTCGAACTCCTCCTTCCACACCTTCATTCACTTTACATACTACCACTACTGTTGTTTCCAGCGTTCCAGTTACTCCTGTGATCCCCGTTACTCCAGTTGTTCCATTTATCCCCGTTGTTCCACTTATCCCTGCCAATATGGCTAATAGATATGCACCCCTGCAATTACCTGCTAATGCTGGGGCTTTACCTCAAGAGTACCAATCTAAAATTACATATTTTGATAGTACTGGCCCTTTTACTGCCATTCATCATACCAAAAAGATGCAAGACTATTTTGAAAACTACGAAATAGATGATGGTAGCGTGAGAATGAGAATTTTTGTTCAGAACTTAACAGGTGATGTAAGAACCTGGTTCAGATAACTTGCTGCAAATTCCATAACCACCCTAGATGAGCTTTACCAATCCTTTACCAACAGATGGGAGAAAAAGAAAGACCCCTTGCACATACTAGCTGAATATGATACGATTAAACGAGGTCCTGAAGAGACTGTTTTGGAGTACTGTGCAAGATTCAATAATGTATATAATGCAATACCACAGAACCTAAGGCCTCCCCCTGATCTGGCCTTGTACAAATTTCCGGATGGTTTTGACCCTGATATGGCATACCAGTTAAAGGAAAGAGCTCCTCAGACCCTTGCAAAACATTGCTGTCAGTGTTGAGGCCAACTTAATTGCCAAGAGAAACAGAGCTAGAATGGAAAGAAGAACCACCTTTAAGGAAGAACCCTTAGCCTTTGATCAAAAGCTTGATGCTATTATCAATGGCCTGCAAAGGCTAGGAGAAAGAGTAGAAAATGTTGAGAGAAAAGCATCATGGGAAGGACAACAGTCCAATACCATAAGGAATCCAAATTTTAGGAAAACGCAGAACACAAATGCTGGTAGGTCTAACCAAGACCATGACATAAGACCCCCTTTTCAGGATAACTATGTTGAAGGATCTACTTCTAGTGAACCCATAGAGGACACTCACATGAACCTGATGGATCTAAAGGGTGAGCACCAAACTGTCCTGTCCCAAGAAGACCAAAATGAACTCGATTACAATCAGTTTCAAACTAAATCTGGTGAGTCTTTTGATTTTAAACAAGGATATGATACTGCTGTGTATGAAGTACACAAACAATATAAGCTGAGAACTAGGACCATTGACATTTCGGAACCTAGTAAAACAAAGGATGGCAAACAACCCAACAAGACCAAAGGTAAGGCTGTCATAACAGAACCAGCTGATACAAATGTTCAAAACCCGCATCAAGTGATTGTAGAAGACATAACAGAAATACAGCCTTCCAAAGATCAACCTTTGCCACCTTCTTCCTCGAAAGAAAGCTCGAACAGTGTTCCAAAAAACTTTCCTGAAACTAAAAAACCGCAAGCTATCAGTCCTCATAACGCTGGTAAACAATAGCAAATCACAGATAATCTAAATGAAAAGGAAAAAACTGCCTTTATCAAGACCAAGACTCCATTGGAAAAACCATTTAATTTAGAGGCAGAAATAGCTAAGTTGAAAATATCCATTCCCCTCTCAGAACTTGCCAAACACGATGTATATAGGCAACAAATTCAAAGGTCACTTCAAATTCCAGGAAACAAGGACGATGTGAATGTTTTGGATGATTCCCCTGAAGTGCTGTTTGGCCCAGAAGTCAATGGAAAGTCAACACATGGACCTGTCCCACCCTTTTATGTCAGTTTGCATATACATGAAAAAGTTTTGCACAATGCTATGTTTGACTCAGGGGCATCGCACAATCTAATGCCCAAAGCAGTTATGGAAAAATTGAACCTTGACGTTACAAGACCTTACAAAGTCTTGTACTCATTTGACTCAAGTCAAGTGAAATGTCTAGGCCTCATCAAAGACTTGTGTGTCTCCTTAGTTCAATATCCAAATAAGACCATCCTCATGGATGTAGTGGTTGCCGACATTCCACCAAAGTACGGTATGCTCCTATCAAGATCATGGGGAGCAAAGCTTCAAGGATCCCTTCAATTAGACCTTTCCTATGCCACCATTTCAGTCTTTGGGCAACCAAAGAGACTGTATAGAGAAACGCTGATGAAATATGTGGTGAGTAGTGAGAGCAAGCCTGAAAATTTTCCCATTTATTCAATCCATTCTGATATGGATTCCTTTATTTTGTTTAATGATGATACAAATTCTCCAACTGATAATGAGCCCTTGGCTCTGGAACAACAAGCACACATCAATGAAGAATTAGTTACACACACTAGTGAAACTGTCACAACAGTTAACACAACCAGCATGTTAGAAGAACATCCCCAAATAGAAATTGCAAATCTGCCCAATCCTAAATTAGCTGAAACTCTTAGTACAAACCACAAGCAAGAAATCACTTGGTATTTAGAGTTTGATGGCTCTGTTAACAAGTTGGAAGCAGGGGCAGGTGTCTGGATTCACAATACATATAACAACCATGCAGAAGGTCATGCCTATAGACTGAATTTTAAATGCACAAATAACATGGCAGAATATGAGGCTCTACTGCTAGGCCTTAAACTGCTCAAAGCTCTAGGAGCTGCAAAAGTGTCTATTTTAGGAGACTCTGATTTAATCATACAACAAATGAAAGGTAATTTTGTTACCAATGGCAATAGAATGAGAGCCTATAGGACTGCTGCCGCTAATATACTCAATTCATTCACTGAATTCAAGCTGGCCAAAATTTCAAGAGAACATAACATTCATGCACACAGCCTAGCCACCTTTTCTAGTACATGCAAGCTTCCTTTTGACCCAAACCATCACTTCACAGTTGAAATAAAACATAGGCCCGCTGTCCCAAATAACATCAAAGATTGGCAAGTATTCGAAAATGATGCCCAGATTAATAATTTCCTTACCCTTGAGCATGAGTTTTCAAATATTAACATCGACTTGGATGCTATGACAGATTCAGAACAACAAACAAATGAAGATCAACAAGCTATAACAGCTGCAACAGCCAAGAAAATCCTGAACCCGACTGTTTTTGACAAAGAAAACATAGAACATCTGAAACAAATGCATTTTGAAGACATTGCCAAAGTAGAGGCAGAGATCATTGACTTAAAGGATAACTTTCTGCCTGCTGGCCTAACCCCATTAGAAGACATGTTTGACGCCAATGACGTTCTTAGAAAGCCAAAATTGCAACCCATTAACACTGATATAGAAGAACACAACATTGGGATGGCAGAAAATCCAAAAATGATCCGACTGTCCAAAAATTTGCCACCTGATCAAAAGCCCAAATACATTGACTTGTTCAAAGAGTTCCAAGATGTATTTGCTTGGAGATATGAGGATTTGAAATCCTATGACACCTCGGTGATCCAACACACAATCCCCTTAAAACCGTACCAGAAACCCTTCAAGCAGAAACTTAGAAGAATCAACCCTATGCTTCTTCCCCCAATCGAGAAGGAAGTAAAGAGGATGTTTGAAGCAGGCATCATAGCACCCATCAGATTTTCTGAATGGGTATCCAATCTTGTTCCTACAAGAAAAAAGACAGGTGAAATCAGACTTTGTGTAGATCTCAGAAATTTAAACCAAGTCTCCCTAAAAGACCATTACCCTTTGTCTAAAATGGACCACATCTTGCAGAGAGTAGTGGGGTCATCTAGAATCTCTTTTCTAGATGGTTTTTCAGGTATCAACCAAATACTTGTTCACTCGGATGACCAGGACAAAACTGCTTTTACCACACCGTGGGGAACATTCAAGTATGTAAAGATGCCATTCAGACTTAAAAACGCTGGTGCAACTTTTCAACGAGCAATGGATATTGCATTTTCCAAAGAAATACATGACTTCCTAGTTGTCTATCTTGATGACTTGACCCCATTTTCCAAATCTGATGAAGAACACCTCAAGCACCTTAGGCAAATATTCATGACATGTAGGAAATATGGCATTTCCTTGAATCCCAAGAAGTCCCTATTTGGCCTAGAAGAAGGTAAGTTACTTGGCCACATTATATCAAAAGATGGGATTAGAATTGACCTTGAAAGAATCCAAGCCATCCTCCAAATTCCATATCCAAGAAACATAAAAGAGCTGCAAGCATTCCTTGGAAAGATCAACTTCCTAAGAAGATTTATTCCAAATCTAGCTGAACTAATACGATTGTTAAGCAACATGTTAAAGAAGGATGCCAAGGTAAGATGGTCCCTGGAAACCAAGCAAGCATTTGAAAGTATCAAAGCTGCATTAACCCAAACCTCGGTACTCACCAGCCCGCAGTTTGAGAAAGATTTTATCATATTTTCGTTTGCGTCTGATCACACAATAGCCACTGTCCTTTTGCAAAAGGATGAACAAGGAGCTGAAAAGCCAATCACTTTCTTCAGCCGAGCCTTAAGAGATGCCCCTTTGAAGTACCCAATCATGGAAAAACAGGCCTACGCACTTGTTAAGGCCATCAAGGATTTCAGAGTGTACATTTTATGTTCACATGTGATTGCCTATGTCCCACACGCTGCTGTAAAAGATATATTGACCCAAGAGGGATTAGAAGGCAAAAGAGGCAAGTGGATTGCAAGCATCCTTGAGTATGACATAGAAATAAAACCAACCAAACTGATAAAGGGACAAGGTTCAGCCAAACTGATGTCCGAAACAAATTTTCAAGCCTTAGACATAACCAATTGGACAAGGAATTGGAGCTGGCGACTCCACAGATCAGTGAAATATTTCTGCAATGCCCTTGGTACACTGATATTTGCTTTGTATTGTTAAACCTGTGTGCTCCCCCAGGATTGTCCAGGACCAAGAAAAGATTTTTGAAAATGAAGGCTTTAAAGTTTTGTGTTATAGATGGTGCATTATTTTGGAGAAATCATGAAGGTATATTGCTTAATTGTTTAACCATGAATGAAACTAACAATGTCATGAAAGAATTCCATGCAAGTGAATGTGGAGGACATCTATACTGGAAGTCCACCGCTGATAAAATTTTAAGGGCAGGTTTCTATTGGCCCTCTCTTTTTGCAGATGTAAAAAAGTTTTCCATGTCATGTCACAAGTGCCAAATCTTTGAGGGCAAGAGAAAGTTGTTACCCCTGCCCCTTAAACCTATCTCAACAGAAAAACCTTTTCAACAATGGGGTCTTGACTTCATTGGAGAAATCCATCCCTCTTCCTCAGGCCAACACAAATGGATCCTAACAGCCACTGACTATTTCACCAAGTGGGTTGAAGCCATTCCCTGCAGACAAGCCAATGACACCATCATTATCCAATTCCTTGAGTGCAATATCCTTTCTAGATTTGGCTGCCCTGAGAAAATCATCACTGACAATGCCGCTGCCTTTAAGTCCAAAAAGATGATCAATTTCTGCCACAGATTTCATATTACCTTGGGCCACTCTACAGCCTATTACCCTCAAGGTAATGGCTTGGCCGAATCATCTAACAAAAGCCTCATCAACATCATAAATAAAGTGCTGGAAGAGAACAAGAAGAACTGGCACAAAAAGTTGGTGAATGCCCTATGGGCAGACAGACTCTCGAGCAAGAGATCCATTGGGATGAGTCCTTATGAGCTAGTATATGGCATGGAGGCAAAATTTCCTTCATCCCTGGGCATTCCTACTATCAAGCTGTTACAAGAGATTCAGGCTGAACCAAATGACATTCAAAGAAGGATTAATCAGACCATTCATCTTCAGCAAACCATAGAACAAGTTTATGACAGAGCTCAAATTTTGCAAGAAAAGCTTAAAAAGATGTTCGATAGAAGAGCTAAGGCTGAGGATTTCAATGTTGGTGACAAAGTTCTAAGGTGGGACTCAAGAAGAGAAGACAAGGGAAAACATGCAAAGTTTGATTTTTTATGGAAAGGTCCATTTGTTGTTTCTGTTGTTCAGGGAAATAACACTTATTTTCTCAGATCTATAGAGGACGGCACTGCCGAAGAAGGCCCTGTCAATGGCCGTATGCTGAAACATTACCATGATCCCTTTTAGGGGACACAATGCAGTTTTATATATATCTTTGTACAGTCTTATTTGTATATATCAGCAATCTGTTTTTATTTTTGTATAAGCAGGCCGATTGTTTAAGGAAAAGCAGTAAATTTGTGAAAGACACAGCCGATGCAAGTATTCCAGTTTTTAAAAGCTCTGTCTCTACACCAATTTCAGCAAAACAGCAAGAGGAAAACTGTCACATTACAAGCAATTCATGGTAGAAAAGAACTATTTGCAGTCATTGTGCATAATTATCAAGCACGCAGAATAAAGCAGGCGATGCTGCATAGTTCACAGTAATTCAGTTGAGGAGGAGGTTGTTCATAGTTCAAAGTTTTACATTTTTGGCAGCCAGAACAAATGTTTCCAGTCTACAGCAACCATAGAAGATCAAGGCAGTCTGACCTGCTGTTCTTGACTTTTCACAAGGAAAAGCCATCCCCAAGTGGAGCCACTGTTAGCCTCCTGTTGCAACAGGGTTTCATCTTTCATGATTGACATTTTTACATGCCAAATATGTCATACTTTGCAGGCTACAGTTTTCCATATTTCCACAAGATGCCATGAAGTGTGTCAGTCCAAATGGCACTGCTGTTTTCCAATTTTGATGGGTTGTTCCAGTTTTGAAGAGTTTTCATTTAAGGGAGGTCCAAACAGTCTAACCTTGGTCTCCCTAGGTTTCAATTTCCTGTTTTAGAATATAGAGAATGCATCTGACCAAACCGTTTAATCTTGGCAGATCTGTAGATAGGTAGAGAATCAAAGGGACCCAACTGCTTAATCTGGGCCCTGGCAGAAATAAGTGTAGTTTTAGATAGGAAATCATTCAAAAAAGAAAAATTGTAAAGCTGGGTCTGCAAGTCTAAGTGCACCCAAATCAAAAGAAGAAAAAATGTTAGGTGAGTAGGCTAGGTAGGTAGTTGTGAGGTTGCAGAATGATGATTTATGATCAATTTTGTGTTACAAAGTATTTTATCTTTTCAGATCACAGTTGCAGACAGTTTTTATCTGGAGGAGCTCAAGCTGGACATCACTAAATTCCCTTTCTTCTAAATTCCCCAAGTCAATTACTAATTTCCCAAAGAGGTCAAGATCTGCTTGATTCCTCTTAGTTTCATCATTCTCCATGTCATTTGTCCTGGTGAAGATATGCTTCACTCAAGGATTCTTTATTTCTCATCTATAACTCACTTTCCCTCGAGGATTAGCCTAAGGTCTCTTACCTTAGCGCCTGCTTATCATCACCATATTAACCACTAACTCTACTATATAACTCCCTATCAGTTTTCCCCTTCCCCTACTAAAACTATGTATATAAAACTCCCCTATGTAACTATCCCCTCCCTGGAAATATAGCCATATTTCTTCTAAGTCAGGGAAAAAATGGTCCATCAGGGGCTGTTTTTAGCCCATCCGTGTCATAGCAGGAGTTAGATGACACCTGGTCATGCTAACAACCTCTCTCCTAGCCCTAAAACCCTCAAAAACCCACATTTCCACCCTTATCCTAAGTTTTTATGCATAAATCGTTAAAACCCCGCTCATAAACCCTCAAAAACCCATGTTTTACCCCTTATGCTAAAGTCCCGAACATAAATATATTAACCCGCCCGTTATTAACCCCCCAAACCCACAAAACCTAAGTCTAAACCCCCGTCGCACTGTATTAAAATGGGAATATTCCCGCGGAATCCCCGCCCCTTATCCCTCCACCACCTCACCTTCGCCGCCGACCGTTAGATCGCTTGCCCCACAGATCTACGGTGGGTGGGCCTTCCTGTCCCCCAACGCGCCCGAAGGTTAGCGTCTGGGAGATGGGCGGTATTGCCGCCGTACTCTCGCCACGCGTCACCTCCTGGGCTGTGGCGGAGCCCCCTCCCCCGAAACCACCTCTGTCCAAAGGCGGTGCGCCCAGAAACCACTTACCGCCCTCCCCCTGTGACGTAAGCCCCACGTCACCTGCCGCATCATCCGCCTGCATGGCCTCTTGCCACTGTACCGCCGAGTCACCCTGCCACATGTCTTGCCACTGTCACCTTGCCGTATTGCCACGTCACCTCCGTACGTGATCACATCATCATGCTGACGTCATCCCGCCACGTCATCATGCTGACGTCATCGCTGACGTCATCCACCGTACGAAGTCCGTCATGCTGACATCATCAACAATTTTAGCGCGAAGGGCGAAAATCGCACTCCGGAGCCCCGGAATCAGTTTCTGAGGCAGTTTTTGATGCGCGATTTGCGAAATCGCGCATCGCTGGATAAAATAGGCCTGAATGGGGAATCTTTAGGGAATCTTTTCATTACGTAGCCCCCAGCAAGCCCGAAAGGCGCCGAATGACCTATTTTTCTTCGCGAAGCTTGCCAAAAGGAGCAGAAGACAATTCTAAAGGAAATAGAGGCCGAACAGCGGCCATTAATTTGTGATTAGACCCAAAGCAAAGGAGAAAAGTGACCCAATTCATTTTTCAAAGAGTATCAGATGGAGAAGAAGAGCCAAAGAGTATCAGCCAAGATTTTTTAGGGGCTTGAAGCACCTGAACATTGATGAGCCCCCCAAAAAGTCAAATCAAGAGGCGTAAGCCCATCCTTGCCCTCAAATCATAGTTAAAGCTTTAAATGCAGGCAGACAGCAAAGAAGCAGAAACCCATACACATTTATTTCAGAAAACACTGCACCAAGCCACCAAGGACAACACCATTTACTCAGTTTTGATACGGCAGCCTTCAGCGCAGCCCGAGATATTTTTATGCATTTATTTCTGGATAGGATTAGGTTAAAGTAATCATCTTTCTTTCAGACCTGTTTAGGTCAAGTTGTAATAAAAGCAGTTGTAGAGAGTTTTTCCCTATATATACCGCTCTCTACATTGTTTCAAGCGTTGGTCGATTGAGAATTTTCACTAGAGACTCGCATTGTATACCTGAGTTTTTTCTATAACCAAAGATTGCTGAAAGCTTGGAGAGCAAACTGCCTGTTGTAAATGAATGTTTTGAAGATATGAAGATGGAATTTTTGTGCTGCAGCCTGAAACAATAAGTGCATCTTACCTCTGTTTTATTGTTTACCACTATCTAAATAGCAGAAAGAAAGAATAGCTTAGAATTTGTTTAAATACACTCTATGCTCAATTTCTATGGTTTCTTAATGTTTTCCTCTGAATGAATTGGTCATGAATATGAATTCCTTCTGGCTCATATTTACCCCGATTCACCTGTGTTTTGCCAATTATCTAGGGATTCTTCACTACCCCTAGGTAGAGCTCTATTACCTCCATCTGTTAAGCTGATTGAGAGATTCTTAACTGCCTCTCATTACTTAGCTTTCTTTCCATAATTTAAACCTGAAACATTGTTTCATGCGCAACTATCTTGCTCCATTTTCCCTATGGTGACCAAGAACACACACCAACAGTCCTCCCCCTCGACTCCACGCGCAATGGTTTGAAATTTTCAGACTATGCTCTACCTCTCTACCTGAAACATCATTTTTCCTACCAAAATCAGAACAAAAAACCCCTGAACTCAATAGCTAGTGTAAGATCATTTTCAACAAAGCTAAATCCCAAAGAGAGAGCCCTCTCTGATTGCAGGTGGGCTAGAACTTGCAATCCAAAGTTGGTTTGTGGTTACCTCGGCCGTATCCCTTACTCCAACCTGGGGACAACCTGAGTGATAACAACTTCCAAGTAGCGTATGCACTCTGATGCATGATTTTTTATGATACAGTTGGTTCTGAATATTGTTGCAGAGTTCAGTGTTCTGCTTTATGTTCTAGTGACTTCATTTTGTTGACAGGGTTTCAGTGATTCAGTATTGGGTGATTAAGATATTGATGATCCTAGTGTTGACTGATTTTGGGCTTCAATGATATTGATGGGTCTAGTATCAAAATTAGATGAAACATGGCCTTTCAGATTATGGTGTTGTGCTTCAGGAGTATCCAGTCTGAAAATATATGAAATGAGGTACCTAGAGGAAGAAAGAGAAGGTTGTATCCTTTTGTAGGTCGGCACCTACGTACTAGTACATCAGCTAGTACAAGAGCTAAGGGGGTGATAGCTCCCTTCCAGTAGCAGCTGGAAAACGAGTAAAGGTTGGAGCATTTCAGTAGGCCGGCACCTACGTACTAGTAAATGGATCAGCTAGTACAAGAGCTAAGGGGGTTGTAGCTTCCTTCCAGGAGAGTCTGGAGAATGAGAGAAGGTTGTAGCCTTTTGCAGGTAGAAGCCTGCGTACTGGTATAAGACTGCACTAGTACAAAACCATTGTAAAATAATTTTCTTATTAAAAAGAAGATTGAGATGACTTGCAGTAGGTGGTTTTCACCCACATTGGGTTTCCACCTTACATCATGGTGTTCTTGTGTGCTTCTTGTGTGTGATGATCTATTCTATTTTACTGCTCCTGTTTACTGTTCATATGGTTAATAATGTTTTGATGCACTCATTAAGGATCAAATAACTGAATCATAAGTTTACTGGATATACGCTTGTTGCATTACACATAGTTGCATACATACGCGGTTTGCCTTAACTGAAGTAGCATATATGAATCTTAATATGGAAATGAAAAATTTATATTGATTTAATAATACTGATTCACCCCCCCCTCTCAGTATTATTTCCAACAAATTCGATGAAATGGGAAGCATTCCCCTTCCCTTGCCTTGCCTTACTTGCTAAGGCCATATTTTCTTCATCATCATCCTTAGATGAAGAACCATCTCATGTGCTCCTCCTGATCTCCTCCTGCATAAGATCCAACCACAGTCGTTCCGAATCCAAAAGTTTCTCCCTTCCATTCATAGAGTCCTTGTAGCTATTCCAACTCTTTGGAAGGCCAAGGAGAGCAAGGCTCACCATATCATCATCGACAATAGTTATTCCCACACTGCCAAGCTCATCTCTGCAGGTGGTGAGCTTGTTCAGATATGTGGAAATAATATCGCCCTTCTCCATCTTGATTCTTCGAAGCTTATCCTTAAGCACCAATTTCCTCTGGTCACCACTATTCTGGTAGAGGTCTTTCAATGTCTTCCACATTGAAAATGGATTATCCTTCCCATGGAGTATCGAGACAATATGGTCTCAAACTCCCTCAAGGATGATCCATCTCGCCTTCGCCACACACTTCTTCCACTCAACCAACTCTTGTGCATTAGTTGAAGCTAGCTTTTGGATTTCTTGATCAATGAAGTCCTTCAAGCCATTGTCTTCTAATATAACCTCCATTCTATCTTTCCATGCTATGTAATTCGAGCTACCTTCAAAGGCATACTCGAGTCTCAAGCCATAGAATGCCATTGGCCAACCTTGAAGTATGATAAGAATTCGATTTGCACCTGCAACCTCGAACTTCAAACTTCGAATTCTCTTCTCAGTATATTGTTCACAACTTCGATACCATGTAGAATAATTTCTACAAATCTAGCTCTGATACCATGTAGAAAATATGATGTAGGTTAACCTGATAATGCAATATAAATCAAAGCAGAATACTATAACCTACTTCTACTATCAATTTGCAGAAGCTTAAATATTGAGCTGAACAATATAACCAGAAGAAGAAGAATCAATGCACAATACACATGAAAATACTTTGGGGAAAGCCTCAGCTAAAAACCCCACTATTTGTATTATCATTCAAGGTGGAAATACATAGGAATTATACAAAGCCTTAGCTCTCACAGCTAGCTAGCTCTCAATACAATCCTCACAGATGCTCACATGAAATCTTGGCTACTCTCTAGCCTTCCTCTCTGCCCTCCAAGCTCCTATTTCCTTGCGCTGTTCCTCTGGGATGATTCTCCTTCAAACAAGTGGAACACTCTGATCTCACACACTGTCAGAACTGCAAAATCCTCAAGGAATGATCCCTTTACTGCATGCATGAGTTTTACTTATAAGAAAACACATGAAACTGATAGTACACTGTCCTTGTCTTTAATCTCAATTGGGTCTTTCTCATAATAGAAATGCATGAGTTTCTTATGAGGGCATCTTCAGTTAACTGGAGTACACTAGTTGAGTGCATGCATGCATCAACTAACTGTTAACTCTCTATTACTTCCTCAAACAGTTTGGAACTAATTTAACTGGACTTAACTCAATAAACTAAGTTAACTAATTACAACTCAAATATAACTCAATCTTATCTCCTTAATTTAAGGGATAACTCTTTCATGACTTCAGAAAAACTTCTAACTTGAATTTCTCCAACTAATTAATTCAAAATGAATTAATTAATTATTTCCAAGTAGCTGTTAAGACTAAATTCAATTTTAATTCGCAATTTAATTTAAGGACAAATTAAATTGGAATATTATTGTTGCCATATTTTAACACTCCCTCTCAACAAGAAAGGGATTATCTGCCACCCTGATCCTATCTCTATGGAACTCAAATTTACACTTTGACAATGCCTTTGTCAAAATGTCAGCATCTTGCTCCTATGTCGAAATACATTGTAGCAACATGATCCTCCCATCATCAACAGCTTGCTTTACCTTGTAAAGCCAATGGGAACTCACAACTGACTTGTTCTCCGGTCTCAGAACCATATCCCAAACAATGTTAAGAACTATGGAGTCGTACTCCTCCACCATAGCATCAACCTAAATCGGCTGCTGCATTGCTTCTTCAAATGAAGATGGCTCAGTCTCAACGCATTCTCCAACAAGGGCCATGTATCCAATGTACCTCTCAGGTGACCTCCTCTGTCTGCGCTAAGAAGATGGTGCTCCCACATTCTCTTTCGCATCGTTCAACAATCTGTCAGCTTCTCTTGTGCGCTTCCATTCATCTCTGGAAGACTCTGCTTGAGTGGATGTCTCCACTCCTGGAACCTCTGCATGCATCTACTCTGCATCAGTCTAAGGCTCCTCCTCCTTAGGAACCAACAGTTCCTCCACAGCCTATAGTTGGATCTCCCTCTCAAGGGAAACTCGCATGGCCTTCTGCTCATAAAACTTGATATCTCTGTGAACCACTATCCTCCAACTGGTAGGCAAGTACACCCAATAATTGTGAGGTGCATCAGTCTACCTAACAAGTATCCCCAACTCTGTTGTCGGCTCAAGCTTCTTCTGTGCATCCTTTGTCACATGGTAGTATACCGATGAGCCAAAGACCCTGAATTGACCCACATCTGGTCTCTTACTAGAGAAAGATTCCTATGGTGTCTTCATCCCAAGTATGTGATGTGGGCTTCTATTTTGCAAATAGACCACTGTGTTGCATGTCTCAGCCCACAAGTGAAGTGGTAGGTCTTTGTCATGCAACATTGCCCATGATACCTCTACAATAGTTCTGTTTTTCCTCTCGACCACCCCATTTTGTTGTGGGTTATGAGGTGTTGTCAACTCCCGTTTAATTCCTTCCGCTACACAGAAGTCCTTAAACTCTTGAGATACATATTCTCCACCATTGTTTCTTCTCAAGGCCTTGATCTTCTTCCCTGACTCTTTCTCGACCAAAGCTTTGAACTCACAAAACTTTGTAAAAGTTTGGTCTTTCTTCTACATGAAATAAATCCAGCATTTAAGGAATAGTCATCAATGAAAATCACATAATACCTTTGCTTCACTGTGGATGCTATCGAGAATGGTCCACACACATTAGTATGAACTCGCTCTAAGATAGCCTTTGCTCAACTGTCTCGATCATGAAAAGAAGACTTGGTGTACTTTCCCAAGGTAAAACCTTTGCATGGGTAAACTTTCTCAAGTTTACCTTTGGGAAGTCCTATAGATATTTGTTGCATTATCTTCAAAGCCCCATGATGCAAATGGTCCAACTGCCTGTGCCGCAACTCGCCAATGTCTTGGATTTGCACCAATTTTGCTTTCATACTCAATGATGCACAATCATCTACCTCTAGTTTATAAAGATTCTTCACCCGAATCCCTATCCTCTTGGTCTCACCCATGGCTATGTCTTAGGAACGCCTTTCCTTTAATGAAGACAATATCGTAGCCTTTGTCCTCTAACATCACGACCAATACCAAGTTATTGTTTAGTCCAGGAACATACTTCACATCTATCAAGGTGATAGGAGCTCCATGCTCTCTCTGAAAAGCAACCGTGCTCACTCCTGAAACACTATACCTTTCGTCGTCACCCATCTCTATGCGCATCTTGAGGTCTTTCTCCTCCAAGGCACTGAATAAACTTTTATCACCAGTCATGTGGAATGAGGCTCCACTATCAATATACCAGACACAACCCATCATCAATGACACCATGCATGCGATGGGGGTAAAGTTCATTTCAAATTGAGAGGCTAATGCCTCACCTTCCAATCCTACTAAGTATCCCTTCTTGGACTTCTTCGATGGAAATTTAGTCACATAATGTCTAATCTCGTGACAATTAAAGAATCTTACTTTAGACATGTCACCCTTCTTCCTTCCATGAGAAGAATTCGATTTGAAATGGGAAGCCTTCCCCTTCCCTTTCCTTGCCTTACCTGCTAAGGCCAGATTTTCTTCATCATCTTCCTTAGATGAAGAACCATCTCGTGTGCTCCTCTTGATCTCCTCCTGCATAAGATCCGACCACAGTTGTTCCCAATCCGGAAGTTTCTCCCTTCCATTCATAGAGTCTTGGAAGCTATTTCAACTCTTTGGAAGGCCAAGGAGAGAGAGGCTCACCATATCATCATCAAGAGTAGTTATTCCCACACTTCCAAGCTCATCTCTACAGGTGGTGAGCTTGTTTAGATATGTGGAAATAGTATTTCCCTTCTCCATCTTGATTCTTCGAAGCTTATCTTTAAGTGCCAATTTCCTCTGGTCACTACTGTTCTGGTAAAGGTCCTTCAATGTCTTCCACATTGAAAATGGAGTATCCTTCCCATGGAGACTCGAGACAATATGGTCTCAAACTCCCTCAAGGATGATCTGTCCCACCTTCACCACACACTTCTTCCACTCAGCCAACTCTTGTGCATTAGCTGAAGCTGGCTTTAGGATTTATTGATCAATGAAATCCTTCAAGCCATTGTCTTCTAATACAACCTCGATTCTATCTTTCCATGCTATGTAATTCGAGCTACCTTTGAAGGCATACTCGAGTCTCAAGCCATAGAATGCCATTGGCCAACCTTGAAGTATGATAGGAATTAGATTTGCACCTGCAACCCCGAACTTCAAACTTCGAATTCTCTTCTGAGTATACTGTTCACAACTCTGATACATATTGGGTCTTGAAAATGTCATTCATTTCCATTACACTTTCACTATTATGTCCATTATATCACCTCCATTTCACCACTATGTCACCACATTCATCTCACTTCCATTATCATTGGGCCACATTTATGTTTTTCCAAACTTTATTAATTCTAAGCCTTTTTAAGTGAATTTGTGGTTAAAAATTAGAAAATAATGTGCATATGCTTATACCTAACAAGTTGCTTGAGATTGTTGACATGTGTAGGATAAAAGGAGGCTTCTAGAAGACCTTTATATGGCACCCTAAGGCCAAATTCGAATTTGAGTGGAGAGAATCATGAGATTATGAGGATATGTGTCACATCTCCTAATTGTATTGAAACTCTAAGAAGACATGTGTCTTATCAGTTCCTATTTTGATTAGGACTCTAGAGGTAGAGGGAGATATTCATGGACTCTCATTAATGAGATGGCTTCTCATCTTTTTGTATAAATAGGTGATCTCTCTCCTTCATTTGTTAGTTTGGCTTTTTAATTCTTTAGCTTGTGGCTTTTTGGTAGCTCTTTAGCTTGGAGTTTGTAGTTCTTCCTTGATGGCTTTGGAAAACTTTGGAGAGCTTTTTTGTACTTTGTAATTTTGAAGAATTTGAATAAAGCTTTGATGTTCTCAACATGGAAGGAGATGTGAAGTAGATGTCATGGAGCACATTAGAATGTAAGGTAGAGTAGATTTTGTTTTGAAGTTTTTCTTTGATTTCATTCAAGTATGTCATTTTATTGCTTTCAAGTTTGATAGTTTAGATTTTCCATTCATTCAATTTTAATTCATGCAAGTGTGTTCAACCGGTTGATTGTAGATTAGTTTTTTTTACATGTTCTTGTATTTGCTTATTAGTTTTTGCATCAAGTGATGATCTGAGACTTGCTTCCTCTGCTGAACTTTAGTTTTAATTCCAGTTGTTATGCTTTTATTTTAGTGAAATTTGTTTACTGCTTTTTAGATAGCTTAGATATCAGTTCTTCATGCTATATGATGATATCTCCAGTGCCTTTAGTTTAACCCCATTTTAGAAGTTAATTGGCGAGTTATTGTGATTCTAGGTGAAGTAATTGATTTTGCTTTCATTAGTTTGCAAGTAGATAGTTTAGATATCAGTTCTTCATTCTATATGATGATATCTCTGGTCCCTTTAGCTTAACCCCGTTTTAGAAGTTAATTGGCGAGCTATTATGATTATAGGTGAAGTAATTGATTTTGCTTTCATTAGTCTGCAAGTAGATAGTTTAAATGTCATTCTTTCATGCCATATGATGATATTTCCGGAGTCTTTAGCTTAACCTCGTTTTAGAAGTTAATTGACGGGATATTGTGATTATGGGTGAAATCAGTGACCAGTTTCCAGCTTCTTTACTTTTTGGTTTTGAGTGCAATAGTTTATTAGATTTCAATTCTGTAATTAGATGGACAGCAGAGATAGTAATCTCATTTTCAGTACTTCATCTTTAGCTTGATTTATGTAGCTGCATGTTTACACTTTTGTTCAAGTTCTGATTTTATAGATAGCATGTTTTGAGATCTTTGAAGTGCTAAGTTTGGAAATTATCATAAGAAGCATAAACCTTGTCTTCAACTCTACATCCACACTTGATCTTTAAAGGCATTCTTAAAACTTTAAACTAGGATTTGCATTGCATTAGAACACTTTAGGAGACCAACAAGAACAAAACCCCAAAAGAACATAAACTATAAAACAACAAAGTAAGGAAAAAGGTTAACTAAGCACATATGGTGCACCACACTTCATCAGTTTACGATACCCAGATTGATAATTTATGTAGAGAAATTTCAGACGTTAAATTGACTAGACATTTTGGCGCCGTTGCCGGGGAAATGTAATTAGGGGACCTTATTTCTTACATCTAAAAAAAATTAATAATTTCTTGAATATGCTCTCCTCCTGCACTTTGTGTGATCTGGAGGATCAGAAAAAAAAAATTGTTATGTTAAAAAAAGAAAAAGAAGAGAAAAAGGGGAAAAAATAAACTTCATCATTTCATTTGATTCAATAAAAAAAAGGGAAACAATAAAAAAAAAATAAAAATAAAATAAAAATCCAACTACTTTGATAGGTTTAGTTGTCCAAGATTGACTGGTTATGGTTTGTAGTGGCCCTCAAAACACTGTGTCTTGTTTTAATAAGGTTTTGCAAATTAGCTGTGAATGCAACCTGATTCTGTAGCTAACTGTGAATTCCACAACTAATTCCAAGGTTTTGCAGGTTACAGACATCCAACATTGAAGAAACCAACCCCATGGGCATCTCCGTAATTATCCCGCCATGGATCCTATCCTAGTCACCCAACCCAGATTGATAAAAAAATCAGCTTAAGACCTCAGTCAAAGTCCTATTTTTAACATATTTACCTTGAAGTCTTTGCTGCCTGAAATTGAAAATCATTCATCATTATTAGAAAATTTCACAATTTCAAAAAAAAACAACAAATGGCTATCCCCAATTCGAGTGTCCACTGTGGCCTCAATAGAAAATCTGCATTTCTGTTTGAGCTTTGGCATTGCAACAAACCTGCAAAATCATAAAAAAATTATAAAAATAAAATTGCAATGTAAACAATTCTCCCATTTTTATTGCAGCTTGAAATATCCTCTGTTATTTGGATTTAACCTCAAATTTGAAAGTTGTGGGATTATTCTGAGCTGTGAAGAGCAAAAGAAATCAAATAGTAGATCATCACTTTCACAGTTTCTGCACAAAAATCAGCAATTGAAGTCAATAGTTGTGGATAAATCGAGGCTCAGCTCCATGATTATAAACAATCAGGATTTTACTACCCTTTCTCCTGCTGAGCTTCAAAATGAAGATCTCACCGTGTCTGGCACTTGAACAACTAAAACTTATCTCAAGGTTATCTGACAGAATTGAGGAAAACTTATAGATAAAGATCGATGGAATAGCAGTAGCATTTGCTGGAAAACTACCCATAGCTCAACATGTGAAAAACTTAGTTTGTTTCTACGAAAACATGGGATAGTTACTGTAGAAGATGTTTACTTGCTGCCACTGGTTAGTGTAGATATTGCAAACTTTGAGAGGCCAATTGCTTTTGATGCTGGAGGACAATTGTATGCCACTTTGGAGATTTGTTTGACTGGTTCACACGCTGAGAGTACATCTGAAAACAAATTTTCTTTCAGAAATTCATTTCATAGCTGAATGTAGCAACTCAGGAAAAACACAAAGCATTGAAAAACGTCAAACTTTAACTGCAATATCTGGCCAAACGAAGACGAATTTGGGAAAAATAAAACATGGGTTTTTTTCGGCAATAGGGTCAATTAGATATCTCAAAAATCGTTTTAAAGAATTTGAAGCGGTTTGGGAGATCTCCTCGGTTCTTTGAAGCCCATTTTTGCAGGCTGCGAGAGGAAAAAACGGAATTTGAATTAATGAACTGATAGTTTGATTTAATTCGGTTGTCTGGGGAAGGGAATTCCAATTTGGGAACCTAGTATATGCTGGCATTCAATCCATGTGGCATCTAAGAATCCAATTCAATTCATGCAATTTCCATTTTGAACTCCATGACTTGTACTCAACTGGACTTCTACACTTAACATCTGTGAAACGGTTAAATTCACGACGTAACCTATTTACATACGACTCTCAAACCCTGATTAGTTGTTCATTACACCGAGTTTTTTTTTCATATCTTCACAGCCTCTTTGCATACACAGTCACTCCATTTTCATACTACCTGCGTATAACAGTCACCTTGTTTTCACACAGTCTACACATATAGTTACTCCGTTTTCACATATTTTGTCCATACGAGTCTTCTCGCTTCAGAAATCCTTCTTCATTTCGTACTCAGTATTTTTCTAGTTCCATACCCATCAGTTTTCTCCACGGTATTCTTCATTTCCTGTTCATACAACCGTTTTGCTTCCACATAACCACTCTGTTTTCATATATCCGTCTTCTACATTGGTGTTTACGCAGTGAAAAAAACAGAATGGGTCTCATTGTGAGGACAGAGCCCGAAGGAGTCAAATTCATGGAAGGATACCCACAACTAAAAGGAACATTGAAAAAGGCTGGTTGGCTGAAGTTCATCAAAAAGTTCAAAGGCCATAACAAGGAGGTTACAAAAACATTTGCAAGAGCATTCAATGGAGTAGAAGTGGAAATTGGGGATGTAAAGTTTTCAGTGATTGAGACTTCTATTGCAGCAGTAACAGAACTACCAAAGCATGGAGAAAGGTGGTTCAAAAACATTTCCACACTTGCCACATTGCTGTCAAGTTTGCTGGTTGTCGAATCCTTTGCTGAGTATCCTCCATTGGGTCGTTTTGCAGTCAGGGATATGCGTCAGACGGTTGCTGTAGGAGTCATCAAAGCTGTTGAAAAGATCATACATTTCCATTACTCTGATATATTTTCATCACTAAAACTGTTTTGCTTCATATACCATTTACAAAGTTTTTATTTTTCAGGCAGACAATGAAGAAAATTAAAAAAAATATAGCAGATCATGAATAATTGGTCTTGTGCACCAGCTGTGATCTTAGGCTCTCTCTCTTTGGTACTTGGCTGCATAAAATCTCTTTTCCAATAACTTAAATTAGAAAAATGATGGTTGGTTGTCTTTTAGCTGTGGAATGCAACTCTTTTACGCAACTAACTGGCAATTCCGCAGCCATTTTCATACTTCTATAGGTTATAGGTGTCAAGAGATGAAACGAACCACATGGGTAGCTGGGAAAATGTCAGTACATGGATGGTGTCCTATCCATTTGATCCAAATCAATGGAAAAGACCCTGGTCAAAGGGAAGTCAAGGTGTGTGTTATCACTAAGTCGCCACATTAAATCACCGCATGTAAAAAAAAAAACAATTTTGAATCAATGAAATGAATAAGTTATTTGCTCACTTTTCTAAAGGTATTGATTAATTTTGGACTGATGATGAAATATGAATGGCTAACTTTTTATTCAAGATTTTTAGCTACAAAAACTATGCACATTCCGCAGCTAAAGTCCAATTCCGCAGCTGAAAAACCTCATTGCTCAAATTAGCCTAACTTTCTCATACAAAATCAGATTTTGATGATTCAAGTATCATTGGAAAAATCTCAACAAGATCTACACAATGAGAAATCCAACATTAGAATTTGAAACAGTAAATAATGAAATAAATTGCTAAAGAGAAGTAACATTCAACTTGAGGCACTAATTCCAAAGTACGTATAAATTCTTTTGATTTTTCCTTTGAGAACTTGTTTCATTAATACAAATTCTTAGTTTTGTATGTAAATATCATAAATAGACAGATTGATCACCTCTCTCCTTTGATAATCTTACATTCCATTGTAGAAGAAGTATTAGTTCTTTTTGCAGGTTCTAGGAGGAAGGACAAATGACTACAAGAGAATGGTGTCTCTCTAAGAGACCAATTTGTATCGTAAGACGATGATCAACAACAAAGAGAAAAAATGTTGATGCAAAATCAGATCCAAACACTTGAAAAACTTTCAGATACTATTGTCTCTATCACATCCATACCTTATAATAAACCATTCACCTCATTTCACTTTATATTTTCCATTTACATTCACATACACTTTCCATCTCTTTTTGTCCATTCATAACCCATAAACAAAAACAAGAGGCTCATTCACATGCTTATTGCCCATTGCCATTTCTGCTCTCCATTTCCATTTTCCATTTTCATCTTCCTTTTCCTGTCATTTTCATTTCGCAAATAAGCCATGCTTCAATGCAAATTATTGAGTCCATAGTCCTTTGAGTCTAAGTTCCTTGTAAAGACACCTTGAGGCTTGCATGCCTTAATGGCAAGTTCTCATGCTGACAAACAATGGGAATACATTAATGTCCCTTATTCATCAGATCTTCTAGGTGACTCGACATCGGTAAAAATATTCGTACCTAGCAAGATGTGTTTGGGCATCTTGACTCTCATTGTCATCAATGGTGAGAGTTCTCGTGTTGACTAGTGGCATCTATTAATGGCCACTAAGTCAACAATTTCTTGCTATGTTCGACATCAGGACATCTTTTCACATAGTAGGAATTGTGCCAATGAGTTTTGAAGACATGAAGACTATTATTTTCAGCATTTTGAAGCAGATTCAACAAGTTTTAGTAGAAGCAATAAAAAGTCATCTTAACTCTTTATCCATGACTCTTCTTGTTCAGCCACTTGAAGAAGAATATGATCATAATTTTGCAGCCACCACACATACAACTCATCCATTCCAAAGGGTAAGTTAAGGTACATCATTTTCTAACTTTTGACCATAGAATTCCATAAAAATCTAGAATGATAATTGTTGGAAAAACATTTCTCTTCCTCATTTCATAAAATTGCCAATACCATCAGTTGGGGGGGGGGGGGAATACATTCATCTTCATATCATGCCATGTCCATATGATATTCAGGAGCCCACATACTTCCAACATATATTAACTATTACATCGTTATTATGAGCATACAATGGCTTTCCAAAAAGTGCTTAAAGGATAAATTGGATACAAACAAAATCACAGTTGTCACACAAGAAACAACCATCATGCAATCCAATAAAGATATACTTTGCAACAATAATCAAAATATCATTATGCAAAGTTCAAAGATCAAAATAGAATGCAACGACAAAAAAATGGTTGTAACACAAGAACCAACCATGTTGCAATTCAAGTAAAACACTTTGTAGAAATATGAAGCTATCAAATGATATCATGCAAAGTTAAGCCAAAGCTTAAGGATCAAAAGAATTAATGTAATATATATTGCATGAGGACATGCAATAGCTTCAGTTGAGGGGTATGTTGGGTCTTGAAAATGTCATTCATTTCCATTACACTTTCACTATTATGTCCATTATATCACCTCCATTTCACCCCTATGTCACCACATTCATCCCACTTTTATTATCATTGGGCCACATTTATGTTTTTCCAAACTTTATTCTAATCCTTTTTAAGTGAATTTGTAGTTAGAAAATAAAAAATAATGTGCATATGCTTATACCTAACAAGTGGGTTGAGATTGTTGACATGTGTAGGATAAAAGGAGGCTTCTAGAAGACCTTTATGTGGCACCCTAAGGCCAAATTCGAATTTGAGTGGAGAGAATCATGAGATCATGAGGATATGTGTCACATCTCCTAATTGTATTGAAACTCTAAGAAGACATGTGTCTTATCAGGTCCTGTTTTGATTAGGACTCTAGAGGTAAAGGGAGAGATTCATGGACTCTCATTAATGAGATGGCTTCTCATCTTTTTGTATAAATAGGAGATCTATCTCCTTCATTTGTTAGTTTGGCTTTTTAACTCTTTAGCTTGTAGCTGTTTGGTAGCTCTTTAGCTTGGAGTTTGTAGTTCTTCCTTGATGGCTTTGGAAAGCTTTGGAGAGCTTTGTTGTACTTTGTAATTTTGAAGAATTTGAATAAAGCTTTGATGTTCTCAACATGGAAGGAGATGTGAAGTAGATGTCATGGAGCACATTAGAATGTAAGGTAGAGTAGATTTTGTTTTGAAGTTTTGCTTTGATTTCATTCAAGTATGTCATTTTATTGCTTTCAAGTTTGATAGTTTAGATTTTCCATTCATGCAAGTGTGTTCAACCGGTTGATTGTAGATTAGTTTTTTTTTACATGTTCTTGTATTTTCTTATTAGTTTTTTGCATCAAGTGGTGATATAAGACTTTCTTCCTCTGTTGAACTTTAGTTTTAATACCAGTTGTTATGCTTTTATTTTATTGAGATTTGTTTACTGCTTTTTAGATAGCTTATATATCAGTTCTTCATGCTATATGATGATATCTTCGGTGTCTTTAGCTTAACCCCGTTTAGAAGTTAATTGGCGAGCTATTGTGATTATAGGTGAAGTAATTGATTTTGATTTCATTAGTCTGCAAGTAGATAGTTTAGATATCAGTTCTTCATGCTATATGATGATATCTCTGGTGCCTTTAGCTTAACCCCGTTTTAGAAGTTAATTGGCAAGCTATTGTGATTATAGGTGAAGTAATTGATTTTTCTTTCATTAGTATGCAAGTAGATAGTTTAAATGCCATTCTTTCATGCCATATGATGATATTTCCAGAGTCTTTAGCTTAACTCTATTTTAAAAGTTAATTGACAAAATATTGTGATTATGGGTGAAATCAGTGACTAGTTTCCAGCTTCTTTACTTTTTGGTTTTGAGTGCAGGAGTTCATTAGATTTCAATTCTGTAATTAGATGGACAACAGAGATAGTAACCTCATTTTTAGTTCTTCATCTTTAGCTTGATTTATGTAGCTGCATGTTTACACTTTTGTTCAAGTTCTGATTTTATAGATAGCATGTTTTGATCTTTGAAATGCTAAGTTAGGAAATTATCATAAGAATCATAAACCTTATCTTCAACTCTACATCCACACTTAATCTTTAAAAGCATTCTTAAAACTTTAAAATAGAATTTTCATTGTATTAGAACACTTTAGGAGACCAACAAGAACAAAACCCAAAAACAACATAAACTATAAAACAACGAAGTAAGGGAAAAGGTTAACTAAGTACATATGGTGCACCACACTTCATCAGTTTACGATACCCGGATTGATAATTTATGTAAAGCAATTTAAGACGTTAAATTGACTAGACTATACCATGTAGAATAATTTCTACAAATATGGCTCTAATACCATGTAGAAAATCTGATGTAGGTTAACCCGATAATGCAATATAAATCAAAGTAGAATACTATAACCTACTTCTACTATCAATTTGTGGAAGCTTAAATATCGAGCTGAACAATATAAATAGAAGAAAAAGAATCAATGCACAATACACATGAAAATACTTTGGGGAAAGCTTCAGCTAAAAACCCCACTATCTATATTGTCATACAAGATGGAAATACATAGGAATCATATGAAGCCTTAGCTCTCACAGCTAGCCAGATCTTAGTACAATCCTCATAGATACTCACAGGCAATCTTAGCTACTCTCCAGCCTTCCTCTCTGCCCTCCAAGCTCATATTTCCTTGCGCTGTTCCTCTAGGATGATTCTCCTTCAACCAAGTGGAACACTCTGATCTCACACACTGTGAGAACTGCACAATCCTCAAGGAATGATCCCTTTACTGCATGCATGAGTTTTATTTATAAGAAAACACATGCAACTGATAGTACATTGTCCTTGTCTTTAATCTCAACTGGGTCTTTCTCATAATAGACATGCATGAGTTTCTGATGAGGGAATCTTCAGTTAACCAGAGTACACTAGTTGAGTGCATGCATGCATCAACTCACTGTTAACTCTCTATTACTTCCTCAAATAGTTTGGAACTAATTTAACTGGACTTAGCTCAGCAAACTGAGTTAACTAATTACAACTCAAATATAACTCAATCTTATCTCCTTAATTTAAGGGATAACTCTTGCATGACTTCAGAAAGACTTCTAACTTGAATTTCTCCAACTAATTAATTCAAAATGAATTAACTAATTATTTCCAAGTAGCTGTTAAGACTAAATTCTATTTTAATTCACAATTTAATTTAAGGACAAATTAAATTGGAATATTATTGTTGCCATATTTCAACATTCCATTCATCCTTTGATTCATTTATCCAATCTAGTTGGATAATAAAAAGGGCACAAAACTTGCTTCCACATCCTCATCCTTTCTTGAGAGTGCATCTGCAACAACTTTTTTCTCCCCTTTTTTGTAGATGATTTCAAAGTCATAATCCAACATCTTTGTGACCCATTTTTTCTATTCTTTTGAAGATAATCTTTGTTCTAAAACGTATTTAAGACTGTCATGATCCGTTTTTACCTTTAGGTGTCTTCTCATTAGGTAAGGTCTAATGTTTGGAGGAACACTTCCTGGAATCAAATGAATAGCATAATCATGATCACAAAGAGGTGGGAGGCCTTTGGGAGTTTCAAATACCTTGGAATGATTGTCCAAGCGTTTTTGGAGATCTAGAGAAATAGAAGATTTCGATGTGGGAACCTCTAGCGAACAAAATTGTGCAATTACGCCTATTTTTTCTTTCTTTAGAAGCTTTGTCATTCCGTTAGAGATGATTATCTTTCTTGGTTTCCCTGTGTACCCCTTAATTCAACTTCCTTTCCTTTCGAAGAAATTTCATGAAAATTTCTTAAAAATTAAAAGCTATTGTACCCAAGGATTGTAGCCATTGGACTCCTAGTACAACATCAGAACCAACCATTGGAATGGAAAACATTGGGCTATTCATTACATATTCTCCCATGGATAGCTTGATATTATGGCACTTTCCAGAGCAATTTATGGTTCCTCCACTTCCAACCATCACTTGACACTCTGGTGCTGGATATAGGAAGCAATTCAATTCCTTGGCTATCTTACAATGAATAAAAGTATGGGTACTGCCCGAATCAATCAACAATATTACCTTTTTCTTCTTGATATGTCCTTCTATCTTGATAGTTTTAGGAGTGGTAATTCTGTCCAATGCATTACAAGATATTGTCGGATTCATTTCTTGATGATCTAAGTGATATTTCACTTCTTGAACCTTTTTCTTCTTGATATGTCCTTCTATCTTGATAGTTTGATGAGTGGTAATTCCGACCAATGAATTACAAGATATGGTCGGATTCATTTTTTCTTTCTCGATGTGATCTTTCACTTCTTGAACCTTTTTCTTCTTGATATGTCCTTCTATCTTGAGAGTTTGAGGAGTGTTAATTCTTGCCAATGCTTCACAGGATATGGTTGAATTCATTTCTTCTTTCTCCGGGGTTGGTTCCTGGTGTATATCCTCTTATTTTGATGTTGCCTGATCCTTTTCTTCCTCCTCTCCACAATCAATGTAAAACAATTTATTCTCAACACACTTATGACCTTTAATGTATTTGTTATCACAATTGTAACAAAGCCCTTTTCCTTTTTTTTCTTCCAATTGTTGTGGTGTCAACCTTGTAGGTTGTAGAAGGCTAGGAAAAACAACACTTCCGTCTTTATAGTTGTGAGGGGTAGACTTCCTTGTTGCCATAATTTTGTGTTCCACTTTTTTTGCCAACCTAAATGCCTTCTCCAATAAATCAGGTTCCTAAAGATGAACCTCATGTTGAATGTTATCCTTTAAAGTCCCTATGGAGACATCAATCCTCTGCCTCTCTGGAATATCATTTTACCTTATATTCAAGTTTTGAAAGTCCTCAATAGGGTGTACCATTGAACACTTTTGTTTGAGATTTATCAATTGGCTAAAGGAGGTGTTTCTCTTTGTATTCTCATAATGTGCTATCATTTCCTCCGTGAAAATTGACCACGTAACAAGTGGTTTACGAGAACAAAGCCCTTTATACCATAAAAATTGATTCGATTCTAAATAATTAGATGCAATATGTACCTTTTCTAACAGTGTTACACCATGTATATCAAAATATTTCTCCATCTGTAGTATCCAATTTACCGGATCCTTGCCATCAAACTTCCTCATCTCGATTTTTCTTGATATTAGGAGCTTGATCTTGAAACGTATCTAACTCTGTAATTTCATATCTTTAAGTTCTGAAATTTTGGCCTGTAATAGCCCTCTGATTCCACTTTCTAACTCCACAAGTTGGATCACAATTGGATTCCCGAAGAAAGATTTATTCCCAATCTCCCGCGATGACCTAATTATAGACTAGTTCAATAGAGTGAACTTGTACGACATGCCATGTGTCACTATTTAAACCTTAGGTTCTAAAAATTATACCCAAACAAAATATAGCCCGTCCTCTTTCTGTAACTTCTTACGAAATTTCAATATGATGCTCAGAGAGAACGTTATGACGATTTTCCCAAGGTCACATGTTTAGGATGTAATTCGAGAGTTCGCAAAAACCCTAACTTGCTTAGATCATATATCCAAAACTATAACGAGACAAGATATGAAATTCAGACCCAAGGTTTAGACTAATTTATTCTTAAATGGGTTTTTTTAGCTTTTGAGACTTCGTAGCAAAAATTTTATAGCGGAAATTTCACGATGACCTCTTTTAGATGAAATTATGGAGCTTGCAAAAACCAAACTTCCTCAGATCATATCTCCAAAATTATAGGGAGACAAGATCTGAAATTTAGATCCGAGTTCAGCATGATTTAGTCTCAAATGGGGCTCTTTTTTTAAGCTTCTGAAACATCACAGAAAAATTTATAGCGAAAATTCCACGATGACCTGTTTCGAGCAGCGAAACTGTAGAATCCAAAGCTTCGATACCAAATGTTATGAAACCAACTCACAAAAAGATAAAAAAGATAGATCAACGCCTTAAAACTCAGCTTCTTCGAGGGGGAAACCTCCTTTACATTATACAAATGAACAATTCTTGGATGATACAAATGACAAGACCTCCTTTCTATATATAGGAGTCTAAGGGGTCATAATATAATCAGAGCCAACATAACAATAATAATGTGAGGGCACAATAATAACAATAATGGGCTTCTATGGGGCACAATAATAACAATATGGGGACTACATGCGCAAAACTGTAGGAATTTACAAGGTAAGTTCCTCAGAAAGAATACCAAAAGGACACCGCTCACAACCAGATCACAGATCAATACACCAGTATTTTTGACGTGGTTAAAACCCTCAAAGAGGGAAACAGTCCACGACCTGTCCCAACGTGGGTACTACAGGCAATTTATTAATCAAAGAATGAAAATTTACATAAGTTTCTCTCATGCACGGATTACCCGAACAATGACCCTCCATGCGCTTTAAATAGAACTCATGGACCAATCGGGTGTCAAGCCACGGATCAAGTGTCGGTAATACCGAGGAGAGAATGAACCGTCGGATCACTACATATCGTGACCGTCAGATTGTAAGTTACAAAATTTACAACGGTAAAGAAACACACTTTACCTAACTCTATACCTAACTCTATACTAGACCAAGTTGAACTTAACTATTTCCTATGTGTCGGAATATCCTAACATCCCCCCTTAAGAACAACTTGGGATAGGATTGAAGGATTTACAAATATGACACAATAGGAGAAGGAAGGAGGCACTAGAGCCTATCCCCCCTTAGTGACAACTTCCTGAACTCCAAGCATATATCGAAGTTTAGTGAACTTCGCCTCTGTGAGAGCCTTTGTGAAGATGTCTGCAACCTGATCATCTGTTGAACAATATTGCACTTCAAGAACATGGTCATGAATGAGCTTTCTGATGAAGTGCATGTGTAGTTCAATGTGTTTGCTGCGCTGATGCTGGACTGGATCTTTGCATAGCTGAATGGCACTTTGATTATCACACCAAAGTGTGGTTGGATG
The DNA here is from genome assembly GCA_031772625.1 of Pinus tabuliformis. Taxonomy (NCBI): domain Eukaryota; kingdom Viridiplantae; phylum Streptophyta; class Pinopsida; order Pinales; family Pinaceae; genus Pinus; species Pinus tabuliformis. The sequence goes on from CM062820.1 coordinate 864,088,409, forward strand.
CTCCTGCTCAAAGCCAAACTCTGATAGGATCTGACGAAGCCACAAGGCTTCCTTACTAGCTTCCACGGCACCACGATACTCTGCTTCTGCTGACGAAAGAGAAATGGCAGCCTGTTTCTTACAAGCCCATGTAATAGGTCCTGAACCAAGAGTGAAGACATAACCGGCAGTAGACTTCCGATCATCAGGGTCACCAGCCCAATCAGAATCAGTGAAACCAACTAACAGAGGAGCTGCTTTGGCACTGTAATGAATCCCAAACTGTACTGTACCTCGAACATAACGAAGTATTCTTTTAGCTGCTTTCCAATGACTTTCACGGGGGTTTTGCATAAAACGAGCAACAAGGCCAACAGTAAAGGAAAGATCAGGACGAGTATGGGTTAAATACAAGAGTTTTCCTACAAGTTGACGGTATAAGGTAGCATCAACTTCAGGAGAAGTACAAGAGACTGAAAGTTTGACTCCAGACTGAAAGGGAGAAGGGGCTGGCTTACAGTCTTCCATGTGAAAATGACGAAGAATATCACAAGCATACTTGGACTGGGAAAGGAAAATACCCTCCTTGGATTGCAAGACTTGAAGACCGAGAAAATAGTGTAAGTGTCCTAAGTCTGTCATTTCAAATTTCTTTTTAAGGCTGGACTTCACATGGTTTATAAGGTTGGGATCACTACCAGTAAGAATAAGATCATCAACATAAAGAACAAGGATGATAAGAGAGTTGCCCACTTTCTTGGTGTAGACAGTATTGTCAGAATGACACCTAGAAAAGCCAGATTCTAAAAGAAAGCTATCCATTTTGGCATACCAAGCCCGAGGAGCTTGCTTGAGGCCATAAAGGGATTTCTTAAGTCGACAAACAAGGCTGGAGTCTGTTTGTATGAAGCCAATGGGTTGTTCCATATAGATTTCTTCCTGCAAGTCCCCATGCAAGAAGGCAGATTTAACATCCATCTGATGGACTTCCCATTTTAAAGAGGCAGCAAGGGAAAGAACAAGGCGGATAGAGTTCATTTTGGCAACAGGGGAGAAGGTTTCAGTGTAGTCAATGCCTTCAACCTGTGAAAAGCCCTTAGCAACGAGACAAGCTTTATGTTTATCAACTTTGCCATCTGGTCCATACTTGGTTCTGTAAACCCATTTACATCTAACAAGTTTGCGTCCCTTTGGTAGAGGAGCAAGATCCCATGTATCATTTGTCATCAATGAATGATATTCTTCATTCATAGCTGCTTCCCAATGTGGATGGCCTGAAGCTTCTGCAAAAGCGTCAGGATCATTATTTACTGGAGCTTGAGCCAGTAAAAAAGAGGCTCTTTCAAAATGAGAACGTGTACGTCGCTGATCTGTAGGATCACCGGCAAGATCACCTGCTGCATCCCGAGTAGCACAGACCCATCTTGGAAGTTGAGGATCCTGAGAAGGTGGGGGAGGATTATCATCCTCGCTTTCATCATCTGAAGAAGAAATGTTTTCAAAAGTAGAAGAGATAGGAAGAGGTGGCACATCCGCCGGACTAGGCTCGCAGGCCGATTTATTTTCATCAAATTTTACATCTCTTCTAATGATAACATTTTTGGACTTAAATGGAATAAGTCTATAACCTTTTACATCTTCAGAATATCCAACAAAAGTACATTTCTCACTCTTAGGTTCTAAAGCTTTATGCTTTTCATCTGGAATATGGGCCCATGCTTCACTTCCAAACACACGAAAGTGACTTACATCTGGTTTAATGGAACTCCAAGCTTCTTCTGGAGTGATATTCTCTAGAACCTTAGTAGGAGTGCGATTGATTATATAATTTGCACAATTAATTGCTTCGGCCCAAAAACTAAGACTGAGTCCTTTAGATTGCAGCATACAATTAGCCATTTCCTTTAAGGTGCGATTTTTCCTTTCAGCTACACCATTTTGTTGTGGAGTGTATGGAACAGTATGTTGCATTTGAATTCCATTTTCGGTGCAAAAGTTGATGAATGTGTTTTTAACATATTCTCCACCATTATCAGTTCTTAGCTTAAGAATTTGATGTCCAGATTGTTTTTCAACAAAGGCTTTGAAGGCCAAAAATGTGTTAAATACTTCGCTCTTGAGTTTTAAGAAGTATACCCAAGTGCGTCTGGAGAAATCATCAATGAAAGTTAAGAAGTACTTGCAGCCAGAGAATGAAGCAACAGGAAGAGGACCACATAAATCACTGTGCACAAGCTGTAAAGGGGCTGAGGCGTGCCAAGAGGCACGTTTGTCAAAACTGTCCCGATGATGTTTTCCGAGTACACATCCGGAACAAACACCATCTCTGCAAGATACCATAGGAAGACCTGTCACCATATTTTCTTTACATAGATGCTGAAGAGAGCGATAGTTTAAGTGACCAAATCGCTCATGCCAAAGTTTGCTCACTTCATCATTATGAGCAACAAATACTGAGGGAAGATTTGATGACCCAAAGTTGTGAAACTTATACAACCTTGTGGAATCATCAGCAAGACCAGTAGCTAGAATCTGTTTAGGATCTTTTAGATCCTTGATTACAACATCATGAGGTGAAAATTCAACAATTTTACCTTCACCTGAATGAGTTATTTGATAGACAGATAGAAGGTTGCAGGATAAGGTTGGAACACATAATACATCATTAAACTGACCATTGTCTAGATGAACAGTTCCAGTCCCTACAACATTAAGAGATCTATCATCACCAACATATATATTTTTGGTGTTACAATCATTTAAAGAAGAAAACATGGCTTGGTTTTTGGCCATGTGATAAGAGGCTCCAGAATCAATGAGCCACTCATGAGAATGAGAAGAAGAAGAAGATACATTTAATGCATAACCAGACTGAGATGATTGACAACAACATGCAGAAAGTGCCATTCCGGAAGTTGAAGTTGAAGTAGGCTCCACATGGATGTTATGTTTCTTCATTGCGGCTTCCAAGGCTTCCATCTTCTTAAAGCATTTAGATTCTAAGTGGCCATCTCGATTACAAAAGTTACAATGTCTATCAGTCTTCTTCCATTTGTTTTTATTGGTCTTATCATTTTGCTGAAATGATCTTTCATTTTGAGGCTGAGTTGGTTTAGGACCATTCTTTTGAGGATATGACTTCTTAGGATTCTTTGAATTTGGTTGCTGCTGGGCGGCTAACGCTTTTGTGGAAGAGTTTCCAAGATTAAGAAGACCAAGGTGTAAGAGTTTTTCTTGTTCTCTTATTAAGGAATCACAAAAGGAGTCAAAGGAAGGGGCCTTGTAGTCTTTTCCTTGACAAATGAAAGCTTCCCTTGTAGAATGGAAAGTGGAAACAAATACAGAGTAGGCTGGTCCCAACTTAGTAAGGATGGAATAAATAAGGTTACCATCTTCTTTCTTAACTTTAACACCTTCCAAGAGATATCTAAGGGTCTTGAATTTGGACAAGAAATCTTCAATGCAAGAAAAAATATTAGGATCCAAAGTAAGCAACTCATTTTCAAGTTGATGGGCTCTAATTTCATTTTTAATCCCAAAAACTTTAGCGAGTTTTTCTAATGCTTCATGAGGAGTCTCAACTTCTGCAATGTGGAATCTAAGATCAGGAGAAATAGACATCCCTATCAAACCACGTGCTTGATCTTGTCTATTTTCCCATTTTGCAGCCTTGTCTTCATCTTTTGGTTTCTTCTCTTGGTCTGTGGCTATTCTGAAGAGACCTTTACTTCTAAGTAAATCTTCCATGTAGGCTACCCATTGGAAGTAGTTAGTGCTGTCAAGAATGACTTGGCATGGACTTTCCATTTTTAAAAAAAACTGAAGCTGAAGATGCTGAAGGTAAGTGTTCCAATGGATAGATTTCGAAAAAATAGGCGGTTTTAAAAAAAACGGCTCTGAAAAAGGCTTCCGGATGAAGAAGTTATGGCTTTTTGAAAAAAAAATTGTTGACGTTGCCGGCAAAGTGCGCGAATGTGCGGGAATGAAAAAATCCGCCCCCACAAAATGGAGATTTGAACCCAAGACCTCTACTCTCTTAAAATAGCTTTGAACCAATTGATCTATACAAAAAATTTGAGAGAGAGAGAGAGAGAGAGAGAGAGAGAGAGAGGGGGGGGGGCCTTGGTTTGCGTGCTTGCCTTGAGAAAGCTCTTTTTCCCTACAAAACACAAAACACAAAACCCAACACGAATATGCGAAGAAAAACGAACCTTGCGGCTCGAAGTTAGCTTTAGCCAGAAAACTAGAAATTTTTTAAAAAAAATCTCAAAGTTAGCTTTAGCCGAAAAACTAAATATTTTTCTCAATGTTTCTGATTTTCCGAGATCACACTAAGGTGCAGGGAAAAGAGCATATGCATGAGAAAAATCCTTCCTTTCTGTTTCTGATTTGCCCAGATCGCACAGAGTCGCAGGGCAAAGAGCATACGCAGAAATGAAATGTATAGATCCGGTTAAAAGAAAGGCTAAATAAACTGAAACCGAAATAAGCAGAGAGAAAATAACAGTAAATTGCAAAAAACACTGTATACCTCCCGATCTGAAAAATGACGCAGCTAGGGCTACCGGAAACCTTTTCGCGTGAAACGAAAGGGGTTCCTAACTGGAACAGATGCTCCGAACGCAACAGAGCAGTCCTCTCGGCCCGAAAGCAGTCAGAAACAGTAGATCTAGGAAACAACAGCCGCATGCAGTTCTACCGGCTTCAGATTTGGATCACCAACGGACGCGGCCCTCAAATAGCTCTGATACCATGTAGGAATTTACAGGGTAAGTTCCTCAGAAAGAATACCAAAAGGACACCGCTCACAACCAGATCACAGATCAATACACCAGTATTTTTGACGTGGTTAAAACCCTCAAAGAGGGAAACAGTCCACGGCCTGTCCCAACGTGGGTACTACAGGCAATTTATTAATCAAAGAATGGAAATTTACATAAGTTTCTCTCATGCACGGATTACCCGAACAATGACCCTCCATGCGCTTTAAATAGAACTCATGGACCAATCGGGTGTCAAGCCATGGATCAAGTGTCGGTAATACCGAGGAGAGAATGAACCGTCGGATCACTACATATCGTGACCGTCGGATTGTAAATTACAAAATGTACAACGGTAAAGAAACACACTTTACCTAACTATATACCTAACTCTATACTAGACCAAGTTGAACTTAACTATTTCCTATGTGTCGGAATATCCTAACAAAAACAATATAATAAGGGGGTTGTACTAATAACAATAAGGGGTTACAATAGTAGTATAGGGACCTAACAAATGTATTTTATAATTCTAACTCTATAATTTTACAGTCATATTATTATCAAATTTTAAGGTCATGACTAAGCTGAACACCAAATTGGTGTATGAGACCCCTTGCTTGTGGGTCAAGGGACCCACCTCTGCGCAACGATTTGAATTCTAAGTCTATGAAGACATACATACTCTACCCCCCTCTGGTTTTGAACCTGTGACCTCTTAGGGGAAAACATATGCTCTTAACCATTAGGCCCACTCAAGCTGTATACTTTGTTTATTGATTAGTTATAAAAAAGATTTATTTATTTTATATTCCTTAAATTATTATTCTTTAACTTTAATTGAAAGTTCATTTTCATTAATTAAATTTTTTAATTTCCTATTCCTTTCCTTAAGATGCATTTTAATTCATTGATTACTCTTAGTAAAGTAAAATATTTATTATTTATATCAACTTGACTTTTGATTCCTCTCATTAACCCTTTGACCTTTGAATTCTCTCATTAGCAATTCAACTCTAAGGCATCTCTAACACCTATTTTAACTCTTACACCTATTTAAACCGATCTGCACTCTTTTCTTTTCAATATGTTTCAATTGGTCGCCAAGGATGGGTGGAATGTCCTAATATATATATATATATATATATATATAGGGAGAGAGAGAGAGAGCCCACACACATCTAAATTATAAATTTATAAACAATTATAATAGAAGTATAATATTTCAATAAAATATAAAGATTAAATATATATAAATTAAGAAATACATTAATCTTTATATTTTGTTATCTCTCTCTCACACACACACACACACACACATATATATATATATATATATATATATATTTCCACACACTTCTATTATATGAATTCATATATTTATAAATAGATATAATAGAATTATAATATTTCACCAAAATGTAAAAATGAAATATATAAACAAAACACATGTATATTAAAAAAATATTTTAATACTTAAATTTTATTATCATTTATTATTTTTGAATACATGTATTAATTTTTTTATTTATAACCTTTACACACTTAAATTATATAAATTTATATATTTATAAATGATTATAAATATAACCGTTATTTATTTGTTTATTTTTCAAATTTTAAAGTCGTCTTTTTTTTTCAAATTTTAAAGTCATCCTACAACATGAACATGAACCAGGTGACTTAGGATGTAAATTGTTTATCATTTATTTATATGCCATGTCTTAATTTATTCATATTAAATTATAAAAAAAATTACATTTCAATAAATTATTGATCATGCTTGGGGTCATCCTTCACCTCAACGATCAAAAAGAGATATAATTTGGTTGGGGCTTGGGATTTGAAAGGATAGAATTATTCCATGTATATAGATAGATAATTGAACAGAAGCAAATAAGCTAGCCAATAAAGTAGCAAGTTTGAATCAAGGCATGATGGAATTGGACCATACAAAAATCTTATTTACCCCTTTACCACGATGAGCCCCAAAAATTTTAATGCTGAAAAAGATAGCCATTTTGGTCATCAAAATGGCGAAACAAGCCACTCGAAAATTTTTGGGGAAATTGCATAGCATGATACCCCATATCATCGGGCTCCAAGGTAGATGTTGTCAATTAAATATGCAGGAAGGATATGTGTACAATGGTTATAATGATTCCCACCCTAGGACACGATGTTTTAATTGGCATGCCAGATGGTAGAGGAAAGGGTAGCTATGGTGAACGATAAAGAATGAATAATATACATCACTAAATGCATGGAGGATAGCCTTAAACCTTCACACTTATGAATTAAATGCTATTCACCATAAAAAAAATTTGTGAATTCAAAGCTCTTGCAGGGATGGACTGCTCCCACGAAAATTTGATCTGGAAACATTTGGTAGTAATTTCCCCCTTCAGATGACGTCACCTTAGAAAATGAACCTCACATAGTTATATAGATCCTGCATTAATGAGCACGATGCTAGCACTACCTTGGAAATTGTTTAGAGCATTCATCACAGATCCTGCATTAATGAGCACGATGCTAGCACTACCTTGGAAATTGTTTAGAGCATTCATCACTTAAGGAGCTTTCAGATACAAGTGGGTGGAAATGGCATATGCAGAGCTACAATTATGCGAGTAGGATAAGAATGTTTACGCTATATGATAGAAAAGTTGACGAAGGCATTGGTGGAAATAATGGAGTTGAAGAAGAGGCGAAGTGAAATGGAAGAGAAGGAGAAAGAGACAAAGAGGGAATCGCTGGAGAAAAAATGTGACTGGTTGCAGAAGAAACTATACAAGAAACTAGCAATTATGGAGGCAAATATTATAGTCCTAAATCTTAGAATGAGTAGAGAACACGAGAAATTGGAGTCTAGTGAAGCTTAGCCAAGGTAGAAGATCAGAGGATGAACTAAGCGAGGAACACGGTTGCGCATCTCCGTTAAGGAAAAAATGAACACATCAAACAGAAGCTGAGCCATTTGGAACAAATTCATTTTTAGTCTTAACAAATGTTTTGCTAGTATTCTTTGTTTTTAGGAGGTTTGCTAGTATTCTTTGTTTTTTTGGAGGTTTTTGTAAAATTTATGGAAGATATCAGTTTAGGGTTGTGGTTAGAAAATCTCACAGAGGAAGGAGAAAACTCTAATAGATTGGAATAGTGAAACCTATAAGAAATCTGAAAGAAAAAAAATTTTGATAGTATATGGATTATATTGATATAGTTTTTAAATTTTATGATATACATATATAATTATTTATTTCTTTTATCATGAAAATAAATATATATGTCGTTATTTATCTTTTTTTGGTTGTTGTGACTCAATGTGAGTGACAATATCTTGATTTAATTTATTTATAAAATCCAATCTTTTGTTTTCTCATTATCTTTTAATTAAAAAATAATCATTTTTCTAATTTTATTAATAACTTATTACCATAATAATATTCATTATTTTTAGGCTAATTAAGTATATATATATATATATATATATATATATAACCTATTTTTATGGTCTCTTTTAATGGATAAAATTTTAAATATTAACTTTATTGCATTTCTAAGTCCATGTTTATTTCTTCATATTTTCCTAATATGATTATAAAATTACTATATCAATTATTAAATACAAATGACATCTTCAACTTATAAAATGTATGTTAAATGCATAGATAATGAACATTTTCTTATATTGTAACATGGAAATAAATTGTATTATATAATATAATATTAGTCATTTGAAATTTAAACAAATTCTATATTCTCATTTTTAAAGAAAATCTTATATCTATCTATCTATCTATGGGTGAAAATGTGAAGTTAAGTTACACTTTTTCCTTTTTTTTGTTGAGGAAAAAATATTTTTTAGAAGTTCTTCAACTTTCGGCAAGCCAAAGCATTTTTTTTTTTAGAATTTTATTTTACAATAAAAATGAAACATGTCAAAAAATTTATTATCTTTCTATTACTTATTTTTTGGAATTTTTTTATTCACATTTGATATGTGAACTTAGCAATTGTTTGACTATGTGTTCTTTAAAAATCAAAGGATTCATAACGTGCCATATTTTTTTAGCAGTAGTGTATTCGTTGTTAATTTGGCGTTTTTGAAAAACAAAATGTGTTGTAGAAATCTAGACAAACTCTACTTCGATATCATTATATTTACGAAACCAATTAACTGATGCACATCATAATTACTAGAATTTTTTTGAATTGAACCAATATGAAAAAATTATAGATTTTGAAGATGTGTAGCTAAGCATCCAATTTCTCAACATTTTAGCTATAAACTAAAAATCTAAAAACTACCCATTACCAAAGATGGACCAATGTAATGAACAATAAATTTTTCATATTTTTTTATATTGTATTTTGGAAAATAAATATTTTTATTTCACTGAATCATAATGACCTTCAAAATTGTTTTCCACACATTTTTTTAGAAAATTAATTAAAATTAGCAAATTTCTATGAAATTCCATAAAATTTATATTTACTGAAAGTAGATTCAATTATGTAATTTTTGGTTTTTGTTTTGGTTTTTGTTTTGACAACAAATTCATCATATTTGATAGAGTTTAAGCATTTAGAAATTGGGAAAACATGACTAAAGTCGAGATGTTGCATAGTTGCAGGTTAAAACAATTCAGCCGAACTTGTGTTTGTCGTTGATGCTCATTAAAATAAACGGAAAAATAATTTGGTCGAATTATTTTAAAAGTTCGACGATATTGATTTTGAAAGTTCAGGTGTAAATGTGTTGATATCGCAAAAATGAAATGATGTGACCCTCTAAAGAAATGTTTCGTGCGAAACAATATAAATACGTGGAGCCGAAACTTCATTTTCGCACACTTTTCTCATTTGGAGTAAAGTTTTAAGATAATTTTTCTTTTTTGGGTTGGACTTTTTGGAAGATTTTTTTTGGCCTTAATTTTTAAAGTAAGTCTTTAAAACTAAACTTTTTAAGGGAGTTTTTTTAGCTTAATTTTTAAAGTAAGTATTTTAGGCTGAATTTTTTAAGTGAGGTTTTTTATCTTAATTTTTAAAGTAATCCTTTTGAGCAGAATTTTTAAAGTGAGATTTTTTCACTTAATTTTTAAAGTAAGTTTTTTTAGCTTAGTTTTTAAAGTAAGTGTTTTAGCAAAAAAATTTAAAGTGAATTTTTTGTGCTAAATTTTTAAAATGAGTTTTTTTAAGGTAAATTTGTTTTGCTAATTTTTTAAAGAGATTTCTTTTAAAGTAACTCTTTTGTGCTAAATTTTTAAAGTTGTAGGATTTTTTGAAATTGACTTTTTTTGGATGGATTTTAAGAATCTACATAGATTGAATTATCATGGGAAATAAAGGAAATTGCAAGAGAAAATATGATCGAATAAGAGACAATCAGAAGCGTAGAAAATAAGGGAGAAACTATTACAAAATAAAGAAAGAAGAACACACAAATATTGAAAGGGAAAATCAATATCAACTAGAAGTTGAAGCATGTATGTAAATGTAACTATTATAAATGATTTTCAAAATTTAACTAGTGTATTGCGAAATTCAATTTTTATATGATGAACTGATTTGAAAAATATTTTCCAATGTAAATAAAGAGACATATTCCTCATAACATTGATAATAAGATTGAAAATGTTGAACGACAAAGTGGAAAAAATAATGAACCAATGATTGATGATGTTCAAGTGAAGACGTTGAATCGCCATCAAGTATATATATATATATATATATATATATATATATATAATGTGTATTATTAGATTTAAACATATTTATTAATTTCAATTTCATTCAAATTCTATTTTTTTTATTTAATGAATATGTATACCCATTTACATTTAATTTTAATATGTACAGAGGGAATCAATATCAATGATGAGATGTTAGAAAACGTTGACTGATATATATGGAGATAAAAAAAGTCTACCATATTGTAAGATATCATGTTAAAGTCATTATTGAGAATTTCTTCAAGATGAAAGTGTGACATTTCAAACTCAAATTTTGAGAGGTCTCTTAAAATCAAAGAAATTAAAAGACGCTACAACTCTATTGGGTATTCAAAAATCAACAAAACATAAAAAGGTTAAGGAAAATGTGATTCAAAATATAAATAGTAGTTTAAAATCAATTGAAAGATCTAGAAAGACAAGTAATATAAATGTAGGTAGAGCAATACAAATGGCATTCATTTCGTCAAGTACTAAAGAAAATCATTTGGTAAAATCTACGGCAAAAATATTAGGGACCTCACGAAAAACATTGCACAAACATAGGAAATTTCGATTACAAATAGATGTAAATGATGAGATCGCTTGTTGGACAATTATTTGTAGGCAGCCATACAAAGTTAGACTTGGAGAAAAAATAATATATGAATATTGGCTGAAAAATTCACATGTTTCACCAAAAGCAAGGGATGTGATGTGGAGAAGAATAACATGAAATCAATATGAAGAACATGCAAAGCATATCTTGGACACCACTCAAATAGAATTGTTCAATAAGTTCTGTTGTGCTGTACAACAACCCCCCCATTTCATAAAATTTTAGTTTCAAAACTATAATATGAAATGGGTCCCTTTTAGTTTAAATTGGTATCAACTTGTCATTCCTCAAAAGGTCCGAAAAGAAATAAAACATTATAAAACCTTTCGAGACAATATATAATCGGTCTTATAATAAAAAATGAATAATTCTTTATTATTGCGATAAAGCGATCGCAAGATCGCATATCGCAATAACCAAGGATGCATAACAAAAGACCCATTGGCTTTCCCCGATGCGACAAGCGCGAATAACTATCGGATATCGGGAAGGTAAGGATGCATAACAAAATGCCCCTCTCTTTGCTCCGATGCGATATCGCTATCGGCGATCGGGGAATGTAACATGCATGCATCTAAAAGCCCTCTTTTAAAAACTCCTGATGCGAATTGGCGATATCGCTATCGGTGATCGGGGATTCCGAAAGGACACCAATATAACAACTTAAGCATTCCTCCGATCGCCGATTGCGATAAAGCTAAGCGCGACTTTCAAAAAGGATTGATAAGGCCTGGATATATTGTGTTGAATTATTTTTAAAGGCCTTTCTCTTCCCTATAGTGATTCACTTACGCCCAACCTCCAAAACATCAAAGCCACGCTTAAATGAATTATTCGGCCAACAAACGATATGATGAACATTTAAATGATTGACAGGTTTAAACGGCCAAAATCTCTTCAGAGATTGTATCCGCGGCCACCTTATGTTAATCCTCCATTATTCATTAATTAATATACCTCATTCATATTTGGTTTACGCCACCTATTCTCCGCATTACGTTCATTTTATCTCCTGTGTAGAGCTCCTCCGAAGCAACAAATTTAGGCCAAATGGGGAAGAAGTCTAAAAAATCTGGAATAGCTTCAGCTTCCGTAGTAACAGGACAACACACTGCCGATCCGGGACCAAGTAAAAAAGGATTAATCTAAGAAACCACATGTCTTGGGCTCGGTAATACTACTTGGCAGAGCATCTATAATCTGGTTGAGGCCGAAGAGCCTCAGGAAACATCAGTACAAGCTACAACAGACTCAACCCGGAAGTCCGAGGCAACCCTGAAGGATTTGGCCGATTCTTACCTACACCAGATAGCGGCTCGAGAGAAAATTCTTCCATACATAGATGTGGTAAGATGGGCAGTTGAGGAAATTCCAATTACAAACAGAACGTTTTGCACTATTGACGGGAGAGTATTCGGTTCATTTCAACCCGATGATTTGAGACAAATGTACCATTTGCCCAAACCAGAGAAGAAGTATAACAAAGCGTTTCTGGAGAAGTTCAGAGATGAAAATGAGATTGAATCAGCGCCTATACGGGAATGGAGACAAAACCCAGCGAAACACAAGCATGAGTCCTCGGGTAAGTACTCTGTCGATTCCTTGTGTTCTCCTTATTGTTATGCCGGAGTGATGATGTGTAGGATTTGGGGGTTGCATGATTCTTCAAACTTCACCATAGAGATGGTACCTTTAATGGAAGTAGCATGCAATAGCGAAATAATGGATTGGGGGAATATATTATCTGATAAGTTAGCAACAACTATTCTTGAGTTCAGAAACAAAACCCGCGTTACTGAAAGGTTCATCCCTCCATTTTACTTTAGTGCCTACATCTTAGATACTCTCTGTTTTAACTCCGAATTTCCTGTGTTGGGGTGGAGATGGACTCCACAAGACCCCATGCCCATTCATATCTATCACCAGAAGTTGTGAAAATCCCACTATAAACACCACCTATATCAAGTTTGTAATGGATTTATGTTACCCATTTACTATGCAATTTTTGAGAAACCTGCTCCTAAAATTTCCTCTCAAGCATAGATTGACTTGACAGCCGTAGGAACCTGGTTCGGAGAAGAAAAATTTACATATATAAGAGTTTTTGGCAGTCATGCTAGGTGTTATAGACATTTTTGTGCCTTACAGCTATAAGCATGAAATGTCCATAATCCAAGGGATCCAAAGTCCCTAAACATGTTGTTCCTACCCCTAGAGGAACAAGGCTAACAAACCATAGCAATTCACAGAAGTTCTCCACCAGAAACTGCTCAAAAAAAAGTCAATTCAGGATCAATTCAGAAGCTCCACTAGCTTCCTGCGTTGAAATGCAGAGGCTACACTGGCTAGTTGCATTGCAACGCAGGTGGAAGCACTACCAGGGTGCGGTGAGCGGGAAATGACAAATGTCAGGGTCTCTTGTGAGAGGTGTCAAGACTGTGGAAGCTTCCAGAATCTTCCTCCATGACACTTGCCTTGTTGAGTTCGACTAAGTGATGAGTAAGAGGCTCTTAGTCTCCAAGTGGAAGTAAGAACTGACAGAGAGAGAGGACACTAGTCAGATCACAAGCTGACTCATCCTCACTCCAAACATCTATATATGGATCTCTTCTCCATGAGATCTAGAGGCTGGAATTTTGTTATTGCAAAGAATTGCTGTTGGTTTGAGATTGGAATCATTGGGTGCTTAATGCTTTGAAGGGAGGTGAAGAAAGGATTTCATTCGCTGGGAGGTAGATGCTGGATTGGAACTCTCTTGGTTGTATCTCCTCCTGAACCTTGTTATTCATCAATAAAGCTATCTTGGTTTCTCCTATATACTGATGTATCTTTGATGTATGATTGCATTAGTATGTTTAGTTTATTTCTAATCCTGAACTAGTTATGAATATGAATCTATGTCTTTGTGTAGTGTTCCCTTCTTGTGATCTTACAGGAACCTGTTGAAGCTGGGTGAGCGAGAAGGCAAGTAGCTGGGAACTCTCAAAGAGAAGAGAAACCGGATCGAGGGACAAACGAAAGACACCGGTTAGTCCATCCATCTCTCTTCATTCTTAATTCATAAAGGAAGAATACTAGAATAGCTGTTTCTGTTTGTTGCTAAGGCACTGTCACACCTTAGGTGGATAGGATCGTCCTGCATAGACATTTTTCCCCACAACAAATTGGCGACTCCGCTGGGGAGATCTGTTTAGTCATTTTATTTGTGTTTCTATCATTGTTTGTTTCATAGACTCAAGAGCAGCAATCGAACTGCATCTGCTATTTTCAGATGCAAAGTAGACCGCTGCTACTTTGATCCAATCACTGGATTTGTCTATGATCTGAACAATGGACTCACAAATGATTTGATGATCCTTTGTGATAGATCTTAGCCCTCCTTCAAATCACCCCTTTGATAGTACCTTGCTTGTTGCTTTGATTTGGCCTGAAACTGTAGATTAAATAGCAAACCGTGACCCAGAACCCAGTGAGGAACTCTCGTTTCTCCTTCAGCGCAGGCTCTGTGAAGAGACTCTGCATTTCAACGCAGTTCCCGTGAAGGCTAACTGCGTTGAAATTCAGTTTCCCTGTTATACAGGTGCGCTGATCCAGTTAGGCCTTGTGCAGCTGGGGTTCTCTGCTCTGTTTTGCCTTGTTTTGATCTCTGATTTTTGCAGCCTGTAACCAACATAGGTACCTGTCTGATAGCCCTTTTCTCTGCTGTAATTCCGCCTTCTTTTGTACAAAAAGACTGTGAGTGTTTTTATGTGTTTGTGGCGTCATTTACAGTTTTCCATTGCAAGAGTGAAATAGTCATCCTGTAGCCCTTGATTCAGATCTGTTGACTGTGATCTTAGGAGAGAGTTCATTGGCTGTTTACAGTTGGTTATACATACATTTTTGCTTTTGGTTTGAGTTTGTCTCTTTTGGGTGTCAAAACAAGTATTCATTTCAAAAATCGTTAAGTGTTGTAATCTCTTCTACCCTTTCTGATTTCGAAAAAGTAAACTTGTTTGTATTTGTCATTTAAAAGCAAATTCAAAGTTGTGCAAAAAGCTTTCTTTTTAGGCATCAATATTAAGAAAGCGGAAAACAAACACCTGCATTGTGCATTTGCATCTTGATAGTTTGCATGTTTGATTTAGGAAAAGTGCATTTAGAGTGTGCTGATTGCTCTTTGAGAAAAGATGGTGTCTTTCTTTTCCCTTTGTAGCTAGGATTTTCATTGTTTAAAAAGAGATAAAATTTGCTTATCATCTTTTAGATTGCATTTAGGAAGTTGTCTATACATCTCGTGGTGAACCTCAAAAGGCAAACTTCTAAGAAAGATCAACATAAAATAAACTGAATGAACTTAATAACGCTTTGTAACATAACGCACAACATAGAGGTCTAGGCCAGAGACGTGTTCCGGCGTCGTAAAGCCTGGTGACTGTCGATCTCGTTGATGGTGGGTGATTCCTCCTGAGGGACGATAGCGCCAGTACAGATTGTGCTCCCACGTACCGTCGAGTATATATTGGGAGACCCCTATAGGCATAAAACCTTTATCCTTAGGAAGCCGTGTCGGCCGCCCTACTGATCGCAATGCACTGAACACAGCATTCAGGAAGATTGACCGCCCGTACCTTAAAAAGTATTCTGCGGTTTTGCGAAAAGTTTGGCACACCCTCTACCTAGAACTCCAGAGCAGTTCCTTTTGGCCTTTTTCAGACTCTATAACGGAAAAAGTCCATCCGAGCATTTGTCACTTCGGGCTCGTTAAAACATCGAAGGAGACTAGAGTCATCTTTAGCTTTTTCTCGACTCTTTAAAATTGAAAAAGCAAGTTGTGTCTAAAGCGTCATTAAAATCTATTTTAACGGAATAATAAATCACCCTTATTCCCGCATTGATCTTTCAGTTGAGAAAATGGAGCCCTCCAACCAAGGAATTCCCCTTGGTGGAAGTCCTAGTCCCTTCTCCTCTTGGGGAGATGTTGGAGCGCCCCATATGGCCACATTGTCGCTTCCAGGACTGACAATCGGCTTGCCTGTTTGGCTCTTCTCAACTAATGTTGTTCAAAACACCACTGTTCCTGAACAATCGAATCAGAAGTTAGACCAGTCCAGAGCTGCCCACCAGCCTTCCACTTCCTATAATTCTTCCTCTCCTCCCTCCTCTTCGCATGATGGAGCTGGCCAAGCCAAAAGCCAAGCTCCTAAGGAGAAGAAGGAAAAGAAGAAGAAAGAAAAGAAGAAGAAGGAGCCAAAAGCGACTGGGGGCAAGCGAATGGCGTCTAATGAAAATCCACACACTGCACTGACCAGGCCTAAATCGCCATGTGTCATATGCAAGGGAGACCACTTTCACAGAGATTGTCCTTGCATCCCTCGGATACTAAGGGACTGGTCTCCCCGCTTGCACAATTCGGTGGCGTCAACCTCTGATAGCCATGTTGACAGCACACCGTCAACTAGTGAAAGTGAAGCCACAAGACAGAGAGGGAAAGCTAGATTTCCCTGCAAACTGTGTGAAGGCGACCATGCCATCCACCGTTGTCCCTTCTTAGACGAGGCTAAAAGAGTTTTGGAAGATCGCCCGGTTTTACCAGTGCAACTTCCTCCTGGATATCAAAAAATCCTGCCAAGTCCTTCACCAGTTGAGAACCCGGCTGGCCCGCTCAGGTGGTCAGCCGAAGCACCTATCATTGAGGATGAACCGTCTGGATCCATACCTGACGAAAGTCAAAAGGTCGAGGCGGCAGTTGACCCGGTCTTGCCTTCAGAGGATTTATCTTCGAATGATACAGTCACTGGAGAGAATAAAGATGATACCATCCAAATTCTCTTCATCAACACAGATTCCGACGAGCACGGGGGCACTCCCCCCATTCCTTTATCGCAGGAAGGAAGTTCGTCAGAGCGATACCTGGCCGTTTACTCGGTCCCACCACCAAGCAACCTAGTTGTCTCCTTCGACTGGAACCAACTAGGCAGACCCCGTTTGCCAGCAAGCATACCATTCAGAATTATCGTCCAAATATATAGAATGGTCATGGCTGGCACCATCATTGATCAAGGGGCATCTGTGAGTATCCTTTCCTCCACTGCTTGGAAAGCGCTTGGTTCGCCAACGCTTTTGCCTGAAATGAGAAATCTGACAGGCTTCGATAAAGGAACCAGTCGACCTTTAGGGATCCTCCCCAATGTGCCTATCACATTGAAAGGGAAGACCGTTCAAATGAATGTGATGGTCGTTCAAGGACCCTTGGATTATAACCTACTCCTTGGACGAGACTATATATATTACATGGGAGCCATCGTCTCCTCACTCTTTAGAGTAATGTGTTTTCCGCACGAAGGAAGAGTGGTCAAGCTTGTGGACCAGCTTTCATTTCCCGGATCACGCATCACAAATAGTCATATACCTTCCCTAAATGGTCTCTTCACGCAAGAAATGTCTCAACCCACGGTCCGTCCTCCCGATGAGCGCGAGTAATTCGGAAGGATATGACTGGAACCCAGGGGGCATGTGTCCTAGCCTGCTTCGGCAGGAAAACTTTGGGTATAAGGTAGGTTTCCGCGGGAGAATATGACTAGTCTGTACCCCGCCCATGCTGGAAGAGGGTTATTCTAGAATAAGATTCTTTTGTCAAAGTTATGTGAGTAGACAGACGGAGTCTCTCACCTTTGTCTATTTCGGTAGACATTGCCGAAGAAGTGTTTTGTTTGAAAGATTAATAGAACAATCTTTGGGTAACCTGAAAGAGGTAGGCCTTTCCTGGTAGAACAAATGTTTTATCTGCAAATTGAGGGGTAACCTTGAAATCGTACTTTATGCCTGGGGGCATGCAAACCTTTTGGAGTGCAAGCAAGGGGCGACTATTTATTTTTTAAATTTTTAGGTCCTCCCTTTAAACCTGTAGGTCTAACCCTTTAAACTCGTAGGATTAGTCGTTTCCGAACTTGCATAACGAAAGGATCCGGAGCAAAGCTTTGTAAGATCTAAGCTCCATAAAAAATAGCATCTTCAATGAGACATTCTTATCATATGACTGGAAAATCGAGCAGTTTTAGCACACAGTTCATGCTCGTTAAAAAATAAACGCAAAGATCCGAGCAGTTTTAGCACATAGTTCATGCTCGTTAAAAAATAAACATAAGATCGAGCAAATGTTTCCGCCCGTGTTTAAGCTCGTTAAAAAATGAACTATTCCGGTAAATAACCACTGTGAATGTAGCGACATCAGCGATTAAAGCCTTGGTCGTGTTTGCCCACCACCTCCACTTTTCCATTGGCCGATCATTCACCTCCATATGATTGTTTACCCATTTTGAGGAACAACTGCGAAGAGTGATTTCACTAGCCATCCTTGTGACACTGCCGTGATTTGGAAATTCCAATCCTTCCCTGGAATCAGCTGCTACCCCTTTTTATCACTCGTTCCGCAAAAGACGAGTCTTCTTTAAGCTCTTTTCATCTGACTCGTAAAATATGAAAAGATTGCCGAGTTTTGGCCTTCCAGCTCGTTAAAGTGACCGGAAGAGCTGTCCCTCCTCTAGATTTTAATCTTTTTGGACCTGAGGGATTATTGCACAAAAAGATCGAGCGCTTGTTTTATTCGGCTCGTTAAAACTATCGAAAATTCATTCCTTCTGTATTGTTTTATACTTTTTCGGACTTAAGGGATTAGATGACGAAAAAGGACTTGTGGAGTTAACTTTATGTACCTTTTCAGACTCTCTAAAAATGAAAAGGACCGAGTTATCCTTGTCGTCAGACTCGTTAAATGCATGAAATAGCGACAAACTTGTCTTTAGACGAGAACGAGTTTCACTATCGCTAGGCTCGTTAAAACATAGCGATGGGCTTGCCCGAAGGGCGAGTTATAGAACAAGCATATGTTATCCTCCTCAAGCTTGACAAAAATAAAAAGGTACTGGTCAGCAATGACTGGGGAAAAATTGGGAGAAACTCAAGAAAACTTTGATGGTAGCAGGTCGCTCTTGAACATGACACTTTTCCTCCGTACCACAATCGGGTTGGGTTGTTTCATTCACCGGTCACATCACCATGGTCTCGCCATACCATCCATATTTGGGGTAATGCTACCGATCCATCGCATAAGTGTCGCCATATGTTCAAGAGAAGTCGTTCAGAGAAGTCACCTGTGTCCCATCCACTACCATACATTATACTCTTTCATGACCGCCACCCTGAATCATATGTCATCAGATCGTTTTCACCTCCATCAAAATCATTAGCTCCGTTCCGTGTCATTGATGTGGGATTCATTAAGGCCCTCCTTTGACGGATCACTTCTTGTCGACATCAACTCATTATCCAAGAAGTTGATCTAGGAACACCCCCTTCAGTACTTTGAAGCTTGCATGCCTCAATGGCAAGTTTCTCACTTCCGGCGACAGGTATACATCAATGACCTTCGACCGAAAGATTTTGCGTGGTGTTCGACGCCAAGTCCTCTATTCACACCACGTGAATTGTACTGCAGTACCTTGAGGGTCATCTTCATTATCGGTGATTCCTCTCGCGCTTGTTAACAATTTACATCATTGACTGGTAATCAAGCGATGTCTTTCCATGTTCGACTTCAGAGCAATTCTCACATGGATCGACTTGTACTTAGAGTAAAGATCGGATGAGATTGAAGACCCTGGATCTAGTTTCATCCATCCGGGCTGCGATATATATTCAGAAAATAAAGACATGGAAATGTACAGCTTTGCAGCACAGATAATCGTCCTACCAAAAGGATGATGGCTCTTTCAGAATCATCAGTCTATCATCAGACGATTGTCTGTTATATGTACATGAAAATGAATTTATAAAGATGAGCATGGGAATGCCCGCCTCAGCTAGATCATGAAAAAAGTATGAAAATAATGTATTGTATTGTATTATATTACAGGTCTCCTCCTAGCAATGAAAGAACTTTGGATCCTCCTAATAAAGCATTTCACCCGATAAACGGCCTCATACTTTAGGGGGCAACTGTTATAGACATTTTTGTGCCTTACAACTATAAGCATGAAATGTCCATAATCCAAGGGATCCAAAGTCCCTAAACATGTTGTTCCTACCCCTAGAGGAACAAGGCTAACAAACCACAGCAATTCACAGAAGTTCTCCACCAGAAACTGCTCAAAAACAAGTCAATTCAAGATAAATTCAGAAGCTCCACTAGCTGCCTGCGTTGAAATGCAGAGGCTACACTGGCTAGTTGCATTGCAACGCAGGTGGAAGCACTACCAGGGTGCGCTGAGCGGGAAATGACAAATGTCAGGGTCTCTTGTGAGAGGTGTCAAGACTGTGGAAGCTTCCAGAATCTTCCTCCATGACACTTGCCTTGTTGAGTTCGACTAAGTGATGAGTAAGAGGCTCTTAGTCTCCAAGTGGAAGTAAGAACTGACAGAGAGAGAGGACACTAGTCAGATCACAAGCTGACTCATCCTCACTCCAAACATCTATATATGGATCTCTTCTCCATGAGATCTAGAGGCTGGAATTTTGTTATTGCAAAGAATTGCTGTTGGTTTGAGATTGGAATCATTGGGTGCTTAATGCTTTGAAGGGAGGTGAAGAAAGGATTTCATTCGTTGGGAGGTAGATGCTGGATTGGAACTCTCTTGGTTGTATCTCCTCCTGAACCTTGTTATTCACAATAAAGCTATCTTGGTTTCTCCTATATACTGATGTATCTTTGATGTATGATTGCATTAGTATGTTTAGTTTATTTCTAATCCTGAACTAGTTATGAATATGAATCTATGTCTTTGTGTAGTGTTCCCTTCTTGTGATCTTACAGGAACCTGTTGAAGCTGGGTGAGCGAGAAGGCAAGTAGCTGGGAACTCTCAAAGAGAAGAGAAACCGGATCGAGGGACAAACTGAAGACACTGGTTAGTCCATCCATCTCTCTTCATTCTTAATTCATAAAGGAAGAATACTAGAATAGCTGTTTCTGTTTGTTGCTAAGGCACTGTCACACCTTAGGTGGATAGGATCGTCCTGCATAGGCATTTTTCCCCACAACACCAGGCCTCACGTCCTCCCCTTGTATATACCCGACAAACTATTGGCTCGAGAAATAGCATATCAGCTTACATCCGAAGGAGTTACAAAGACTCTGAGGAATAAAAAGAAGCAAGTCTAGCCTCCTTTTCCTCTAAGGTGTAACGTTTACACTCTGCATGACTACGAGCATGCAGAGAAAGAAGCAGAAAAGATAAATACACTGAATCTCACCACTCTTCCTAACAGACGATTTAATCCAAACAAAGTCGTCTATAATGCACTAGAACAGGCAAAACTAACTAAATTTGAACATCAAGAAGATGCGTTTGAGGATCTATTCTCCTGGGTTGAGTCATTATTTCATATTCAAGCCATAGCTAAAATAAGATATCAGGACGACGAGTTAGTCGAATTTAACAGACTTAGAGAGCAGAGGTTGCAAACTCTACCTCTAGATTTGTTCGCCACTGCCCCGATGACATAGTCAAGCGAGCCTGAACAGCGACTTACCAACAAACCTCCTGCTACATTAGAAATTGCTGGAGAAGTCCAAACAAGAGAGTAGGAGGAACTCCAGAGGAAAGAACAGGAGGAAGCGCAGAGGAAAGAACAAGAGAGGATATGTGAAGAGGAACAAAAAAGGAAACAGGAGCAGAGCAGTAAGGATATGAATGTCGATGCCCAGATTGACCCAAGGTTGCTCCAGGAATGACAACAATTCGATTCAATCATAAGCAATCTAGAAAGCTCAAAAGAAGCCGATACACCCAAAGTGGCTAATACACAGGATACAACATCAAAAGAGGTTCCAAGTGAAGGAACCAACGGTCTACACCTTACAATAGAATTAGAAGTAATTCCTAAAGATCCTTCGGGTCAAATCATTTTGCAAGTGGAGGATATACCTCCATTGGATGTCTTTTACAACCCAAAGTACAAGGCCGTAGTAAAGCGATAGAGGAAAAGGAGAAGGATTGATCAACCTTCCCTGTTCCCTGAACAAACAGTGACGGCCAACGTGGTTTGGAAGGAGGAGTTTGATCCTTCTGATGACCTAACAAAATTGTCCCAATATGCTGGAGCCTATTCGGTGGTGACCATGGACAAGGCATCAGAAGTAAGTAATTTGCTAAAAGAAAAAGACCAGGCAATCGCTTCATTACAAGCACAGCTATCGGAGGCACAACAGAAAGCAGAACAGTTAGAACAACAATTGTCCATGCAGCAACAGATAAATAATCAATTGAATAAATAGTTGCATGAAGAGAAACAGAGGATCGATTCGAGTGCGATTCAAAAGCAGAAAGAACTGTCGGAGGCATTAGCAAAATTGAAAGCAATGAGTGAACAGATGGTAAAGACAAAAGATGAGAAAATTGCTCAATTATCAGGTCAAATAGAGAAGTTCAGGAATCTTCCGTAGCCTGCCGATTTCAGAGCTGAAGCACTACAGGTTAATAAGGCAATGATAACACAAATAATATTATTGTGTCATAAAATTGCTCAAGTTGAACCTCTATGTGACATAACAACATCTATAATTGATAAATTAGTCGATGCTAGACAAGACTTTGAGCAGGCCAATGAGACTGTGACAAATTTTCTTAATTGGCAGGACACGAATGAGGGAGAGGCAGCAAATTTGCTTAAAATCTTAGAATCCCATAAAGAAATCTTATTTATGGAGTGGCAGTCCCAGTTGATGAAGGTAGAGAGAGCAGTTTCTAGATGCAAATTATCCACTAGTAATTTGATTGAATTTATTAATGATACTCTCTATTTATCTAATATGATCTCTCAGTGTACACCAGGTAAATTACTATCGACCAAAACATTGCAGCAATCATGTTATTAAGAGCTGGAAAAGAATGGGAGATTGATCACAGGTATTAACAATTTAACTTGGGACACCTATTGATTGTTCCTAGTAAAAGCATATAGCTAGAGAGCCGCCCTCAAGTGCCTAATAGATGCAATCGACTGTATCATTCCCGAAATACAAGATGCCACCTATGTTGCTCAACTCAATTCTCGTTTCAATCGTCCTCAAGAAGTGGAACTGATGCTAGAGATATGCCAACTTAGGTCTAAAGGCAAACAGTCAGAGTGATGAATCATGCTGCCAACTGCCAGATTGCTATGGGGAAGATATCCAAGATCAAGTTGTACCAATTTAGTAGCATTTTAATTTTGTAGTTAGTTAGTTTAATCAAGTATTTATAGACCCTTTCAATGCATTGGAAAGGGTCGTAAGTTTTTGCATATGAATTAAACCTGAAGTTGCACTACTGTACTTCAGGTATATTTTTTATAAAGACTGGGCCAGTTATTCCAATTTTGATAACGAAGCTTTTATGTGGATGTGCACTACTGCCTTTATTTAAAAGTATTTCTGAGTGGGAAGAAGGAATTCGAATTGCGATTGATGTTGGGAATGATTTGCAGCTCATATGGTAGTACTATCTATGTTCTAATTAATTCTTTTTATGTGAATTGTTATTTGATCACTCTTGCTATTGTTGAATATATGCATGTGTTTTAACAACATTCTTTATACTTTCCACTATTGGATGTTTACAGCACACTTTTCTTCTAATCATACATGTATCAGTAATATAAAAAGATAAGTGTAACAATGTTTTATTAATTACTTTGTTCAACTATTTGAACAAAGCAATTATTATATGAATGAATGTCTATGTTTATTGAATAGAGTCATCTATATGCCTATTGATGAACAGAGATCATCAAACGTTGCACTTAAGAATAGAAGCTTCCTGGGATAGAATAGTCATTTGTATTTTCGCTTTTAGATTAAGTCATCCATTCATTATCACTTATTAGAAAACCAATCACTCATCCATCCATTTTTATTCATTACTGGGAAACTGGTCCCATTATATCCAGTCGGAGCCACCATCCCAAACGGAAAAGGAGCTGTATTAAGGTCCGGACCGGGTGGTTATCCCCCAATGTTGATGCAACGATTTTCGAGGCATCAACATTTTTGGCGCTAGAAGGAGGGCCATGAACTGCGAATGGCGAGCAAAACCACATCTACAGACCGTTCTGAGAGTAAATCTCCCTCCACATCACCTCGTACTTCCCAATTGCATGCTGGTTCTCCAGTATCCAAGAGAGAAGAAGAGGAATCAACTACCACTGTTCAGACCCACAATACTCGAGAACGATTAAGTCCTGAGTCCCCTGAAGTTCAGTTACTCATCCATAAACTTCAAGGCTTCTCGATATCACCACAAAAATCTGAGGTATCTCAAGGCAGTGAGACTTCGCCATTCAATCTACCTCATACCCTCAACAGACTTCAGAGCGGAAAGCTCGGTATCGAACCTACTGAGCTGCCCTTACCTAAAAGGAAAAGGGCAAATAAGAACACTGAAGGATCTGACAGTGAAGCATTTTCATCCACATCCTCCATCTCATCTTCCCCAGTGCGAAGTCAGCCATCCACTCCCTCATTACATATTGTTGTTCATCAGGGATTAGGAACTTCAACATCCCAACCTGCTCAATCCTCAATATCAATTCCTTCCCAAACATCTGGAGTTTCATCCGCAATCTCATCCACTACTGGTGTTTCAATGGCAGATCCATGGAATAGTCCTGGTGCGGTCAATATGCCTGCACCATTACATGCATTGCCTGATTCTCCTGAAAAATGGTTACCCAAGTTTAATCTAGATGCTGGAACACAAGCCGAAGAACATATTAATAACTTCATGTTATCAGTTAATCTGAAAGGAGTAACAGAGGAATATGTTGTCGTTAGGCTTTTCTCGTATACTTTGCAAGGATCAACGGGATCTTGGTATTTTTCCCTGCCCTCTGGATCCATTACCAGTTGGAACATTTGCCAAGAACAGTTTCTTACTAAGTATGGCGATGATAGATCTTTAGCCACATTAATTAATGATCTCTCCAATCTTAGGATAGAGCATAAGGAACCGATTAAAGAATTCAACTCGCGATTCAATAAACTCTTGAATAAGATTCCAACGACCTCCAAACCAAGTCAGCAAATCAGAAGCGAATGGTATATAACTGCCCTACCTGCCAACATAGCTATCTTCGTAGACAGGGCCGAAAAACCAACTTTAGCCGAAAACATGAAAGAAGCACTTGCTGTGGAGAAACGTATTAATGCTCTAGAAAAGAAAGCTGCTTTTGAAGATAGAAAATCCAAAAATTTTTCTTTTAAAGATGATTCAAAGAAGAAAACCCCTAAAGATCCATATGATATGGAGGGTCTACAAAAGGTCCTCAAGACTTTGTCAAATGAAATGGTTGAAATCAAAAAATAAGTAGCTGAAATCTCAACAAAAAGGCCCTTTAGAAATTTCAAGAAAACTGAATCAAAACCACCAAATGTTATATCTAATGCAGATTCAGATCCTGAAGAAGAAGAAGAAGATGAAACAATTTCACCAACTGATGAAGAAGAGGAAGTTGTTGAATGCCATGGAATGTGGGACTTCATATTACCTAACTCTGATACAGAAAATGAACAAGAAGCTTTTCCTGTGACTACTCGGAGTAAAGGTGCCCCTGAACTTGTCCAGGCAAGTTCAAAGAAAAGGACTGCAGGTGCTACTACTACAAAGGAAAAGATATCCACAAAGAAGCTGGCTGTGGCAATACCTCAAAACCAACCTTCATCCTCAAATATACCTTCAACATCTAAAACGTTGTTAGTATTAGATTCAACGGATTACAATATTGTTGATGATATGAAGAAGACTAAGGCAAACATCACCATGTTTGAGCTTAGCAAATTAAAACATCAGCAGAAATTGCTTCTTAAGGAACCTGAATGCAGTTCCTTCTTCACCTCTTCCTAGTGCTAAAGCTGCAAATGATTCAGGTCAACCACTACTGATGCAGTCTTAATAGGGGACAGATCAAATTCTCATACTCCTCCTTTCCTCTTAACCTACGAGATCTATAATCGAAATCTACACAATTGTTTGATTGACTCAAGGGCATCCTCTAATATAATGCCAGCTTCAGTTTGTTCAAAACTGAACATTGAGCCCCAAAAGTCCGCAATTCACATTGTGCAGTTAGATAGAACTAAAGTCCAGGTTTTAGGGGAAATTAACTCTGTGAATATCAGGTTATCGACTGATCCACGAGTAGTTCAAAGAATTGATATCTTAATCGCTGATATACCTGAGTTTTATGGTTTAATCTTGAGTAGGGATTGGTCTGAGAAGCTCCATGGGTATATTTCTACCGACTGGTCCCATATGTGGCTACCCTACAAGGGAAAGCCAAACCAAATAAAAATCAATCGGGAGAAACATATGACCCATACTGTTACAGAATTTGAACAGGAGAATCAACCAATAGCCTTTAATAAAAATATATTGGGGAATTATTCATCTGAATCATTCTTTGGCAACTTCACCGCCCAACCATCTCCTTTCTCAGTAAACAATTTCACATCTCAGATCGAAATTTTTTCACAAACAGATAGATCAAGATGTTTTAATGTTACTGAGGAAACTGTAAATAAAATTGTTGATAATTCTTTATTTTGGTCACTATATTTTGATGGGTCTAAGTCTAGTGAAGGCTCGGGAGTAGGATGTATTTTGGTTAGCCCTCAGGGAGAAAAAAAGATGCTGTCTTGTAGGTTGGAATTTGAATGCACGAATAATACAGCTGAGTATGAGGCCTTAGTCCAAGGACTATATAAAGATATTGGCCTTAATGTTCAATATTTGAAAGTGTTTGGTATTCAGAGATTGTCATAAAACAGGTTAGAAACACAATTCATTGTCTTTCTAGCCATCTCAAACACTATCAATCACTGGTACAAGAACTCACCTCTCAATTTTTAGCATTCAATATTTCTCCCATCCCTAGGTCTCAGAATTCAGCAGTTGACTTGCTAGCCAATGTTGCTTCCAAGCTCCTACCTTCCGAAGATTATAGCCCAGATAGATTTTCAGTAGAGTTACTTTTTAGACCATCGATTCCTAACAATGTCACCAATTGGTGAGTGTTCAATCACGATGAAGACATCTTACATTTTTTGACTTCCGACAAGTCCTACGATGATCAGATCATTGAGGAAAGCAAGCATGATATTCAGATGAAAGAAAAGCACGAGGAAAACTCAATACCAAAACCTGTGGTTAAACTTGAGGATCTCTACGATATTAAAGACAGGTTTAAACAGGTGACCAATGCAAAGCTCCAAAGTTCCACCTTAAGATTTGAATTGATAAACCTTGGTACTGAGAAGAACCCTCAAAACATTAATTTGGGATTAGGACTTTCTGTGGAAGAAAGGATAACATTCATTAGATTATTAAGGAAAAATAAACATGTCTTTGCTTGGAAATATGATGATTTAAAAACATACGATGCATCAATCATCCAGCATACCATTCCAATGCTTTTTGAACAAAAACTAGTTCAACAAAAGTTGAGGAAAATACATCTGAACGTAGAGAGTCAAATAAAATCAGAACTCAATAAACTCTTGAAAGCTAAGATTATTTTTCCCGTTCGACACGTCAAACTGGGTTTCCAATATGGTGCCTGTTAGGAAGAAAAATGGCGACATCAGGATTTGTATAGATTTCAGAAATCTGAATAAGGCAAGCCAAAAAGATAATTTCCCATTACCTACTATGTAGCAGATACTCCATTCAGTAGTAGGTTCTAAGTTAATGTCCTTTTTAGATGGTTTTTCTGGATATAACCAAATTTTGGTCCATCTTGATGACAGACTCAAAACTACTTTCAGAACAAAATGGGGAACTTACGCTTATCAGAAAATGCCTTTTGGACTTATTAATGCAGGAGCTACGTTCCAAAGAGTGATGGATATAGCCTTCAAAGGATTGATCAAAAAAATAGTAGTTGTCTATTTAGATGATATTACTGTATTTTCCAAGAAGAGATCCAATCATTTGCATGATTTAAATCAAATCTTTGAACGCTGCAGAAGGTATGGTATTTCACTCAATCCCAAAAAATCCTTCTTTGCTATTAATCAAGGAAAGCTCTTGGGCTTTATCGTTTCCAAAGATGGTATTTATATTGATCCGGATAGGATTAAAGAAATCTTTGAAATTCCTTTTCCTCATAATAAAAAATCCATGCAGTCATTTTTAGGACAAATTAACTTTGTCAAGAGATTTGTTCCCTATTTTTCCCACATCATTTTACCATTACAAACTATGATTAAGAAAAATTCAGTGTTTAGATGGGGATCTGCAGAAAAGGAAGCATTTGATTCAATCAAACAATCAATAATCAATGCCCCTGCTTTAAACACTCCTAATTTTTCTAATCATTTCACATTGTACACTATCACGTCCGATTCATCTTATGCAGCAGTACTCACTCAAATTAATGATCACAACTTGGAAGCACCGATTTCATTTTATAGTTCAAATCTGCAGGGTGCTGAACTAAATTATTCTGAAGTTGAAAAACAAGCCTTTGCTGTGTATAAAGTTGTCAAACATTACAGACCCTTCCTTTTAAAAGCCCATACAAAAGTTATAGTTCCTTTTCCTGCAGTAAGGCAATTACTAATCCAAAAGGAATTAGGTGAAAAAAGAGCAAACTGGGTAACAACACTTCAAGAATATGACTTGGAAATCAAACCAGAAAAGATTGTTAGAGGCCAAGGTTTTTGCAGGTTATTAGCAGGAGCATCCAACATTCAAGAACCAGGTGATACATAACATATTGAAGAAATCAACCAGATAAGTATTACTGATTCTGAATCGCAATATTCAGACTTGATCTTTTATTTGAAAAATGGATATGCACCTCCTAACCTGTCTTATAAAAACAAACAGGCCATTAGATTAAAAGCAAAAAACTTCATAATCATTGATGATGTACTTTTTAGGAAAAATTATGATTCAATTTTATTAAGATGCCTAGAAAAACCTGAAGCACAAAAGGTTTTGTAGGAACTACATGATGGACCAGCAGGAGGACATTTTGGAGCTGACACAACAGCCCACAAAATCATTCATGCTGGATACTATTGGCCCACCTTGTTCAGAGATGCTCATGAATATGTAAGGAAATGCCGAAGTTGTCAAACCTCCAGTGGAAGACAAAGAAAGCCAGCTTTCCCTTTGAAACCAGTCAACATTGAACAACCATTTGAGAAATGGGGATTGGACATCATTGGAGAAATCACTCCACATTCATCCAAACAACATAAGTATATCCTTACTGCCACTGATTACTTTACTAAGTGGGTTGAAGCGATACCTTTAAAGACAACAAATTCTGAGGCAATTATGAAATTCAGAGATCAATTCATCATTACCAGGTTTGGTATGCCAAATGCTCTTGTTTTCGATAATGCATCTTATTTCTCTGGAAATTCTATGTTTGAGTTCGCTATTAAAAGAGGGTTTAAATTGAAATATTCTGCAAATTACTATCCCCAGGGTAATGGTTTAGCAGAGTCTACCAATAAAAATCTAGTTAAAATTATTAAGCGAACTATTGAAGAGAATCATAAAAACTTGCACAAATCTTTAATATTCGCACTATGGGCTCATAGAATAACGCAGAAGGTTTCAATAGGTGCTTCTCCATTCAACCTTGTATATGGGAGAGAAGTAGTGCTACCAACGAATCTAGTGCTTCCATCTTTAGCCTTAGTGCAGTTTATTGAAGAAAACCCCTCTTCTTCTATTCAACTTAGACATGATCAAATCTTAAAATTAGAAGAAGAAAGAGAAAAAACCAAGATTATATATGGAAAACATCAGCAAATTATCAAGTCATCTTTTGATTCAACTTCATCCAGTTCAAAATAGTTACAGGTTGGTGATCTAGTTCTAAAATGGGACAAAGCCCATGAGGATAAAGGAAAACACACCAAGTTCCAGAAGATGTGGCTTGGACCATTTCAGATCTATGAAAAGATAGGCCATTTGACATTCATATTACAAGATTTATCAGGAAAGAGAGATTCTCTTCCTGTTAATGGCCTCATCTTAAAGAAATTCTTCAATTGAGGAGGTAACCCCTTCTCCCTTTTTTTAAAGTTCAGTAGAATTTGTAGTTTGTAGGACCATTAGGAAATAAAGTTGTAAGATATCTTCCATTGGCCTTTGCTATATTGAAAAGTTGCTCAAAAGAAGTAGTTTTGATATTTACTTTTAAAATAGAAGCCTTAAACAAAAGGGACAATTTCTAGGAAATTAGTTATATTCACATTCTGAAACCCCATTTCATTTTTGTGAAATCTTCTCAAGGTTTAGAAGTACTGTAAATCATTTTATGGTTTTCAAATTGGCCACAAAAGGGTTATAAATATCAAAACAGAAACTAATTCAATCTTAGCATCTTCAACTCTTACCCTGTCATCCATTCTCTTAAGGAGAAAATTGTCCATCCCATTCATCCAAGTTTATGATTACTCAGAGTGTAATTCTAAAATATTTGATATAAAAGATAAGGGGTCTTATTACAAGCCTGCTTACCATGATCATTGGGAAATAGTTTAACCAACATTACCAACACTGCATATCAAAACAGGGTAATGGCTTATAATCATAAGACAAGGGGTCT
Source organism: Pinus tabuliformis (assembly GCA_031772625.1). Lineage (NCBI taxonomy): Eukaryota > Viridiplantae > Streptophyta > Pinopsida > Pinales > Pinaceae > Pinus > Pinus tabuliformis. Next base: position 864,119,063 of record CM062820.1, read on the forward strand.
CATCACGAGCCAGCTTGTTTGGTTAGATTACTACCAGTGAATGGCATTGTCAAACAGCTGGCCACCAAGCCAGGACAATGGCTTTTTATCTTACAAAATAATAGAAAAGGAAAAAGGAAATACAAAATATGTAATCATATTTTGAATTCATTCTTTTAATCATACTCTGAAATGGATGGGATAATGGACAGTCAAATGGTTAAAAGGTATCCCAGTCGAAACTATGAACATTTGCTGGTAGCAGAGGCTCTACCTATGACAAAGGAGTCAATTAAAAAGGCTAAGTTGGAAAGGTTTTTGTTTTATCATTACCAACCAATAGAGGCCAATTTAAAACTTAGAATGTATCTAATTTTAACAAGAGAAGAAATTAGCAAAAATAGATCTTATTATATTCAGAATGTATGTATACCTAGTTATATTAGAATTTTCCTCTTTGATAAGATTTCTATACAAAGAAAGTCTAAGTATTTCAATATTTCTCAGAGATAACTGTTTCTCCCAGCGAATCGCCAATTGTTGTGCTGTACAACAACCCCCCCCATTTCATAAAATTTTAATTTCAAAACTATAATATGAAATGGGTCCCTTTTAGTTTAAATTGGTATCAACTTGTCATTCCTCAAAAGGTCCAAAAAGAAATAAAACATTATAAAAACTTTTGAGACAATATATAATCGGTCTTATAATAAAAAATGAATAATTATTTATTATTGCGATAAAGTGATCGCAAGATCGCATATCGAAATAACCAAGGATGCATAACAAAAGACCCATTGGTTTTCCCTGATGCGACAAGCGCGAATAACTATCGGATATCGGGAAGGTAAGGATGCATAACAAAAGGCCCCTCTCTTTGCTCCGATGCGATATCGCTATCGGCGATCGAGGAATGTAACATGCATGCATCTAAAAGCCCTCTTTTAAAAACTCCCGATGCGAATTGGAGATATCGCTATCGGCGATCAGGGATTCCGAAAGGACACCAATATAACAACTTAAGCATTCCTCCGATCGCCGATTGCGATAAAGCTAAGCGTGACTTTCAAAAAGGATTAATAAATCCTGGATATATTGTGTTGAATTATTATTAAAGGCCTTTCTCTTCCCGATAGTGATTCACTTATGCCCAACCGCCAAAACATCAAAGCCACGCTTAAATGAATTATTCGGCCAATAAACAATATGATGAGCATTTAAATGATTGACAGGTTTAAACGGCCATTTAATGGAGCAGTAATGCCAAAATCTCTTCAGAGATTGTATCCGCGGCCACCTTATGTTAATCCTCCATTATTCATTGATTAATATACCTCATTCATATTTGGTTTGCGCCACCTATTCTCCGCATTACGTTCATTTTATCTCCTATGTAGAGCTCCTCCGAAGCAGCAAATTTAGGCCAAATGGGGAAGAAGTCTAAAAAATCTGGAATAGCTTCAGCTTCCGTAGTAATAGGACAACACACTGCCGATCCGGGACCAAGTAAAAAAGGATTAATCTCAGACACCACATGTCTTGGGCTCGGTAATACTACTTGGCAGAGCATCTATAATCTGGTTGAGGCCGAAGAGCCTCAGGAAACATCAGTACAAGCTACAACAGACTCAACCCGGAAGTCTGAGGCAACCCTGAAGGATTTGGCCGATTCTTACCTACACCGGATAGCAGCTCGAGAGCAAATTCTTCCATACACAGATGTGGTAAGATGGGCAGTTGAGGAAATTCCAATTACAAACAGAATGTTTTGCACTATCGACAGGAGAGTATTCGGTTCATTTCAACCCGATGATTTGAGACAAATGTACCATTTTCCCAAACCAGAGAAGAAGTATAACAAAGTGTTCTTGGAGAAGTTTAGAGATGAAAATGAGATTGAATTAGCGCCTATATGAGAATGGAGACAAAACCCAGCGAAACACAAGCATGAGTCCTCGGGTAAGTACTCTGTCGATTCCTTGTGTTCTCCTTATTGTTATGTCGGAGTGATGATGTGTAGGATTTGGGGGTTGCATGATTCTTCAAACTTCACCATAGAGATGGTACCTTTAATGGAAGCAGCATGCAATAGTGAAATAATGGATTGGGGGAATATATTACCTGATAAGTTAGCAACAACTATTCTTGAGTTCAGAAAAAAAACCCGTGTTACTGAAAGGTTCATCCCTCCATTTTACTTTAGTGCCTACATCTTAGATACTCACTGTTTTAACTCTGAATTTCCTGTGTTGGGGTGGAGATGGACTCCACAAGACCCCATGCCCATTCATATCTATCACCAGAAGTTGTGGAAAGCCCACTATAAACACCACCTATATCAAGTTTGCAATGGATTTATGTTACCCATTTACTATGCAATTTTTGACAAACCTGCTCCTAAAATTTCCTCTCAAGCACAGATTGACTTGACAGCCGTAGGAACCTGGTTCGGAGAAGAAAAATTTACATATATAAGAGTTTTTGGCAGTCATGCCAGGCCTCACGTCCTCCCCTTGTATATACCCGACAAACTATTGGCTCGAGAAATAGCATATCAGCTTACATCCGAAGGAGTTACAAAGACTCTGAGGAATAAAAAGAAGCAAGTCTAGCCTCCTTTTCCTCTAAGGTGTAACGTTTACACTTTGCATGACTACGAGCATGCAGAGAAAGAAGCAGAAAAGATAAATACACTGAATCTCGCCACTCTTCCTAACATACGATTTAATCCAAACAAAGTCGTCTATAATGCACTAGAACAGGCAAAACTAACTAAATTTGAACATCAAGAAGATGCGTTTGAGGACCTATTCTCCTGGGTTGAGTCATTATTTCATATTCAAGCCATAGCTAAAATAAGATATCAGGACGACGAGTTAGTCGAATTTAACAGACTTAGAGAGCAGAGGTTGCAAACTCTACCTCTAGATTTGTTAGCCACTGCCCCGATGACATAGTCAAGCGAGCCTGAACAGCGACTTACCAACAAACCTCCTGCTACATTAGAAATTGCTGGAGAAGTCCAAACAAGAGAGCAGGAGGAACTCCAGAGGAAATAACAGGAGGAAGCGCAGAGGAAAGAACAAGAGAGAATATGTGAAGAGGAACAAAAAAGGCAACAGGAGCAGAGCAGTAAGGATATGAATGTCGATGCCCAGATTGACCCAAGGTTGCTCCAGGAATGACAGCAATTCGATTCAATCATAAGCAATCTAGAAAGCTCAAAAGAAGCCGATACACCCAAAGCGGCTAATACACAGGATACAACATCAAAAGAGGTTCCAAGCGAAGGAACCAACGGTCTACACCTTACTACAGAATTAGAAGTAATTCCCAAAGATCCTTCGGATCAAATCATTTTGCAAGTGGAGGATATACCTCCATTGGATGTCTTTTACAGCCAAAAGCACAGGGCCGTAGTAAAGCGACAGAGGAAAAGGAGAAGGATTGATCAACCTTCCCTGTTCCCTGAACAAACAGTGACGGCCAATGTGGTTTGGAAGGAGGAGTTTGATCCTTCTGATGACCTAACAAAATTGTCCCAATATGCTGGAGCCTATTCGGCGGCCACCATGGACAAGGCATCAGAAGTAAGTAATTTGCTAAAAGAAAAAGACCAGGCAATCGCTTCATTACAAGCACAACTATCGGAGGCACATCAGAAAGCAGAATAATTAGAACAGCAATTGTCCACGCAGCAATAGATAAATAATCAATTGAATAAGTAGTTACATGAAGAGAAACAGAGGATCGATTCGAGTGCGATTCAAAAGTAGAAAGAACTGTCAGAGGCATTAGCAAAATTGAAAGCAATGAATGAACAGATGGTAAAGACAAAAGATGAGCAATTTGCTCAATTATCAGGTCAAATAGAGAAGTTCAAGAATCTTCCGCAGCCCGCTGATTTCAGAGCAGAAGCACTATAGATTAATAAGGCACTGATAACACAAATAAGATTATTGTGTCATAAAATTGCTCAAGTTGAACCCCTGTGTGACATAACAACATCAATAATCGATAAATCAGTCGATGCTAGACAAGACTTCGAGCAGGCCTATGAGACTGTGACAAATTTTCTTAATTGGCAGGACACGAATGAGGGAGAGGCAGAAAATTTGCCTAAAATCTTAGAATCCCATAAAGAAATCCTATTTATGGAGTGGGAGTCCCAATTGATGAAGGCAGAGAGAGCAGTTTCTAGATGCAAATTATCCACTAGTAATTTGATTGAATTTATTAATGATACTCTCTATTTATCTAATATGATCTCTCAGTGTACACCAGGTAAATTACTATCGACCAAAACATTGGAGCAATCATGTTATCAAGAGCTGGAAAAGAATGGGAGATTGATCACAGGTATTTACAGTTTAACTTGGGACACCTATTGGTTGTTTCTAGTAAAACCATACAGCTAGAGAGCCGTCCTCAAGTGCCTTAAAGATGCAATCGAGTGTATCATTCCCGAAATACACGATGCCACCTATGCTGCTCAACTCAATTCTCATCTCAGCCGTCCTCAAGAAGTGGAACCGATGCTAGCGATATGCCAACTCAGGGCTAAAGGCAAATAGTCAGAGTGATGAATCATGCTGCCGACTGCCAGATTGCTATGGGGAAGATATCCAAGATCAAGTTGTACCAATTTAGTAGCATTTTAATTTTGTAGTGAGTTAGTTTAATCAAGTATCTATAGACCCTTTCAATGCATTAGAAAGGGTTGTAAGTTTTTGTATATGACTTAAACCTGAAGTTGCTCTACTGTACTTCAGGTATATTGTTTATAAAGACTGGGCCAATTATTCCAATTTTGATAACGAAGCTTTTATGTGGATGTGCACTACTGCCTTTATTTAAAAGTATTTCTGAGTGGGAAGAAGAAATTCGAATTGCGATTGATGTTGGGAATGATTTGCAGCTCATATGGTACTACTATCTATGTCTGAATTCATTCTTTTTATGTGAATTGTTATTTGATCACTCTTTCTATTATTGAATATATGCATGTGTTTTAACAACATTCTTTATACTTTCCACTATTGGATGTTTACAACACGCTTTTCTTCTAATCATTCATGTATCAGTAATATAAAAAGATAAGTGTAACAATGTTTTATTAATTACTTTGTTCAACTATTTGAACAAAGCAATTATTATATGAATGAATGTCTATGTTTATTGAATAGTGTCATCTATATGCCTATTGATGAACATAGATCATCAAACGTTGCACTTAAGAATAGAAGCTTCCCGGGATAGAATAGTCATTTGTATTTTCGCTTTTAGATTAAGTCATCCATTCATTATCACTTATTAGAAAACCAATCACTCATCCATCCCTTTTTATTCATTACTGGGAAACTGGTCCCACTATATCCAGTCAGAGCCACCATCCCAAACGGAAAAGGAGCTGTATTAAGGTCCAGACCGGGTGGTTATCCCCCGATGTTGATGCAATGATTTTTGAGGCATCAACAAGTTCATAGAAGAGAATCGTGGAATTAATGTCTCAATCAGTACTTTTGTGCAACAAAAACCATGGTATGTTAAACCTATCACTGTACACGACACTTGTTATTGTCGTTATCATGTGGAATTTCAATTATATTATGACACCTTCCTTAATTTTGGTAAAACATTTTGGAAAAATTCACCTCCTCCTTCCACTATCCATGGTTTCATATCCAAAATTCTATGTGAAAGGGAAAGTCATGAATTATTTTACCAAAAGAAATGTGTTGGTGGTAAAAAATGTGATCATTGTGGAAATTTGACTTTATTTCAAAATAATTATTCTATTGATATAAATGATCAATAATTGTCTAACCTAAAAGTGAAATGGAAGAGATATGAATATATCCATACATCGATTAGTTCAAATAATAGTACAAGTGCTAAAAGGATTGAATTACAAGAAGAAGAAATTCCCATGATAGAGTTTTTGAAGAAATTTGAGACAGAAAATTATAAGTACACGAAGCATTCGCACAAAGCTCGATGGTAGGACTTGCAATTCAAAAAATCTTGTGAAATGTTTCCACCGAGGACCATTTTGTTAATAGTTTATTTTGAAGAGAATTACACATTTGTTGCACAAAATGAAATCCATAGTGAATATTATCATTCTAACCAAGTCTCTATGATTGTCCATATTCTATATACACATGCTGAACAAAATGTTGATGATATGGAAAGCACAAGTGAGAATCGACATGTTATTAAAGAATATCACTTTTATATCAGCGATGATCATACACTTGATACACATTTTGTACAACATTATTTTATTAAGATTTATGGCTTATTGAAAGGTCGTCAAATAAAATTCAATGGACATTGGATATGGTTAGATGGATGCATAGGTCAACTCAAATCTTCATGATCATTCTTTTGGTTGTGACATCTTCATAAGAAAACCCACATTAAAAATTGTTGGAATTTCTTTGCGACTGGTCATGGAAAAGGAAAACATGATGGTGTAGGGGCATGTATAAAATGAGCACTTCAAAGATATCAAATGGAACACTCTACATGCATACTTGTTTCAGTTAAACAAGTTGTTTAATGGTGTGATGATGCACTAAGCTATTAGACTATCCCATCAAGGGAGGTACGAAGGTATGTACATATATGTACAAATTAACTTGTATATAGTTTTAATATATGATAATTTTTATTAATTTTTTAATTTTAAACATTTATAAATTATATAGTTTAAACAATATGACAATGATTATCTTCAACATATATAAATTGTATTTTAAATAACATATTTAAATTGTTGTTTGAATTTACTATAGGTTTTTTTGGCATATTGGAGTTGAAGATGTAGATAGATCGATTACATATGAAGCTGAAACAGTAAAAGGGACTCAAAAATTGCATTTAAATAAAACAAAGGATTAGTGATATGAATTTGCATTTGATAAGCGGGTTATGTGAATAAATTGATGTTTGGGGCTATGCAAAGTGGGATGATCTATAGAAACGAAGGTAGCAAAGAGATAGAGAATAGCCCCTTAATTTCACCTCGGCGAGAAAGTGAGGAAGAGCTCGCGAAAGTTTCACCAAGAAGTGTGATTAGTCTGATAAGGCAGTGAATTCCGCACATACCACCTCCACCTACATACCACCGGTTTCACTATATTCACCCCCATCTCTGCCCACACCACCTCCGCCACCATCGCAGTTCAATATGGTGAGCGTGATAAAATTTCCGGTGTTCAAAGGAGTAGGGAACGAAGATCCAGACCAATTTTGGTTCGTAGTAAAAGTTGTATGGGAAGCACAAGGAGTTGTGGATGACAATATAAAGAAGGTGACACTAGTAAGCACGTTGCAGGATCGTGCACTGACATGGTACATTAAGCATTCTAATGACCATCCAAACACGGGGAACACAGATATTCAGGTTGTGTTGAACAAGGAATTTAGCAGGCCAAAATCGAAGACACAGTCGATTATCGGGTTTAAGGAAATCACAATGTTTCCATGTGAGACCCCCTGGGAGCTAGATTAGAGACTAAAGAGTATGATTTGTGAAGCCAACGTGACCTTGACGGATGGACAACATCACGCATGGTTTGTAGTGTCACTAATTCCACATTTAAGGACCGCACTGTCAGAGTAGAAGTTATCCACCCAGGCTGAAGCTTTGGAGATTGCAATGAGACTGCATGAGACCCTGATACAAGATCCTAGCCTGGGAGTCCAAAAAATCCATGCGCAACTAAAAAATTTGTGTCTATAAATGCAAAGTTTGAAACAAGACATGACAACTCGGCCAGAGGCACGTGAGGAGGTATGGTGCATAAAATGCAAAGGCCAGGGGCATGACAAGGACCATTGTCCAGTCTAAGTGAATTGCCTAGCGGGAGGAGGGTTGATGCCATTAAGACCAGAGGCATAAGCATGATCGAGCACGATTCCTGCATTATGGTGCACGATTTTTCAGATAGGAGGAAAACATGCTATAGATAACTGTCACCTATTACAAAAGTATACGTAGACGTCCCAACAATTGTTCTGCAATTTTTGCAGGTTGGAAGGACATGATGAGCGCACCTACAGATTTTATGAACTGATGATGGATCGGACCCCTACCTACAGGGTGCAGACCGAAACGCGAGCCCTCGATCAAAATGTATGGATGGCGCACACTAGATTTCAGGGGCGCAGACAAGGTCAAGGTGGAATGGGACCAGGAAGGGGTCGCAGGTAGCTGATTTGTTACAATTGTGGAGGGCCAAGGCATTATGCCCATGATTGTACAAATCCGACGAGAGCATCATGTTTATATTGTACTCAGTTTGATCATGAGATGGAGGACTGCCCTACACTGATAGCGAGGTTGCGCGATAAAGGAATACTCCAGCCTCCCCTGACTTAGAACCTACAAATGATGAGGTCTGAACCATACGAAGAGGACCCAAATGTAAACATCGTGCTCCAAAGCGGTATCAAAACAGGAGATGACAAGGGAAAGCAGCCTGAAGAAAGTGCGTGGGTTCGCAAGGCTCCCACAAAGGAACCTGAATTTGATTTGGAGCATGCGAAGGAGACATTCATGGAAGCTAAGAAGAGCTTCACAGAAGCCTCCACTTTAAGTAGTAAGTGTCAACTAGAACCAGAGATGGATCCTTCAATGCTCACTACCTTTCTGGAGACATGCATGAAGCTGCTGCGTGACAGCAAGGCTGTGAAGGGACTGCAGGAACTCATCACTAAGTGCGCTAGGTCAGGAGAACCGTGCGTAGTTTGGAAGCTCAAGAAGCACATAACGCGAACAAGAAGGGAGATGATATTGATTGCGCAAATCGGGGAATATGAAATGGATCAAGTGATTCTAGATTTAGGATCGGACACAAATGTACTACCAAAGCAGACATGGGAACGCATGGGTAGGCCCGCATTGCAATGGTCCCTATTCAATTGCGAATGGCGAACCATTAGAAGATCCTACCGATGGGAAGATTGTAGGGAATAATGGTAGAAATTGAAGGTACAAGCACGCTTATAGATTTCGAAGTGATAGAGGTTTTCGATGACAACAATCCCTATCCTACGCTACTAGGAATAGATTGGGCCACTGATATGAATAGGGTGACAAGTCTCAAGAAGCGCAAAATGATTTTTGAGAAAACGTCACTATGCGTAGTGGTACCTCTAGACCATGTGGAAGGATCATGCTACATAGAGCCAATACGCGACGACGATTTAGATTGTATCTACAAAATCACTGCACGGGAGCAGGACTGGGTGAATCCAACTGCAGATGGCAGGATTTCGTGGGAGCGCGAAAGCTCTTGCACATCAGATTTGGATGAGGAAATAGAATGATGGTAGAACCAGTTACACAAGGTAACCACGCTCAATTGCAACATGATGGTAAGATCATTGCACTACGTGACAACAGAGGTAAGGGATCTTCCTATGTATGATGGGTTGACAACGGTGGATGAATTTCTAAACAAATTTGAAAGAGAAGTTCCAGAATAGCAATGTTTTGACACTATGAAATGGGCACTCCACGCTACACATGCAAGGTGGTGGGGTACGCATTAGAGAAGCTTTGACGACTGGCGCGGATGCAGAAGGATGATGTGCCTACGAGTTGGGAAATTGCAGATGCAGATAACAGACAAGTATGACGGACGGGATGATCCACGTACACACCTCGCGAAATGGACCAAGGTCTATGGGGAAGAGCCACAACTTGAATGGGTGCATTTTTTCTGTCATACTTTGGATATCATACCCATGAATTGGTATACTGAGATGGAGCTCTGCCATGGCACGAGCGATTGGGACATCTTGCGCGAAGGATTCCTGTTAACCTTCACATTTGAAGATCATTGGTGGGATGCTGTTGATGATGCGCTACAAGCAGTAAAAGAAGCTATCTTCAAAATACCCCAGGAGCCAATGAAAGTGCTTCAGCTAGAATGGGCAACACAGCTGAGTTGCGCGTAGGAGTGTTACAATGTAAATATTGAGGAGGGTGATGAGGACCTAGGGAATATTAACATTCTTGAAACTAAAGGCTATTGTGAGGTTTGAGGACCCTTGATTAAGGATCCTGACATCACCACGCCGCTAAAAATGGAGTAGGTAAACATTGGGATGAAGGCAGAACCAAAGTATGCAATGTTTGGTGATTATTGGGATGATGCCATGGTGGATAAGGTCGCTAAGTTACTCCACAGATACCAAGACTTATTCCCGACCAAAATTATGGATTTAAAAGGGATCGTTGGCGACTTAGGGATGATGAATATCACCCTAAAACTCGACGCAAATCCAATCAAGCAGAGGCCTTACTACTTGAATCCGAAGTACAAGGAAAAGGTCTGCGTAGAATTAGACAAAATGCTCGCAGCCGGAATTATTGAGCCGGTGGAAGAATCCGACTAGGTGAGCCCTATGGTAGTATAGGAGAAAAAGAAGAAGGGCGAAATTAGAGTATGCATGGACCTCATGAAGCTGAATGATGCCTGTGTACACGACCCATTCCTGACACTATTCACAGATGAAGTATTGGAAAACGTTGGCGGACAAGAAGCATACTCGTTCACAGATGGGTTCTTAGGGTACCATCAGATCAAAATCACGCTGGAAGACAGGAGCAAGACGACCATCACAATGGAGTGGGGTTTCTTTCAATACACTGTTATGTCGTTTGGATTAAAGAACATGCCAGCCATATTTTCGTGCATCGATGTTGCCGCATTCAAAGAATACATCCACAAGTTCCTGGAACTCTATCTAGATGATTGGACTATCTTTGGATTAGTTAAACACCATGTAGCAAGCTTACGCTTGATTCTGGATACTTTCCAACGACACTAGATTGCGCTAAACCTTAAGAAGTGAACATTCCTCGTTCCCTTTGGAAACCTGTTGGAACACATGGTCGACAAATAAGGGCTGATGGTGGACCGTGTGAAGATTGTAGTAATTCTAAATTTGGAAGCACTGCGAAGTGTTAAACAGTTGCGCGCTACCTTGGGACACACAGGTTACTACAGGAAATTCATCAAAAGCTATGCCCAAATCACCGCACCGATGGATAAACTATTGAAAGAAGATGTCACATTCTGCTAGAATGATGATTGCATGAAGAGCTTGGATGTCCTAAAGGGGAAATTCACCTCTGCTCCAATCCTGGTCTTCCCAAAATGGGATCTGGAGTTTCATGTCCATGTTGATGCGTCATATATCGCGCTGGGAGCAATGCTCACACAAGAGGGCAGTGAGGGCTTGGACCACCCTATCACATTTGCAAGTCGTAGATTGTCTAAAGCTAAGAAGAACTATTCCACAACCGAGTGTGAGGGGTTAGCGATGGTGTAGGTGCTCCAAAAATACCGACACTATTTGCTAGGAGGACATTTCAAGATGTATACAGACCATTCTGCATTGAAATACTTGGTCAATAAGCCTATGTTGGGGGGGCACATATGCTGGTGGCTCTTGTTATTTCAAGAATATGACTTTGAGGTGGTGGTCAAACCTAGACACTTGAATGCAAGACCAGATCACTTGTTGCGTATTGAGACAGGTGAGGAACCTACTAGGTTGGACGAAGTATTACCTAATGCACAACTCTTTTTGGTGCATGTCGCAGACGGGCACTTCGAATATATAATCCACTTTTTGACAACAGGGACTGGGCTAAAGGAATACTCCATCCAACAAAAGAAGGAATTGGTGGTGCGCACGGCGTATTTTTCTGTCATTGCGAGGCACCTATATAAAATGGGAAATGATGAGATATTACAAAGATACGTACCAGAATTTGAACGAAGTCAGATCCTTGTGGAAGCTCATGGGAGCATTGCAGGAGGACACTATGCAGGACGCGTGACTGCACAAAATATTCTTCGCACAGGGTTATGGTGGCCAACCCTTCACTAGGATTCAAAGGACTAGAAAACCATCGCGAAGGGACAAGATGTTGTCGAATCCACAAATGACACTGCACCCATTCAAGAAATGGGCAATTGACTTTGTGGGACCTGTCAAACCTCAGGGAAATATGGGCACGTGCTACATCATCACCATGATAGAGTACCTAACACGATGGGCCAAAGCGCAGCTAGTCAAAGACTGTACAACTGCTATGACTGTGAAGTTTTTGTTCGAAAATGTGTTGAACCGATTTGGCTGTCCGAAAATATTAATGAGTGATCGCGGAACACATTTCCTGAACGAAGCCATTGGTGTGCTCACAGAAGAATTCTAGGTATATCTTAAGAAAAGTACACTGTACCACCCACAAGCCAATGGGACTATAGAAGCCTTCAACAAAATACTGGAGACTGTGTTGACCAAAGTGTGGAACGAGCAACAAAGCGATTGGGACCTGCGCGTCCCAACAGTGCTATGGTCTTACAGGACAACGTGAAAGAAACTGATGAGACAAACACCTTTCTGGTTAGTTTATGGCGTGGAAGTTGTCATGCCGATGGAATATATCATACTTGGTCAACACATAAAAGTACTCACAGGGATGACAGACCATGAAGCTCTGGAGGAAAGGATCGTGCAATTGGAAGAACTTGAGGAAGAACGATTCTTGGCTGGGTTTCATCAACAGGTACAAAAGAAGTGTGAAAAATCCTAGCACGACCACCATATCAAGTTGCGCACCTTCAAGGTAAATGACTTAGTGCTGCTATATGACAGTAAGTTTGAAAAATTTCCAGGAAAATTCAGAATGCATTGGCTGGGACCATACGTGGTTAAGGAGGTCATAGACAGAGGTACGGTCTAGCTAGTCAAATTAAATGGAGAACCCTTCCCAGGCAAAGTAAATGGAAGCCACTTGAAGCCCTACACGAGTGGGCCGACTATCTGACTAGCCGGTCGAAGCACAGTCTTCGCGCTCCGAGGAGCTAGAAAAAGGTGTGGGGCTATAAACTATGCAGCAGATGCCGGTACAGATGTAGGGAAACAATTGAGGATGCAATAGATTCAGCAAGCAGCGACGCAGTGTGCTGCCGACATCAACACAGTTCGAGGATAGTTGGAGGAACTCCGTGCCAAGATCGTCGCGCCGACAGAGTGACTCGAGGGTGAGTCATGATGTTTGTGTTGGGGGCCTGTTGGGCATGGAATCCCCCCCGAAGCATGTTTTGGGGCTTAAAGCCCATGTTTTGACTGAATAATGTTGTAAAGCCCCACAAATTGTGGGTGCAGAAGTATGTTAGAATCATAGGGTTGTCCGCCCTAGTTTGTAATGTAAGGTCAGCCTACCCATGGTCTGTAGACCATGGGATTGTATAAATAGAGTGAGGCTCTAAGTTGTAAATACAATCTAATAGAGAATGGGCATGAAAGGTCTTAGAGATTAAGTCGAAGTGCAAAGTATGTCTTGGGTCGTAGAGTAGGAAAAGGCTTTGCAGCTGAGTGCGTAGAGGCCTAATAGAGTCCGCAACTTAATGCGTGGACCCCTGTCGCTGAGTGCGCAGGGCGGAGTCGAGTCTGTAACCAGAGAAGTAAGTTTGATCAAAATTTTGAGTATTTGTTCTTGAGTTATCACATGTTTGATATCAATTACAAATATACAGTTTATTTACGACACACACTTGTATAAATTGTGAATATTGTTAAGTATAACTGAAAGCATACAAATAAGCTAAGTTAATCAACTAATATCGGATTACTAGTAAGGACTTGGGTAATAACACTGTTCGGCCCCTGAGTAGGGCTGTGTGAAGGCAACACCTTAGGCTGCGAGGAATGGGTAAGTATGCGTAGCGACGTGGGCGCAAGGTTGAACCATAGACCACTTGAAACCATCAGACATCTCTAGGGTGTGGAAACCTTGTTCTAGCACCCTCCCCTACTACTTCGAGTGAGACCTCAGTCCGTGCTCCGCAGATTGTTTCCGAAAGGGCTAGTAGTACCGAGATTTGTGTGGCTAAATCACCTCTGAATCTAGGTCAAGCCCCAAAAATCCAACAACTCTTAAGTTGTACATTCTTAAGAATGTGATGATGTGAAAGCGATATTAATTGGGTCTTGTATTGAGTTATAAATTTATATGTATACTGCTTGTTATGTAGACTTGTATTGGGGATTTAATGCTCTATTAATTTGTGATGTATATTGTGTGTTTACTGCTCTATTAATTTTTTATTGTAGTTGGTTGAGTCGAGTACTGTTACTTCTTTGTTAATTTGTGATTGTGGTTGGTTGAGTCATTTACTAACATTATAGGAATGATTAAATGCAAAATGTATCAATTAAATGCAAATTTACTTTCATTTCTACATATTCATGAAATTAAATTATATGTAAAACCTTTAAAAGAATCAAACCATGCACATGCATCATGCAAATTGTTATCATTGTTTGACATCTACATCGAATTATACTTGATTCATTCAAATGAAAAATGCAGACCACATTTTGTAATTTGCAATTTTAATAGATTCATTTGAAATAAGTCTTGAAGACAAAACAACTTTAAACAAAACCTAAGAATCATCTACTAACATTATAGGAATGATTGAATGCAAAATGTACCAACTAAATGAAAATATGTAAAACATTTAAAAACATCAAGCCATGCATGAATAATGAAAATTTTGGGCCATGTTTTATAATGCAATTTTATCTAACTTATGTAAATGTGTATTCAAAGAAATTTATATTAAAAGTTAAATATCAACAAACATCCATAGTAGCATTTCTAAACATGAATGCAAAATGTACATGTACCATATTTTATAATGCAAAATTAAGTTATTATTGTTTTAGACATCCACATCGAATTATACTTGATTTATTCAAATGAAAAATGCAGACCACATTTTGTAATTTGAAATTTTAATAGATTCATTTTAAATAAGTCAAGACAAAACAACTTTAAACAAAACCTAAGAATCATCTACTAACATTATAGGAATGATTAAATGCAAAATGTACCAACTAAATGCAAATATGTAAAATATTTAAAAGCATCAAGCCATGCATGCATCATGAAAATTGTGGGCATGTTTAATAATGCAATTTTATCTAACTTATGTAAATGTGCATTCAAAGAACTTTATATTAAAAGTTAATTTTGAACCGACATCCATAGTATTCTTTCTATACATGAATGAAAAATGTACATGTACCATATTGTATAATTCAATTTTAAGTTATCATTGTTTTATGCATCTATATCAAACTATACTTGATTCATTCAAATGCAAAATGCATACCACACTTTGTAATTTCCAATTTAATAGATTCATTTTAAATAAGTCAAGACAAAACAACTTTAAACAAAACCTAAAAATCATCTACTAACATTATAGGAATGATTGAATGCAAAATGTACCAACTAAATGCAAATTTACTTTCATTGCACTACATATTCATGAACTTAAATATGTAAAACCAAGTTTTAAGCATCAAGCCATACATCAATTGTACCATGCAAAATGTACACAAACTCCAAAATTAACATGTATTAAATGAAAATTTAGTTTCATTGCACTACATATTCATGAACTTAAATATGTAAAACCAAGTTTTAAGCATCAAATCATACATCAATTGTACCATGCAAAATGTACATAAACTCCAAAATTAGCATGTATTAAATGCAAATTTACTTTCATTGCACTACATATTCATGAACTTAAATATGTAAAACCAAGTTTTAAGCATCAAACCATACATCAATTGTACCATGCAAAATGTACATAAACTCCAAAATTAGCATGTATTAAATCATAATAAAGAGTTCAACATTTAAAATATGTCCAAAATTTTAAAATATATAATAAAAAGTTGTCAAATAATAAGTTGCATCAATTCATAATAAATAGTTTTACTTTAAATATCTCCAAAATTTATATCATGATAAAAGTAAATATAACATTAAAAAGATGATAAATAAAAAGGTGCATCAATTTAGACAATCTCGCTATAATATATGATCTATCAACCTCTTGGTTCTCTCCTCTGAATCATGGGTGCCCTGCACAACATGTGTAATTGCATATATACATAAGATTATGTACTTTAAAATTAAATTTTAATGTTTTAAAATTAAATGAGAATGTAAGATCATCAAAACAAAATTATAAAAAATTTCAAATTCCATGCAATACCTCATGGTGTTCACCCTCCATTGTGCCTTTTTGGTGTTCATCTTGCATTGCGTCCTCTTGGATGCTGTTATGAAACCAGCTCAAGAGAAGATAGAAAAGAAAGATCAACGCCTTAGAATTCAGCCTCTTCGAGGGGGCAACCTCCTTTACATTACATAAATGAACAATTCTTGGATGATACAAATGAAAATACCTCCTTTCTATATATAGGAGTCTAAGTGGTCCCAATACAATCAGAGCCTACATAACAATAATATTGTAGGGCACAACATTAACAATAGTGGGCTTCTATGTGGCACAATAGTAACAATATGGGCACTACATGGGTACATCAATATAAATAAGGGGTATAACTACAATAGTAATGGGGTAATCACTAGTATTATAGGGACCCAACATGCCCCTCTCCTTCAAAAAAGCGTTGTCCTCAACGCTTGAGTAGTTCAGGATACTTCTGCATAAAATTCTCGTCCTCCCATGTGGAATCTTCAGCGGATAAGTTCTTCCACTTGATAAGGTACTCTGAAATTGATCGATTTCGTAGCTGTCGAGTTCTTGTTTCTATAACTGCTTCCGGTTCCAATATAATTTTTCCTTCTTCGTCAAGTTCTGGCAATATTGTTTGAACTGGGAGCTTGTCGCCTATAACCTTCTTTAAGCATGAAACATGGAAAACTGGGTGCAATCGAGAAGCTGCAGGAAGCTCCAATTTGTATGCCATAGTACCAATCTTTTGCAACACCTTGTACGGACCATAATACTTTGGTGATAATTTATTATCCTTCTTAGCTTGCTTGAGGGACATTTGCTTATATGGTTGTAGCCGTAGGAATACCCAATCACCTACATCAAAACTTCTTTCACTGCGATGCTGATCTGCCTGTTGTTTCATTCTATTCTGTGCCAACACAAGGTTATCCTTTAAGAGTTGGAGGACTTGTTGTTGATGTTCGATGTGATGTTCCACTGCCTGAACCTTAGAATTTTCTCTTAAATATGATGTGATGGATGGTGGTTGATACCCATAAAGTGCCATAAATGGGGTCATTTTTGTTGCTGTATGAAAGGAAGTGTTATACCACCATTCAGCCAGAGGCAACCATTTGACCCATTGTGTCTGTTTATCAGATACAAAGCAACGAAGGTATCCTTCCAAACATTTGTTTACTATCTCAGTTTGCCCATCAGATTGAGGATGATAAGATGAGCTATGAGCTAACTGAGTACCAAGACAAGAAAATAATTCTGTCCAAAAATTTCCAGTGAAAATGGGATCTCTGTCACTTACAATAATCTTTGGGTTTCCATGTAGCTTTTGAATTGTTTCCATAAATGCAGTAGAAACTGTACTGGCTTTAAATGGATGTGATAATGCACAAAAGTGTGCATACTTGGTAAGTCTGTCAACTACCACCATGATGACACTCTTTCCCTCAGACTTGGGTAAACCTGTGATAAAATCCATTGAAACCTCCTCCCAACGTTGGCTTGGAATGGATAAAGGTTGTAATAGACCCGGTGTCTTAATTGTTTCAACTTTATTTTGCTGGCAAACCAAACATTCCGCCACAAACTTTTGAATATCTGATTTAAGGCCATCCCAAAAAAATTCCTTCTTAACCCTGTGGTAAGTTTTTAAAAATCCTGAGTGCCCTCCTAAGGGAGAAGTGTGCAATTCCATAAGAATCTTTTGTTTTAGCTGGGAATTCTTACATAGGTATAAGCGATCTTTGTACCATAGCGAATCATTTTTCCAGCTAAATGTATCAGAAGTACTGGAATCTTGTTGTAGCTTTTGAATAAGTGCCCACACTTCTTCGTCGTTCTTCCATTCCTCCCTTGCTTCGTTTATCCAATCTGGTTGGATAATAGAAATGGCACACAACAATGCTTCCACATCCTCATCCTTTCTTGAGAGTGCATCTGCCACCACATTTTGCTTCCCTTTTTTGTAGATGATTTCAAAGTCATAACCCAACATCTTTGTGACCCACTTTTGTTGCTCTTCAGAGGATAATCTTTGTTCTAAAAAGTATTTAAGGCTATCATGATCCGTTTTTACCTTGAAGTGTCTTCCCATTAGGTAGGGTCGCCATTTCTTAAGTGCATGGAGTATTGCCAACATTTCCTTCTCATAAATAGCTTTTCTTAAAAACTTTCCCTTGATTGGACGACTTTCAAAAGCAATGGGTCTTTCATCTTGCATTAGAACAACACCAATTCCATTTCCTGAAGCATCACATTCCACAATAAAGGTTTTTGTGAAGTCCGGTGTAGCTAAGACCGGTGCTTGGCACATTGCCTCTTTAAGATTTTCAAAGGCCTTTGTTGCTTCCGAATTCCATGAAAATGAATCTTTCTTCAATAATGTTGTTAGAGGTGCTGCTATTCTCCCATAATTCTTAACAAACTTGCGATAATACCCTGTCAACCCAAGAAATCCTCGCAGATGCTTTATGGATGTGGGGATTTTCCATTCCTTAATGGCTTTAATTTTGCTAGGGTCTACCTTAACTCCTTCATGAGATACAATATGACCCAAATATTCCACCTCCTGGACTCCAAAGAAACATTTGGATCTTTTTGCATATAATTGTTTCTCCTCCAATAGTTGTAACACCCTGTCAACATGTTCAACATGATCCTTCCAAGACTTGCTGTAGATTAGTATATCATCAAAAAATACTAACACAAATTTTCTAAGGAATGGTTTGAAAATTGAATTCATCAAACCTTGAAATGTTGAAGGTGCATTGGTAAGGCCAAAAGGCATGACCAAAAATTCATAATGACCCTCATGAGTTCTAAATGCTGTTTTCGGAATGTCTTCAATCTTCATTCTGATTTGATGATATCCCGAACGAAGATCCAACTTGGTGAAGTAAATTGATCCATGCAATTCATCCAGTAATTCATCAATAACAGGAATGGGGAACTTATCTTTAATAGTGAGCTTGTTGAGCTCCCTATAATCTGGACACATGCGCCATGATCCATCCTTCTTGTGCACCAATACTACTGGAGCTGAGAAAGAACTTTGACTCGGTTGAATTATACCAGCCTCTAGCATTTCTGCAACCATACGTTCAATTTCACTTTTTTGGACATATGGATATCTGTACGGCCTGATGTTTGGAGGAACACTTCCTGGAATCAGATGAATAGCATGATCATGATCACGCATAGGTGGGAGACCTTTGGGAGTCTCAAATACCTTGGAATGATTGTCCAGGACTTTTTGGAGATCTGGAGAAATAGATGATTCCAATGTGGAAACATCTAGTGAACATAATTGTGCAATTACACCTCTTTGCTCCTTTTTTAGAAGCTTTGTCATTCCATTAGAGCTGATTATCTTTCCTGGTTTCCCTGCAATACCCCTTAATTCAACTTCCTTTCCTTCCACAGAAAATTTCATGAAAAGTTCTTGAAAATTAAAAGCTATTGTACCCAAGGATTGTAGCCATTGGACTCCTAGTACAACATCAGCACCTCCCATTGGAATGGAAAGCATTGGGCTAGTCAATACATATTCTCCCATGGATAGCTTGATATTATGGCACTTTCCAGAACAATTTATTGTTCCTCCATTTGCAATCATCACTTGACACTCTGGTGCTGGATATAGGAAGCAATTCAATTCTTTTGCTACCCTACAATGAATAAAATTGTGGGTGCTTCCTGAATCAATCAACACTATTACCTTTTTCTTCTTGATTTGTCCTTCTATCTTGATGGTTTGAGGAGTGGTAATTCCCGCCAATGCATTACAAGATATGGTTGGATTTATTTGTTCTTCATCTAGGCTTTGTTCCTGGAATATATCCTCTTCTTTTGACCTTTCTTGCTCCTTTTCTTCTTCCTCTTCACAATCTATGTAGAATAATTTCTTCTCAGCACATTTATGACCTTTTGTGTATTTGCTATCACAATTGTAACAAAGCCCTTTTGCTCTTTTTTCTTCCAATTGTTGTGGTGTCAACCTTGTAGGTTGTGGAAGACTATGGGCAACAACACTTCCTTCTTTATAGTTGTGAATGGTATGCTTCCTAGTTGCCATAATTTTGCTTTCCATTTTTCTTGCTAACCTGAATGCCTTCTCTAATGAATCAGGTTCCCAAAGGCGCACATCATGTTGGATATTATCCTTTAAAGACCCTATGAACACATCAATCCTATGCTCTTCTGGAATATCTTTTACCCTTATGTTCAATTTTTGGAACTCCTCAATGTGCTCCATTATTGAACCCTTTTGTTTGAGACTTATCAATTGGCTAAAAAAAGTGTTGCTTTTTGTATCCTCATAATGTGCTATCAATTCTTCCGTAAAAATTGCCCAAGTGATAAATGGTTTACGAGAACAAAGCCATTGATACCATACAAACTGATTTGGTTCCAAATATAAAGTTGCCATACGTACCTTTTGTGTGTTTTGCACATTATTGAGATCGAAAAATTGCTCCATCTGTAATATCCATGTGGCGGGATCCTTGCCATCAAACTTCCTCATATCGATTTTTGGAACATGGTGAGTCTTTGATCCAACATTAGAGTCTATGGAATCATGATTAACATTTCTTTTGTCCTCATCATGAGTTTCCTTTACTACCTTTTCACCATTAGTGACCCTTTCTTGTAGCAACTTCTTCAATTCTTCCATGTTTGTATTCAAATCTATCTTCAAATTTGCCATCGAATCCTCCATCTTAGCTTCCATTCCCTTTATCTTAGATTCCACGCCATTTACCTTAGATTCCACGCCACTTATCTTAGCTTCTGTTAGCTTTTGTGAGCGTGACATTTGTTGCACTTGTTCTTGTAATTTTGATATATCATGTAGCATTTCTTCCTCTTCTTCATGAGTCATGCTAGAGCTTTCAGGTTCCTTACTAGGTGTTTGCATTTTCTTTCCTCGGGGCATCAGTTACCGATAATAATGCTTTACTATGCCCTTTGAATTCCGTTAAACCAAGCTTACACAAAAATTAAAAAAAAAAACTACACACCTTTTTTCACTTTATAGAAGCCTGATATTGAATCTGATGTATCTCTGTAATTTCGGATCATCCAATTCTGAAATTTCTACCTGTAGTAGCCTTCTGCGTCCTCTTTCCAATGCCACAAGTCTGAGCCAATTTGGATTCTCCAAGGAAGAGTTATGTGAAATCTCCCACGGTGACTTGCTTTTAGACTGGTTCAGTAGAGCGAAGTTGTGCGACGTGCCACGAGTCACTGTTTCAACCTTTGGATCTGAAAAACACCCACACGAAACTACAGTCTGTCCTCTTTCTGTACCTTCTTACGAAACTTCAATCCGATTCTCAGAAAGAAAGTTATGACGATTTTCCCCAGGTCACCTGTTTTGAGTGTAATTCAGGAGTCATCAAAAAGACCAACTTCCTGAGATCATATCTCCGAAAATATCGCGTGAAAAGCTCTGAAATTCGGACCCAAGGTTCAGCGCGATGTCTTATCAAATGGGTTTTTTTTGCGATTTCTGAAACATCACAGAAAAAAAGTTATAGCGAAAATTCCACGATGACCTGTTTGGAGCAGCGAAACCCTAGAATCCAAAG
Source organism: Pinus tabuliformis (assembly GCA_031772625.1). NCBI lineage: Eukaryota > Viridiplantae > Streptophyta > Pinopsida > Pinales > Pinaceae > Pinus > Pinus tabuliformis. Next base: position 864,140,730 of record CM062820.1, read on the forward strand.
CTCTGATACCAAATGTTATGAAACCAGCTCAAGAGAAGATAGAAAAGAAAGATCAACGCCTTAGAATTCAGCCTCTTCGAGGGGGAAACCTCCTTTACATTACATAAATGAACAATTCTTGGATGATACAAATGAAAATACCTCCTTTCTATATATAGGAGTCTAAGTGGTCCCAATACAATCAGAGCCTACATAACAATAATATTGTAGGGCACAACATTAACAATAGTGGGCTTCTATGTGGCACAATAGTAACAATATGGGCACTACATGGGTACATCAATATAAATAAGGGGTATAACTACAATAGTAATGGGGTAATCACTAGTATTATAGGGACCCAACAGATGCCCTGTATAATAGATGTACATGTATATATTAGAAATTTTAAATTTCATGTATGAAAATGCATAAACTCACAATATTAAAAAATCGTTACATGACTTTTTCAAATTGTTTAGATGATCCTATCCCCATTGTCGACTCCATCGCTAAAGTCCTTGGACAATGGAAATCTCCCCAAACCTAAAATTCCAAAATTTTAAAATTATAAGATAAATTTATAAATCATTTTTTAATGAAACTTTCACTTCAATTTATAACAAAACATAAGTGAAATATTCAATACTTGTGGCACATCTCCTAATAGGGAGGAAGAGGGTGGCACTATGTCCAAAAGATCGGTCAGAATCAAAATCTGTTAACATTTAATTATTTCTTTTAAAAATATGTTAGATCATAATATGCCGATATAATAAAAGTAGAATAATAACGGTATCAACATGAAATCTTCAAAAAACTAACATCTCTCAAAATATCTTCATTAGAACCTGAACCTTGTACCGTGACATTATCAAAACTTTCGTTCAACAAATGAGTTAACTGAAAATGATGAACATATGATACATTTTTGTTAGATTATATCTAAAAAAATAAAAAAAATTATGTGAATCAACATTAACACATACCTTACAAATTACATTAAAATATCAACCTTGAACATTGACACATACCGATCCCACACCCTCTTCTTCATGAACAATTAGGTCTTGCCAACCATTATGACAAGCCTTTTCATATGCTTTAAGTTCTTCAATATTCATATTATCTATCTCCTAATATGTTTTATATAAAAAACTTTCATGTGCATTAGCTTGTGCTCTTTGCCGATTTAGACCGATATCAATTCCGAACAATGCACTTTGTGTGTTACCTATAATGGCATACCTTCCTTCTCGACTAATTTGAGAAGTGGCATTCATCTCTAACCGCAAAGTTACCAGACGAGGAGGTTGGCGTACCAAAGGTGGATAAGGGTGAGCCAATTCAACATCATTTAATGCACCCTTACGATTATATAACCGACCTTTCCCAATATCGTAATATTTGAATGGAAGGTCATTGTAATCAGGTT